>CM064531.1:11759938-12414938 GCA_032716605.1 Paralithodes platypus
CACCGGTCCCCGAAGGGAGTTTAGAGACGCCGAGGAGCTGGCTGACTCCTACTCCGGATATCAAGATAAGCAGACGATCCACATGCTCCTTGGTTGTCAGGGCTTGAAGGAGTTTTCCATCCCAATGGACAGTGAAGGGGACATCCGCTTGGAAGTCCTTTTTGAGGTTTTCCGCGAAACGTCTCCTGGCTTGACGTCGAGACCGGGCAATGGTTGTGCGGTTGATGGCCAGGTCCGTAGTGTCATGGCCGAGGCTTTTTGCAGCTTCTGTCAGCACGATGGTGGCTTTTCGGTCGGAAAGCTGAGTACAATCCAGTGCAGCTGCGAGAGATGGTGAAACTATGTTTTTTGTAGCTCTTCGTGGCTGCTTGGGTGGAGAGCAGGATTTTGCCTCCTGAGCACGGCTGCTGTCCTCTCCCTCAGCACTGCTGCTGTCCTCTCCTTCAGCACTGCTGCTTGAAGAAGCAAAGACGGCCGCTGAGGTGGATGCCTTCATTTCTTCACGGGCCTTCTCCCGACGCCTTTCCTCAGCCTCTTTCTTCTCCGCAGCTCTCCGTTCTTTGGAGGCCAGGGAATTGTCCGCGGACCCCATGAAGGCTCTACGGCCCTTCTCTCGCTGAGCAAGGAAAAAATCCTTGTCCTCTTGAAGGACAATGAGAGACAGGGCGTCCGCGTGAGCGATATCAAAGAGGTCGTCCATTGAGTCCCGGAAAGCTTCCTCCTTCTTCACCTGCCCTGGTGTCCTTCGATCCCTCAAGCGTTTTAGGTCTTTCCAGGTTTGGAATAGACCTTCCAGCTTTTTGATGATGTGTTGCTCCCCCCTAATGGGGATCCTGGCCTTTCCGACCCATATGGGGGTCATGGCCACGGTCGGGCTTTCCCAACAAGGAGCTCTCAAAGAGTTTAAATTGTGTTGTTGTTGCGTAAGTGGTTTTTGTTGACCTGCAGTCTTCTATGATGGGTGTTGGTCATGGTATGGGGAGTGCTGGGTGTTAGCGCCATGGCAGTTGTGGGACGGACGGATTCATCCATATCTCTTCTTATAGCTCAGAAGCGGGTGGATGGTGTCCAGCATCTCAGGCTGGCCCAAAGGTGGGACTCTGTCCTCGACGAGAGAGGGGGGGGGAGAGGGGGGGAGGGGGGAAAGGGTAGGGGGGGAAAGGAAGAGGGGGGAAAAAGGGGGGGGAAGGCTAGGAATGGGATTCCAGAAGGATGGATTTCGGGAGGTCGTGCTTGGGGCAGCTGGTCGTGTTGGTCTATGAGTGAGGGGTGGGATGGATAACGGCGAAGTGATAATTGAGTAAAATGGAAGCGTGTGGATAGTCTTCCGGAAGATTTTCGGATTATATTAGGGTGTGGGGGTGTTCAGGAAGGGGGAGATAGAAGACAGGTAAGATAATATGTGGTGCTTGTGCTGGGTGCTGGGATTATAGCGGTGTAATGGTGGGTGTTTATAAGGTGTTGTGGGTTGCGAGGGTGATATTCGTCTTGAAAGTTGGTCTGTGGTGAGTAGTGTGTGGCATGGGGATAGAGTAAGTAGGGGGTGGTGTTGATAGTGCGTGAATGGACGGGCCTGCGATGGACAGGGTAACATTGAGTGCCAGTCTCATATGCTAGATGATCTTTGACTTTGGAGGACTTTTGGTATTTCTCTCTTATGATGGTAATAGGTGATACTGTGGGGTGTAGGTAGCTGAGGTGGCATCCTGTGATGATTTTCAGGGGCGGTAGTTTAAAATTGGAATAGTCGGTGTAAGGTCCTTATGATGTGTGTTCAGCTAGGTGATAGGGGCAAGGACCCAGTCCGGAAGAACATTGGCGTAATTCCATAAACTGATCTTATGTAAAAAAATTGGTTTTGTGAGAGGCGTAGACGATAAATAGAGGGTAAAAGTGAATGGGGGTAGTCGTTTGTTGTTGGGATGGGGTCCAAGATTAAAATCGATAGGGGGGCAAGTGATCGTGATGGCAGTTAAGATCTGGGGGGTACGCAGTTTACTGTTTGTGTACGATTGTTTGTGGTGTGTCTAGTATTGAATGTCATTTGGGGTGTCGTATGTTACTCCTAGGATTTTGTGTGTGTGTGTGTGTGTGGTAGGGGTGATGTTGGTGGTTTATGTTGGGATCCCGGGGCGTAATCGTGGATCTCCTGTCCAGCTAAATGTTGAGGAGGGTTGCAGTGTGAAGATTAAATAGCTGGGGGCTAAATTGAGGCTGTTTGGTATGGATGTAAACAAACCATTCATGGGTACATGAGTGCCGGAGATCGTAATCAGGTGAAGAATAGTCTTGGAAATGGGTAATGCTGTGTGGGGGCTGGGTTGTTGGGTGTGCGTGCCATGGTGAAGTTCCGCCAACCAGCAGCAAAAACAGCGCAATAAACAGACTTTGCGTGGACTACCAATAAGTATGCTCCAATCGTCACAAAATTGGATTATCACAATATGTCGTTCATTAGTGAATGGAACAAAGCCGGGGATGAGAGGTTAGGATTTCTTACTGAATTCGAAATAAGTGCCACCCTACTTATATATATAAGGAAATGCCTTACTAACCATGGCATTACGTTAATTTAGTAAGAGGAATAGGCTATTCATATAGTACCTTACGTGCCTTACTAAACTGATTTTTTTAGTAAGATTTAGGTCCACTCGATCCTAAAGTTAAGAAAGTGGGAGGATATAGGTGACTACATAGCAAAAAACCAATATATAACCCCCAAAAGGATATAATAATAAAATATAAATTCTAAAAACAAAAAAAATATTTGTAACACCACCCTCATATTATTTTAAGTAGCTTTCTCGAAAAAAAGATGGCTTGTAATTTTCCCACGACATCTTTCACCCACAAACTTTGAGCCCCTCCTGAAAAAAGGTTCCCCACCAACTCAAGTTCCATCAACTCACGTTGGACCAGCAGAAGATCGCCTGAAGCTTTGTGTGTGAAAATCATGACAGGGACCCGTACAGCGGCGATGCCGCAGCAACTCGGCCAGGTAGTCGACACTCTCTGGGTGGAGCAGCCCGACAGGTAGTCGCTCTCTCTGGGTGGAGCAGCCCGACCAGGTAGTCGCTCTCTCTTGGTAGAGCAGCCCGGCCAGGTAGTCGCTCTCTCTGGGTGGAGCAGCCCGACCAGGTATAGTCGCTCTCTCTAGGGGGAGCAGCCCGGCCAGGTAGTCGCTCTCTCTAGGTGGAGCAGCCCGACCAGGTAGTCTCTCTCTGGGTAGAGCATCCCGGCCAGGTAGTCGCATCTCTCTGGGTAGAGCAACCCGGCCAGGTAGTCTCTCTCTGGGTGGAGCAGCCCGGGCAGGTAGTTCTTCTCTCCTAAATTTTTGTGGGTGAAAGATGTCGTAATTGACAACACGATTTCTTTAACTTTCTGCTTCACGTCTTTTGCCACATCAGGAAAGCTCGAGAATATGTCAGAATCTGCAATGTGTTACAAGATCAAGGGGCAAATTTATCACAGGATGGGCATACTGGAAAGACACGACCTTTGCCAGCCGGCTACTACAGATAGGTCAGAGCAGCTCTCCACATTTTGTTATCCCCAAAAACTTTGGCGTTCTCTATCATACCCAGACAGAGTTCATCGAGAATGTTTACCCTGATATCGCTGATCACATTGGGGATCATCGCTATTTTGCCGGTCGTACCATCATATCGCCTCTCAACGTTGACGTTTCCGAAATCAACATTATGATCTTAGATATGCTGCCAGACGAGGAGAAGATTCATCTGAGTGAAGGCAAACTGAATTCGGAAGACAATGTGGAGTATCAGGTTTCCACGCTCAATGAACTAAACCCTTCTTCGTTACCAGAACACCAACTCAAGCTGAAAGTGGGTGCCGTGGTAATGGTAATACAGAATCTATCCCCACCCAGACTCTGTAACGGTACACGAATTATCGTTAACAACCTGAAGAAGACCATCATTGTTGGTAGGGTTCTGGGTGGCACTTACGATGGCGAGCAGGTTTGCATTCCCAGGGTAAAGTTGGTGGCCAACGATTCCCCGGTGGCATTTTCCAGGTTCCAATTCTCTGTAAAGTTAAGTTTTGCAATGACAATTAATAAGGCGCAGGGCCAGACCATCCAACATTGCGGCCTTTACCTCTACCACACATGGTGCTTCTCTCATGGGCAATTATATATTGCCTGCTCTCGGGTCACAAATTGGCATGCGCTGAGTATTTTTATCCAGAAGAAGGAAAAGGGACCATGTGTGTTAGATAACGTCGTATACTCTGACGTGTTTTTGGAACAAGAGACGTTAGCTGACGAATATTCGAGGTTGATTGACACCGGAATCATAATTCAAGAAGAAGACATTGAGGCTGACATTTGAGCTCCAGCGAAAGTATATAGATTTAGGACAGTGTGACGCTGAAGTTGAGGCCCAATTCGCTCCAGAAGACATGAAGGCAGTACTGAAGATATCCGTCGAGGATTTTGATATGGCGGTAGAGAAGATGGACGAGCAACTCGAGTAGTTACGAACTACTGAAGAAAGCTGCGAAACCCATCGAAGGGAACAAGAGAAGAGAGACGAACTCCTTATGAAGGATATCGAGAAGCGTGACGAAAACCAAAGGAAGGAACAAGGAGAGAGAGAGAGAGAGAGACAGACAGACACAGTGTGTGTGTGTGTGTGTGAGAGAGAGAGAGAGAGTTACACACTCTCTCTCTCTCTGTCATGCTTCGTAGTCCCGTAGCCACTTCGTTCTTAGTAAGAGAATAGGCTATCCATATAATGCCTTACTAACCTGAATTTCTTAGTAAGAGAATAGGCTATTCATATAGTGCCTTACTAACCTGAATGTTTTAGTAAGATTTAGGTCACTCGATCCTAAAGTTAAGAAAGTGGGAGATATAGGTGACTACATAGCAAACAACCAATATATAACCCCCAAAAAGGATATAATAATAAAATATAAATTCTAAAAGTTTTTATTTGTACACCGCCCTCATATTATTTTAAGTAGCTTTCTCGAAAAAAAGATGGCTTGTAATTTTCCCCACATTTCCCATCTTTTCCCATCTTTCCCATCTTTCCCATCTTTCACCCACATTTTTCACCCACATCTTTCACCCACACAAATTTAGACCCTCCTGAAAAAAGGTTCACCACCAACTCAAGTTCCATCAACTCATGTTGGACAGCAGAAGATCGCCTAAAGCTTTGTGTGTGAAAATCACGACAGGGACCCGTACAGCGGCGACGCCGCAGCAACCCGGCCGTGTAGTCGCTCTCTCTAGGTAGAGCAGCCCGGCCAGGTTGTATCTCTCCTACATTTTTGTGGGTGAAAGATGTCGTGGACAAATAAATGGCAACTCGATTTCTTTAACAGGACAGAGTGAGCGCACTCATTGCTGATGATTATGGCAAGACGTTAGCTAAAAAATCTTTGACTCAGAGAGAGTGAGTGTGTAACTCTCTCTCTCTCTCTGTCATGCTTCGTATAATGCGTCGTATAGCCTAGGTCATGCTTCGTATAATGCGTCGTATAGCACAGCGATGGCTGTGACTCGTATCTGGGCAGGACACACGAGGCAGAAGGGCGGAGAACACAGGAGAAGCGGAGCTCTAGACGGTGCAGGGTGCTCCTATGACCAGTGGTGTCCCGTAGCCCAGCCTCACTGTGGTGTCCCGTAGTCGTATAGCGCGGCGATGGCTGTGACTCGTATCTGGGCAGGACACACGAGGCAGAAGGGCGGAGGTGTCCCGTAGCCACTTCGTTCTTAGTAAGAGAATAGGCTCTCCATATAGTGTCTTACTAACCTGAATT
This sequence comes from Paralithodes platypus, assembly GCA_032716605.1. Taxonomy (NCBI): domain Eukaryota; kingdom Metazoa; phylum Arthropoda; class Malacostraca; order Decapoda; family Lithodidae; genus Paralithodes; species Paralithodes platypus. Next base: position 11,765,732 of record CM064531.1, read on the forward strand.
TCTTTGTAAGAGAATAGGCTATTCATATAGTGCCTTACGTGCCTTACTAACCTGTGTAACATGCATATTATACTCAAATATACACATGTAACCCAGCCTCAATCACTTATTATGTCACCCTATGTTTCATCAATATTCTAAAAGATGACTGATATATATCTCTATATATATATATATGTATTATAACAAGCCAGGGCTTCGCCCTCCGGGGCTTGGCCTCCGGTGGGACGCCTCCGCCGGTGTATTTGCACATAAAACGGTGAAATAAAAGAACTGTTTGTCTTATTAGTATTTATTCTAATAGTTTTGCTTTTTTTCTAGGTGGCGCTCCCTGTATCATTATTGCAAATTCTTTCAGCAAGTTTTCGTCCCGCTTCCCTTGTTCCTTCCGTTGGTTTTCGTCACGCTTCTCGATTTCCTTCAGAAGTCTGGGGTATCCTTTCTTCATCGGTTATGCCACCCAAAGTGTTCATTATTGGTGGTAGGCACTGCTTTGAGCTCTTCAGGATTCTCAATTCTTGAGTTCTTTGGGTTTTTACGGTAGAATCATTTGCTGCTACCTTTGCCTGCCGTTTCCTTTACGAACATTGGCGGCCTCGAGCTTTAACTGTAATTTCTGATCCTTTTTGTGTAGTCTCTCTTGTCTTTTTGAGGCAACTTCATTCAATTTATTTTGCCTTCTTTCCAGTCGTCTGCGCTTCTTAGTTTCAACGGTAATACGTTTTTGAGCAGCCAGTTGCTTATCGTGGTAGCTGAGTGCCAGTAGGGAATCTGCAGACAACACAACCGCTGGTGCATCTGCGGACTGCCCACTTTCTACACCTGAAGTCCCTGCAACAAGCTCCATCTTTTTGTTCAAATGACTCAATACTTTCGCCTTTTGGTTTCATGCATTCCAATTTCCTTTGCTTTGCCCTTTGAATGTGATACTGATGGTCATTCAATCGATATTAGTGGTCTCTGGAGGCTATGTTCTGCCATTGCAGAAATATATCTGGAAATCTGTGTGAATTTCAGCAGTAATGTGATTATCATTGACATAATGTGTGCCCAATAATGCTTCCGGAACACCTCAATTTCTTCCGCTCTGCCCTCGACATTTTTTTTTTGGGCCTTTAGTTCACATTCACCATCTTCCAGGTCACACTGCTCGTTAAAGTAGTAGATGAACACCACATCATGCGATGAGTACTTTTCTAGCGGCAATGGCCAAATTATGGGACCAAGGTAACCCAGCCTCAATCACTTATTATGTCACCCTATGTTCCATCAATATTCTAGAATATGACTGATATATATATCTCTATATATATGTATTATAACCCATAATATATAATCTACTAACCCATTTAACCCTTTAATTACTCACACAATCACTACACAGTAATATCCCCAATCAATGTCTTCACAGAAATATAACTATCTATAGTGTTTATACTTGAAAGGTATAAACATCTGATAGTCAACATTTCATCATCTTAGACACCACAGAATGTCACAGTAAGCAATACAAATGACAACACAGGATGTAAACAATACACAACTCGAATCAGCAATTGACCCACCTTAGTGAAAGGTGTGTCAGCAAAAACGCCTTATATATACCGGAAACGGTAGTTTAAGGGCTCACTCTTCTATACGCACTGACACAGAGAACTCAATCTACCTTGGGATCTCAATCAGAGAAGAACACACATCCCAGCTACTCCCGTCTCTCATCTTGGCTACAGCTAGACACTGCCATACATCACTTAAGCACTTATTGCCACATATTTATTGCCACACTTGCTAAGCATCACCAAGAGACTTAGATTAAACCCCTTTTACCCTAAGCTCAATACTAATACCTTAACAACTAAGTATTATAAAACTGTACTCTATAACTCAATATAATTTATAACACAATCGAGTTATCTTTACCCCATTTATACATAATATTCAATGTAATATTGCACGAGAATACCATACGATTCATGGTCTTCTACATGGCGACCTTGCATTAAAAGAACATACACTTGGAATCATAACTAACACTTGGCCCTACCTGACTCCAATACTCAAACAATCGACCTACAATCAAGCAAATCTTCACCCAATCTTCAGCACTACCTTGTCTACTCATCGCCCTAACCAGCTTCCTGCCTACCTCAACACATCACTTCCTGTTTACAAACTACATCCGCCGTCGTCACCTTCAAGTCTACAGACAGTTCCTGTGTATATCTGCCTGTTTCATCACTACAAGTCTACAGCAAGTTCATGTACGCTACATCAGCCCGCCTACCATCTCTACCCCATCTTCATCACTACTCACCACTCCAAGCTACCTGCAAACTAACAAGCAAACAAGAAAACACCCAGTCAAAGTCACCCAGACCTGCCAGACATCAAGACGCCTTCAACAGCCCGCAGACACAACAACGCCCTGGCCTGCCTGACGTACGACGAAACATCACTACACACCACATCTCTGCACATATCGACGCTTCATTTGATGTAACAAAATACAACAGGTATGCATGATGTATTATCATTAATTTAAAAACACACCACAGTGAAAATAAGTGGAACACACACACATACACGCTATCTCACTACCAAAATCTCATACCGCAACACATCCCCCTCATCCTCTTACTACATGGTCCTTCCGCACACTATCCCCCTCTACTCCTCCCCTACATGCATCCCCCTAACGAAACGAACGTCAGACAACACCAGCTGACTTTCTCTTTCATATCACTACATAGCCACCGCGCTAGCACGCCCACTCCTCCCACATCCACCAACTCCCACAATTATTACTGTTGGTGAGAAAATGGCCTTTGCTTTGCCTGAGCTAAAATATGCATCCTGCCAAACACCCAAACGTAAAACTGTCACAATTTACAGTGTTAATGAAAACACACTCATGTGTGGTACTCATGATATAGAACTATCCCTTGACACAGACTCTCCAGTAAACCTCATAAGCCTTGCTAAATTTAAAAGCTTGAAGGACTTGAACCTCAAAGAATATTACCCAGATATCGAGATTATGTCTGCGAGTGGAAAACACCTAGAAACCTTAGCTAAGGTTACCCTTTCAGTAGAATTTACAGAAGTGCACACAGCTAATCTGCCTTTCTATGTAGTTTCGAAACTCCCAACAAACACCTACATGCTTCTAGGTTTAGAAGCTATGTCAAAAGTGAAACTTATTATCCTACCACACATGGATCAAGTTCTCATTGGGGGTTTACAAAGAGATAATGTGGAATGTGTACGGAGTACCCAGGAAAACAGTTTTATACACCAGGCTACTGGTGTACACCAGTACACCAGTACAGTCCTACAAACGTAGGACAGAATTCAAAGTAACTCCAAACTCACTCCAACGCCCAATCATGACACTACGCAGTGAGGGAAATTAAATTGTAACCTTCCTCACCTCACCCTAGGTGTTTTGAGTAATTCATACTACATTAATCCAACCTCTTCTATCCATATTGTTTTGGATATCTAATTTCTCCAATTCACACACACAGACACCCACTACACATCTGCTAGAATAGCTATATATAATTAGATTAACATTCCATCAGTCAATTCTATACTCGAAACACGTCTAACTCTTTACTTAAACTCTTAAAAATTACTCTTGATTTATAAACTATTTAACGCCAGTATTTTAATTACTCAAATTCATCTAAACCCAAGGGATTAGTTTTGAATAATTGACTACATTCACCGAACATGTGAACATGTGTTTCAATGTGTATTGATGGTAATTTTTGAAACTATTCATTCCAAAGTTAACTTCAGACCATTTTTGCATCTAACTACCTATTTTTGCTCTAAACTGGAACTCTCAAACTCACAATTACTTATGAGTGTGTATAATGTATGTCTTAGATCCAAAATTTGATATCCGTTATAAGAATTCATTTAGTTATACGTGACGAGTGTTTAATTATTCTATGTATGTTCAACTCATACAGATATACAAGTTTAGTAGCTTAACGACAATTATAAAGCCTACCCCTTACATTGCGATGTAAAGTAGCTATAATTGTGACACATGCGATCGCTTACGCAAATGTTAACGGCAACTCCGCAGATATTCATAAGTGCCAAACGAATATATCTGATAGCCGTAGGCCTATACACTCAATAATATTAATCCTTTATGTTTGCCAATATTCATATATGGGTAATTTTATTGAACTTTATTATTTACAGTCTAAAATTGATTACTGTCCATTTTAGCTAGGTAAATATATACTACCGGTACACCATCCAAAGTAAATTTAATTATATTACTTGGATATTTGTTAGCTAACTACAACTACACGAAACTTTAAACTACAGACACCAACACTTTTTTTCACACATCATACTGCCAAGAATTTGATGTTCACCCATGTTATAAACTCTTTTACTCTTTACTCTGAGTCTCTGATACCAAGCGTTCTCTCTTACATGCACGACTCACGTTTCTCAATCACATGAATTACATCACAATACTTTGAAGAATCTATACTCAGATAGCAAGAATCCCTATATTAACGTAACTCTAGAAAGTGTTTGACTTTCTTTTCTTTAATTTTTCCTATGATATCCTATTTGTTGGAAACAAAATAAACCTGTCCTACACCGGGAATCTATATAAATAATTCCTCGAATCCGGGCTCCCGCGATTCATTGGAGAGGATATATAGATATAAGATGTCCCTATTATAAATACAACTCACTTACACGTCATATAAAATTCTTGTACTCTATCTGAATTTAGTTTCATTCTTTTTCAATTATTAATAATTATTTACTCTAATCCTTATAAATAATCTCTTATAAAGGAACCATTTGAATATATATTTTCGCCTTTACTATATATTAGGATGTTGGTGGAACAATTTGTTTTAATAGGGGGCATGTAGCATGCATATTATACTCAAATATACACATGTAACCCAGCCTCAATCACTTAAGGAACATTGTGAATAAAGACTTCAACTCCGGCAAGTGAAATACTGGATAGGATGTGGTTTTTCCTATAAATAAATACATCTATGTGCAAAGTTACAATAACAAAGAATCGTGTAGTACAATTGTATTATTATCTGTATTATTCTTCTTTGGCAAAATGTACAAATAATTAATTGAAATAGGGTCGGAGAGGTGAAAATGTTTATTGCATTCAAATTCCAACCTTACCTCAAACAATTTGCCCGCTACCCCATTAAATACTAATATTTGTGTTTGGATTGCTGGGTTCCAACACCAAATTTAATTGTTTTGTATATTTTTGTTATCCTCCCGATTTGATTAGTACTGTCGTTGTATTTCAGCCATTGTGCATTTACCATAAACCGATTTCTTCCTTGTTAGGTAGAGTTTCATTACATTCCGATCAATAACCCGTCCCCCTGTATCTTTTCGGGTTAAGACACCCGATAAATGCCTCGCATCATCATTGCAATCATTGCCGATTAAAAAAAATCCCACTATATATATATAGTGGGATTTTTTTTAATCGGCAATGGTTGCTAGGGTGTATTGGGGTATTGGATGGGGTCTGTCTGATCATTATGTAGTAGTAGCTAAGGTTAGGATACAAAAGAAGTGGGTGAGGAGAGCTGGAGGGAGGCGAGAGGAAGGTGGAATGATGAGGAGGGTGGAGAGGTTACAGGTGGAGTAAATCAGGGAAGAGTACAGGCGAGCAGTAGAAAGATGACTGGGTGGGTTCGACCTGGAAGTTATAGAGGAAGTGGAGGAGATGAGCAAGGTGTTTAAGGGCTGGGAGCTGAGGAGGGTGCGGAAACGCCCGGGAAATCAAAGCCCCACCCAGGGCCTTGTGCCCCTCAGCAATTATGAAGAGTAAGTTGAGGGGCAAGGGAAAAATGTGACGCTTTGGCTTGGTAGATTGAGAGGTCAATCCACGGAAGGGACGCCGTCACTTGAGATCTAGAAAATATCTAAGTAAAATGAACATCAGAGGTATGGCAGAGAACGCTCAACTCTCACTCTGATAGACCAGCCCATCACCAGAAGTCAAGCAAGTTAGGGAAGGTAGGAAGGGAAACAGTAAGGGTGTGAAAGATAAGAATGGGAGAACGCTAGCCGAGAAGCAAGAGAGAGTCGAAAGATGGAGGGAGTACTTCAATGAGTTGCTAAATGTAAGGAAAGAAGAGCCAGCAAACATAGTGGGATATGGTATGGGAGGGAGAAGAAGAGAAGTTGGGGAGGAGGAGGTGGTGATCAGGAGGTCAGAAGTGTGGGAAGCCATGCCAAGAGTGAAGTTGGGGAAAGCCCCAGGAACAGATGGAGTGTGTGGGGAAATGTTGAGTTACGTTGGTGAGATAGTGATCGAAGGGGTATGGAAAATGTGCAAACTAGCATGGGAGAAGGGGAGTGCACCCGATGACGGAAAGACTGGCATAATAGTCCCCCTATATAAGGGCAAAGGGGAAAGAGGAATATGTGGTAACCACCGAGGAATATGTCTTCTAAGCGTAGTAGGGGTAGGCAGCCCCGCCCAGGGAAGTACTACCGCTAAGGTCTCGGGAGACTCAGGGGATAGCCTGAATTCCATTTTTCCCAGGCCTTGGTAGCTGGATACATATCTTTCTGCCTCACACATCAGGGGTATCAGGAAAACCCTCTTTATAATTATAACGTACACATCCAACTTCACGACATTGCCCTACATCGTTATCCTCTATCCATAAAACATTACTCTTCCCACTACATATCATACATGTAACACCTTACACCTTTACCTAATAAATATGGCAGTACAATTGTTAAGAGCAAACCTGGTGGTCCCTCGGATATCCACCCCCGGCAGGGTTGGGTCATTGACACAGGGCCCTCCCGGTCGTCATCATGCGACTGTGTCAAGAGCATTGCAATGTCCCAAAGCTGCTCGTGGTGCATCTTTTTCTTTAGCAATATAAGGGGACTTCACTCTAAGATCAATTATGTACACCAATTTCTTCAAGCAGAATCCCCTACTCTCCTTTTTTTGACAGAGACTCAAGTAACATCCACATCTGACACGTCTAGATTTAATTTTCCAGGTTATCAACTGCTCCAAAATTTCAGACCTAAAGGAGGTGTATGTTGCTTCGCAAAATCTGAAATTGCCCTGGAGGAGGTTACTAGTTTCAATTGTCCCTATTTTGATTATTCTATATACAAATTAATTTCGGCTGGTAAATTTAAATACATATGTTGCAACTACCGTTCCCCAAATACTCCTCCAGAATCAAAAAGACTTTTCTTTTTGATTCTCTGTCCTCACAACTCAGTGTCCTCAACTTAAATGCTTCTTCTGAAATCACTGTGTTGGGTGACTTTAATGTCCATAATGTTGAATGGCTCACTCATTCAGCCAGGAGTGATGATGCTGGTCTTGAATGTGAGCTATTTGCAGACTCATTTAATCTCACTCAACTAGTCAACCAACCTACCCGTGTACCAGATAATCCTAATCATAATTCCCACCTACTGGACTTATTTTTAACAACCAATTCAGAAAATTATGATGTTACAGTGAGGTCCCCGCTTGGATCTTCTGATCACTGTCTGATACAGGTCACCTGTCTATCACCTACCACACCTTCCCACTCTGAACCTGTTTTGGTGACTAAATGGCATTACGATAGGGCAGACTGGGAGGGTCTTCAAGGTTTCTTTATTGATATTCCCTGGACCCCTTTCTTTTCTAATGAAACACACTCCACCTTGAGCCACATACAAGATTTTGTAAAAATTGGAATGGAAATTTGTATTCCTCATCAAAAGTACAGTAAAAGATCTAATTCACCTAAATGGTTTGACCATAATTGTGCTAGAGTAACTGAACAAAAAGCAATAGCCTACAATGCATACACAAGATCAAAAACACATGAAGCCTTTAATTACTTTAGAAACATCAGAAATCATGCCAAAACTGTGTTAAACCTAACTAAATCAAACTTTCTCCACAAGCAGGCAAATAAACCTCTAAATAATCCAAATGATAACAACATATTTTGGTCTACTCTTAACTCATTCAAATCCAACTTCACTACTGCTTCATCCATTCCACCATTAAAATCTCTGACTGGCAATCTTGTACGTGACCCACGAGGTAAAGCTAACCTTCTTGCGGATATTTTCTCCACCAACTCAACCTTAGATGAAATAAATCAAGATGTACCTGTACTTAATTTTAATTCGCCTGAAATTCCCGCACCAGACCACACCAGACCAGTCAAAACTCTTTTGCAGAATCTCTCAGTAGATAAGGTTCCTGGTCCAGATGAAATTCCTCCAATAGTACTTAAGAATTGCTCCTTGCCTATTGGCAAGGAGCAATTCTTAAGTACTTCTTAAGTACAGGAGCGAGCGCTCCTGTATTGGCAAAATTTGTCCGTTTGTGTACTCATACCTCATGCTTCCCAGTGCCCGGGAAAGAAGCAAACATCCATCCAGTTCCTAAAAAAGGTGCCTCTTCAGATCCATCAAACTACAGACCAATAGCTATAACTTCCACTCTTGGTAAAGTCTTTGAAATTATATTAAATAATCACATAATTAAGCATCTTGAGAATAATAAATTAATCAGTGATAGGCAATATGATTTTAGACGATGTCGATCAACTGCAGACATTCTTTGCCTTCTTACGCATCAAATCAACCAAACTACAGACCAACATGGTAAAACACATACAATAGCACTGGATATATCAAAGGCATTTGATAGAGTCTGGCATCAATCCTTATTGTCGAAGATGTCACACTACGGCCTTGCATCATTAGTTCCACTAATTTCTTCTTATCTTCATAACAGAAAAATATGTGTAATGGTAGATGGCCTTTATTCTCAATTTCACTCAATACATGCTGGTGTTCCCCAGGGATCAGTTTTGGCCCCAACTCTGTTCCTCATTCATATCAATGATCTCATATCTACCACTCATAATCCAATACATTCCTACGCAGATGACTCAACACTCCACAGTTCCTTCACATTTACCAATTCATTTACCCAACCCGATCTTATAAATTCAAAAATAAACACTGCAATTTCGCTGAACCAGGATCTTTCTAGAATTAATGAATGGGGGCAAAAGAATCTAGTTTCCTTTAATGCACAGAAAACCAAGTACGTTCAATTTTCTAACCGACAGAATCTCACTGACTCCCATATATTTGTTAATGATGTAAATATTCCCACTTCCCCTAGTATTGACATTCTCGGTGTAACATTAACTACTAACTTGAGCTGGACACATTATGTTAGAAGCATTGCTAAGAATGCCTCTAAAAAACTGGGACTCCTGTACATAGTTTGAGAATTCTTCACTGACGAGCAGTTGGCGTAATATATAAAAGTCATGTGCGTTCTCAGATGGATTACTGTTCACCTCTGTGGAGTGGAAGTGGAGTGGTTGCATTGAGGCAGTTGGACAAAATTCAAAATAAAGCTATTAGATTAATCAATAACCCTGCAATCACACAGGACTTTCCTACATTATCCATACGAAGAAACGTTGCATCCCTTGCATTATTCTACAGATATTTTCACAGCAATTGTTCCGAGGAACTTGCTTCAATTGTGCCGCCCCTCCACATCTTTCCCCGTAGAACTAGGGCAGCTGAGAGCTCCCATGAATTTACACTTTCTCCTCCACAATGCAGAACTTCTGTTTATCAAAATTCATTTATCCCTAGAACTACTACTCTTTGGAATTCACTTCCCTCGAATTGCTTTCCACAAACTTACAATCTACACATTTTAAAATCCAGTTGTTACAAACATTTTATGAATAGAGGATGCCTTTAGGCACATGGACCTTTTTGTTTTATCTGTTTTTCCTTCCTCCGTTCATTGTCTCTTCAAAAATAAAAAAATAAAAAGTAGGGAAGGTATACAGTAGGGTAGTGATTGAGAGAGTGAGAGTGCGGACGGAGAAATGGATAGGCGACGAGCAGGGAGGTTTCAGGAAGGGAAGAGGATGTGTAGATCAGATTTTTACCCTGAATTGTGTTGTGGAGAAGAAACAAAAGGTGTATGTTGCCTTTATGGACTTGGAGAAGGCCTATGACAGAGTGGATAGAGAAGGTTTGTGGAAAGTACTTAGATTAGACAGAGTAGATGGCAAGTTGCTGAAAGCAGTGAAAAGCATGTATGAGGGTGCAAAGGCGGCGTGGAGAGTGAGCAGAGCGAGTTCTTTGACCTGAATGTTGGTTTGAAACAGGGGTGTGTGATGTCCCCGTGGTTGTTCACTGTATATATGGATGGAGTCATGAAAGAAATAATATCAAGAGCAGTGGATGTTGTTGTATCGCTGAAAAGGGAGGGAATTGAGTGGAAGATACCTATACTGCTGATTGCAGATGATACAGTTCTGATGAGTGATAATGAATGGGAGTTGCAGGGTCCGGTAAATGAGTTTGGAACAGTGTGCGAAAAATGGAATTTGAAGGTAATTACGGGGAAGAGCAAGGTTATGGTCTTCGAAAGGGGTGAAGTTACAGAGTGTGAGGTGAAAGCTGAACGGTCAGGCTATGACGATCGTCAACTCTTTTAAGTATCTGGGCAGTGTGTTGAGTAAAGATGGGACTATGGATGAAGAAGTGCGGAAGAGGGTAAAACAGGGGAAGAGGGTTATAGGAACGCTGAAAGCAGTAACAAGAAATAGGGTGGTCAGTATGGAAGTGGCCACCCCTTCGGGGATTGCGGCGTCAGCCTAAAGATAGATAGATTGCATTTTTTAAATGTTACTTAGATACATGATCTATCAATTTTTAACTTCTTCTTGACGATGGAACTTGTCGATGCTTCACTGATTGACCCCTCCAGGGCTGCTTGGTTCACTTCAATATTCGATTGTGATCCTGCACTTTTATGATGGTTGGTGTAACTGGTGAAGAAGGCCCTTGCTCATCCATGACCGAGATCCACAGTCCTGGAACTGACCGAGTCCCATCATCCAAGGGTACATTACAGTGCATTCATTCGACATATATCGACAGGCCCCGCCCACTTCCCCAACCGTTATCATGTGGCTGGCATGACTGTGCGAGATAGGGGTGTCCAACAGGGTTACCAAATCAGCACAAAAATATTATTTAATCTGTTTGCAGAAGTAACTAGAAAAATACAAACTAGTAAATGCCTACCTAATATTGCTAGAATATTACTCCAATATTGATAACATGTGCTAAAAGATTCGGAGTATAGCCAGCATTCTTATTGCTAGGTGTAAAAAATTGCCGCTGATGAAGTCAATATTTATTTATCAATTTAAATTATTAAAAATGGCCTACAAAGCCATCTACCTTTCTACATCAACGAGTGAGAAAGAAATGTTAAGACTGGAGCCTGTCTTTAACAGCTCCATTCCCTTGTTCAAGTAAATACTTTTAGATCTAGCGGTATTGGCAACGCTTCTCTCTCAAGGTTTCAACTGTCACTGCGCTGCCATTCAAACGTCAGTTCAGTTCCCTCCTGTCTTCTGAAGGGGGAAGATGGCGTCTCCTGCCCATACCCCTGGGAGACCTGCTGGTTCTCCCCGACTTGTCAGTCAAGCCAGGAATATTGTCTTGAATGTATTCATGTATTTTGATAAGGAGAAAACTGAGCCAGTTGATGTGGTGGTGAAGAAAACCTCTGAGGCAACGAAAGTTTCACAGCCATTAATTAATAAGATCAGAACTCAGGCAGGAAGATTGAAGGAGTCTTTCATTCACCAGTTTACCAGCAACGGCTTTCACCCATACTTGGACCATTGACAACTTTGATCACTTCACAATATGAGAGAGAGAGAGGGAGGTGGAGGCATTACGGTTACGGTACCGTACCGTACCCTATACACCCAAACGCAGTCGCTCGCTAAGCCTAGCTTAATATTTGTCTACCTCTGCTCTGCCCAAGTAGACGAGGTAACAATGGTAATGGAGTTTACTTTTCTGTACTATGGTATATGGTAATATTGTATAGTAAAGAATAACTGCAAATATGCATGTATTAAAGCGCTCTTACATCCTATAATTAATTTTACTTGGAGCTCTTATCAGCTCCGTGGTAAGGTGACAAGTGACTTGTCCGAGATTGCGGTATGATAAGCTCTACTTCGTCTACGGCGCTGGTGGAAGCGGGCGGGGCCTGTCGATATATATCGATTGAATGTCGATAATGTTGATATATATCGATTGAATGCACTGTAGTTGACTGTCACCTGAAAAGTGTGGGCAAAAAAATATACATAAGTTTTTTTTTAATGCATATATAAAGTTAATTGTAGCATGATTTATTTATTAGTACACAATAATTCCCTAAATACACAAACAAAAAACAAAAATAATTTTCAAATTCAAGAAGGATAAGACAGTGGTGGAAAGAAAGTCATTGATTGATTATGTATGTGTCGATGCACGAATGAAGAAATCTGTGATGGAGGCTAGGCCGTATAGGGGAAGGCAAGTGTTGGTCTCGTGGTGAAGCTATTCTTTAATTTATTAAAACTTTGCTCTTGTTCATAACTCCAATTAAATTCCACACCTTTCTTTAACAGTTGGTAAAGGGGTTTCGCCATGATTGCATAATTTCTAATGAAACTCCTATAATAACCACTGATACCAAGGAATAGTCGCAATTGTTTTACGTTAGTGGGTGTTGGGAAATTTGTGATAGCGTTCGTGAGATCAGGAGTGGTATTAACACCATCTGGGGTTAGTTCACGTCCTAAAAAAATTAGTTTCTTCTTGAAAAAGTTACATTTACTAAGTTTAATCTTTAAACCAGCTTCGTTAAGCCTAGATAAAACTTTCCTCAGTGCTTCAACATGGTCCGATATATTTTTAGAAAAAATTATGATATCGTCTACTGTATATACAGTATACATAAACGTTATCACCTAATAATCCTGCCAATATATTAGACATGGAACGTTGAAATACTGCCGGTGAATTTTTAAGGCCCTGTGGTAAGCGTTTGAACTCATATGTTCCAGAGGGGGAATTAAATGCGGTGTATTGATGGGAATCTTCATCTAAATTAATCTGATGGAAACCACTCAACAAATCCATAGTACTAAACACTTTATTATCAGTACCTAACGAATTTAAGATTTCAGGGATTGCAGGCATATGAAAATGTTCAGTTTCTGTGAGAGAATTAAGTTTCCTGTAATCTACGACAACTCTATTATATTCGCCCTTATTTTTCTTAGGAACCAAAAATAGGGGACTACGCCATAAAGACAGAGATGGCTGTATTACATCTTGTTCCAATAATTCTTTCACATGCGTATTAGTTAATTCTCTTTGTGAATGCCAATAGAGTATCAACAGATTTGCCCTTATTTATATGTTGGATTGAGTTAGCAAAATCATGAATCAGAGCAAAGTCACCTCTTGAGTTTCGTGCAAATTTCTCCAAAAACTCGTCTTTGAAGGTTTGATAAGTCGTGCATTCTAGCAACTCGTCACAAGCTAATAAATTACTGGCTGGAGTTCTACCCTTATCAAATTTAGAGCGAAATATATCGATTTTACCTCTGTCATCTGTGACCTTTCGAGCGGCGATCTCTGACTCGATATCACTAAATACCGCAAAAATCGATCTATTATCATCTAGGCCTGTAAATACCTTTTGCGCCTGACCGTGAACAACATGTAAATTTAAGTTTTGTGCAAACTAGCATGGGAGAAGGGGAGTGCACCTGATGACAGGAAGACTGGCATAACAGTCCCCCTATCTTATATAGGGGGACTGTTATGCCAGTCTTCCTGCCAGCAAAGGGGAAAGAGGAGTGTGTGGTAACCGCCGAGGAATATGTCTTCTAAGCGTAGTAGGGAAGGTATACAGTAGGGTAGTGATTGAGAGAGTGAGAGTGAGAATGGAGACATGGATAGGCGACGAGCAGGGAGATTTTCGGAAGGGAGGAGGATGTGTAGATCAGATTTTTACCCTGAATTGTGTAGTGGAGAAATATCTGGCGAAGAAACAAAAGGTGTATGTTGCCTTTATGGACTTGGAGAAGGCCTATGACAGAGTGGATAGAGAAGGTTTGTGGAAAGTACTTATAGCATATACGGAGTGGATGGCAAGTGGCAAAAAAATATACATAAGTTTTTGTTAATGCATAGATAAAGTTAATTGTAGCATGATTTATTTATTAGTACATAATAATTCCCTAAATACACAAACAAAAAGCAAATATTTTTTTCTTTCAAATTCAAGAAGGATAAGACAGTGGTGGAAAGAAAGTCATTGATTGATTATGTATGTGTCGATGCACAAATGAAGAAATCTGTGATGGAGGCTAGGCCGTATAGGGGTATTGGAGGGGGTCTGTCGGATCATTATATAGTAGTAGCTAAGGTTAGGATATAAAAGAAGTGGGTGAGGAGAGCTGGAGGGAGGCGAGAGGAAGGTGGAATGGTGAGGAGGGTGGAGAGGTTACAGGAGGAGGAAATCAGGGAAGAGTACAGGAGAGCAGTAGAAAGACGACTAGGTGGGTTCGACCTGGAAGTTATGGAGGAAGTGGAGGAGATGAGCAAGGTGCTTAGGGATGAGATCTGTGCAGCATGTGAGGAGGAATGAGGAGAAGAGGGAGGGGAGTGAAAGGTACAGAATGGTGGACAGCAGAAGTAAAGATAGCTGTGGAAGAAAAGAAGCAAGCATATAGAGAGTGGTTGGGTAGTGGAGGGAATGAAGATTTCGAGAGACAGAAATGAGCCAGATACGTGGAGAGTAAGAGGGTGGTGAAGAGAGTAGTGAAGGAAAGTAAGAGGAGAGTAGATGAGGAATTTGGAAGGAATCGGAGTGTAAAATGGAGGGAAATTAAGAAACTGTTCAGGAAAGAAGTAAAAAAAGTTAGGGAAGGTAGCAGGGGGAAACAGTAAGGGTGTGAAAGATAAGAATGGGAGAATGCTAGCCGAGAAGCAAGAAAGAGTCGAAAGATGGAGGGAGTACTGAAGTACTCCCTCCATCTTTCATCTCCATGAGTTGCTAAATGTAAGGAATGAAGAGCCAGCAAACATAGTTGGATATGGTATGGGAGGGAGAAGCAGAGAAGTAGGAGAGGGGATGGTGGGGATCAGGAGATCAGAAGTGTGGGAAGCCATGCTAAGAGTGAAGTTGGGGAAAGCACCAGGAACAGATGGAGTGTGTGGAGAAATGTTATGGTGGTGAGATAGTGATCGAAGGGGTATGGAAAATGTGCAAACTAGCATGGAAGAAGGGGAGTGCACCCGATGACAGGAAGACTGGCATAACAGTCCCCCTATATAAGGGCAAAGGGGAAAGAGGAGTGTGTGGTAACCGCCGAGGAATATGTCTTCTAAGCGTAGTAGGGAAGGTATACAGTAGGGTAGTGATTGAGAGACTGAGAGTGAGAACGGAGAAATGGATAGGCGACGAGCAGGGAGGTTTTCGGAAGGGAGGAGGATGTGTAGATCAGATTTTTACCCTGAATTGTGTAGTGGAGAAATATCTGGCGAAGAAACAAAAGGTGTATGTTGCCTTTATGGATTTGGAGAAGGCCTATGACAGTGTGGATAGAGAAGGTTTGTGGAAAGTACTTATAGCATATACGGAGTAGATGGTAAGTGGCTGAAAGCAGTGAAGAGCATGTACGAGGGTGCAAAGGCGGCAGTACGTGTGGAGAGTGAGCAGAGCGAGTTCTTTGACCTGAATGTTGGTTTGAAACGGGTGTGTGATGGCCCTGTGATTGTTTACTGTATATATGGATGGAGTCTTGAAAGAAATAATGTCAAGGGAGGGAATTGAGTGGAAGCTACCTATACTGCTGTTTGCGGATGATACAGTTCCGATAAGTGATAATGAATTAGAGGGCCGACTTTTCAATGAAATTTTGTTGACAATTATGACCCTTATCTTGTAATATTAATTTACTTTGATATTTAGCAACCCAATAAAACTGAATACATAATATGTAGTTTCTTACCCTCAAGAGTCGCATACCATGCAGCTCTTGAGCTGGTGATGACCACACCCACACAGACTTCTTGCAGCTTCGTCAGGTGATCGGGTAGTGCCCCTGAGAGTTGCGGCAGGTGTGGCAGGTGCGGAAGGTGTGACAGATCGGACAGGTGCGTGCAGTCCACCGATACGCGCAGGTGTGGAGGGTGGCAGGTCCTCCACACTCTCTTCATCGTCGGTACTGTCGTAATTGGAGGGAGGCCTTCTACGTTGCCGTGGTAGTCCTGCCTTCTTTGGGTGGGTGAAGGGTTGTATGGCAGCCGTGACTGCCTGCCTTTCCTGTCGCTGCTCCCTGCCCCTAAAAGAGAAGTCACATCGTAATGACGCCAAAGTACTCCTGGTGGTACCTGGTGAAGACGGAGTGCTAGCACGAGGAGGTGTAGGAGCACGAGGAGGTGTGGGGGCATCCGTGTCTGGCGCCGGCACCACAGGGTTGGCGTGGGTGGCGACGGAGCGACACTGTGGGTGGGCTCTATATCTATAAGCTCGTCCTCGATGTCGTCATGTTCAGCTTCGTTGTCGCAATTGTTGTCAGAAAGCGAGAGAATGACTAAGAGGGTGTACGAGAGCTAGGTGGAAGGATGGAGTGAGGAAGTATATGAACGAAGGCGGTGCTGGTTGGGGGGGAGGGGCGTCGACTGACTGGGGATAGAGGTGCATGGGGGCGGTTCGTGGGTGGCCACCCCTTCGGGGATTGCGGCGTCAGGCAATAGACATATATAGATATGTACATTTTGCCACATAAAAATAATAAAATTGTAACTTTCTTGTATGCCTCATCAACGCCTACCCTGATGCTGCATCACAATATAGATTCTTTCGAATGTTTACAACTCGTTCTCCAGTAGTCCTGTGATTGGTGAAGTCGTAGTTTTTTTCTGGATGTTATCATGCTGTGGCAGGCCAAGGTTGCAAGGGCTTGTCTGTTGGCAGGTGTATATCCTCATCTCTGAGGGCAGCTGTGATCTGTTCATGTCGTAGCTTCCGGCTGCCCACTCCCCAACAATTCCTGCCCTCAGTCCCATCTTGGCAATGATTTTCCCTACATTTTCTACTGAGAGGTGAGAGCAACATTGGCCGTCGGTGTTGTTGCCCTCCCGATTCACAAACATCTTACATTTTCGCCTTACCCATGTGGCAACTACTGGGCGATAATATTTCATGTACGCCTCAAGAGCAGCTGCCTCTGTATTGCCTAAGTAGAAGATGCAGGGGTCTTTGGCCTCCGTTTTGTGTCGTGCTACTCTACCATCTTCGACGCCGGTTGTGCTTCCCTCGTAGGCACTGATTGTAAATTCAGTAAACTCCTGATTTCTTCATAGGCAGCGAACGAACAGTCTCACAATCAGTTCATCTCCTAGGTTGACTTATTCTTTCTTCATATGTTGGCTTGCTGGCCATCGTGGATTAATGATGCAGCATTGTTTATGAGAATTTAAATAGCATCATTAGTTTCTAGGCTACGCGCATCCTCCATTGGCAACATCTCGGCCTCATTTTGCTGTATACGGTGTTCTCTCAGTCCTGCCTCATCCATGCCAAAGTATTCTGTGGAAGAAAATATGACAGAACACAATAAATAGTTGTACAACATGTGGAATAACTTTTTTTAAATACAATTATAAACACAATACTAGAACGTGAATACTAACGCTCACAAATTGGAATAGGAACTAATAGATAGCGATACTATAACGTTATGTTGATTGAACTTTGAGAGGGTCGACTTTCTGGGGGCAAAAATCCTGGGAAAAAAAAATCATAAATCAAGTACTTCTCAATGAATATGTCTAAAACTCACTATGAACATACATATGCACCCTATGAACCAAATCAGCATATAAATAACCATCCCAAAACACATGAAAGTAATGAAAAATAAGGGCAAACGAAAAAGGCCAAAATAAGTATTATTTGACGTTACATTGAGAGGGCCGACTTTTCAATGAGATTTTGTTGACAATTATGACCCTTATTTTGTAATATTATTTACTTTGATACTTAGAAACCCAATAAAAATGAATACAAAATATGTAGTTTCTTACCTTCAAGAATTGCATTCCATGCAGGTCTTGAGCTGGTGGTGACCACACACAGACTTCTTGCAGCTTCGGCAGGTGATCGGGTAGTGTCCCTGGTAGTGGCGGCAGGTGTGGCAGGTGCGGAAGGTGTGACAGGTCGGGCAGGTGCGTGTGGTTCACCGATACACGCAGGTGTAGAGGGTGGCAGGTCATCCACACTCTCTTCATCGTCGGTACTGTCGTAATTGGAGGGAGGCCTTCTATGTTGCCGTGGTAGTCCTGCCTTCTTTGGGTGGGTGAAGGTTTGTATGGCAGCCGTGACTGCCTGCCTTTCCTGTCGCTCCTCCCTGCCCCAAAAAGAGAAGTCTCGTCGTAGTGACGCCAAAGTACTCCTGGTGGTACGTGGTGAAGACGGAGTGCTCTAGCACGAGGAGGTGTGGGGGCATCCGTGTCTGGCGTCGGCACCAGGGTTAGCGTGGGTGGCGACGGAGCGACAATGTGGGTGGGCTCTATATCTATAAGCTCGTCCTCGATGTCGTCATGTTCAGCTTTGTTGTCGCAATTGTTGTCAGAATCACTAGAGACATCCTCAAAGTCGTTCAACATCGAAGAGATGTCATCCTGGGAGAGTCCTCTCCGGGCCATGGCGACTGCTGTGAAAGAACAGATTTTTTTTTTAGGACAAATTTCTAGTGGCAACATCGGCCATGGTGCCAGCTACTATGGGTACACATCCTCAACTTTGGCAGGTGACGTATTTTCTTTTCTTTTCTGGAAAGTAATTCAATAATCATGCGAGATATGTCCAATTAATGATTCAAAATATTTACAATACAAGTTGTACTGTTTTAGTTGGCATATAATTAATTACAAATGCATTACAATGTTTCTTTACTTTAAAGTGAATTGTTTTTATTTCTTTAATGTTTGACCTATTATTAAGAAAATAATTGAATTATGGAAAGCAAACCTAACATACGTGTCTGAGGAGTTGCTGGTATTCCATGGAGTCTTTGTTTTTCTTAAGTGCATATCGATCCGTTTAACTGATTTTGGGGAGAAGGAACAATCATATAGGTTTGTTTTCTTTGCATTTGTTGGTGGCAGGGGCCTTTTCTTAGAGAATCTATTTGCTGCAGCCAAAACATTCTCTCTATCGTCGTTAGTTAGGTACGAGTGGCAGGTGCTTCCGTAGGTTGGCTGATTCGTTGTAGCAACCGGCGACTGGGCATGGCCTGCCAGGTCTCTTGGTTGTACAAAGGAGGAGTACAAAGGTAATCAAGCAACAACAGATCTAGTGACCCTGCTAGGCTGCTTGTCCTCCAAAACACTGAGGATCAAGTGTCCAAACAGTGGTTTAGAGTGGGTAAGGGAACATTGGAAAGGGAAATACTGCCCTAGAACTAATGTCCGTGGCAGGATTAGGAAGTTAGTAGGGGACAGATGGGTTAGTAACTAAGGGGGGGATAAAATAAAGTTATTCATTTACAAACGCAGTCAGTCGCGGGTTTGATGCAAGATATTTGTCTAGGCGGAGTTTAAATGAATCAACGGTGCTGCAGTCTATAACGTCTCGGGGAAGCCCATTCCACAAGTTAACAACTCGATTGAAGAAGAAATTCTTAGATTTGTGTGAGTTAAAAGATTTACCAATAATTTTGCAACCGTTTCCCCGCGTGTAATTAGATTTGTCGATAGTGAAGTACTTACTACAGTTCATATTGTCGATGCCTTTGATGATTTTGAACACTTGAATTAAGTCACCTTAATCTGCGCTGGGTTAAAGGAAATAGATTTAATTCTCTAAGACGCTCTTCGTATGGTTTGTTAAAGGTATCATTATGGTAACTCTACGTTGAACTCGTTCTAGCTTGTTTATATCTTTTTGGTAATAAGGGCACCAGGATTGAACGCAGTATTCCAGAAGAGGGCGGACTAAGGAATTGTAAAGGGTTAGGATAACTTCTTTGGATTTATGCTCAAATGACCTGCTTATAAAGCCAATTATTTTGTTTGCCTTCTTAACAACTTCTGAACATTGTTGACTCGGTTTTAGGTTACTCGATATTGTTACTCCCAGATCGGTTTCTTTGTTTACATTCTTAAGCTGAGTGCCATTCATCAAATAGTTTGCTTTCTCATTTAGGTATCCGATATGTAGTACTTTACATTTATCCGCATTGAAACTCATTTGCCAAATTTGGGCCCAACATGACAATTTATCTAGATTGTGTTGCATATCGTCAACTTGTTCTTTTGAGAGTACGCTATTTGCAATTTTTGTATCGTCAGCAAATTTTGAGATTGTACAGGTGAGACCCTCATCTATGTCGTTGATATAAATTAGAAAGAGAATTGGTCCTAGTACCGATCCCTGGGGTACCCCACTACTTACATTGGTCCATTTAGATGCCTTACCGTTTATGACTACTCTTTGCTTTCTGTCGCTGAGCCAATTTTCTATCCATTTCAACACACTGTCTTGTATTCCATGCACTTTTAGTTTTAGCAGTAAACGTTTGTGGGGAACTTTGTCAAAGGCCTTTTGAAAATCAAACTGATGCAAAGAAGGTATTGTACTACATTTGTACTTCGTCTTTGGTGCATTCTCCATTTTCATCGACTAACGGTCCAACAGTTGAAGTAACTACTTTTTTCTTTCTGATATAACTATAGAATTCTTTCGGGTTTGTTTTACTTTGATTCGCAATATGTAACTCCAGGGTCTTTTTACTTTGCTTAATTAACTTTTTGGCTTTGCGTCGTAGCTCTACAAATTTCACCCGTTCTTCGTCATTTTGTGAGGATTTTAATCTATCATTAGCAAATTTTTTAGCAAGCAGACAGTCTGAAATATCTTTATTCCACCATTTGGGCTTATCATTATGGCATGGACGCCGTGTTTTCGATGGTATGCAGTCTTGCACTGCCTTAAGGTAAGTGGTTGTGAAACACTCCCATAATGTATTTATGTCGTTAATGTTAGTCAGAAAGCTCCAGTCAGTTTCTTTAAGCTTTGATTTAAGTTTATGAAAATTTGCTTTCTTGAAATTAGGGACTTTCTCAATGCTGCTATTTGATTTGTTACTAGTAAACTTTAAGGTGAAAGTTATCGTACGATGGTCGCTGTTACTGAATTCATCACCAACATTCAAATTCTTATTAATTCTTCTTTTGTTGCGAGTACAAGGTCAAGCACATTATTACCACGGGTCGGAGATTGTACAAATTGAAAAAGTGAACTCTCTTGCAAGTTAGCATAGAGGTCGTGTCCAGAGTGTGAAGTAAGAATATCGCCCCATTTAGTCATGGGTAAGTTGAAATCGCCAAGAATTACGGTATCTTGTATGTTAGTTATTTCTGCAATTTGTTAATAAATTTCACTGTCAGTTTGCACTGACTGAGATGGGGGTCTGTATAATAAAGCTAGTGTTATTTTAGTTCCTCGTTTATTATTTAATAGTACGTAAGATATGTCTATATTCGCAATTTGAGGTTTTGACATTAAGACGGGATTAAGACTTTCCTTTATAAAAAACAGAACTCCTCCTCCATTTCTATTGATCCGACTTTTTCAAACATTGTATAACCAGGAAGCGTATATTCGGCTAAAAAGTCTTTGTCTTCCGTATTTAACCAAGATTCTGTAATGCCGATTATATCATAATGTTCTGTAAACACGATTTCCTCTAGACCTGAAAATGTATTGCGTATGCTACGAGCATTTACATAAAACACCTTAAGAGTATTAGAGTTGGATGTTACTGATTGTGCATTGTCTGAATTTTCAGTTCGTATTTGACTTTTACTACCCTGTCTGGGATCTGGTTGACTCCGTTTTTTGAACGGAAATCCTTGACTGCATCGTTCAGCAGACGACCAAGACGTGCAGCTCCTACTTCATTGAGATGTACACCATCTCCTGAAAACAAAGATTTATCATAGTAAAAATTATCCCACGTGTCGACAAAGCCGATGTCCTCCTCCCTGCAGAGTTTGGCTAGTCGGCGATATGTACTGGTAGCTATGTTGTAGAATCGGTTTTCTACATCAATCCGGGGAACAATTCCTGAAATTAAGATTCTATTAGATTTTTCCTTGAAGGACCTGATCAGCCGCCGGTACTTGCAAAGTAGTTCCTCTGACCGCGTCCGTTGGACATCGTTAGATCCAACGTGGATGACGTACGTAGTGCTTGTGGGGGCGAGCCTGGAAACCTCTTCCACAGCCGCAACAATGTCGTTCACGCCGCCACCTGGGATACAGAATCGGGTTCTGGTCCTGGGTGCCCTAGCGCAGAACTCGGTTAGTTGGCCACGGACCATGGAGTCGCCCACAAGCCGAACTTCTTCCGTTTCCTCTTCCTCGTCAATAGCCAGAATTTTGAAGCGGTTTTGGCATGTTGTCGGGATGACCTTCCTGGTACTGGGATGCACATTGTTTCTCACTAACTGAAAATTGTCCTTGGGGGGAGTGAGAGTAGAGTCATTATTATCATCTGCAACATCTAAGGTAGCTGCTGGTGTGGGTACCGGTACCGGTACTGTATGCACTGGAATGGCGGTTGACATCGTAATGGTTTCTTGGGCCGAGGGCACTCCTACGTTGAGTGTGTCAAATTCTTGAAGGGATTCAAGCTTCGTAGTCAGGGCATCGATCTTGCGGTGAGCTGCATTCAATTCATCCGCAATCTTCTCTCGGAGCTGGCAAAATCTACAAGTTTGGACATCAGTATCAACAAACATGGTAGGGCCAAATTTACTGGAACAACTCGTGCAGGTTCGTTGCGGCGCCATGACGATATAATCACAATATGCCTGAAAATCACACAAATTTATGTTAGCAAAATGGTACAATTAAAGCCTGAAAATCACAAAAAATGTATGTTAGCAATGTGATACAATTAATTCCTGAAAATCACACAAAATTTGTTAGCAATATGATAAAATTAATATGCCTGTAAATCACAAAAAATATGTTAGCAATAGAACACAATTTATGCCTGATTTTTTTTTTTTTTATGTTAGCAGTATGACACAGTTAAAGCCTGAAAATCACAAATGGACTAGAAATTTGTTACAAAATTTACTGGAAAAAAAAGTGGGAGAGGGTTAATATAGCCTAGTGAAAAAACTGGAAAACAGTATACAGTACAGTAACAAACAATATTTGTTAGCAATATGGTACAATTAGTGCCTGTAAATCACAAAAAGAATATGTTGATCACAAAAAGAATATGTTAGCAATAGAACACAATTTTATGCCTGAAAATAAAAAAATGTTTTCATTCGTTCAAATACTATTGAGCAATATTGTCATTGAGATCATATTTTCATGAGAAAATGTAATAAATTATACTTACAATTAATCTTGGAGCTGGTCTTTTTTCCCGTTTCGACATAGTCTTTCTGTATACGTTGCTTTGCTGGTGCACGTCCATCGTGGATTAATGATGCAGCATTATTTATTTATGGGAATTTCAATAGCGTCATTAGTTTCCAGGGTATGCACATCTTCCATGGCTAACAGCTCAGCCTCATTTTGCTGTTTACGGCATTCTCTCTGTCCCACCTCTTCCACGCAAATATTCTGTGGAAGAATATATGACAGAACCCCATGCAATAATGTCGATCAGAGAACATAATAATTAGTTGTACAGCACGTGGAATCATCACTTTTACAAATATAAACACGAAAATACGAAACATTCAAATAATTAATTGATAGCATTTTACTTACTATTTGCTTTAATTGGCGACAGCTCGCCTGAGATTTTCTGTTACTTGGAATTGTCGATTCTCTATTTCTTTGAGAAAGTTGAGAGCATGCGTACAGGAGTCAGTCATCATTCTGAGTGTGCTCGTGGAGAGGGTTTCAGAGCGTGCCATTAACCCCTTCTGTACCGGCGACGTCCTTTTAACCTAATGTTGGCTATTATTAGACAAATTTCTTCAGTTTAAAAAGTGACTCCAGCAATTGACAGGCTTGGAACTAACGCAAAACCCGTTTTAATACCACAGAACATTCTTAAACTACAGAAATTCGTATAAATATAGCTAGAAAAACTTAAAAAGCCGTTGCCGGTACAGGTTAATTAAGGGTCCTCCGGTCATAACAGCTTCTCGGGTGAGTTGAATTATCTTAAGCCCCCCTCCCCAAAGGTATTTCTCGCAATTTCCTTTTCTGTTCGGCGTGACCCAAAGAGGGCATCTCTAAAGGGACAATCATATAGGTTTGTTTTCTTTGCATTTGTTGGTGGCAGGGGCCATTTCTTAGAGAACCTACTCGCTGCAGCCAAAACATTCTCTCTATCGTCGTTAGTTAGGTACGAGTGGCAAACGGCCATGTGCTTCCGTAGGTTGGCTGATTCCCTGTAGCAACCGGCGACTGGGCATGGTCTGCCAGGTCTATTTGTTGTCATGCTGATCGCTTTGGACTATTTACGATTTGGGCCTTTGTTTTCATTTAGAAGCTTTCTTGCACACTGCCACTGCAGGAATATAGTATTCTTTTCTCGGCCTTTCTCTTTCTTCAGTTCATCTAGTTCAGCTTTTTTCGTTTGTATTTGTTGGTCATATAATGATCAACAGTCCGTAAAGTCTTAATATTGCGGACCACGTTCGATCTCAGTGTTCAGTTGTCGTCTATGATTAATCTTGGAGCTGGTCTTTTTTCCCGTTTCATCACTGATATAAACGCTAAAACTATCGTTATACATTACTTCTATAAAATCCAATATTGATGAGAAAATATTCTTAACATCGCCATCATGTTCAGCGGAGAATATAGCTATGGTTTAGTATGTATGATAATACAAATATGTTATTTAGCCGGTTTCGGAAATATTGTGAAGAAAAGTGACACATACCACAATTCACAGCAGAAATATTTACGAATATTAATTGTATACGATATAACCATTATACAATAGATACACTATTTTTGGGTTGATAGAAAAAATATTGTTGTATAGATTCCCTCTATCTTGTGAAGTGTATTTCAATGCAGTTGGGGTGATATGTGTGGATAAAAAGGAGCGATAACATTATTATGTTGGCCGCGGCTAGAAGCTTTTTGGCCCAAGCTGGAGTACTAGCCTAGTAGGGCGGGCGAGCGTTTTACTATACTGCACGTTTTTTACAGGGTAGGAGGGAGGTGGAGAGCGCGGCTCACTTCCTATGTAGGCGGGAGAGGCACGCCAAAGGTTAATGTACCACTGTGTAAAAATCATAAAAATCCATCGATTATGTTTCGAGTTACTTTCACTTTTTAGATTAGAAATGTAAGTTATATATATTTCATATTTTGAAATATTAGGATTCAGGTTTTATACACTCCTACGAGCAGGTTCAAGCGCGACATGATAAATATTGTTTTATAGACTTCCCTCTATCTCGTGAAGTGTATTTCAATGCAGTTGGAGTGATATTTGTGGATGAAAATGAGCGATAACATTATTATGTTGGCCGCGGCTAGAAGCTTTTTGGCCCAAGCTGGAGTACTAGCTTAGTAGGGAGAGCGAGCGTTTTACTATACTGTGCGTTTTTTACTGGGTAGGTGGGAGGTGAAGAGCCCGGCTCACTTCCCATGTAGGCGGGAGAGGGTAGGCCAGGCACGCCCAAGTGTTATTGTACCACTGTGCAAAAATCATAAAAATCCTTCGAGTACTTTTCGAGTTGAGGGTACTTCACACAGTCAGGAATGTGAGCTAGAATCACTAGGAGTAGCTGAAAATTCCGATTCCTTGGCTTATTCGCGGTGAAAATCGATGACTCCTAGTGATTCTAGCGATATCCTAGGGATTCCTGTTAGACTCCCAGTGACTCCAAACCAGTCCCGGCCGATTGGCCCTGTCCGACAAAATGTTCACCGTCTTAAAGGTTCTCGCCACGAATCGGACCATTCCCTGTAATACTTCTCACGTGAAAGTATACTATACAGTATACGGGTAGTTAACTTTTCTCGGTCAAACATTATAAATAGACCTAGCATTAACCTTATAAGTACAATTTCCCACAAGACATTGTATTCACCCAGTGATTGTGTGTAGAGAATGAAATTACGGTAGGTGAGGTAATTAATAATGTGAACAATGTATGGTCAATGTTACAATACCCTACTTGTAGTCTACAAGTTCTGCAACTCCCCTTACCTAACATAACGAGAGTGGTGGAGACATGTTTGTATGTGTTTTGAAATGTCAGATTCGTTTGGGGGTGCAGAGTAGAGTTTGGATTACTACTTGGAGGGGCGTTGTAGTCGCCGGGTTAAAGTTTGAGCCAGCGGAATCATGGCTTGGTGGTTGTTCAGGGGCCGTTGTAGTCGCCGGTTAATAATCTAGAAGTTCTGCAACTCCCCTGACCTAACCTAAGCAAACTAACACAATCTATAAGTGTTATCTATATTAGGTAATCGTATGAAATATTACAGAACTCGGTAACGAATGAAAACAAGAAGATGTGATGGATTAAATATCCACTATTTAGACAATAGTTTAAATATATTTGCGCACCATTTTTCACTTTTTAGAAATGTAAGTTATATTTCATATTTTGAAATATAGGATTCAGATTTTATACACCACTATGAGCAGGTTGAAGCGCGACATGATACAAGATCTATACACTTCTATGTGCAAGAATAGTACGACCAAATACGAATATACAGTATATACTTACAACAAAACTCTGTTCGGCGGCCGTAATCGCGAGAGAGAGCCGGCGGCGGAAATTTCACCACGGTGGACGAGTGGAACACCTCGAAGATGTGTCCTCGTTGCTAGGTACGGGCCTCCTGTCCGAAGGCTAATTACTGACTGACCCGCGGTCAAGCACTGTTACCTAAGAATATCTCACATTGGCTCAAAGCACTAGCCGGTACCCTGTACAGATGAACGAAGCACTAGACGATACCCTTAGGAACGAAGCACTAGACGATACCCAGTCCAGATGGGCGAAGCACCAAGACGGTACCCTGTCCAGATGAACGAAGCACTCGACGGTACCCTGTCCAGATGAACGAAACACTAGATGATACCCTGCCAGGTGAACGAAACAATAGACGGCACCGTGCCCTAATGGAAGACGCACTAGACGGTAGCCTGCCATTCTCGAAAAAAATTATATACAGATTTTCCGCACATGGAGAGCCAATAATTTAAGTCTCTATTCACATTACGGACAGGCCAGTTGCAGGATGACGTTCCCTAAGAAGTCTCTAACCTCTGGTACCCCAAGTAAGGGTTCCGCCATACTGCAGCAATTAGTATTACGGACAGACCATTTGCAATAGTATTTGTGGAAACTTTTTCACATACAAAGCTTGACCTAGGTGTATACAACATAATATATGAAGCATTGATTAGATGACCGACACACTAAACGAAGAATTGGGGGAGGTACATTTTCCTGTGAAACGCCTTTGAACATTGCCTCAGCCGTCATCGAGAAATGATGGAGAGTCACTCTTCGAACAATTTAGCTTTCTCGAGAAAAAAAAATTGTTCGTAATTTGTCCACAAAAGGTTTCACACACACAAATTTAGACCCTTCCCTGCCCCAAAAAAGGTTCACCGCCAACTCAAGTCGAATAGCAGATTTTATTGTTGGTGAGTCGTCTGCCTGGGGTTGTCGGAGCTCTCGAATCGAAGTATTTGCGATCGCTCCCAAAGCCCACCAACTCACGTTGGACAGCAGAAGATCGCCTAAATGTTTGTGTGAAAATACACGAACATATGTTTTTTCGTGAAAGATAAATTTTTCGAAGTGCGACTCTCCATCATTTTTCGATGACGGCTGAGGAAATGTTCGAGGGCGTCTCACAGGCAAATTTACCTCCCCCAATTATTCATATAGTGTGTCGTTTACACCTAGGTCATGCTTCGTATTGTTACGTCGTAGAGTATCTCTGCCCCCAGAGATTGGTCCATAGAGTACATATGACCTAGAGGTGAAAGAAGACGCCACAAATCTGTAAATAGGGATCCGTACGTTCGAGAGATGGCAGCACGATCACAATGGGAGGGGAGGGTCCCCACAAAGACATTATATTGACTATCCTCGGTCCCATTAATTCACGCTTTTGCCTCCAGGTCATATGTACTCTATGGATTGGTGTACCTGCGAGGTGTGAAAAATTTGAACACTATTTTTTTGGAGAGAGAGATTTTGGAGAGAGATTTTTTTTCGGTGAGGTACGCCATCGCACATTTCTCCAAGATTTATCGATGCATGTCGCATGACAACGACGCTGGTCATTGTTTCCTCTCACTCAAGTTACCGAAAGATTGGTCTACCTGCGAGGTCTGCGTTCGTTGCTCTGAGAGGAACAATGACCAGCTTCGTCGAAGATGATATTTCAATATAAAGGGTCCAATGTAGCCCAGAAACTCTTCCCAGATTCGACTACGTCGTCGCTGACATTACAGAGAGGCTTCCAGGTGGAAAAAAACAAAAATGTGTAAACAATTAATGATTTTCAATACAACAAAGATTATGTAATAGTTGTTTTTATTTCCTAACCGGCTATATTTTTGTCAACTGGCTAAACCATATGTCAGACCCAGAATTCTTCCGCAGGAGCGGTCAGGAAGAAGAACCCAAAGTTACACAGTCAGAGCGACATATTTCGACGTGTCTTCTTCCTCCCTCCCTCACTGAATGTGAGGGCAGCCCTGTATGAGCGGAGCACGGGTTAGAAGTTGTTTGAGAGACTAGGTTGGGGTGGGGGAGCAGTGTTGTGTATATGTTGTGTATTCTAGTCCAGGCGGAGCGATATTGTAGATGGACAATTGGCCGCTCCTCAATCTTGAGGGGTTGGCGTGCGATGATCTGTGTAATTCACCTGCCTCGGTTATTGTTTTTGGAGTGAATGCTATTGGGTGTGATTCATTCGGGCTCGCCTATGATTTAGCAGCTCTATACCCCTATGCTGATGTGTACAGAGAGAGAGACGCAATCTATCCAGAGATCGGATAGATTTCAATTCAAGAGGCCTCCCAACGACCCTAGGCAGAGGACTCTAATTAACCCTCAAAACATATTCCGCTATTCAAAAACGAGACTTCGCTGTGATGTGAAAAAGTGTTAACAATATTTTTTGCCGGAGAGGTAAATATTTCGGAGAACCACTTTCCAATTTTTCTCGATGTGGTACCCTATCTCGTTTCATAACACCGAATACTGCATCGTCTGTGGATTTTCCTAAAAAAGGTACATCTATGTGGAAAGTTACATAAACAAGGACTCGCGTAGTACAATTTTATTATTCTTATTAGGCAAAATGTACAAATAATTAATTGATATAGGGTCGAATATGGTCGGAGGCACATGGTAATACAATTTTGCCAGTTGCTCCACATACCAAAGGGTTATTGCATTCAAATTCCAACCTTACCTCAAATATCCCTGTAAGACCATTTGCTCTATAGAGGGATAAAATATAGTTCTATATTTTGTTTATTTTAATAAAAACAAATGAGAGTGGTCTGCCGAGGTGTTTCTGAATATTTTCTAGAATACCGAGGGTCATTGGAGGACCCTCGAATCGAAATAAATCAGATTGCCACGAAAGCGACGTCGAGAAATATTCGAGAGTATCTCCCCGAAAAATTAACCTCTTATGAAAAATCTGAACAATATTGGTTTCCTGTTGTGAAAAATCTGAACAATAATTTTTTGAGAGAGGTGAATTTTGGGGGATAAACTTCTTATGAAATATTTGAACAATAATTTGTTTCCAGTTGTGGAAAATTTGAACAATCGAACAATATTGTTTTTGGGAGAGAAGTGATTTTTTTTTTTGGGGAGGGGAGACACTCACGAACATTTCTCGATGTCAGCCTTCATGGCGATCGGATAGATTTCTATTCGAGAGGCCTCCTAACGACCCTCGGCAGAGGACTCCAAATTTAACCCTAAAAATATTCCGCTATTCAAAAAAAGAGACTGCTGTGGTGTGAAATATTTTAACAATATTTTTGTAGAGTGAAATACTGGATCGTCTGTGGTTTTTCCTATAAATAAATACAACTATGTGGAACGTTACAAAAACAAGAAATATAGTTGTAGAGTAGTACAATTTTATTATATTAATTTTATTATTCTTATTTGGCAAAAATGTACAAATAATTAATTATAATAGGGTCGGAGAGGTGAGACAATTTTGCCAACCTTACTTCAAACATCCCTGTAAGGCCATTTACCCGTTACCCCATTAAATACTAATATTTGTGTTTGGTTTCCCGTGTCCCAATACCAAATTTAATCGTTTTGTTTATTTTTGTTCTCCTCCCGACTTGATTTGACTGTCGTTGTATTTCAGTCGTTTGGAATCTACCATAAATAGAGTTCTTTCTTTCTAGGTAGAGAACATTCCAATCAATTTCCCGTCTCCCTATACCTTTTCGGGGGAATTTACCCATTAAATGCTTCACATCCTCATATATAGTCGGAATCGTTTGAATTGGCAATGATGGTATTTTGAAAATGTTGACAGATCCATGATTTATTAATTTTGAAGTCTTCTTGACGATGGAAATTGTCGATGCTTCTCTGATCGACCCCTCCAGGGCTGCTTGGTTCATCTGCATCTGTGATCCTGCACTTTCTATGATGGTTGGTGTAACTGGCGAAAAAGGCCCTTGCTCATCCATAAGAGTCGTTGCCTCACTAATGGACCCCTGGAGAACCGCAGACCTTGATCCACAGACCGAAACTGACAAGGTTGATTCATATCTGAAGAGTAAAAAACAATATATATATATAAAGTTGCTCAGTATATGTTATAATAGTAATTATTATTATTATTATTATTATTATTATTTCCAAATATTAATCACACTATAATAATATTTAATAATAGTATTGCAATTATATAAATTTCAATTAAATGTAAGTAATAACAAATATATAACTTACACATTGTCCTCCTGAAGTGTTGTCACCTCGCTAACGGATCCGTGCAGCACTGCAGACCGAGATCCACAGCCTGGAACTGAAGATCCGTGTTTTGATGCAGATGACGTACGGTACTCCTGAATTGTAGTCACCTCGCTACCGGATCCTAGTAGCACTGCGGACAGAGATCCACAGTCAGGAACTGACCGAGTCCCATCATCCAAGGGTACATTACATAACTGTAGCCTGAAAAGTGTGGGGCAAAAAAATATACATAAGTTGTTATAATGCAAATATAAAGTTAATTGTAGCATGATTTATTATATTAGTATACAATAATTCCCTAAATACACAAAAAACTAGGATTTTGTTTTCAAAATGTTGTGTACTTACCTGGGAGGAACGTATTCTGAAGGACCAGCAAGAGGACAGGCCACACTTACATCCTGTGAAGGCTTTGAAGGGCGTGACATTCTAGCGTCCTCCCCCAGCTCCATTAATGGCAAGCCATGTTTTTTCCTGAAAGAAGATAGAAATGCCTACTGTTAGTATTCTCACTATATTTCTCCTGAAACAAATTTAACCCTTTATCTGGCAAATGGCCTTACAGGGATATATGAGGTAAGGTAGGATTTTTAATGCAATAATCCCCTGGCATGTGGATTAACTGACAAAATTATATTACCTTGTGTCTCTCACCTCTCAGACCCCAATTCGAGTAATTATTTGTACATTTTGCTAAATAAAAATAATACAAATGTAAAGTTTCTATATCAAAGTATTATTCACACTGCAATAATATTTAATAATATTATTGTATATATTTAAATTAAATGTAAGTAAAAGTAATAAACTTACACATTGTCCTCCGGAAGTGTTTTCACATCGCTAAAGGATCCTTGCTGCACTGCGGATCGAGATCCACCTAGAACTGAAGATCCGTGTTTTGATGCAGATGGTGTATGGTCCTCCTGACTTGTAGACTCCTCCTGAATTGTAATCACCTCACTAATGGATCCTATCAGCACTGCGGACAGAGATCCACAGTCTGGAACTGACAGAGTCCCATCATCCAACGGTACATTAGTTGACTGTCGCCTGAAAAGTGTGGGGCAAAAAATATACATAAGTTGTTTTAGGGGAAATATAAAGTTAATTGTAGCATGATTTATTAGTATACGATAATTCCCTAAATACACAAAATACTTTGATTTTTTTCTTCACATTGTGTGCACTTACCTGGGTGGAACGTATCCTGAAGGAGCGGGAAGAAGCGGGCTGCACTTACATCCTGTGAAAGCTTTGAAGGGCGTGACTTTCTGGCATCCTCTCCCAGTTCCATTAATGGCAAGCCTGATGGTTTCCTGAAAGATTATAAAAATACCGGCTGTTAGTATTCTCACTATTTGTCCTCTGAAACAAATTTAATCCTTTAGCGGGCAAATGACCTTTGAGGAAGGTTGGAATTTGAATGCAATATCCCTCTGGCATGTTTACCAACTGGCAAAATTATATTACCGTGTGTCTCTCACCTCTCGGACCCCATTTTAATGAAGCATTTGTACATTTTGCCAAATAAAAATAATAAAAT
The DNA here is from genome assembly GCA_032716605.1 of Paralithodes platypus. NCBI lineage: Eukaryota > Metazoa > Arthropoda > Malacostraca > Decapoda > Lithodidae > Paralithodes > Paralithodes platypus. The sequence goes on from CM064531.1 coordinate 11,798,222, forward strand.
TGTGACTTTTATGTAAGCCTCATTAACACCTACCCTGATGCTGCATCACAACGTAGATTCTGCAGACTGTTCACAACTCTGTTTCCAGTAGTCCTGCGATTGGTGAAGTCGTAGTAATTTCTGCATGTTGTCATGCTGTGGCAGGCCAAGGTTGCAAGGGCTTGTCTGTTGGCAAGCGTATCCTCATCTTTGAGGGCGGCTGTGATCTGTGCATGTCGTAGCTTCCGGCTGCCCACTCTCCCAACAATACCTGCCCTCAGTCCCATCTTGGCAATGATCTTCCCTACATTTTCTATTGAGAGTCGAGAGCAACATTGGCCATCGGGGTTGTTGCCTTGTCGATTCACAAAAATCTTACATTTTGGCCTTACACATGTGGCAACTATTGGGCGATAATGTTTCATGTACGCCTCAAGAGCAGCTGCCTCTGTATTGCCTAAGTATAAGATGCAGGGGTCTTTGGACCCCGTTTTGTGTAGTGATACCTGTATGCAAGTTACCTTTCTGCCATCTTCGACTTCTGTTGATCTTCCCTCGTATTCGGCGATTGTAACTTCAGTAAACTCCTGATTTCTTTGTAGGCATCGAACGGACAGTCTCACAATCAGTGCATCTCGCAAGCTGACAAAATCTTGTTTTATAAGTGGCTTTGCTAGTGCACGTCCATCGTGGATTAATGATGCCGCATTGTTTATGGGAATTTCAACAGCATCATTAGTTTTCAGGAGATGTACATCTTCCATCGCCAAAATCGCGGCCTCGTTTTGCTGTTTACGGTGTTCTTTCTGTCCTACCTCTTCCATGCCAAAGTATTCTGTGGAAGGAAATAGGACATAACACAATAAATAGTTGTACAACTCGTGGAATCACTTTTACAAATATATAAAACGAAAATATGAAACATTCAAATAATTACTCGATAACATTATTAACATTATACTTACTTTTCGCTTTGGCGACCGCTCGCCTGACTAGGAGACTGTCTGTTACTTGGAATTGTTGATTCTCAGTTTCTTTGAGAAAATTGAGAGCATGCAGACAGGAATCCGTCATCATTCTAAGTGTGCTCGCGGAGAGGGTTTCAGAGCGTGCCATTATTGATCCTCCGGTCATGACAGCTTCCCGGGTGAGCTGAATTATCTTAAGCCCCCCAAAGGGATTTCTCGCAAATTCCTCCTCTGTTCCGCGTGGCCCAAAGAGTGCATCTCTTAGAAGACGTTTTTTTTTCTTGACTGTCACTGTTTTCATCGGTTGGGTGTCCTCTAGGTAAGCCTCGTACTCCTTAAAGAACATTTTGACGTGGTCATTCTCGGTGATAGCTATAGTACCAGCTACATCCAGGTACATCCTCAACTTCGGCAGGTGACGTTGCTTTTTTCTGCAAAATAGTTCAATGTTCATGTGATATATGTCTAATTAGTGATTCAAAATATATACAATAAAAGCTGTACTGTTTTAGTTGCAATATCATTATTTACAAATGCATTACAAGGTTTCTTTACTTTAAAGTGAATTGCTTTTATTGCTTTAATGTTTGGCCTATTATTAAGAAAATAATTGAATTATGGAAAGCAAACCTTACGTACGTGTCTGAGGAGTTCCTGGTATTCCATGGAGTCTGTTTTTTTGTGAACATTTCTTAAGTGCATATCGATCCGTTTAACTGATTTTGAGCAGAAGGGACAATCATATAGTTTTTTTTTTTTGCATTTCTTGGTGGCAGGGACCTTTTCCTAGAGAACCTACTCGCTGCAGCCAAAACATTCTCTCTATCGTCGTTAGTTAGGTACGAGTGGCAAATGCCCATGTGCTTCCGTAGGTTGACCGATTCGATGTAGCAACCGTCGACTGGGCATGGTCTGCCAGGTGTCTTTGTTGTCTTGCAGATCACTCTGGGATATTTACGATTTCGGCCTTTGTTTGCATTTAGAAGCTTTCTTGCACAACGCCACTGCAAGAGTGTAGTATTTTTTCTCGGTTTTTCGTTTTCTTCAGTTCATCTAGTTCAGTTGTTTTCTTTTCTATTTCGTGGTCGTATAAACGGTTAATAGTCCGTAAAGTCTTAGTTTTGCGGACACGATCGATCTCCTCGTCCAGTTGTCGTCTATGCTGAAGAGAGAGGTGCTTCCTCGCATGTACTCGGTCATGTACACTTTGAAGTACCAGCTTTTTTAATTCATCAATCCTCTCTTCTGTTAGTTCTGTGTAGGAAAGGAAACTTCTTTGAAATACTATATTACTGTACAATTATTAGGAACCTAAACATATAACACATCGCAAGTATTACACATGGAAGGAATATGTAAGAGAGTCTGTGGGTTCAAGGATTGTGTGGGTGAGAATGAAAGTAGGAATACAAACGTGGGTGATTGTGTGTGTGTGTAGGCCCCGACAGAGGATCAACTTGAAAGCAAGAAAGAGGAGTTCTGGATGAATGCGGAGGCGCGCCTGGAGAAGTTTGACAAGAGCGAAAGAATATTTCTGATTGGGGATATGAATGGTAAAGTGGGTGATAGGAAAGTCGAGGGAGTGGTGGGAGGGTGGGGGGTACCATCAGAGGTGAATGGGAATGGTAGAGCAATTGTGGACGTATGTGTGGGGAGGAGGCTGTGGATAGCAAACACCTTCTTTCGACACAGAATGATCCACAGGTACACATTGAAACGGGTGATCATGAAGGATAAGACAGTGGTGGAAAGAAAATCATTGATTGATTATGTATGTGTCGATGAACGAATGAAGAAATCTGTGATGGATGCTAGGACATATAGGGGTATTGGAAGGGATCTGTCGGATCATTATGTAGTAGTAGCTAAGGTTAGGATACAATAGAAGTGGGTGAGGAGAGCTGGAGGGAGGCGATAGAAAGGTGGAATGGTGAGGAGGGTGGAGAGGTTACAGGAGGAGGAAATCAGGGAAGAGTACAGGAGAGCAGTAGAAAGACGACTAGGGGGGTTCGACCTGGAAGTTATGGAGGAAGTGGAAGAGATGAGCAAGGTGTTTAAGGATGAGATCTATGCAGCATGTGAGGAAGGGTGTGGAGTGAGGAGAAGAGGAAGGGGAGTGAAAGGTACAGCATGGTGGACATGTTACGTCCTGGGATATATAAACACTGGGCTCTTTCTATTGGACTAGGTATGCGGCAACAAGCAACAACGGAAAACGCTAGATCCAACCCTTATCTATAAACCCAGGCAACAAACCACCCTAAACCGTCAAGAGTCCTGCCTGGACAACGAGGTATCCTATGACTCGGTTACAGGGTGCACGCACTATAGACTGCTGATAGTCAAGCAGGCTATATAAAAGATCACACAATTAAGTTGACTTAAAGCTTCAAGGAAAAGATAGATAACGGAATTAAATTGCAGAAACAATTTAATAACAAACTAGAAGAAAGTACATTTAACGTTACGTTAATTAATACAACTAATCACCCCTGCGTGAAAGAAGGTGAAAGCAAACAGTCCTCTAAACATCGTACAGGTAGACAAGATGCAGGTTTCTAAACTGCATGCGGCTACTGTAGGATCTGATGCTTAGCAAAGAAAGTAAGTTAACTAATGAGGAGGAATAAATACTAGTGACAGGACATACAGTGTATGATGGCATAGGTATAATTAAATAAAGGCAGCAACTCGCAACATAACCACATACAGGTGTGCTTCTCACTCTTAGTCAGGCAAGCCTGCTCGGACAGAGTCTCTAAGCCCCACCCTGACTCACAATGCTCACAAAGACGGTAAACTGTGGCACAATAACAAGCATACAGATATAATAAACCGCTAGCTGTTAATCTGCCAGGTGGCAGAGGTCTAGCCGGAAGGATATAGGCTTCGGATACCCGGGCTGAGCCACCTGCTCTAGCCTAGGGACGTTCCCAAGTCTGTGCGCCAAATTACTCTAATTGAAAGGGTGCTCTCTTGAGAGACTCAGATCCCAAGTATCTGACTCTCTCCTGGCGACCCTAAAACAAACGCAAGGCATGCTAGCGCAGTGCTGAGTGGACTAGGCAAGGGCCCTCACACAACACAACACTAGACACACAGGCACACAGACAAGAAAATGCCCCCAGACTCCCACGGGTATCCTAGTAAAGTCGTGCAGGTCCACAGGACTCGCACCAGCAGACTTTACTTAAAGGATCACAAAAGGCCCCCCCTGCTCACCTGCCACAAGAACACACCAGCAAGCATGAAACCACCAAATATGAGACAACAAAAAAGCTTCCTAGGTCTCATTAACAATTACATCTCTGCATAAGGCCCAAATCCTATCTAGTTATCTGAGAGCTCGTCGTTAATACAATAATAGATATAAGGTCTATCAAGGGGATGGGATAATTAAATAGACTGGTGAAGTAGTGGAAAGAAGGTATACAAAGTAAGAGAGAAAGTTTCTAAGTGGGGTTGAGAAGGATAGATATCAAGGGGGTCCGAAGGGTACGACAGTGAGATGAGCTCTGAGGAGAATAGCTCCTCTGGACCCCTCCAGGATCCCACACAAAGGCACGGTGGTCAGCCAATCACAGGCCGCTACGTCACCCGGCAGCAGGCCTGCAGAAGGCGCCAGGAACCACCAGCCAATCAAAACCGAGAGAAAAGACCACGCGGGCGAGAACTTCTCCGGGCGGGAGGAGGGAGGAGGAGGAAAAGCAACACTCACTTCCCCCACCCTGCTCGCTCGCTCTCTGTCTCTCCTTCACTACAATGCATCTTATGTATTATAATGAAACAATCAACTATCGAGAATAAAATATACTAAGATGTGTTGGGCATGTGTTGGGATGTAAGGGCAGCTTCAAGCTGTGAAACAACATAAGAATATCCCAGACATTAGTTACATTGTCGTAGGCTATATACTAAGGAAAAGCCGTCCGGCCGGCTGCCGCCAGCCGGTTTCTATCGCATGCCCGCACGTGGCTACTATGCAGGAGCGTCACACCTCCCCCAAGATATAAGACACTTGACTAAATTCTTCATATCTAACAGAAAGCTTCTCATAGTACCACACACTGTTGCGACACAAGGCACTATATATAAAAAAAGTCAAGACTGTTGCACTCCACCGAGCAAGTTCAACTAACTTAGCGACAATAAGCGAAAACATTCAACTTAGATACTGCCACAACATCTTATACAAAATTCTACACGTTATAAAAATAAAGAGTTTTTATAAGTTTTTTTCTTTTTTAATTTGTTTTTTTCGGCTGAACTACAGTGACAGCCTATTTTCCTCCACTCTCAACACACACTGACTGAACGGCGAGGGTTCTCCTGCAACCAAACCCTCCCGTGACAAGCAATCAGCCAAAACATTATCAGTGCCCTTAGCATGCCACACATCCAACTTGTGTCCCGGCAGCAAAACAACACCTGGCACTGATAAACTGCCCAGTTCATCACAAGACTGGCATTTCTCTTCGCTCTTTCCGGCAACGGGGCCTGCCAATAACCTTTCACTAGTTCTTCCATCGTGATAGGCGATGCAGCCCCGAGGCGGTCTATGGTGTCGTCAACTCTCGATAAGGTATAGGTGTCTGTCAGGGATAATGCACACACACTCACGCAATCAACACACTCACTTAACACAGGTTGCAAAGTTACAGGCAACGACCACTCACGACATTCCTTATCCCTCAGACCCTTCGTCAACATGTAATCCAGCTCTGCTTGCACCACAGGCTGTCGAGCAGGATTTATTCGGTAGGGAATTAAACTGAGCCTTGCACTATCTCCAGCCTGCATGTCGGATTCTACCCCATACATCAGGCCTGGAGAAGCAACAAACATGCGGATGCACTGCCACAGCCTAGTAAACAACTTATCTCGCAGAATAACAATCCTAGTGCCCTTCCACAACCCAGCCGAGACCGCAGCTTCTAACCTTCTCCACCTTCGTCCCTAGAACAGCCAGGTCATGAGAGGGACAATCAGTACCACCTGTGCAGTCACTCCCATAGTTCATTATTGCGAAGGCTTCCCCGCCGATACCGTACATGCACACCCCCGCATTCCTTACGACTACATCTGCCTGCGCAGCATCACCGCAATTTAGCGACATGGCCAGATACAGTCGGTCTATGGTAGGGCTGTTGCAATTGACTAGAGCAGCATTGGGAGGCTATGCGACGACTGGGCACTTCTATGCCACAGCCAACCTCACCAATCTGCTCAAAGTCCTCCTTTTGACCACCACCCTTGGCAGCCATGGGTCGACCCTGACCTGGCAACCATGCCAAAGCCTCGTCGCCCACCTTGAACCACCGAAACAACGAGGCTAACGGTCTTTCAACATTCCCGTGACCTGCCCGCGGAACATCTTGCACCGCCCGAGTTGTGAGACTCAGGGGCTCGGCACGACCAGTGGGGTATGAACCGAGCTGGTGCTGGAGCGCTGCACACTGCTGCTCAGGCAGGTGCTCTAGTGCTTCCACAGCCACCAGACTCGTGTCCCCCGCCCACTGCTCCGCCGAGACATGACAATCCCTACTCTCCTCCACCTGTGCCCTATTGCCCCCCTCTCCTTCTCCACCTTGGCCGCTGCAGACCAACGCAGGGACAGTAGGCTGCTCAGGTGGTTGCCTCACAAACTCCTCCAACAGGTTCACATGACATGTTTCCCCGTCCTCGTGTTTGATCTCGACAGCACCATTACCACACTTCTGAACTTCCAGATCCTCCAACTGCAGTTTACAAATATCTGAGGGAACCAACCTGTCTAGATGCTTCCGAAGCAACCCAAGTCCTCCCCCAATATCAAACTGAGCAACCCTTTTTTCTCTCCGTGTGTAACGTTGCTGCCTCGGAGTCTCTTCCTGCCCTACCTTCTCACTAGCTGTGACAGGTCCTGGGGCCTCTCCAGACTCTAACATAGGTGCCAATAATGAGTCACCAAGAAACACTGCCGGCTCAAAACTCTCCAATTGACCAACACTTCCCGTTTTCTTGTGACCTTTCCTCCACGGTTTGATAGACTGAGGTGGTGGCTGCAAGGCTCCGGATGCCTGAGAACGCGTCACAACACCCGCAATAGTTTGTACGCTACACTTCTCAACCCACTCCTGTTCCTCCCTACTAACGTCGGCCGCCTTCTCGGCAACGACCAAGGGTGAAACCTTAGGAGCAGGCACCGCAAAGTCGTTGCCGAGGAGGAGGTCGACGCCCCCAACAGGCAAGTTCTCTACAATTCCGACATCCAGTTCCTTCACCACACCACCCACCTCCAGCTCCATCCGCACCAGCGGGTAGGACTTCGTAGCATTGATCCCCTGAACTACCACCACCCGAGCAGCGTTAATCGGTCTACCAGTAAAGTTCCTTAACAAGGTCTGAGAAGCCCCAGTATCACGCAATAGCTTAACTCCTCGCCTTTCGCCGGCCCACCTCACAAAACCATGCCCTCTATGACACGCAAAGACGTCGCGGACAGGGTTCGAGCCTTCCGGACTCTTGAACACAGGCTGTGTCCCAACCTCTGACGAACTACCCTTGGCAAACTCAGAAGATATAGGCGACACCCCTATGCTGCGGGCCAATGACACAACCTTGTTTGGTGGCTTGTTCGGACAAGCATTTGCAAAGTGATCCTCCTTGTGACATGCAAAGCACTCTTTACTCTTTGGTTTCCCTTGGGAGTGGGAGGTACCATTAGACTTCTTATACGGGACGGTATTTGGTTTATGTTCAGTTTTATTGTCAGTGCTACATGGTTTTGTATATTTATGTGTATCAAAATTCTTGGGAGGGGGAGGGGTACGATCCTTTGCACCCGACTCACTCCTAGCTGCTGCTTCGCACCCTCGAATTAATGACAGTCGGAGGTCAGCCATTTCTGCTGCCTCCTGGAGAGTTCTAGGATTTTTTTCCTTTATATTTAATGTTAAGTCCCCGCCTGTGCACTTAAAGAACTGCTCCAAGAGAACCAGCTCACTCAATTCCTCAAAAGTAGCTGCCCTCTCAGAACGCAGCCAATGTCGTAGTGCATCAGACAAGTCCCGGGCGTGTTCTAGGAAGGTACTATCCTTGCCCTTAGTAACACCCCGAAACTTCAAGCGGTAAGTTTCTGGTTGTAACTCATAGGCCCGTAGCACAGCCTTCTTTAGCTCATCATAAACTACACAGGACTCTAAAGGTAGCGCATCATACGCTTTTAGCCCCTTTCCTAGGAGTCTTGATGAAACTAATGCTGCCCACTTTTCCTGAGGCCACTGGTGTTCCTGACACTTCTCAAATCGCATAAAAAACTCAGTCACACATAACTCATCGAACACAGGAACTAGTTTAAGCAGGAGCGACAATGATTGGTCCCGATGTCTGTTACCTCCCCCAATATTTCGCCCTGTTACCTCCACTCGAGATCTCTCCAGCTCCCTGTCAGCCCGATACCTAGTAGACTCTGCCTGCAGTTCAGCCTCTCGTATAGCTGTTCTCTCTGCGGCCTCAGCCTGAGCTCTAGCAACCTCAGCCTGCACACTAGCCTGTCTCTCGGCAGCCTCAACCTGAGCTCTAGCAACCTCAGCCTGCACACTAACCTGTCTTTCGGCGGCCTCAACCTTGGCCATCTCAAGCCGAAACAACAAATCTGGAGTCAACCCTTGAGGAGGGAAAGGTGCATTTAATGGGGAAGGTCCCTGTGATTGAATTCCACGCTGCCATTGACCATCAACTTGGGGGTATGTACTAAATTCAGGCACCCTGACGTTTGATACGGGGGTAGAGTGGAGGGGGGGCTAGGGACCGGGGCCCCCAGTCGCCTCTCCACCCAGGTCTCTCCCTTCTAAACCCAATATCAAAGTCCTCAGCTGATCTTTCCTCATGCCACTTAAACCCTGATGACCCTGAAGACCTGCCACACACTTTAAGCCATACTTATTCAGCTTCAACACCCTGGCAGCGGTAAGGGGCACCTCTAAAAATCTTCTAGCACCCTCCTCGCTATCGACTAGCCACTCCACAGGTCTTTCTCCCTCCGAGCCCGTATCGTGACCTGACCCATCACTGTGTTCTGATGTATTAGACATGCTTGAGTACTGCAGTAATTATCACGGTTATAGAATGTGCCTTATCTCCTATGCAAGTATGTATATACTAATGTTATTTAAAGTCTTTAATGTGTTATATTGGTTGCTCCAAAAAAAAAAAACTCTATGTCCACTGTATTCCTCTAATCATAAGGAATCTCAAAAACAAATGACCACTATATTCCTCTGTTCAGTAAATCCTATTCAAGGTCGCCATTTGTTACGTCCTGGGATATATAAACACTGGGCTCTTTCTATTGGACTAGGTATGCGGCAACAACGGAAAACGCTAGATCCAACCCTTATCTATTTGTTAGTAGTCTTGGCAAATCCAACGTCAAGGCTATTAACCTAATTGCAATGACGACTTGTCTATTTTGACTGCTATGTCGTCATTCCAACCGCGGTTAAAAAGAAAACGTCTAGAGTCTACTCCTTATCTTGCTCTAGGAGACGTTGTACATTAACCAAAACTACCACCGAAGGTGAAAAAAGCATAGAAGAGAAGAAAAAGGGGTTTACCTTAGTTACCGCTTAAGGCCCATCCTGTGTTCCGTCATGTGCAGATCCCTGTCGAACGTGCGCATGAGCGACCCTCTCTTGTTATCATTTTTTCACGCGCTCCATTGAATGCAGTCGCTTTGTTGTGCTCCTTTAATTCACCCTGTTTAGGTTCGTTTCGGCTTATCTGGCCTTCTTTTTTGTTAGACAGATGTTACGTGATCTAGGGCACACGTAAATGGGCTCCTCAGTGTGTTTAATGGAGACGCGTGTGGAAATAGCTACCGAAGGTACGGGGGCGCCTGGCGTTCCTCGTGTGTGTTTTTCATTCCTTTCTCTTTTCATATTCTTTTTTCCTGTTAGTCTGGGCATAGTTTAGCTTTTAGCTTATTTTAGCCTAGCTTGTTTCTCATTCAGGAATTGCTATGCCCCTATGAGTTTTCATATTTTCATAGCCTAGGTGTACAGTTGGTTCACGATCTGAGATTTCGTGGTGGCGGTGCTGTTTGTAGGGTTTGTGTCGGCCGCATTATTAGCGTTATTCCCGAGTCCCCCCTTTCGAGCCTTCACTGTGTCTCAAGGGCCTGGGCGCTTGGTGGTTCGTGTTATCCTGGGGTACCCCACGGGGGCCCCTCCCTCACACCACAGGGTTTTTCGCCCCTGACACATTCTCTCCTCACGGCTAGGCCACCCTTTTTCTCGCCAGTTTCATTTACTGGTTTTTGTGTTCCCTTACTGTTTTCACCTCCATCCTTTCATACCCTTTTGCCCAATCCTGGGGTACCCTACGGGGGCCCCTGTTTGTGCCAAACCACCCTTCCTGCCACTTCTCCTCATGGGCTTTGCTCTATCTCTGTGGGTTGGGTGGTTCCTAGGGGATGTGCCTCTCCCCTGGTGTGTCTTCCTTGCCTCTCCCTTGACCGGTTGAGTCAGGATATTATCAAGGAAGACACTGCTCAGCTTGATGGCCATCGTCGCTTGGAGTTCATAAGGAGATGACGCTTTTTTCTGGGCCTCTTTGGTATTTCCTAGACGCTCCTCTCGCTTTTTCGGCGCCGGACCATCTCGGCCGGTCCCGCAAATTTGCGGGGTGCTCGATTCGGTCCTCTGGGCCATTTCGGTTCCCCGCAAATTTGCGGAGATCGTTGGGGGGGTCCCGCGAAATTGCAGGAGGGTGGTGTCGGTACGGTTATGCCTCCATTGGCCCGCAAATTTGCGGTAATAGTTGGCTTTCACTATTGACTTTTGTTATGTCATCTTGTTGCCTGATACTATATTGGTGTATGCACTTTACTGGTGTTATAGGCCCTGCATGTAAGATGTTGAGTGGTGGTTAACACTTTCTCCATCTTTGCAGGTTCTGCTAGTGCTCTTCCGCCTCGGCCGCCCTCCTCACCTACCTCTGTGCTCCCAGTTTAGGGTGAGTACGGATACCTGTTTGCATGTGTGTTCCTGTTTCCCCATGCTCCTTCCCTGGTTCTTCTTGGACATTCTCTCCACTTACTCCTTCGACGTGCTGATTATGGTGTGTGTTCTTCTAGTGCAGGTAGGCTGCCTTGCTTTCGCCTTGGTTGTCGCTCCCCGTGCTTGGAGAGCCACAAGTCCTGCTTGCGCCACTCGCTCTGTGTGTCCTCTACGGCCTACCTCCCTGCTCTGTGTGGCCCGTGTCTGGCCCTGGTGGTTGTGCTGCTCCATGGCCCTGGTTCCTCGGCGGCGGCTGTGGCCTCCTGCTTCCCTTCCGTCGGTGTGGACGATGGTCTCCCGCCACATTAGGACTGTGGGCCACCGTTCCCCGGCCTTTGTTGGCGACCGGATCCGCGTCGCCCTGGGTATCCCTGACCTGACTGACGGCCATTTACCTGGCCCTCTCCCTGCTCGGGCCCTCTCCCCTGGGTCCCGCAGCCGGTCGTCCCATCGTCGGGGGGTTTCCCCGGCTCCGTCCCCGCTCTCGCTCGCCTTGTCGTCCTCCTGATCGCCTTGACGACGCCCATCGCCCTCGTCATGGTTCTCGCCCTGAGGCCGGGGTTAGCGGCTCTGCCCCTGTGCGCCCTCCCCTGGCCTCTACGGATAGGGGCTCTACTCCCTTCCGCCCGCTTCCCCAGCCCAGACGACTTCCTCTTACGTTGTCCTCTCCGCGCGCGGTTGTTCATGCTGTAGCTGGCCCTCTGCTCCCTCCTCCTACACTGTCCAGGAGGGTCCGCCTGGATGTCGTTGCTTCTCCTACTTCACCTGCTTCAGTGCCTATTCTTACTTCACGGTCTCGTCCCACGGTGGTGGTCCCTCCCTCCTCCGCCTCGGTGTCGGGCCGCCCTGTTATCTCAGCCCCGGGGATCCTTGCTCTGTTTCCCCCCGCGGCTCCTGGCCTCCTTTCACCCGGCCAGCCTTCCCACTCCCGTCGTCCTGCTCCTCCTCATTCTTCTCTTCCTGACCTTCCCTTACCGTCTCGCCAGGGGGGTACCCCTCCTCTTGCCTCGGTGGGGTTTCGCGAGGTTTCGGGGTCCCCTTTCTCAGGAGCTGATGTGTCGCTGGAAGAGGGGAATGGTGCTGTTTCCCCCTCGGCCGTTCGTGATCGGGGACGAGTCCCTCAACGGCGACACAACCGTCGTCGCTCGCCTTCCTTGGGCCGCGACGCTGCTGGTTCGTGTCGTGGGTCTCGCTCCCGCTCACGCTCGCCCCTGCGGGCCGACCAATCTGGGGGGGGGTAGCCTCTCTCGGATCAATTGTCGGCTATGCAGGGCTGGGTTGTGTCACGCTTCGACGGGCGCTTGGAGTCGATGGAAGACTCCCTCTTCTCGCCCTTCTTGGCGGTGCCTCACCCTCAGCACCTCACCCTACCTACCCCTGCTATGGTCCCCCTCCCTTCTGCAGGCCTACGCTCTGGTCAGGCTTCAGCCGCACTGACATCCTTCCGGCTGTTCAGTCCCTGGCTGTGTTGACGGGTCTGTCCTCCTAAGGGACAGGTTTGTGCGACGCCGGTACGCCTGGCTTAGCCGTCATGCTCGGTCACCCTCTCCCATTGGAGGCCTGGTTTGCTGAGGCCTTCGACTTCACACACCGATCCGTCGACGGCTCTCCTTCCGTCCCTCCCCCGGAGTCGTCCCTGATTTTGCCTCCTCTTGTGTCTGTCGGCGGGTTGGACGGCGCGTTCTGGTCCTGGATGAGCGCGCCCGTTCTTGAACTTTGTTCTATTGCTACCCCGTTCTTCTCTCACCCGGATCAGCCCTCTGTCGCCAAGGTTTTTCCCTTGCGACGGAGGGTGACGGACTTATTGTCTTGTCTTTAGGTTCCCTCCAGACGTCTGTTCACCACCTGCGGCTTTTCGAGGCGTCTGCGCCAGGCGATCTTCGCGAGGGTTTGGACCGCGTTGAGCGGGTCCACCTTCGGCTCGCAGTGACTTTGGTTCCCGAGCTGAAGGCGGTTTTGTGCGCGGCAACTCGGCACCGCACGACGGTACGGTCTTCGTTCTGCCGGCCGGCCCCCTTGGTTATTCGTCAGGGTTTGTTGTACTCTGCGCTATATACGTCGGGGTTTTTTACGCAGGATGCTTGGGAATGCTCCGCTTCTCTGTCGGCGGCCCCTGCTTCCGCCACACGACGCCGTGCTGTGTCGTTACGGACCCTGCTTACGTCACGCACCGACGCGCTGTGCCGCGCGCGGGGTTTTCTCAGTCCCGTCCTTCTGCCGGTCCTCTTCGGGGTGCTGCTGCAAGTGCTGCCGCCTTGCCCGGGCGCAAGACTGGGACGTTGCTGGCCAGTGCTTCGGTTCCGCCTCGCACTTCTGTTCTTGCCCCTTTCATCCCCTCTGTGTCGGGGCTGGCCGGCCTTCCACTTCCGGCCGCCTTTCGTAGGGGTCAGCCCCGCGCCGGCCTTGGGTTGGGGTGGCCCGCCCTTTTCGACGAGGTTGGGGGGGGGCGGGGGTAGAGGAGGTCAACGTGGCGCTCATGCCCGCACGGCCCGTACCGGGGGTACCTCCACGTCAACACAATGTGTAGTTCTCTGGGTCGGCCTCCTTGTTCTCCTTCTCGCCTGGGCGTACCGGGTCGCTCCCCTCCTCTCGGGTGCTCCCTCGGGTTGTTTTCGCCCTTGCGCCCCTCGGTAGCCGCGAGGGACGTTGGGAGCGGCGGGTTGCGCGGAGGGTTCTCCCCTGGAGGTGGACGTCCGGACCCCCACTCCGCTCTTGTCACCGACAACGGCCCATCTCTTCAGAGGTGGCCCACGTGTTCACTTCCATGCCCGAGCTGGGTAGCGTCGAGGGAGTTGACCGCCGGTCACCCGGTTTTCCTCTCCCGTGTCTTTCTGGTTCCGTCGCCGACCTGCGACGCGATGCGACCGGTGGTGGATCTGTTGGCCCTCAACGGGCACATCGTGCGCACACGGTTTCGGATGCTGCCGATACCCCTGGTACGCCTGGCCCTGTGCCCTCTGTCGTGGGTAGTGTCGCTGGCCCTCCAGGATGTGTCTTGGCTCGTTCCTCTCCATCCTCGCTTCCAGCGATTCTTGGCCGTTCGGACTTCCGATCGTGTGTTCCTGTTCGACGGCCTTCCCTTCGGTCTCCACATCGCGCCGCAGATCTTCTCCGCACTGGTGGGGCAGGCTCTGGGTCCTCTCCTCAGGAGCGGGCTCCAGCTCCTGTTTTCCTTGGCCGTTTGGTTGGTAGTTTCCGACGCCCTAGGCCTGTGCATTGGCGACGCCCTCACAATCGTTCGCGACATCGCACGGTTAGGGTTCTCCTTCGATGTTCCCAAGTCACGCTTGACCCCGTCGCGTGTCGTGCCATGGGTCGGTCTCGCATGGGTTTTGTCCGGCGCTACGGTGACCCGGGGTCTGCCGGCCGCGGTGCACCTTCGGTGGACGGTCCTCGCCGTGTTGCACTCGGTCTCCCTCCCGGGGTGGCTCTGGGACTCGTTCGTGGGTTCGCTGCATTGGGCCGCTCTGCCCCTTCCATTAGGGAGCCTCTGGCTACGCCGCCTCCTCCTCATGGGCACCGCGGTGTTTCCGTTGCCCCTATGGATCGGCTCCTGCCACTCCCGCGTACCGTTCGCCGGCGCTTCGGTCGCTGGGTTGCTCGGGGCTCGCTCTTTGCGGCTGTGCCCTGGACCGACCCCCCCGCCGACGGTCTGGGTAACCACAGATACGTCGAGCGAGGTTGGGTGAGGTTCCCAATCGAACCTGGGACGTCCACTTCCCGGCAGATGGGTGGGTCTCCCTCCTCTTACCTGTCTATGCCCTCGGATTGTTGGTTCCTTTGTTCTTCCTGCGGGTCCCCGCGCTGGCCCTTCGGGGTGAGTCGGTGGCCTTCGGGTTGGACACTCAGACAAGCTGTCCCCTGTTTCCTTATGCGGGGGTCCTCCAGGTCGTTGACTCTATTAGGGGTCTCGGTGGAGTTGTTCTTCCTCGCGGACCGACACCCCTTCTCCTTGCATGCCTCCTCCCTGCCCGGGCCTGCCACCCTTTGGGCGGCCGCCCTGTCGAGAGGGCAGGGCGTTCTTGTAGAATGGGCGATGAAACGGACTGTGTTCGCCGACCTCGCGGCTTCCTGAGGTGTTCCGGAGGTCGCCTTGTTCGCATCGGGGGTGCCGCGCCAGTTGCCTCTGGACCTCTCCCTCCGGCCTCGCGCTCCGGGGGGGGTCCGGACGCTTTCATGGTCGCCTGGTACTGGTGGCGGTCGATATCCATTTTTCCGCCACCAGACGCGCTGTTGATGTGCCCGGTCTTCGCGAAGCTGCGGCTGTACCACGGCTGCGTCTGGCTCCTCGCGCCTCTGTGGCCGGCACGGACTTGGTCCGCCCGGTTGCCGCGGTGGTGCCCGGGTCCGGTCCCTCTACCTGTCTCCGGCTTCCACTTGGGCTAGGTTGGGGTCCTGCGGACCTCTTTGGCCTTCGCATCGTGCTTGTTCATGAGGCACGGTGGCTCCCGGTCCCCGGCCGGGCCCTGACTGACTTCCTGCAGCGTTCCTGGCCGTCTTCTCCTTGGGGGCCTTACGGGTCCCGCTGGAGGTTTTTTACTAGGTGGCTACAGGCCACTCGCCTGCCAGTTGGCTCTCCTTCCCTCGTCCTACGCTCCTTGTTTCACCTCTTCCGTACACGTCGCTTTCCAGTCGACGCTATACGTACCCACTTGTCTGCCGTCCGGGGGGTTCTTTGGGTCCGTCGCTGGGCTGGATGTTCCGCCACAGGTGCTGGATTCCTTCCTGATGGCTGCCTTCCGGGATTGACCGCCTCCGCGCCAGGTCTCTCCGCTGTGGGATCTGGGGCGGGCTCTGGTCCTTCTGGCTTCCCCCACGTATACAAGGGCCGCTACGCCGGTTCCGTTGCTCGGGCGTCCACTCTTCCTTGTCGCTCTGGCCACTGGGGATCGGGTGTCTGCACTAGCGGCATTGTCACGGCCCCGGGACTGCGTCCGATTCTCCCCGTCCTTGCATGGCGTCTCGTTCGCCTCCTCCCCACCTTTTGTTACCACGCATGGGAGGGAGGCCCCCGTTTTCCTGCCTTTCGCCGTCCAGGCTTTACGGCGTGGGCATCCTCGCCATGTGTTGTGCCCGGTGTCAGCCTTGCACTCCTCTGTTGCGTCTGTGGCGCCGCCTTCGGGTACTGCTGTGTGGGTGTCTCCTCGGACAGGTGGGAAGCTCTAGCAGGTGCAGCTGGGCCGCCACGTTTGTCGGACCGTTCGTGCCCGTCACCCTGTTTGTAGGGGTTCTGCGCGCGATGTCAGATCCTTTGCTGCCTCCTTCCGGTTCCTGCCACGTCGATCCTTCCCTGCCTTCGCCTCCGCGGTTTTGTGGTCTTCTATCAATTCCTTCATCTCCTACCTCTCCGTGTCCAGTGTTCGACCCCCTCGGCCGGTGATTGCTCTCGGGGGTCGTGTTTCCTGGTGCTCTGGCGAAGATCCCTGGTCTTCCCCCCTTGTCCCTCGTTCTTTTCCTTTGTTTTATTTGACAAAGGGGGGGGGGGGGGTGTATGGGTTTGCAACACTGGATTGCAAGTTTGGGATTATGTATTGTTCCAGTACATAAGTGTTTTTGCCACATTGAAAATTGTGTTTTGTTCTTGTGTTCAGTGTTTGTTGGTTTTTGAAGAAAAGGGATTTTGGGTACAGTACCTATTTGGTTTCAGACAAGTCTATGTTTTTGCATTACTATGAATGACGGGCATGTGTTAAAACTGTTCTTTTTAGCTACTCCTCAGTTTTTCACTCTTTTATTAAACTCTCTTGTTTACATTGTGTCTTTGTCATTCGTAATTTTGTTTTATGCATTGGTTTTTTTTGGTAGGTTGGGCTTGGATGTCCTCCTCCTATTTGTTATGCAGCCTTGACGTTGGATTTGCCAAGACTACTAACAAATTGGGAGGTTTGACGTACCTCCCAACCTACCAAATAGGAAAACCTACTATTTGGTAGTAGTCTTGGAAAATCCAACGTACATAATACCCTCCCTCACGCCGGACCCCTGCCCATCCGCGTTCTTCTGCTGACGTGAGATGTGATAACAAGAGAGGGTCGCTCATGCGCACGTTCGACAGGGATCTGCACATGACGGAACACAGGATGGGCCTTAAGCGGTAACTAAGGTAAACCCCTTTTTCTTCTCTTCTATGCTTTTTTCACCTTCGGTGGTAGTTTTGGTTAATGTACAACGTCTCCTAGAGCAAGATAAGGAGTAGACTCTAGACGTTTTCTTTTTAACCGCGGTTGGAATGACGACATAGCAGTCAAAATAGACAAGTCGTCATTGCAATTAGGTTAATAGCCTTGACGTTGGATTTTCCAAGACTACTACCAAATAGTAGGTTTTCCTATTTGGTAGGTTGGGAGGTACGTCAAACCTCCCAATAAACCCAGGCAACAAACCACCCTAAACCGTCAAGAGTCCTGCCTGGACAACGAGGTATCCTATGACTCGGTTACAGGGTGCACGCACTATAGACTGCTGATAGTCAAGCAGGCTATATAAAAGATCACACAATTAAGTTGACTTAAAGCTTCAAGGAAAAGATAGATAACGGAATTAAATTGCAGAAACAATTTAATAACAAACTAGAAGAAAGTACATTTAACGTTACGTTAATTAATACAACTAATCACCCCTGCGTGAAAGAAGGTGAAAGCAAACAGTCCTCAAAACATCGTACAGGTAGACAAGATGCATGTTTCTAAACTGCATGCGGCTACTGTAGGATCTGATGCTTAGCAAAGAAAGTAAGTTACGGATTTAGAGAACTCTTAACTAATAAGCAGGAATAAATACTAGTGATAGGACCTACAGTGTATGATGGCATAAGTATAATTAAATAAAGGCAGCAACTCGCAACATAACCACATACAGGTGTGCTTCTCACTCTTAGTCAGGCAAGCCTGCTCGGACAGAGTCTCTAAGCCCCACCCTGACTCACAATGCTCACAAAGACGGTAAACTGTGGCACAATAACAAGCATACAGATATAATAAACCGCTAGCTGTTAATCTGCCAGGTGGCAGAGGTCTAGCCGGAAGGATATAGGCTTCGGATACCCGGGCTGAGCCACCTGCTCTAGCCTAGGGACGTTCCCAAGTCTGTGCGCCAAATTACTCTAATTGAAAGGGTGCTCTCTTGAGAGACTCAGATCCCAAGTATCTGACTCTCTCCTGGCGACCCTAAAACAAACGCAAGGCGTGCTAGCGCAGTGCTGAGTGGACTAGGCAAGGGCCCTCACACAACACAACACTAGACACACAGGCACACAGACAAGAAAATGCCCCCAGACTCCCACGGGTATCCTAGTAAAGTCGTGCAGGTCCACAGGACTCGCACCAGCAGACTTTACTTAAAGGATCACAAAAAGCCCCCCCTCCGGTCTAGCCCCTGCTCACCTACCACAAGAACACACCAGCAAGCATGAAACCACCAAATATGAGACAACAAAAAAGCTTCCTAGGTCTCATTAACAATTACATCTCTGCATAAGGCCCAAATCCTATCTAGTTATCTGAGAGCTCGTCGTTAATACAATAATAGATATAAGGTCTATCAAGGGGATGGGATAATTAAATAGACTGGTGAAGTAGTGGAAAGAAGGTATACAAAGTAAGAGAGAAAGTTTCTAAGTGGGGTTGAGAGGGATAGATATCAAGGGGGTCCGAAGGGTACGACAGTGAGGTGAGCTCTGAGAAGAATAGCTCCTCTGGACCCCTCCAGGATCCCACACAAAGGCACGGTGGTCAGCCAATCACAGGCCGCTACGTCACCCGGCAGCAGGCCTGCAGAAGGCGCCAGGAACCACCAGCCAATCAAAACCGAGAGAAAAGACCACTCCGGGCGGGAGGAGGGAGGAGGAGGAAAAGCAACACTCACCTCCCCCACCCTGCTCGCTGGCTTTCTCTCTCTCCTTCACTACAATGCATCTTATGTATTATAATGAAACAATCAACTATCGAGAATAAAATATACGAAGATGTGTTGGTTAAGAATAAGGGCAGCTTCAAGCTGTGAAACAACATTAGAATATCCCAGACATTAGTTACATTGTCGTAGGCTATATACTAAGGAAAAGCCGTCCGGCCGGCTGCCGACAGCCGGTTTCTATCGCATGCCCGCATGTGGCTACTATGCAGGAGCGTCACAGACAGAAGAAGCAAAGATAGCTGTGGAAGAAAAGAAGAAGGCATATAGAGAGTGGTTGGGTAGTAGAGGGAATGAAGATTTCGAGAGACAGAAACGAGCCAGGTATGTGGAGAGTAAGAGGGTGGTGAAGAGAGTAGTGAAGGAAAATATAGCTATAATTTAGTATGTATGAGAATGAGAATACAAATATGTTATTTAGCAAGCTTCTGAAATATCGTGAATGTGGGTGAAAAACGAGCGATACCATTATTGTGTTGGCCGCGGCTAGAGGCTTTTTGGCCCAAGCTGCCTAGTAGGATGGATGAGTGTTTTACTATACTGGGTTTTAACAGGGTAGGCGGGAGGTGGAGAGCGCGGCTCACTTCCTCCAATGTAGGCCGGAGAGGGTAGGCCAGGCACGCCACAAAGTGTTAATGTCCACCACTGTGTAAAAAATCATAAAAATGCATCGAGTACTTTTCGAATTACGCACCATTTTTCATTGTTTAGCCATATTTCATATTTTGAAATATAATATAGGATTCAAGTTTTAAACACTCCTATAAGCAGGTTCAAACGCAACACACTTTACGAAGCACTGGGGGAGGTACATTTTCCCGGTGAGATGCCCTCGAACATAGTACGACGAAATGCGAATATGCAGTATACTTACAACAAAACTGTGTACGCCGGCCGTAATCGCAATAGAGGGAGCTGGTGGCAGAAATTTCACCATGGGGGACGATTGGAACACCTCGAAGGTGCGTCCTCGTTGTTAGGTAGATGCTTCCTGTCCGAAGGCCAGTTACTGACTGACCTGAGTCAAGAAATGTTCCCTAATAATAACTAGCATTGGCTCAAAGCACTAGCCGGTAACCTGTACACATAAACGAAGCACTAGACAATACCCTTATGAATGAAGCACCTAGAGTCCTAGATGGTACTCTGTCCAGATGAACGAAACAACCGTGCCCAAATAGAAGACGCACTAGATGGTACCCTGCCATTCTCGAAAACAAAAAAATATTATTAAAATAAAAAAATTAAAAAGGTTGAAGAAATTAGGTTTACATTCGTTAGAGAGACGCAGAGTTAGAGGGGATATGATAGAGGTGTTCAAGTGGGTTAGTGGGATTAACAAAGGGGACATGACAAATGTACTAAAGCTCAGTGATAGCGAAAGAACTCGTACCAATGGTTTCAAATTAGATAAATTTCGTTTCAGAAAAGATATAGGCAAATGTTGGTTTGGTAACAGAGTTGTAGATGGGTGGAATAGGCTACCAAGTGATATAGTGGGATCAAGAACGATAGGGAGCTTTAAGAAAAAATTGGATAAGCATATGGACGAGAAGGGTTGGGTGTGAAGGGGGATCAGCCGGGTTGGGCCAATCAGCGCTCTGCAGACCCCCGTAATCCTGCGTTAATCTCTAACCGGTTTGGTAAGATGATCCTCAGGGTATTAGAGTGTTGAGCCTATAATTGGGCTTTGTAATTGGGGTTGTGTGGGACAGGGATCTGCCTTGCTTAGGCCAATCGGCTTTCTGCAGACTCCCATTTTCTTATGTTCTTATGTTCTTATATATAACATTTTCCACACATGAAGTCTCTATTCACAATGTTCCCTAATATTAATATTCCTGACAGGCCAGATGCAAAATGACTACTATACGAAGCATGACCTAGGTGTATGACGTACTATACGAAGCATGGCCTAGGTGTAACGACGTACTGTACGAAGCATTGATTAGGTGACCAACACACTTTATGAAGCATTGGGGGAGGTACATTTTCCTGTGAAATCCCCTCGAACATTTCCTCAGCCGTCATCGAGAATTGATGGAGAGTCGCTCTTCGAAAAATTTAGATTTTTCTCGAAAAAAGATTGTTTGTAATTTGTCCACGACGAAATGTTTCACACACACAAATTTAGACCCTCCGGAAAAAAGGTTCACCACCGATTCAAGTTGAATAGCAGAATTTATTTTTGGTGAGTCGTCTGCCTGGGGTTGTCGGAGCTCTCGAATCGAAGTATTTCCGATCGCTCCCAAAGCCCATCAACTCACGTTGGACAGCAGAAGATCGCCTACATTTGTGTGTGAAGAATCACATGCTTTTCCAAGAAAGATAATTTTGTCGCTATTTTTCAACATTTATCGATGTAATATACGAAGCATAGACTCGTTTAACGACGCAATCAAAGCTTCGCATCGGTGAACGACGCAAAATACGAAGCATCGCCTCGGTAAACGACGCAATATACGAAGCATTGCCTCGGTAAACGACGCAATATACGAAGCATAGCCTCGGTGAGCATGTTCAAATTTTCACAACTGGAAATCAACTATGATTGCCTCTATAAAAAAATCGTACTCTGAGTACGGAATACTTAAAATCCCGCCAGTGGCGGGAGAATCGCCGGCACTACTCACCGGTAAAATGGACAACAAATACAATTCTCCCTACCAATAAATGCTTACAGTGGCCGATAGAGGCGCTGAACGCAAGGTTTACCGCGACGCCTTGTGGCAAATGGGCTACATCGCGGAGCTATCCACCCTCCCTCTCCTTCAACAATTCTATTATATATGCAGTTAATCGAAAGTTCTGTAGCTGACACATACTTTGGTCTATGCATACTTTGTTTTATTTGTTTTATATATTATAAAATCACCTATATTCATAAATAATGTATATTGCCTTGAGGGCCTGATCAAATGATCCCGAGGGCCTGATCAGGCCCCCGGGCCGGACGTTCCCCACCCCTGCTCTAGACGGTGCAGGGTGCGGCCAGGTAGTCTCTCTCTAGGTTGGAGCAGCCCGGCCAGGTAGTCTCTCCTAAATTTGTTCTCTCCTAAATGTTTGTGGGTGAAAGATGTCATGGAAAAATAATTGATAACTTGATTTCTTTAATAGGACAGCGTGAGCGCGTTTATTGCTGTTGATTATGGGCAAGATGTTAGCTAAAAAATCTTTGAGAGAGAGAGAGAGAGAGAGAGAGAGAGAGAGAAAAAAGAGAGACAGACAGACAGACAGACACAGTGTGTGTGTGAGAGAGAGAGAGAGAGAGAGAGAGAGAGAGAGGGAGTCAGTCCCTGCATGCAAACATTGCAATCGTTGCACTTTTTTAATTTTGATTGACACCATAGAAGGTGAGTCTGCCTCTCTCTCTCCCTCTCTCTCTCTCACACACACATACACACACACACATTGTGTCTGTCTGTGTCTATTTGTTTTCAAATTAGGAAAGACCTCACAGAGAGAGTACAAAGGTAAGGGAACATTGGAAAGGGAAATACTGCCCTGGAACTAATGTCCATGGCAGGATTAGGAGAGAGAGAGAGAGAGAGAGAGAGCAGTGTTGCAAGCCTATTAATGAGTGGAGGCCTTTTTTAAACTTAAAACTTAATAAGCCAGTTTCGCGCCTGGCAATAATTTGATTGTTTGACGTTTTTATCTACCAACACATCCTTGTATTTCGATAAATGAGCTACCATCGGCTTTGGTATTGATTGAACTTGAAGATAAGCAAATAAAAACATAGAATAATTACAAAACAAACACATTGGGGCACTCCATAACAAGTATTATAACATAACAATCGAAATACCTTATTTCCAACTCGCGCTAGCTAAATTTTTTGACAACAAATAGTTTTATTTGCATACATATATGGAAGCGGAATTTTATGAGGATTCCAATGGTTACTTCAGAATTACGATAAACCAAATAGTTACGGAGATACAATTATCTACCTAGCAGTCTGTGATCATTTTCCACTCATCCTTTGACTGTAATTACTTTAAACTCCGTGTGTCCAGGCATTTTGGCTCGAACATTCCTTGATTTTGGCTCCGTCACTCTTTCAACTATGGGGAAGGCACTCGTCACAGGAAGTTCTGCCTTTTGTCTCACTAACTCACTTAGCAAAATGATCTACTAACTATAAAATGACAAGTTTTTTATATCAGTCTCGCTCTACAGGTTTTGTGCGAGTCAATTATTTAGCAAGAATAAGATTACCCTCTTTATTGGTTATTAAGGATGTATAAAATCTAGCGTTACCAATAATGCTATTGTAAAGTAAGTTTGTAACTAAATATATTAAGAAATCAATGGACCTTATATTATTGATTGGCAATATTTGTCAAGATTGTATTATTGGTAACCTAAAGAAATATTAATTAAGAAATGTTATGTTACGTGCAATAGTTTGAAAGCCCCATAAATGAAATATATGCGTATACAATCCATACCAAGTGTGTTTTAAAGCCCCATAAATGAAATATATGCGTATATAATCCATACCAAGTGTGTTTTAAAGCCCCATAAATGAAATATATGCGTATATAATCCATACCAAGTGTGTTTTAAAGCCCCATAAATGAAATATATGCGTATATAATCCATACCAAGTGTGTTTTAAAGCCCCATAAATGAAATATATGCGTATATAATCCATACCAAGTGTGTTTTAAAGCCCCATACATGAAATATATGCGTATATAATCCATACCAAGTGTGTTTTAAAGCCCCATAAATGAAATATATGCGTATATAATCCATACCAAGTGTGTTTTAAAGCCCCATAAATGAAATATATGCGTATATAATCCATACCAAGTGTGTTTTAAAGCCCCATAAATGAAATATATGCGTATATAATCCATACCAAGTGTGTTTTAAAGCCCCATAAATGAAATATATGCGTATATAATCCATACCAAGTGTGTTTTAAAGCCCCATACATGAAATATATGCGTATATAATCCATACCAAGTGTGTTTTTTCGCACAACAATTCTGACAACAATAAACACGGAGATGCTGCAACGCCTCCCTTTTCAATCGTCTTTATATACCGACCTTGTTGTTAAGTTTTGCTATTCACAATTTACTGTTAAATAGAATACGAAATCACAGGTCATATATTCACATAAATGAAAATGCTCCCTGTTTTTAGAACGAGATTAAATTATTAATGAGGACTGATAATTCGTTGCTCCCGTTTATCTTTTTCGCCTTTAATCTCTTCCTGTTTTTGTAATCTGTTAACAGTTAATTCATCAAGCTTTATGTATCTTTCCTGGTTCATCTTTCTCTAGATTGTTAGTAGCTATATCTAAAACATTCGAAGGATGGAAGCGTCGAGGATCTGTTGTCGCCCAGTTTCTGCTCTGTCGCTGAAGAACTTGCTCCACCTGTTCAACTCTTTAAAGGCTCTACATTTGTTGGCGAATTTGATTACCGATTCTCGAAGTTGTTGGTCTCTCTTGTTTGGAAAGATGGTTGATTTATTTTTCATGAAAGAAGCAATTTCACAATAAAAGGATCTGGCGGAGCCAGCAAGTAGATTTTGAGCTCTACATATCTTGGCCCATGTGCCATTTATGTCATTCAATGTAGCGAGATTATTGTCCAACTGGACCGTGCGTACAGGCCTCTGTTGACAGGTAATGTTCCTTTCCAAGTACCTATTAGCTGTAGCTAGGTCCCAGGATCTGATAAGTATGTTCGAAGGGGGTACGGCGGACTGGGGTCCATTTCTGCCTAGGGTACATCACCTTAGACCCATAGTATCGAAATGTATTAAAAGAGAAATTGGCCCAGGCAGGCAGGCACCTGCAGCGAGAGGGAGAGTGTGTACCTCATCGGAGCACAGCCGTATTCTGTGTGCTTGCTGCACTGTGTTGCCTGTGTTGGTGCACCTGTGTCAACACAGGCACACACAAGACCGTATTCGGCCCCTCGATTGGGTTTTGAAACGATCTTTCACCCACAAAAATTTAGGAGAGAAGAAATTGTAAAAACTAGGAAGGACAAATAATAGAAAAATATGAAAAATTCCATTTTATTTTCCGATTTACATTATACAAAGCATGACCTAGTTATACGACGAATTATAAGTACGAAGCACCACAGTACCAGTTACTCCCATTAATTTTAGGTCACTTCACTTGATCCTAAAGTTAAGAAAGTGGAGGATCTGATGGGAGGGGATTGAGAGGTGCTTAGTCGGCCGTTGTCATAGATACCCAGAGAGAGACTACCTGGCCGGGTTGCTCCACTCAGAGAGGCGACTACCTGGCCGGGCTGCTCCACCTACAGTAGAGAGAGACTAACTGGCCGGGCTCCTGCGGCGACTCGCCCACAAAAATTTAGGAGAGACAAAATTTAGGGGACACAATTTTTTAGGAGAGACTACCTGGCCGGGCTGCTCCCACCCAGAGAGATTTTTGTGAGATTATTTTTGGTGAGGCGTCTGACTGGGGGTGCGACACATTATACGAAGCATGACCTAGGACAGTAGATGACACATGATTAAACAAAGCATGACCTAGCTATACGACGCATTATACGAAACGTGACAGCTACAGGGAGAGTGTGTACCTCGTCGGAGCACAGCCACCGCCGCCGTATTCTGTGTGCTTGCTGCACCGTGTTGCCTGTGTTGGTGCATTTAAAGCGTGACAAAATACTTCGATCCGAGAGCTACGACCACCCCAGTTAGACAACTCACCAAAAATAAATTCTGCTATACGACTTGAGTTGGCGGTGAACCTTTTTTCTTCGGGAAAGGGTGAGATTTGTGCTGGAGATTGACGGTAGCTCCACTTTTTGCTGAAGAGTGACGAGAATTGGCCCAGTGTAATACCCTCTTAATTTAATTACAAAATAAGCACCTCTCCATCCCTTCCCATCAGATCCTCCACTTTCTTAACTTTAGGATCAAGTGAAGTGACCTAAAATTAATGGGAGTAACTGGTACTGTGGTGCTTCGTATTTATAATTCGTCGTATAGGTGGGTCATCTATCTATCTATCTATCTATCTATATGCTCAGGCCCAATCCCCATTTTGGGGGTAGCTAGGTCATGCTTCGTATAATGTAAATCACTGGTCGCGATGGCGCGAGGGTTAAAGGGCGTGAGCCCTGTGTATCATCCTTCTCAACATCCAGAGCAGATGTGCCGATATACAGGTGCAGAGGGGACCGGTAGTGTACCAGGTCAACACTAAGCAAGTATTGAGGGACCTCGTCACACAGAAATCACACACAAGTTAAATCTTTGTCACCATTCCTGCCTGGGCATCTACATATCTCGGTAAGCCGCAGCGTCTTAGCAAACAGTCTGGCACAACCTCGCTACATCACCTATTGTGCTACACTCTAATTAGCTGTGGAGACATAGAGACCAACCCAGGCCCCAGCTCAACGTTGAAGAAACCTCACCACAAATCAAGTAAGGCAGACACCGACATTTCAACAGTCCCTAGCAGTAAAATTCGTTATAACAAACTGGGCAAGCAGGCACCCCAGTCTCCCGTTACGCTTCAACTCCCAACCAAGACCGCAGGGCAACCGCCAGCACAGTGCCAACACTCTACCTACTCAACATTACCCTCAACTGTATCATCACTACCACAGCTATCGGTGACCCTGTAGTATGACATTATAAGCCCTGCATTCATATTGCTATACATATATCTCACTGCTTATATGCCTTTATCCCTGTAACTTTTAAACTCTCAACATTATTATTAAACATTCTTCATTTATTGAACTCCCTATAACTTTATCTATCTCTTTAACATATAATATATTTGTTGTTACTTCCATCTGTTGTCATTTCCTCTGTAAATGTAAACTGTATAAGGTATTTATCCGGTCCTACGTCATACCAGAATGCTGAGTTGATGCTGTGTTGCTTCAGCATCCTTGAACCCAGTCGATGCCTTCTTACTCAGGCATCTTCAGTTAGACTTCAACAGACCTCAGCCAGAGAGAGTCAGAGCTCTTTACTCCCTCTAGACTCTAGACTCAGACTCATCCTCTATAAGCCAAGCTCCTATATCCCCTAGATATATTAGATCACACAAGTCATATATCACCTTGCTCCTAAAGGCTTTTATTACAAGCCTTATCATATATCTGTACTTATATACCTGTACGTTTATACTTATTATCACTTATCCAATAATTAATGTGTTGTGTTATTACCTATAATCCCCTATATACTTAACATATTATAACCCAAGTAACACAACATGCAACCAGAACACCCAAACAAACAGGAAGCTCTAGCAAACACAACGACAATGAAGTAACAGCAACGAACAAGAAAGACAAGAGAAACCCCCCACCCCCCACAACACGACGGCGCTGCACAACAAATCAACCAAACCTACTACAACACAACCCAACAATATCGGCAACCCAGGTAGCTCAACATGCAACCAGAACAGCTAAAAAAGAAGGGATCAGTCGCAACAACATCAACAATAAAGCAGCAACAACGGCCAAGAACAAGGATATCAAACAACAAATACAGGTAGGGGTGGGAGGGAGGCAAGGGGGCGCCACAACCTGTCCCCATCTCATGCGCTCACACCCCAGCAGCCGCTCACGGTGCTCAGCTGATCACCACACCGCCAGACGTACGATGAAAAGTAACAGGAAAATATGTATAGTGTGCGATATTGGATTCAACAAAAGGAGTACAACTTCACGATGTAGTAGTTGTAATGAAACAGTACACGATCGATGTACTTACGTTACTAGCATAAAAGAAGTGGAATGCGATAAATGTAGAGAAGTAGCTATTAAAGGTCCTAAAATCATTTGTGAAATATGTGAATCACTCTTAACAAGAAAACAAAGGATCCTAAACTGTGTTAAGTGTAAAACTGTAGCTCACATGAAGTGCATCTCTTAGAAGACCAACAGTGAAGAACGGGAATTCCTATGCAACATGTGTGCCTTGCATTCATTACCGAATATTAATGTAAATGAACCAATTAATATTAACAACTCAGAACCCAGCCAGGACATTTTTTTTTTTTTTTTTCAAAATCAAAGATGAATACAGTGTTCACCAACAAAGGGCTCCATCTTATCCACATTGATGCTAGATCAATGTACCATAAATTGTCAGAAATATACCTGTTAGCTAATAAGGCCAAAGCTTCAATAATTGCAATCACAGAAACCTGGCTGGATTCAAGTATATACGATGGTGAAATAAACATTCAAGGTTTCAATATGGTTAGGAATGATCACAATAGGCATGGGGGAGGAGTATGTCTGTATGTTAAAAACAACCTCACACACTTGTGTCTAGGACCGACCTCCATGTAGAAAATCACGAAGCTCTGTGGATCGAACTACACCTGCCGAGTACAAGACCCATCACAATTGGGGTATGCTATAGGCCACCAGACGACACACAATTCTTGACCAAATTTGAACAAACTTTGTCATCGCTAGACCCTCGGAATGAATCCATCATACTAGGGGATTTTAACCTGTGTTACAAACAACGAAATAATAGGCTTGTACGAGAATATAGGCATATACTGACAATGCACAACACGGAAAACCACAAAAATTACCCTAGAGAATCACAAGGTTATCAAAACAAGGTCACTCAGAAACTACAATAAAGAAACATTTCTGGACATATTATGGAATACAGACTGGTCTCCAGTGTTTGGAAGTACAAACGTTAAAGACGCATGGGTTGGCTTCAGAACCATCATCACAAACATCCTAGACGAAATAGCTCCTCTGAAAGACATACGAATTAAAGCAAGGTCAGACCCATGGATCAACAATGACATACTACACCATCTGGAACACAGAGACAATCTGTTAAAAAAGCTAGCGAAACATAGACAGGATCAAGGTCTGAAACATGAGTTCAACAGGGCCAGGAATCAACTAAGTAGGAAAATAAAATCAGCGAAAACTAATTATTTTCACAATAAGGCAGAGGAATATCAGAATAACCCAAATAAACTATGGAGGCACCTAAAAACAACAGGCTACAGCAACAAGACAAGGGATTCGTCTAACACTAATATTGCTCTCACCATTAATGATCAGATTTGCAATCACAGAACGACATAAACGACAAATTTCAACCTACTTCAACTCCTTCTTCACTTCCATAGCAAACACACTTGCACAGAACCTACCTCAACCTCTAAATAAATACACGACAACAACGGCCACCTTTCGAAATTTCTACAGAGATAAAGACATACACCCGAACACATTTGGATTGCAAAATGTTACACCAAAATACACTTTTGACGAGCTGTCTAACCTAAATGTACATAAAAGCACAGGACCAGACAAAATTCCTGCCAAATTTCTACGAGATGGAGCCATTGGTATAGCAGGCCCCCGAACCCACATCATCAACTTGTCAATTAACACCAACACTGTACCTGCTGAACTGAAGGAAGCTATTGTAACCCCTCTATTCAAGAAAGGAAATAAACTAGAAGTTGGCAACTACAGACCAGTTAGCATATTATTATGTATTGTATCTAAAATCCTTGAAAGAGCGGTATACACCCAAATTGAACACTACCTCAAACAAAATGATCTATTCTATAAGTTTCAATCAGGTTTCAGATGCATGTACTCGACAGACTCCTGTCTCATCCACTTAACGGATCACATTCGTAAAGAAATGTCTAAAGGTAACTACACCAGTATGGTTCTTCTTGATCTACAAAAAGCGTTTGACACAGTAGACCATGATATCCTATGTAATATACTACAAGCAATGGGCATAGGGTCTATGAACTGGTTTAAATCTTATCTTAGTAGTAGAACCCAAAGAGTCAAAATTGATGATAATATATCTGATCCTATGCCAATTAACTGTGGGGTCCCGCAGGGAAGCATCCTTGGTCCCTTACTCTTTCTCTGTTATGTGAACGACATGGAACTGGGTGTCTCATGTAAATTATTACTGTATGCAGACGACAGCGTGCTTCTGGTTTCAGGAAAAGACCCAATAAGTATTGCCGCTTCACTTTCCAAAGAACTTGAATCATGTAGTGAATGGCTAGTGGACAACAGACTATCTCTTCACCTGGGCAAGACGGAAGCCATCTTATGTGGAACAAAACGCAAACTGAAAGACATTGTGGGCTTCTCGGTCAACTGTAATGATATTCCTATAACAACAGTGTCACAAGTTAAATATCTCGGACTAAAACTGGACGCGAGTTTGTAAGGTGAAACAATTTTGGAATCTATCCTGAGTAAGTGTAGAGCACGTATAAAATACCTGTATAGACAGGTGGGATGCTTGCCCGCGGCGACCAAAAAGATCCTCTGCCAAGCGCTTGTTCAATGTCATTTTGACTATTCTGTGTCATCCTGGTACTCTGCATCATCTAAATCAGCACAGCACAAACTTCAGGTCACTCAAAATAAAATGGTTAGGTTCATGCTGAACCTAGGACCCAGATCACATGTTGGCAAGGAACAACTTCAGTCACTAGGTATGCTCAATGTCTCTGACAGGGCCAAACAAATCAGGCTCACTAATGCCTTCAACATTTTCTATGCCAGAGCTCCAGAGTATAAAGAATGATTTTGTTAAAGCAAATGAGAGGAGTGGAGATAATACCAGAAACAGGATGTTTAATTTTAAGGTCCAAAGAATCCAAGGACAGGGTAAGCAAACATTCTTCTTCACTGCCATCAAAGACTGGAACGACCTACCCCAGTCAGTCCGTGAAAAGAGAACACTGTATTCCTTCAGCCTGAAGGAACACCTGAACCGGACTGCTGCGAGAAGGGAGCACCAAGCTTATGTCTACTACTAAATACGACATAAGAGATAGACAAACCAAACTGAAATTATTACTGATTACGGATTACTGATATTTAGTATAGGATGTAAGGTATCTTAAAATAACCCCCTAGAAATACTTTCTCTAAAGTATCTATTTCTTTATCGTCCCCATTTCCACAGCTAACCTAATCCCACAAGGACCCCAATGGAAATACGCCTAACGGCCTTATTGGGCTATCCTTAGTTGGAATTATGCAAGACTGGTACATGTCATATTTGTAACATACAATGTGGTACCAACTCTGTAAATTGCTAACTGAATAAATATTATTATTATTATTATTATAATTATTATTATTATTATTATTAATCGGAAAATAAAATGGAATTGTTCATGTTTTTCTTTTATTTGACCTTCCTAGTTTTTACAATTTCTTCTCCCCCAGTCAGACGCCTCACCTAAAATAATCCCACAAAAATCTTTCTGGGTGGAGCAGCCCGGCCAGGTAGTCTCTCTCCTATATTAGCTAAAACATCTTTGACTCAGAGAGAGAGAGAGAGAGAGAGAGAGAGACAGACACAGTGTGTGAGAGAGAGAGAGAGAGAGTTACCCACTCTCCCTCTCGCTGTCATGCTTCGTATAATGCGTCGCACAGGTGCACCAACACAGGCAATACGGCGCAGCAAGCACACAGAATACGGCGGCGGTGGCTGTGCTCCGACGATGTACACACTCTCTCTCTCGCTGTCACGCTTCGTATAATGCGGCACACAGGTGCACCAACACAGGCAACACGGCACAGCTCGTCGTCGTTGAAGTCTCATCCTAAATTTTGTCTCCCCTAAATTGTTGTGGGTGAGTCGCCCCAGGAGCCCGGCCAGTTAGTCTCTCTCTACTGTAGGTGGAGCAGCCCGGCCAGGTAGTCGCCTCTCTGGGTGGAGCAGCCTGGCCAGGTAGTCTCTCGCCAAGCGTCCTGGCTGCGTGAGTCTCCGACACAACAATAACAACATCCGACCTTAGCCTAATATTGGTCCTTTCACCTATACTGTATAGTAATAGAGACAAAATTTTAGGAGAGACAATTTTTAGGAGAGACTACCTGGCCGGGCTGCTCCCACCCAGAGAGATTTTTGTGGGATTATTTTTGGTGAGGCGTCTGACTGGGGGTGCGACACATTATACGAAGCACGACCTAGGACACTAGACGACGCATGATTAAACAAAGCATGACCTAGCTATACGACGCATTATACGAAACGAGAGGGAGAGTGTGTACCTCGTCGGAGCACAGCCACCGCCGCCGTATGCTGTGTGCTTGCTGCACCATCTTGCCTGTGTTGGTGCGCCTGTGCCAACACAGGCACACACGAGACCGTATTCTGCTCCTCGATTGGGTTATGAAACGATATTTCGCCCACAAAAATTTAGGAGAGAAGAAATTGTAAAAACTAGGAAGGACAAATAAAAGAAAAACAAGAAAAATTCCATTGTATTTTCCGATTTACATTATACGAAGCATGACCTAGCTATACGACGAATTATAAGTACGAAGCACCACAGTACCAGTTACTCCCATTAATTTTAGGTCACTTCACTTGATCCTAAAGTTAAGAAAGTCTGATGGGAGGGGATTGAGAGGTGCTTAGTCCGCTGTTGTCAAAGATACCCAGAGAGGCGACTACCTGGCCGGGCTGCTACGGCGTCGCCGCTGTGCGGGTCCCTGTCGTGATTTTCACACACAAATCTTTAGGCGATCTTCTGCTGTCCAACGTGAGTTGGTGGAATTGGGATCGATCGGAAATACTTCGATCCGAGAGCTACGACCACCCCAGTCAGACGACTCACCAACAATATATTCTGCTATACGACTTGAGTTGACGGTGAACCTTTTTCCTTCGGGAGGGTCTAAATTTGTGTGTGTGAAAAATTTAAAGAAATTGAGTTGTCAATTATTTTGCCACGACATCTTTCACCCACAAAAAATTAGGAGAGAAACATTTTAGGAGAGACAAGCACGGGCTTCGCCCTCCGGCGCGGGCTTGGCTTCTGGAGGCGGGCGCCTTCGGCGCTGCTCAAAATGTAAAGAGAAATAAATAAAAGGGTGATATCATCATTCTTGTTTTATTCATTAACTTAATCTGACAGTTTTGCTTTTTTCCTTGGGGAAGCTCCCAGCATTATTGCAATATCTTGCAGCATGTTTTCGTCTCTCTTCTCTTGCTCCCTTCGATTGGCTTCGTCTCTCTTCTCTTGCTCACTTCAATTGGCTTCATAACTCTCTTCGAATTTGATTCGTAACTTCTCACACTCCTCTAGGTGCACGTCCAGTTTTTCCATCGCCATATCAAAGTCTTCAACTGCCGTCATCTCTTCTGGAGCGAATAGAGCCTCAACTTCAGAGTCACACTGTCCCAAATCTGTATACTTCCGCTGGAGCTCACGGTCGGCCTCAGTGTCTTCTTCTCGAATGATGATATTGGTGTCTACTAACCTCTTATACTCTTCCGCTAAATATAGATATACATATTTTCCATAAATTATCTAGAAATCCGTTGCTAAGGAATTCAATTTAACAGAAAATATATACCTTAGTTAATGCTCGCAGTCTTGGTACTTTTGTATCATTTAAGAGGTGTTCATGTAGCCCTAACCACGACTGTACTTATATAAATATTCATTAACATTATCTCATCATAACATATCGACTACAATAAAAGTAATATATAGCAAAATATAGAAATAACCTTCATACATAAGAATACAAGAAAATAGGAGTCTACAGAAAGCTAATTGGCTAACACAAGGCAGTTCCCCCTCACACTCAACCCTAATTATAAGGCCTAAGTAGCCTATAGAGTCAGACCTAGGCCCAACTCACTAACACATATCGTATATATAGCCTACTAATTATCCTTTGGCTCTAGCCTCTACCTTATGCACCTAAACCATTAACTATTTCATAACATTTGATGCTTAATATATTTGTACTATCTGATAATGTTAATGTGTTAATTAATGACATCTAAAATTAATAATGTAGTCCTCTATACACAGTAACACGAGTTAAGAAAATACTATAGTCTGTGTATTAATGTACATTTTCTTATATGCACCTATTACATTTTCTATTTAAGAGCGGTAGAAAAAATTAAAAGTACTCAGACAATTCGCACGTATCACCAATCATTTTGATAGTTTCTCAGTTATTTATCGCCTCATTCTGATATATACGCTTAGATGATATTATGATACATCTATGGCTCGCTTTCCAAAGCGATTTGTTAGGAAATGCGAAATGGTAGATATTTTACGGTGATGTATTGGGAAATCATGGCGGTATCTGAAAACTATACCTATGGCGGGTGGATTTCGAAGCTAAAAGGATTATATAACCTATTTTCAGCACCACCAGTATAATTAATCAAGTATATAATGCATTTCGTAATAGATAAAGGTATCAAACGTTTTCAATAGGGAGGGGAGGTGTGGTGGAGTGGTCATGCCACTGGATTGGTAATCCAATGGACCCGGGTTCAAATCCCGATATATCAATGGGAAGATATTATTGGGATTGAATTTGTGCTGTACCTAGTATCAGTGCATTACCACAAAGCCCACCGAAATGCCAAAAAAATACCCTCATTGTTCCCTGATTAAATAACACTGTATGAATATTCCCATATTCAAAATATGTTACACGGGGACAATGCCTAGTGAGTTCACTGCTCAATAGGTGGCGTTCTGAGAGTGAGGGTCTGAGTCTGGAGGGTGAGACGGTGAAGCACTTGAGCGAAGCAACCGGCCGCTTCAGAGATGGAGCTGCTTCGAGCCATGATGGTTGCTTCACATGTCTCACTCCCCAGACTGGAACAAGACCTCACGGGCTTCACCGTGTTGAGCGGTGGAATGTACAGGCTCTCAACCTATGCCCGAGAGGGAGTAGTTGGAATATAGAAAAAAAAAAAAAAAAAAAAAAAAAAAAAAGGGGCTGCAATTAATGGAATAGGTATTAGGAAGACTTGGCACCTCAAATCTGACCAGTGTTACCAGATCAGATGGAGGTCTATTGTAGGAATGTGTTACCAATCGCATCGACCTTTAATAATTAATATCTCCATTAATATGGAATGTTGAGAGTTCTGGTCATCGTTAATCGATAGAACTTTTGGACAGAATTCTGTAGAGCTCTTCAAAACTCGAGTAGCTATTATGGTTGATGAGAAAGTAGATTGTATTTTGGTGATGCCGTTTCTAAGCTCCGCCCCCCTCCGAGTCGTCTTATAGAAGTTTTGGGAACGAATTGTTCTCGTAAAATAATGAAGCTCAACATGGTACTAACATACCAAAATATAGCAATTTTGGTGCCACGTATGTTATATTTGGCTTTACCACTTCCATTTTTTTCAGTTATTATAAAATGGATGCAATATTTGAAATAAGCATAACATTCTACTCCTATTGCATATTTTTGGTAATGCTAGCCCTATTTCTGCCAGTTTTGCCCTTAAAATAACTTAAGTAACTCATATAACATAAAAAACAGTTGTCCAGTTGACGGACAGGCTCCTGGAAAATATCCTTTTTTCGGGACAGGCTAGTTTGGCCAAATCTGGGCCGGTCAGCAAAAATTTCACGTTAGGGAACCTTAATGACACACCTTAGGGAACGAATGATCAATATTCAGTTTGTGTACAGGATAGTTTTTGGCCTGTCCGAAAATTGTGCCTATCATAGGTGAACATTCAGGCCAATAGCAAAAAAAAGTTTCCTAACAAGTGAGCGAAGCAATTTTTGGAGTTTGGCAGGTCTTCTTTGGGACACGTTGAATGAGAGCAAACTTCCAGCATGAAGGGAAGATGTTAGAGGTTAGACAGAGACGAAAGAGTTTGCCTAGGCAGGGAATCAGGACGGTAGCACAGTTATTTATATATATATATATATATATATATATATATATATATACATATATATATATATATATACAGTATATATGTTATATATATATATATATATATACCGGTATATATATATATATATTCTGACATACGGAGCCCTGTATGTTTATTTTAGAATTAGAATTAAGAGTTGAAGGAGTGCCAAACTACCCAGGCGGCGAAGCAGACCTGGGAGCGAACCAGCGAGTGGGAAACCAGCTCGTCCGCATACCAGCAAACAAGCCTTCACACCTGCGTGCGTCATAGGGGACCCTGCAAACTACTTCGATGACCCGACGCTATGACGTATGATCGACGCCAGGAGACTCCATTGGACCACGCACCTGCTACGCAACTCGAGGAGCTGTGATTGGGGCACGCACCATATCCCCCCTCCTGATTCGTTCCTACACCATCATTGTTTAGTATATAAGACCCGAGTAGTGGGCATTCAAATCAGTCTCATTTGGAGTTGGGAAGGTGAACTTGCAGCTGGAGGAAGACGGGGTGAAGTATTATAATGGGATTGTGACTGTCAGTCAGATTATATAAGTGTGTGTTAAGTGTGTTCGGTGTAAACACTTCCGTTATGTTGGTTAGTGAGATATGTGATTGGGAATTAACGTTAACGCTACTATTATGTACTTAACTATTTGATTGGGAATTAGCGTTAACGCTACTATTATGTACTTAACTATTTGATTGGGAATTAACGTTAACGCTACTATTATGTACTTAACTATTTTAGTTGACTAACTTGTGGACTAAAGCAACTCTTTAAGTAATTGGGTTATGATAAAAGTAATACTATTGTTCTATATTAAGACTTTCGAGTTCTTTCATTTTCTTTTAATTAAGCTTACATTGCTTAACGGTGCTTAGTACGGTGATACTATTGTCTCTTATTAGTAATATCGCCTTAGACTAACATGGCTGTTTTAATGTTACTTCTAGTGATTTCCTAAGCTGAAGACAATTATTTTAGCTTCAAAATATTATTTTGCTTTTCATATTATTTGAGTGAGACCTGAATCGAATCTATGAAGCGATCCTGTAACTTAATTTACTCATAATCAAACCTCAATGTTACGTAGTTAAGAAATACATTTAACTAATTATTAATTCTGTGGGGGCGCTCGGTTATGACCTTGGCCTTGCTCGGGGCCTTGGGGCTGTTCGGCCAGGCAGCTTGGGGAACAACAACAACAACAACAACAACTAATTATTAAATATATATCTAACTTTTTATGTGACTTTGATATTAATCCTGATGATAATAATAATATAATACTATTAACGTAAGACAAGAACCAAGAATAATAACTACATTAAATATAAATAAAAGGACATAATTATAAGAAAACTATCTATTAATTTAAAAAAAGGTAAGAGACAGAAATATTCTTACTTTAATATTTATCTTTCAAGACTTTTTATAGAATTAATAGTCCTTCTATATAACTTCTTCGGTTCATGTAGCCTACTAAGCTTCGGTTAAATAATAATTCTTTATAAATACTACATGACTTTAATTAGTTTCAGTATTTTTCATAATTAAAGAGTATCAGTCAATAAAGGATACCAAGTCCTAAGATCCAAAAGGAAAGGAAGCAACAACAGGAAATAATTTTATTAGATTTTACTTTTGTTTTGCCTTCAGCTGACTGATACCTTAATATATATCTCTGTGCTATCTAGATTCATCAAGTTAACCACTTGAGGATCAAGATACGTAACAGAAGAGTGGCGACCTTGCCAGGATTCGTTTCATACAGTTTCACTCAGTTTCATTACCGTTTCACTACTTAAAAATCAAACATTAATCATGCCTCAACTAATTAATGACGAAGACGCTCGAGTTTTCATAGAATCAGAACCCACAGCCCCTGATATTGACCGTCTGTCAACATCAGAACTGAAAGTGCTTGCCTCACATCTCCAGTTAACTGTCTCAAACATGTCTAAAGTAGAGGTGGCTCAGACCATAAAAACCCTCCTGTTCCCTGTAGAAGGCGAGGAGGGTGACGGAGCAGTTGGTGGGATCCCGAGTATACCTAGCCAACTTGATGAACAATTACCACCTGGTTTGACCGGTGATCAAGTACTGGAACTAGCCAGACTAAAAATAGAACTAGCCAGAATAAATGCCGAACAAGCCAGAGCATATACCGAAGAAGCCAGCATAAAAGCCAGAGCAACGACCGAACAATATCAATATCAATATCAAATAGCTCAACTAAATGTCAATACAAATGCTCCCGAAATTGCTCCCCCTCTGGGATTGAGTATGACTAGTGTCATTCCACCTTTCACTGAGGATAATGTGCAGGATTTCTTTGTTTTGTTTGAGGAAGTTGCTGGAGGTATGAAGTGGACAAGAGATCAATGGCCATTTATGTTACAAACCGTTTTGACAGGGCAGGCTCGAGCCACGTATTTGTCAGAAGTAGCAGAAGTTAGGCAGGATTATGACAATCTCAAAGAAGCTATCCTAAAAACCTATCAATTGCAGCCTGAGGCTTACAGGCAATCTTTCCATAAAAACCAGAAGAAAGTTGAAGAAACCCATAAGGTATTTGGCAGGACCATGACTAAAACTTTCAATTATTGGGTCAAGAGTAAGAAAGTCACAAGCTACAACGATCTGAAGGAGTTGGTCCTGTTAGAAAATTTCCTATGGAAAATTGATTCTTCTGTAGCCTATCATTTAAGGGGGAAAAAGGTAGATTGTCTTGCCGACGCCGCTGACATGGCTGACACATACGTGCTCAACAACAAATTTCGTGGAAAGAAGCCCTACGATAATTTTAGTTCTAATTTTAAGTATCCCAATCACAAATCTGACAGACCCAGTCACAAGCCTGTAACGTCTTCCCCAGCTAGCCAAAATAGAATTGTTCCCCCAACTAAAAATGCGACTCAGGGCAATGGTAACAGAGATGGGGCCCAAAGTAATAGTAATGCTCAAAGAGGGAACGTTCCCGTATACCCTAAAGTATGTACTTTTTGTGGCAAGAGAGGCCACCTTGCTTATCAGTGCTGGGCCAAGGAGAGAACAGAGAGATCGGGGCAGACAGTTGCCGCCGTATCTCAAACTCCATATGTTCCTTTAATGCAGGACTCCCGACAGAAGGAGTACCTAGCACCAAAAGTTCCTTTAATGCAGGACTCCCGACAGAAGGATTACCTAGCAGCTAACGTAAATCATCTAGACAGGGGTGTAGTAGCCTGTGTGGTGCAACCCACTAGGGTTAAGCCAATAATAATTTCACCATCAGTGCAGGACAGTTACCGTCCCTTTATTTCATCTGGCAACGTGAGATTAAATGGTTGTATGCATGAGGTAAAAATTCTGAGAGACACAGGTTCTACTAGTACCCTCATGGTGAATCCTTACACTGAGTGCCCACCTGGCGAACCAGTTGTAATGAGAGGTGCGGGAGGCCAATTTTATGCATACTTGGTAAAAGGCGAAATTGAATGTGAGTTACTACAGGGTGAGGCCACCATAGCTTTGTGTAGGTCCCAAGATATCCCTGTGCCCGGGGTAACACTCCTTTTGGGGAATGATGTAGCAGGTGAGAAGGTCCGACCAGACCCCATTTTGTCACTTTCCCCTGTTAACGAGCCACTAACCGGTGAGCTCGAAAAGGAGATGCCAACAGTTTTCCCTGTGTGTGCTGTCACACGTTCAATGTCTCAAGTAGCAGTTCCCTCAGACAGAAATGTAGCGAATGTAAGAGTTGATGAAAGGGATGATGAGAGTGTGAATGACGCTCCAACTGTGCCTGATGATGTGACTGAGGTGGATTTATCTGACACCTTTATGGCTCATCTTGACCCTAACGATGACCATGAAACCCCTCCAAATTGTCCTAGTGGCCTGGTAGAGCTACAGAGAGATGATAGTGAATGCAAGGAGTTAGCTGCCAGGGCCGTGAGTGAAGAGGAATGTGAGAAGGAGGGTGGTGAATGTTTCTACCTCAAAGGAGGAGTATTGTGGCGTAGATGGAGACCGCCACACAGACCAATCGATGACGGGGCCTGGGACGTCCATCAAGTAGTAGTCCCCAAACCTTGTCGTAGAGATATCTTGGAAATGGCACATTGTATACCATTGGCAGGACACCTAGGTGTGAGAAAAACTCTAGACAGAATCAGAGCCCACTTTCACTGGCCAGGAATGCGTGCAGATGTAGTGGAGTTTTGTAGAGTGTGTCACACTTGCCAGATGACAGGAAAACCCAATCAGAAGGTGCCTGTACATCCTCTGGTGCCCTTGCCCGTCTTCGAGAATCCTTTTACTCGGGTGGTAGTGGACATTGTAGGCCCATTGCCTAAGACTTCCCAAGGTAACAATTATTTATTAACTATTATGGACATGGTAACTCGCTACCCAGAGGCTATACCCTTAAGGACTACCTCTGCTCCAACTGTCATAAAGGAACTGCTCAAATTCTTCACCAGAATGGGTTTTCCCCATTAGGTGCAAAGTGATCAAGGAACTAATTTTACTTCTAACATTTTCCAGCAGTCCCTGAAGGAGTTGGGTATCGAGCATGTTAAGTCTAGCACCTACCACCAAGAGAGTCAAGGGGTTCTCGAACGATATCATCAGACATTAAAGGGAATGTTACGTAAGTATTGTACAGAGACCGGAGTTGAGGGGGATAAGGGGGTACCTTTTCTTTTATTTGCTACTCGTGAGGTTCCAACTGAATCCCTGGGTTTTTCCCCTAATGAACTAGTTTTCAGTCACCAGGTAAGAGGTCCTTTGCAACTATTGCAGGATAGCCTAGTTGGCCAGGAGGGGAACCAAAACCTCCTCAAGTATGTTTCAGATTTCAAAACCCGGCTGAGATCCTCATGTGAGTTTGCAGCTCAAAACTTGACAGTGGCTAAAATCTCCATGAAGACCTGGTATGACAGAAAAGCCTGTGAGAGGGAGTTTCAGCCCAGTGATGAGGTTTTGGTCCTGCTCCCCCTCTTTGGCCAACCTTTATCTGCCAAGTTCAGGGGCCCATATAAGATCATTCGGAGGGTGAGCATTACCGATTATCTAGTAACTACCCCAGACAGGAGAAAGCCCACGCATGTATTCCATATAAATATGTTCCATATAAATATGTATACCATAGGTCCCCTGATTCCTCTCCTCCAGATTCTCCCACTGTGGCAGTGAATGTCAGGACCTGTGGACAGCCTGGTGCGGACAAAGTCTTCAGTTCTCTTACTGACCCGCAACAGACTGTTCCAGAGCCTGAAGGTATCCATGTAGACTTTGACTTGTCATGTAGCCTATCCAACTTTCAGTATAATTCAGTAGCTTGGGGGGAATTACCATCTAAACTATGTCATCTTCCCTCTGATCAAGCGAACCAACTAATCTCTGTTTTATCTCAGTCTCCCAGTGTGTTCCGTGATACTCCAGGGCTCACTTCTTTGGCCGTGCACGACATCGACGTAGGGGATGCAACTCCCATTAAACTATTCCCCTACCGTGTCTCGCCACAACGCAGGAGTATACTGCGGGTCGAGCTTGACTTCATGTTATCTAACGAGCTGATAACAAGGGCCTTAAGCCAGTGGAGTAGTCCGGTCATACTTGTGCCAAAGCCAGACGGGAGCCATAGGTTATGTATGGACTATAGGCGAGTTAATGCTGTCACAAAGAACGATACCTACCCACTGCCACGGATCAAAGATTACATTTACCGGTTGGCCTCATACAGCAGTAAGATAAACTTAATGAGAGGATTTTGGCAATTAGCTCTCCCTTGTAGCGAGGTAAATATCATGTTTTAGTAGTGCGCTTTTAAGCCTTCAGCTGTGAGATGCCTTGCAGTTCGAATAACGCTCCAGCTACGTTCCGGCTATGTTCTGATGTGGTACCTGGAGACGTTGCCTACTTTGGGTGGTATCCTTATTATATCCTCATTATACTCTTGCTGTTGCCAATCTGGTGGTGAATCTATTTATGTATTATGTTTAATATTATGTACTATACTCCTTAAACTCTTTTCTAGGGGGGAGGTCTGACATACGGAGCCCTGTATGTTTATTTTAGAATTAGAATTAAGAGTTGAAGGAGTGCCAAACTACCCCGGCGGCGAAGCAGACCAGCTCGTCCGCATACCAGCAAACAAGCCTTCACACCTGCGTGCGTCATAGGGGACCCTGCAAACTACTTCGATGACCCGACGCTATGACGTATGATCGACGCCAGGAGACTCCATTGGACCACGCACCTGCTACGCAACTCGAGGAGCTGTGATTGGGGCGCGCACCATATCCCCCCTCCTGATTTGTTCCTACACCATCATTGTTTAGTATATAAGACCCGAGTAGTGGGCATTCAAATCAGTCTCATTTGGAGTTGGGAAGGTGAACTTGCAGCTGGAGGAA
This sequence comes from Paralithodes platypus, assembly GCA_032716605.1. Lineage (NCBI taxonomy): Eukaryota > Metazoa > Arthropoda > Malacostraca > Decapoda > Lithodidae > Paralithodes > Paralithodes platypus. The sequence continues at coordinate 11,840,259 of CM064531.1, forward strand.
GACGGGGTGAAGTATTATAATGGGATTGTGACTGTCAGTCAGATTATATAAGTGTGTGTTAAGTGTGTTCGGTGTAAACACTTACGTTATGTTGGTTAGTGAGATATGTGATTGGGAATTAACGTTAACGCTACTATTATGTACTTAACTATTTGATTGGGAATTAACATTAACGCCATAACGTCATATGAACTACAACATATGGAAGAGGAGAGGAAAGCTATTGCAGGTATAAAGGAAAATTCCAAATACTTCTTTTCATACGCCAAACAAAAGGCTAAAACAACATGAAACATCGGCCCACTGAGCAAAGGGGACGGCTCTTTCACAGGGGACAAAAAGGAAATGAGCGAACTCTTAAGCAGGCAGTATGAAATGGCATTCAGTGAGCCTGATGAAACAAAAGTCATCAGAGACCAAAATATATTTTTCATGGAAACCTCCCCCACGGAAACCCCTCAGATGCTGGATATTGATTTCGGTCCAAAAGACATAGAAGAGGCCATTTCCAACATGCCATCCCACTCGGCACCAAATCCGGACTCATGGAATTCGATCCTAATGAAAAAATGTAAGGAAAACCTCTCAAAACCCCTGGCTATAATGTGGAGAAGGAGTCTAGACACTGGTGACATACCAGATAGCTTGAAAAACGCAATAATTGCCCCACTGCATAAAGGAGGGAGTAAAGCACTACCAAAAAACTACCGCCCGGTAGCTCTAACCTCTCACATCATTAAAGTTTTCGAGCGAGTCCTTCGAAGCAAAATTTCAACATTCATGGAGACAAATGAACTACACAACACCGGTCAACATGGGTTCAGAGCGGGAAGATCATGTCTCTCACAACTTTTGGAACACTATGACAAAATTCTTAAAGCGCTAGAAGAAAAGAAAAACGTGGATGTCATTTACACCGATTTTGCTAAGGCATTTGATAAATGTGACCATGGTATAATAGCCCACAAACTGAAAGCAAAAGGTATAACTGGGAAAATCGGACGGTGGATATACAATTTCCTCGTAAAACGAAAACAATCGGTAGCAGAAAACCAAGTCACTTCTGAGCCTTCGGATGTCAAAAGCTCAGTGCCCCAAGGAACAGTGCTAGCGCCCCTTCTGTTCCTCATACTAATTTGCGACATAGATACCAACACCAGACACAGTACGGTGTCGTCTTTTGCTGATGACACAAAATTAAGCAAGATAGTAAACACACAAGAGGACACGGGCCGACTGCAGGAAGACATGAATGTAGTGTTCCAGTGGACCAGGGAAAACAACATGCAATTCAATGAGGACAAATTTCAATTAATACGGTACAGAGATAATAATGGTGTTAAAGAAATTACAAATTACTTAACAGAATCTAACCACATAATAGAACGGAAAGACAGTGTGAAAGACCTTGGGGTATTAATGTCTGAAAATATGGGTTTCAAAGTACATAACCAGGTCAAAGTGGCGGCTGCGAAACGTCTAACGGGTTGGATTCTGCGTACTTTTAAAACACGCGGTGAATTGCCTATGATAACGCTCTTCAAATCTCTAGTGCTACCGCGGCTTGAATACTGTAGCGTATTAACATCCCCATACAAAGCAGGTGAAATAAATGACGTAGAGAGTGTACAAAGAAATTTCACTTCTCATATAAGTTCGATAAAACATCTACACTATTGGGAGCGTTTAAGAGCACTGAATCTGTACTCACTGGAACGTAGAAGAGAATGTTACCTAATAATATACACGTGGAAAATCGCAGAGGGTTTAGTACCAAACCTACATGCTTCGATAGTCATGAAATTCAGTGATAGGGGAGGCTGGGAATGCGAAATCCCCCGGATGAAAAACAGGGGTGCTATGGGCTCTCTGCGAGAGGGCTGGTTATCACACAGAGGCCCACGTCTCTTCAACAAACTCCCACGGCGAGTAAGAGACATGAGGGACATCTCGTTAGACAACTTCAAGAGAGCCCTAGATGTCGAACTGCAAAAAGTGCCAGACGAGCCCATCCTCGCAAGGGAGCGAGCTGTCGCTTCAAACAGTCTACTGCACCAAATCACCACCCATAACGAGGGGCGTCGCGCTCCTTGGTGCCGCTAGAAGAGCGGCGAACACATCAAAAGGTATCAAAAGGTAAGGTAAGGTAAGGCTACTATTATGTACTTAACTATTTGATTGGGAATTAACGTTAATGCTACTATTATGTACTTAAGTATTTGATTGGGAATTAACTAACGCTACTATTATGTACTTAACTATTTGATTGGGAATTAACGTTAACGCTACTATTATGTACTTAACTATTTTAGTTGACTAACTTGTGGACTAAACCAACTCTATAAGTAATTGGTAAGAAGAACTCGTAAGTCTTAATTAATATAGAACAATAGTATTACTTTTATCATAAGATAAAAGTAATACTATTGTTCTATATTAATTAAGACTTACGAGTTCTTTCATTTTCTTTTAATTAAGGAAATAATTTTATTAGATTTTACTTTTGTTTTGCCTTCAGCTGACTGATACCTTAATATATATCTCTGTGCTATCTAGATTCATCAAGTTAACCACTTGAGGATCAAGATACGTAACAATATACAGTATATATATAAATATTAACTGTCTTCGTAGCGCAATGGATAAATGTACTGAATTTCGGTGTGAGCATCCTAGGTTCGAATCCCTGGACTGCCACATGTATTTGTTGATTTCATTAATTGAGTTTAGGAGTAAATTCGGTTGGTGGAGGGAACATAATTATATATACTGTATATATATATATATATATTTTTTTTTTCTTTTTTTCTTTAATACATACGAGGTTGAAAGAAATGGCAATTTCTGCATTGGAAATTTTATTATTCAAAGTTTCCAGGTCTCTGATGAGTTTTCGCTGGGTGGCAGGAAGTAGATGAATGAGATGTATCATCATGTACATTTATGTAACCCTGTACCACCATGAATTTTGCTCATCTCATTCATCTACTTCCTGCCACCCAGCGAAAACTCATCAGAGACCTGGAAACTTTGAATAATAAAATTTCCAACGCAGAAATTGCCATTTCTTTCAACCTCGTATGTATTAAAGAAAATTTATTACCTGGCTTTACTAACACATATATATATATATATATATATATATATATATATATATATATATATATATATATATATGTATATATTATATATGTATATATAATATATATACTATACTGTAAATATATATATATATATATATATATATATATATATATATATATATATATATGTATATATATGAAATGACGGGGTTAATTAGAACGGAGTAGGCTACATGGACACCTGCAAAATTGCTAGCTTGCCGGTGAGCAGAAAGGAGAAGCGAGAACACGAGAACCAAAGGGAGCAACATCTACCCAAGCACCCCATGACTCCAGGAATTTCCCATACTCTATGGAACACAGAGCGAGGTCACCTAGGACAGTCACCCCGGGAAAAGGGAAATCCTGTGACCCTATCACAACACAGCTTTCAAACCATGCCCGCCAATCACCAGCCACCATTTGCCCAGCCACCAGATTTGCATCATAACGAACACATTTTTATGCAAATGAAACATCAAAGGCCGGAATTCTACCGGAATAAGTGGGACTAATCAACTCTACAAATTACGATGGTCCAGGAGAACTATCAACCATCGAGGAAGAAGAAATGAGAGTCAAGCTATTACAAAGTTTGACAATGAACCGAACCTCAATTATGAACTAATCATTATGATTAACAGTATTATATGTCTGTACTAAGCTAAGTAGATACTGCCTAAGTATTAAATAAAATAACTATGATCCTTATGTACATAATAATAATCAACATGTATAATTTAGTTAAGAATTAACCACAAAAACTCTATCACAACGATTCACAATATCCCTTTAACATTGAGTTCCTATAAGTAAGAGACAAGAATTAAGCCGAACATAGTCTCAACGAAATTGTAGGAAAAGCAAGCAAACATCCAGTGGGGTAATGTCCTTAAGTCTGAAAAGTCCGGGGCATCTAACAGCAGCGGAAAATTGTCTAGCCCTTCCCCCTGCCCCTGAGAGTACACCGAGCCTGCTGTGTACCTCCTGAAATATGGACCCTGAAGTCCTGATTGTGAGAAGCAGCCCCTCCTGAAGTCCTGCCCTGTGGATCTACGTTCAACGTCGGCCAGACTTGCTCTCTAAACTCTACCCTCCTATATTACCCTAAGTGTTTCTGAGTATCTTACGTTGTGATTATTGCTGTGAAGGTAAGGTAGAATATGTGAATATTACAGTGCTAATTTATATATAGATCTGTGCCCAAGATCATAATTCATTACGTATGTATTAATCTCCCTGAATTCATATTACGTGCTATATAGATCTGTGCCCAAGATCTAGCGTTCATCTTTGATATAAAACTCTATTATAACGTCTTACGCATACGTTACATACTCATGTTAATTAATTCACTTAGCCGAATACTCACAGATTCTTGTATATATCTATTCTATTATGTATGTTGCAAGTTGAGGTCGAAGTGTATTTCGTGTATTTATTCCCTTCCTAAATTAACATTATTGCCTAAAAACCTACGCTCAATTTCATATTCTATTCATCTCAGTCCCCCCTCTTTGAGAAGATTCGTTAGTAATTCTTTATGTACTTTCTTCACGAGAACCTATAAAGTTATGCTCGTTTGATTAAGCATTAACTGATTAATATGAAGAGTATTCCCGTTCACTTTATTACTGATGTCGATAATTTTGATTCTTCTCGTCTAGGAACTCTAGCCTTGCATAGATTCTATTATCTAATTATTCATCACTCGAATACACCGCTTATTGTGTGAATTCTTTATAAGACTCTGTTAACTAGTTCAGATATCTTGTTATACCATTTTAGGTATTTTTATTAGTACAACTTCGTCGTGTGCGCCTTTTACGTATAATTAATATTCTACCAATTATTCGTACACGCTAATTTTAGTTAAGCGTTTCTCAATATTAGTTAACTACGATAGTTCTGTTAACTGTATATTTTACTATCTTTATATATGATATTATTCTTTTGCCCTTTACATGTCAGAAGTTAAATATTAAATCTGAATTCCTCGACCCGAGTTATTATTCTTGCATATAATAAATTGACGAAATATATGTTCATATTATAATTTACTTAAATTAAGTTAAGTAGATATTAAATTATAAAAATAATTCATCATACCTCTCATCTTAGTTTCATCTGATTCTCTAGAATACTAAGATTGTAATCGCACTAATAATAAACGAAATTTTCAAGACTGCAGTAACTATAATGACCTGAGCTATCTACCTGGTCAATTTACCTGTACCCATGCAATTTAAACTACACGCGCTACCCTCACCCCCTGTGAGCGTTTATCGAACCAAACGCCAGGGCCCCTTTATTTAAATACTCAATCCTTTTCATTCTCTCTCGTGTTCAGAGAATCTTTATTAATTCATTTATAGTTACGAATAAAATATGTTAGACACTCGACTTGCATAAATATTATTATCAAGGGTTGATTCTACAGGTAACGTGTTTATAAACACTTTGCATACCTCCTATTTATATTACCACAATATATTTATATTCCATGTTATTACTTAAAAACTGATTATATATGATCTAATGCATTCTATGCATTGCTTACTATTCTTTATAATAGTTAAGTTAACACTCAGTCCTCACTTCCGAGCTCAGTATATTCGTGACCTAAACATTGCTATGATTATGGCACGTATTGAGAAATCCGGAGTATATCGTAAAAAGTAATCAGAATATCCATATATACCCTATGCCCTTGAATAACTAAATGCATATAAATTACATGTGTGTTGCCATTGAGTTTAGTATGCACCTGATTGAGTACCTATTTTGTGAATGAAAACGTGTTCGACGTGTCCCTGTTGAGGATATTTATCGTCTATAAGTCCATAATTGGATTTTAATGGAGACTGATTAAGGGGATAAAAATATTATATTCTGGCATAAAAAAAAAAAAAATATATAAATATATATATATATATATATATATATATATATAGTATACATATATATATATATATATATATATATATATATATATATATATATATATATATATATATATATATATATACATATATATATATATATATTTATATATATTGTTACGAGGGGAGCCCGGGGGAAAGCAGATGCTCTAATTGCCTAGCCCACAGCACTGTCAAAAAGGAAACGCTGTAGCAAAAAGACACCAATGCTGTAGTCAATGCACCCAATACTGCCGACCATACTCCAGTGGCGGATTTAGGGGGGGGGGAGGGGCAAGTAGGCCATGGCCTAGGGCCCCGCTCCCGCAAGGGGGGGGCCTGGAAAAAAAATAAAAGTTGATTCACAGTTCGCATTTTTGGTTATTCATTTGTGTTAGCGATTACCCCATTCCCAGTAATATTGGGAATAATGTCATTATGACTTTTAGAATATAAAATAATGGGTATTAAATCTATAATGATTGCATTAAATGTATTTAAAAACCGTAAAATGCGTAATCAGTTTACCTAGTAGAAGAAAACATTTAGTTATCCCTGATAATTACACTGCCATGTCCGTTTTCTTCAATGACGGACATTTATTTTTTCAAATATTTGTATTTCCCCCTACAGTTTCTGATATATTAATGTCAGTTTATTTATTATGATAATCAATAAGCTTTTAAACATTATTATTAATATAACATAAAATACTCATGTTATAAGTTAATAAATTCAAAATTTCACGTAGCCTCGAATGTTACTGGCGTGGGGTAAACAGAACTGACGAGCAGCTGGGTTGAGAAGGAAGGAATGGATTTTTTGTTAACATTATATTATTAATTATTAGAAATCTAGGACTCTTTCCTCAATTTCTCTCACCGATCCTCACTCATAGATACCTGTGATTAAGCGGTTATTTTACTGGCACTGCCTATGCCTTGTATGTTTGCTAAACCAATTATTATTGATGGGTAGTCTATGGATAGTAGGCGCCGCTATAGCACAGAACTTGATACGCTCGTTTCCTAGCCCAGACGAGATTCGAGAGGAGCAGATAGTTCCCGTAGGTGGAGGTGCAATATTGTATGCCTATGACCCTAGGTCTATGGAATCTAGACCCATGTTAAATTGCTAATCAGTCTCCTTAGTCCTTAGACTGTTTGCCTATATTAGCTTAACCCATTCAGTACCAGTGCTATCCTTTTAATTTTTGTCTGGCTTCTTTTAGACAATTGTATTATATTACAAATGTATATCTATCTATCTATCTATTGCCGGACGCCTTACTCCCCTTACGAGGGTGGCCATACACAGAATGCCCCCAAGCAGACCTATTCCCTGTGAGAGGGACAACCCGAGCCAGTTTCGTGAAGGACTTACAGGATTGACCACTCAATTTAGGATCCGTCCGACTCCGAGGCCCTCTGTGTATCTTGTTAGCACTCTTTTTCTACAGTGGTGTTCGGCTAATCCATCCACTAACCTGCCTTACACTTAGGTAAGCAGTACGGATTTGTATCAGGTTTACTCCCTTAGACAGGTTGCCAACCAAGGCTGACGAGTCACATCCACCCGGATTTGTATAAGGTTGTCTCCCCTAGATGAGTTGCCGACCAAGGCTAACGAGTCCCATCCACCCAAGATGTATAATATAATATAATGTATAATAACCTATATATCATTACATATTTTATCAATATAATCTAGGCTATTAGGCTATACTATTTTTTTATGAAAAATAATTTTGTCTAGCCCATTTTCCAATCACTTACAATACCGTCTTGCATTAGGCTAAGTAGAAAAGTAATGTTACAATTATAGTTTGTAGTCTTGGTTTGTAGTTTACAATTTAAAGGTGGTTTTATCATGCTAGTCTAGAGATAAATATAATTGGCAATACGATCATGCCTTCATCTTCAGCTTCTCATTCTAATTTTTATGACATAATGTCAATGACAATGTTCACATAGAAAATTTGATCAAAGTAAAATAATAATTATTTTCTATATTTCACAGAAGTTCAAAGCCTCATTCGGTAAAACCAACAACTGATCCATTCCCATAGCCAGCTACATACAGAAAAAGCTGCAAAATATGCATTTTCCCTTTGTTTCTTAACAAAGCAGAGTCTGATTCAATCAATATTGTCAGTATTATCGTTGTTGTACATAGATCTATGGCTAATTTTGTATACCTGCATACATCTGCTATTTCAATTTACTAGTTACAAAGCAGTTTCTGACTTCCTGGTTAAATGTTGATGTAGCTTTGCTGCAGTTTGCATTTAATGGAAACATCTGTAATTAAGTTTGGTGTAAGATCTTTCATTATCTTAAACATAAGTTTAGCTAGGATACTGAAGAAACATAAACATTGTTGAATGGTAATAGCTTTAACCTTTAACTGGCGGCGCACAACAAATGTCGAGTGAAATAAATTTGGACTAAGTGGCGGTGCACGACTGCTGTCGAGCGCCATTTTCTGCACGTAATGTTGCTGAGACAGAGAGCTGAGCGGTGGGACGAGCGTAGTAACCTTATGACCGCTCCCCACGACCACCGTGGACCAACTGAACTGTATCCCACCCTTCTCTCCCCTTTCTCACTTGCTACACAGGGAATTATGTACGGAAATTACCTAATTATAGGGTTTTTGCACTCGTGTTGCACGATCGTTGCAAGAGAACCAGTGGTCGTACAAGGATGGTTCGGGTGTCATTGGAAAGCTCTGTTTACGCCCTTTCAGGGATAGATACTTGTTTTATGCTCTGGGTCTTATTTAGTCATGAAAATGATCACGTAAACAACCCTATTTAGGGTAAAAAACAAAAAGGCTGTGCGGTACGGTCAAATAGACCGCCTAGCCCGCCAATAAGGTGTTAAGGATCTAAATAATGGTTCTGAATGTTTACTGCAATGCCAATGAGCTGATATAATTATTCGTACAATTTTGTTTATGTTTTTATTAAATAAATTTAAGTTTAATTTTTAATTCACTTGCATTACCCCAAACTTCTACCCCATAGGTAATATAGGGGTATACAAAATACTTATACCATGTCACTAAAGTTGTGACATTTTCAAAGAAAATATGAAAACCTACCAAGTGCGTTTTATTTTATAACTGTTACACTGTATAGACTGTATAGTACTATAGCAAATAACGTTCTACAATCTAGTACCAACATTATAATAAATTAAATCCTAATGGAAAATATTTAAAATAAACTAATATGAAAGACCACTGCATCATGTATATTATTTAGTCTGTAAATGCCAAAGGGTATTGGCTCAGAAATTAGGATAAGCAGCCAGTCTCTGGCAACTTAAAAAAGAATACTTCAGTTTTATTCTTATTTGAATGCTAGTACCTGCTCTGACAAGCCATCCAGCATCCTCAGATAGTGAAAAGAAAATTTCTTCAGATATATGATCCGTCTTTGATTATCATGAGGGAGAAGCACTATGGTCATATTAAAACCACTATAAATTACAGGATTTCAATCCCTCCATAGGCTTTAAAATGCCCCAAAAAGTACTAAATTTTCCTAAATTTTCTTAGGGGGGGGGGCTTACAGCGCCCCCCCAAACCCCCCGGCTGTATGGGGCTCGCTTCGCTCGCCCCCCACCAACAGGGGCCCCGCATAACCCTTAGTGCCTAGGGCCCCATAACAGGTAAATCCGTCCCTGTACTACACTACCCTGCAACAGACACGCTCTTAACCCCTTATTGGTGGCGCTTGACTTAAGTCGTGCACCAATTTGCAGCAAGTTAGGAGCATTATTAAGGCTTTTAAAGGGTTAAAATCGAGTTCAAATGGCCGGGAGCGCAGCGGGCCAGACAGCCGACTCCCAGGGCTTACCGCCGCCCATTAACTCATGTTCCTTGTGTTCTCGAGAGGCCGGCAGTGTAGCCAGTAGTGAGCATAGCTGGGGAAAATATACCGCTATACGCTAAACTCCCATGTTCGTGGCACCACTGCAAGAGAACCACGAGTACTACATAGCTCGTTCTGGTCTCATTTTGAAGCTTTTAGCGCCTAGTTTCAGATACTTGATTGATCATTCAGGAGGGCCTGAATATGCCCAAATGAGCCCAAAACACCCCGCTAGACAAGGGTTAATATCTGAGTCAAACACCAAGACACGCAGGTTCTCTAGGAAAAGTGGTTATCTTCCTCTTTGCTCTACTAAAGCAGTACTACAAGGAGACACAAAAATATCTACTGTCTCCGAGTCTGGTTGATAGTGCGTGTAGTATGCAAGAGAACTTCTACGGTTATTCTAAACAGCACAAAACAATGGTAACTAAAATGCTGTTAGACTCCCAGAACAAACCACATAATGCCCAATCGCTTAGGAATTGAGAATCATATGAACAAAACCATGGGAAAGTCCAATGCAATAACCCAATAAAGCATAGGGGTTTGCATCTCAGTAGGTTGTGGGGTGGGCTTCTAAGAGCCACCGAACAAACCACTGTAAATGTCAACCTCAATAATACATAAGATATACATAATATAATAGATAACAATGCAGTAGAATAATGGAAAAGAAATGGAAGGAAAAAGTGATGAAGCTTATAGTCTAGATTGCCAGGGAAAAAGAGTGCAGTAAATTTCCTAAGATAAACGAAATAAACTCTAGTACTCCAACTAATAAGGTTAAGACAAAAATAATATGCTTAAAATGACTCCAGCCTTGCTATGCTTCGATCTGATAAGGAACAAAAGAGATATATGCGGTATTTAAGGGAGAACAATGAAGCAAGCCAACAACACCAAACAGTGATGTTGTCAGTACGGAAGGTGGGACTGGAGTAAGGCTGGCTAGCGCGGGAGTCCCGAGCACTCGCGGGAAGGGAGGATGGACGCCCAGACACCGCCAGACTACACAATACAACTAAGCTCTTATTCTCTCACTAATAACACAGTAGCAATCAATAAAACATAAGACAACATTGTGTAAACTTATGATAAACGAAAACAATCCCACACTGGAGTTAAATAAAATAAATAATTATTGAATCACTCTCGTGGCAACAATTGAGACAGCTAGCCTCTCAACAAGGTATTGCATCAGATGGTGCAATCATGACGTCACTATCTCGACACGAGGGAAGGGAGGGAGAGAAAGAACTAAAGCAAAGCAGGACTCTCCCACAAAACAAAGGCTATATGAAGTATAACACACATGTAACTGAACTGGGTGGTAGTGGTAAACTCGACGTAGGATAAAATCTATGGTCTTGTCAACGGGCACGTTGGTAAACAAACTCTCTACGTCAAGGGAGGCGATGATGTGGTCGTTAGCTGGGGGGGCATCTCGTAGAATTTCTAGGAAGTCATAAGCAGAGTTGAGGTTGTATTGCCGTGGAACAAAAGGGGTGAGGAGTTTGTTCAGGGCCTTGGCGGTCTGGTAGGTAGGAGTAGGGATCCACCATGAATTTTGCTAACCTTTTGTACCTCATCTCTGAACCCCAGAGGAAAATTGTTAGAACTATTGAAAGCTGTAACAATAAAATCCTGAATGCTGAAGATCCTCATGTGAGTTTGCAGCTCAAAACTTGACAGTGGCTAAAATCTCCATGAAGACCTGGTATGACAGAAAAGCCTGTGAGAGGGAGTTTCAGCCCGGTGATGAGGTTTTGGTCCTGCTCCCCCTCTTTGGCCAACCTTTATCTGCCAAGTTCAGGGGCCCATATAAGATCATTCGGAGGGTGAGCATTACCGATTATCTAGTAACTACCCCAGACAGGAGAAAGCCCACGCATGTATTCCATATAAATATGTTCCATATAAATTATGTATACCATAGGTCCCCTGATTCCTCTCCTCCAGATTCTCCCACTGTGGCAGTGAATGTCAGGACCTGTGGACAGCCTGGTGCGGACAAAGTCTTCAGTTCTCTTACTGACCCGCAACAGACTGTTCCAGAGCCTGAAGGTATCCATGCAGACTTTGACTTGTCATGTAGCCTATCCAACTTTCAGTATAATTCAGAGCTTGGGGGGAATTACCATCTAAACTATGTCATCTTCCCTCTGATCAAGCGAACCAACTAATCTCTGTTTTATCTCAGTCTCCCAGTGTGTTCCGTGATACTCCAGGGCTCACTTCTTTGGCCGTGCACGACATCGACGTAGGGGATGCAACTCCCATTAAACTATTCCCCTACCGTGTCTCGCCACAACGCAGGAGTATACTGCGGGTCGAGCTTGACTTCATGTTATCTAACGAGCTGATAACAAGGCCCTTAAGCCAGTGGAGTAGTCCGGTCATACTTGTGCCAAAGCCAGACGGGAGCCATAGGTTATGTATGGACTATAGGCGAGTTAATGCTGTCACAAAGAACGATACCTACCCACTGCCACGGATCAAAGATTACATTTTCCGGTTGGCCTCATACAGCAGTAAGATAAACTTAATGAGAGGATTTTGGCAATTAGCTCTCCCTTGTAGCGAGGTAAATATCATGTTTTAGTTGTGCGCTTTTAAGCCTTCAGCTGTGAGATGCCTTGCAGTTCGAATAACGCTCCAGCTACGTTCCGGCTATGTTCTGATGTGGTACCTGGAGACGTTGCCTACTTTGGGTGGTATCCTTATTATATCCTCATTATACTCTTGCTGTTGCCAATCTGGTGGTGAATCTATTTATGTATTATGTTTAATATTATGTACTATACTCCTTAAACTCTTTTCTAGGGGGGAGGTCTGACATACGGAGCCCTGTATGTTTATTTTAGAATTAGAATTAAGAGTTGAAGGAGTGCCAAACTACCCAGGCGGCGAAGCAGACCAGCGAGCGAACCAGTGAGTGGGAAACCAGCTCGTCCGCATACCAGCAAACAAGCCTTCACACCTGCGTGCGTCATAGGGGACCCTGCAAACTACTTCGATGAACCGACGCTGTGACGTATGATCGACGCCAGGAGACTCCATTGGACCACGCACCTGCTACGCAACTCGAGGAGCTGTGATTGGGGCACGCACCATATCCCCCCTCCTGATTTGTTCCTACACTCTCATTGTTTAGTATATAAGACCCGAGTAGTGGGCATTCAAATCAGTCTCATTTGGAGTTGGGAAGGTGAACTTGCAGCTGGAGGAAGACGGGGTGAAGTATTATAATGGGATTGTGACTGTCAGTCAGATTATATAAGTGTGTGTTAAGTGTGTTCGGTGTAAACACTTACGTTATGTTGGTTAGTGAGATATGTGATTGGGAATTAACGTTAACGCTACTATTATGTACTTAACTATTTGATTGGGAATTAACGTTAACGCCATAACGTCATATGAACTACAACATATGGAAGAGGAGAGGAAAGCTATTGCAGGTATAAAGGAAAATTCCAAATACTTCTTTTCATACGCCAAACAAAAGGCTAAAACAACATGAAACATCGGCCCACTGAGCAAAGGGGACGGCTCTTTCACAGGGGACAAAAAGGAAATGAGCGAACTCTTAAGCAGGCAGTATGAAATGGCATTCAGTGAGCCTGATGAAACAAAAGTCATCAGAGACCAAAATATATTTTTCATGGAAACCTCCCCCACGGAAACCCCTCAGATGCTGGATATTGATTTCGGTCCAAAAGACATAGAAGAGGCCATTTCCAACATGCCATCCCACTCGGCACCAAATCCGGACTCGTGGAATTCGATCCTAATGAAAAAATGTAAGGAAAACCTCTCAAAACCCCTGGCTATAATGTGGAGAAGGAGTCTAGACACTGGTGACATACCAGATAGCTTGAAAAACGCAATAATTGCCCCACTGCATAAAGGAGGGAGTAAAGCACTACCAAAAAACTACCGCCCGGTAGCTCTAACCTCTCACATCATTAAAGTTTTCGAGCGAGTCCTTCGAAGCAAAATTTCAACATTCATGGAGACAAATGAACTACACAACACCGGTCAACATGGGTTCAGAGCGGGAAGATCATGTCTCTCACAACTTTTGGAACACTATGACAAAATTCTTAAAGCGCTAGAAGAAAAGAAAAACGTGGATGTCATTTACACCGATTTTGCTAAGGCATTTGATAAATGTGACCATGGTATAATAGCCCACAAACTGAAAGCAAAAGGTATAACTGGGAAAATCGGACGGTGGATATACAATTTCCTCGTAAACCGAAAACAATCGGTAGCAGTAAACCAAGTCACTTCTGAGCCTTCGGATGTCAAAAGCTCAGTGCCCCAAGGAACAGTGCTAGCGCCCCTTCTGTTCCTCATACTAATTTGCGACATAGATACCAACACCAGACACAGTACGGTGTCGTCTTTTGCTGATGACACAAAATTAAGCAAGATAGTAAACACACAAGAGGACACGGGCCGACTGCAGGAAGACATGAATGTAGTGTTCCAGTGGACCAGGGAAAACAACATGCAATTCAATGAGGACAAATTTCAATTAATACGGTACAGAGATAATAATGGTGTTAAAGAAATTACAAATTACTTAACAGAATCTAACCACATAATAGAACGGAAAGACAGTGTGAAAGACCTTGGGTTATTAATGTCTGAAAATATGGGTTTCAAAGTACATAACCAGGTCAAAGTGGCGGCTGCGAAACGTCTAACGGGTTGGATTCTGCGTACTTTTAAAACACGCGGTGAATTGCCTATGATAACGCTCTTCAAATCTCTAGTGCTACCGCGGCTTGAATACTGTAGCGTATTAACATCCCCATACAAAGCAGGTGAAATAAATGACGTAGAGAGTGTACAAAGAAATTTCACTTCTCATATAAGTTCGATAAAACATCTACACTATTGGGAGCGTTTAAGAGCACTGAATCTGTACTCACTGGAACGTAGAAGAGAATGTTACCTAATAATATAAACGTGGAAAATCGCAGAGGGTTTAGTACCAAACCTACATACTTCGATAGTCATGAAATTCAGTGATAGGAGAGGCTGGGAATGCGAAATCCCCCGGATGAAAAACAGGGGTGCTATGGGCTCTCTGCGAGAGGGCTGGTTATCACACAGAGGCCCACGTCTCTTCAACAAACTCCCACGGCGAGTAAGAGACATGAGGGACATCTCGTTAGACAACTTCAAGAGAGCCCTAGATGTCGAACTTCAAAAAGTGCCAGACGAGCCCATCCTCGCAAGGGAGCGAGCTGTCGCTTCAAACAGTCTACTGCACCAAATCACCACCCATAACGAGGGGCGTCGCGCTCCTTGGTGCCGCTAGAAGAGCGGCGAACACATCAAAAGGTATCAAAAGGTAAGGTAAGGTAAGGCTACTATTATTGTACTTAACTATTTGATTGGGAATTAACGTTAATGCTACTATTATGTACTTAACTATTTGATTGGGAATTAACTAACGCTACTATTATGTACTTAACTATTTGATTGGGAATTAACGTTAACGCTACTATTATGTACTTAACTATTTTAGTTGACTAACTTGTGGACTAAACCAACTCTTTAAGTAATTGGGTTATGATAAAAGTAATACTATTGTTCTATATTAATTAAGACTTACGAGTTCTTTCATTTTCTTTTAATTAAGGAAATAATTTTATTAGATTTTACTTTTGTTTTGCCTTCAGCTGACTGATACCTTAATATATATCTCTGTGCTATCTAGATTCATCAAGTTAACCACTTGAGGATCAAGATACGTAACAATATACAGTATATATATAAATATTAACTGTCTTCGTAGCGCAATGGATAAATGTACTGAATTTCGGTGTGAGCATCCTAGGTTCGAATCCCTGGAATGCCACATGTATTTGTTGATTTCATTAATTGAGTTTAGGAGTAAAGTCGGTTGGTGGCGGGAACATAATTATATATACTGTGTATATATATATATATATATATTTTTTTTTTTTTTTTTTTTTCTTTAATACATACGAGGTTGAAAGAAATGGCAATTTCTGCATTGGAAATTTTATTATTCAAAGTTTCCAGGTCTCTGATGAGTTTTCGCTGGGTGGCAGGAAGTAGATGAATGAGATGTATCATCATGTACATTTATGTAACCCTGTACCACCATGAATTTTGCTCATCTCATTCATCTACTTCCTGCCACCCAGCGAAAACTCATCAGAGACCTGGAAACTTTGAATAATAAAATTTCCAACGCAGAAATTGCCATTTCTTTCAACCTCGTATGTATTAAAGAAAATTTATTACCTGGCTTTACTAAAACATATATATATATATATATATATATATATATATATATATATATATATATATATATATATATATATATATATGTATATATATGAAATGACGGGGTTAATTAGAACGGAGTAGGCTACATGGACACCTGCAAAATTGCTAGCTTGCCGGTGAGCAGAAAGAAGAAGCGAGAACACAAGAACCAAAGGGAGCAACATCTACCCAAGCACCGCATGACTCCAGGAATTTCCCATACTCTATGGAACACAGAGCGAGGTCACCTAGGACAGTCACCCCGGGAAAAGGGAAATCCTGTGACCCTATCACAACACAGCTTTCAAACCATGCCCGCCAATCACCAGCCACCATTTGCCCAGCCACCAGATTTGCATCATAACGAACACATTTTTATGCAAATGAAACATCAAAGGCCGGAATTCTACCGGAATAAGTGGGACTAATCAACTCTACAAATTACCATGGTCCAGGAACTATCAACCATCGAGGAAGAAGAAATGAGAGTCAAGCTATTACAAAGTTTGACAATGAACCGAACCTCAATTATGAACTAATCATTATGATTAACAGTATTATATGTCTGTACTAAGCTAAGTAGATACTGCCTAAGTATTAAATAAAATAACTATGATCCTTATGTACATAATAATAATCAACATGTATATTTTAGTTAAGAATTAACCACAAAAACTCTATCACAACGATTCACAATATCCCTTTAACATTGAGTTGCTATAAGTAAGAGACAAGAATTAAGCCGAACATAGTCTCAACGAAATTGTAGGAAAAGCAAGCAAACATCCAGTGGGGTAATGTCCTTAAGTCTGAAAAGTCCGGGGCATCTAACAGCAGCGGAAAATTGTCTAGCCCTTCCCCCTGCCCCTGAGAGTACACCGAGCCTGCTGTGTACCTCCTGAAATATGGACCCTGAAGTCCTGATTGTGAGAAGCAGCCCCTCCTGAAGTCCTGCCCTGTGGATCTACGTTCAACGTCGGCCAGACTTGCTCTCTAAACTCTACCCTCCTATATTACCCTAAGTGTTTCTGAGTATCTTACGTTGTGATTATTGCTGTAGAATATGTGAATATTACAGTGCTAATTTATATATAGATCTGTGCCCAAGATCATAATTCATTACGTATGTATTAATCTCCCTGAATTCATATTACGTGCTATATAGATCTGTGCCCAAGATCTAGCGTTCATCTTTGATATAAAACTCTATTATAACGTCTTACGCATACGTTACATACTCATGTTAATTAATTCACTTAGCCGAATACTCACAGATTCTCCTTGTATATATCTATTCTATTATGTATGTTGCAAGTTGAGGTCGAAGTGTATTTCGTGTATTTATTCCCTTCCTAAATTAACATTATTGCCTAAAAACCTACGCTCAATTTCATATTCTATTCATCTCAGTCAAAAAATCTTTGAGAAGATTCGTTAGTAATTCTTTTATGTACTTTCTTCACGAGAACCTATAAAGTTATGCTCGTTTGATTAAGCATTAACTGATTATTGCATGAAGAGTATTCCCGTTCACTTTATTACTGATGTCGATAATTTTGATTCTTCTCGTCTAGGAACTCTAGCCTTGCATAGATTCTATTATCTAATTATTCATAACTCGAATACACCGCTTATTGTGTGAATTCTTTATAAGACTCTGTTAACTAGTTCAGATATCTTGTTATACCTTTTTAGGTATTTTTATTAGTACAACTTCGTCGTGTGCGCCATTTACGTATAATTAATATTCTACTAATTATTCGTACACGCTAATTTTAGTTAAGCGTTTCTCAATATTAGTTAACTACGATAGTTCTGTTAACTGTATATTTTACTATCTTTATATATGATATTATTCTTTTGCCCTTTACATGTCAGAAGTTAAATATTAAATCTGAATTCCTCGACCCGAGTTATTATTCTTGCATATAATAAATTGACGAAATATATGTTCATATTATAATTTACTTAAATTAAGTTAAGTAGAGATTAAATTATAAAAATAATTCATCATACCTCTCATCTTAGTTTCATCTGATTCTCTGGAATACTAAGATTGTAATCGCACTAATAATAAACGAAATTTTCAAGACTGCAGTAACTATAATGACCTGAGCTATCTACCTGGTCAATTTACCTGTACCCATGCAATTTAAACAACACGCGCTACCCTCACCCCCTGTGAGCGTTTATCGAACCAAACGCCAGGGCCCCTTTATTTAAATACTCAATCCTTTTCATTCTCTCTCGTGTTCAGAGAATCTTTATTAATTCATTTATAGTTACGAATAAAATATGTTAGACACTCGACTCGCATAAATATTATTATCAAGGGTTGATTCTACAGGTAACGTGTTTATAAACACTTTGCATACCTCCTATTTATATTACCACAATATATTTATATTCCATGTTATTACTTAAAAACTGATTATATGATCTAATGCATTCTATGCATTGCTTACTATTCTTTATAATAGTTAAGTTAACACTCAGTCCTCACTTCCGAGCTCAGTATATTCGTGACCTAAACATTGCTATGATTATGGCACGTATTGAGAAATCCGGAGTATATCGTAAAATGTAATCAGAATATCCATATATACCCTATGCCCTTGAATAACTAAATGCATATAAATTACATGTGTGTTGCCATAGAGTTTAGTATGCACCTGATTGAGTACCAATTTTGTGAATGATAACGTGTTCGACGTGTCCCTGTTGAGGATATTTATCGTCTATAAGTCCATAATTGGATTTTAATGGAGACTGATTAAGGGGATAAAAATATTATATTCTGGCATAACAAAATATATATATATATATATATATATATATATATATATATATACAGTATATATATATATATATATATATATATATATATATATATATATATATATATATATATATATATATATATTATATATATCTATATATATATAATATATATATATATATATATATATTTATATTTATATATATTGTTACGAGGGGACCCCGGGGGAAAGCAGATGCTCTAATTGCCTAGCCCACAGCACTGTCAACAAGGAAACGCTGTAGCAAAAAGACACCAATGCTGTAGTCAATGCACCCAATACTGCCCACCGTACTCCAGTGGCGGATTTAGGGGGGGGGGGGGGGAAGTAGGCCATGGCCTAGGGCCCCGCTCCCGCAAGGGGGGCCTGGAAAAAAAATAAAAGTTGATTCACAGTTCGCATTTTCGGTTATTCATTTTTGTTAGCGATTACCCCATTCCCAGTAATATTGGGAATAATGTCATTATGACTTTTAGAATATAAAATAATGGGTATTAAATCTATAATGATTGCATTAAATGTATTTAAAAACCGTAAAATGCGTAATCAGTTTACCTAGTAGAAGAAAACATTTAGTTATCCCTGATAATTACACTGCCATGTCCGTTTTCTTCAATGACGGACATTTATTTTTTCAAATATTTGTATTTCCCCCTACAGTTTCTGATATATTAATGTCAGTTTATTTTATTATGATAATCAATAAGCTTTTAAACATTATTATTAATATAACATAAAATACTCATGTTATAAGTTAATAAATTCAAAATTTCACGTAGCCTCGAATGTTACTGGCGTGGGGTAAACAGAACTGACGAGCAACTGGGTTGAGAAGGTAGGAATGGATTTTTTGTTAACATTATATTATTAATTATTAGAAATCTAGGACTCTTTCCTCAATTTCTCTCACCGATCCTCACTCATAGATACCTGTGATTAAGCGGTTATTTTACTGGCACTGCCTATGCCTTGTATGTTTGCTAAACCAATTATTATTGATGGGTAGTCTATGGATAGTAGGCGCCGCTATAGCACAGAACTTGATACGCTCGTTTCCTAGCCCAGACGAGATTCGAGAGGAGCAGATAGTTCCCGTAGGTGGAGGTGCAATATTGTATGCCTATGACCCTAGGTCTATGGAATCTAGACCCATGTTAAATTGCTAATCAGTCTCCTTAGTCCTTAGACTGTTTGCCTATATTAGCTTAACCCATTCAGTACCAGTGCTATCCTTTTAATTTTTGTCTGGCTTCTTTTAGACAATTGTATTATATTACAAATGTATATCTATCTATCTATCTATTGCCGGACGCCTTACTCCCCTTACGAGGGTGGCCATACACAGAATGCCCCCAAGCAGACCTATTCCCTGTGAGAGGGACAACCCGAGCCAGTTTCGTGAAGGACTTACAGGATTGACCACTCAATTTAGGATCCGTCCGACTCCGAGGCCCTCTGTGTATCTTGTTAGCACTCTTTTTCTACAGTGGTGTTCGGCTAATCCATCCACTAACCTGCCTTACACTTAGGTAAGCAGTACGGATTTGTATCAGGTTTACTCCCTTAGACAGGTTGCCAACCAAGGCTGACGAGTCACATCCACCCGGATTTGTATAAGGTTGTCTCCCCTAGATGAGTTGCCGACCAAGGCTAACGAGTCCCATCCACCCAAGATGTATAATATAATATAATGTATAATAACCTATATATCATTACATATTTTATCAATATAATCTAGGCTATTAGGCTATACTATTTTTTTATGAAAAATAATTTTGTCTAGCCCATTTTCCAATCACTTACAATACCGTCTTGCATTAGGCTAAGTAGAAAAGTAATGTTACAATTATAGTTTGTAGTCTTGGACAGTAGTTTACAATTTAAAGGTGGTTTTATCATGCTAGTCTAGAGATAAATATAATTGGCAATACGATCATGCCTTCATCTTCAGCTTCTCATTCTAATTTTTATGACATAATGTCAATGACAATGTTCACATAGAAAATTTGATCAAAGTAAAATAATAATTATTTTCTATATTTCACAGAAGTTCAAAGCCTCATTCGGTAAAACCAACAACTGATCCATTCCCATAGCCTAGCTACATACAGCAAAAGCTGCAAAATATGCATTTTCCCTTTGTTTCTTAACAAAGCAGACTCTGATTCAATCAATATTTCAGTATTATCGTTGTTGTACATAGATCTATGGTTAATTTTGTATACCTGCATACATCTTCTATTTCAATTTACTAGTTACAAAGCAGTTTCTGACTTCCTGGTTAAATGTTGATGTAGCTTTGCTGCAGTTTGCATTTAATGGAAACATCTGTAATTAAGTTTGGTGTAAGATCTTTCATTATCTTAAACATAAGTTTAGCTAGGATACTGAAGAAACATAAACGTTGTTGAATGGTAATAGCTTTAAGGATCTAAATAATGGTTCTGAATGTTTACTGCAATGCCAATGAGCTGATATAATTATTCGTACAATTTTGTTTATGTTTTTATTAAATAAATTTAAGTTTAATTTTTAATTCACTTGCATTACCCCAAACTTCTACCCCATAGGTAATATAGGGGTATACAAAATAATTATACCATGTCACTAAAGTTGTGACATTTTCAAAGAAAATATGAAAACCTACCAAGTGCGTTTTATTTTATAACTGTTACACTGTATAGACTGTATAGTACTATAGCAAATAACGTTCTACAATCTAGTACCAACATTATAATAAATTAAATCCTAATCGAAAATATTTAAAATAAACTAATATGAAAGACCACTGCATCATGTATATTATTTAGTCTGTAAATGCCAAAGGGTATTGGCTCAGAAATTAGGATAAGCAGCCAGTCTCTGGCAACTTAAAAAAGAATACTTCAGTTTTATTCATATTTGAATGCTAGTACCTGCTCTGACAAGCCATCCAGCATCCTCAGATAGTGAAAAGAAAATTTCTTCAGATATATGATCCGTCTTTGATTATCATGAGGGAGAAGCACTATGGTCATATTAAAACCACTATAAATTACAGGATTTCAATCCCTCCATAGGCTTTAAAATGCCCCAAAAAGTACTAAATTTTCCTAAATTTTCTTAGGGGGGGGGGGGGGGGTGCTTACAGCGCCCCCCCAACCCCCCGGCTGTATGGGGCTCGCTTCGCTCGCCCCCCACCAACAGGGGCCCCGCATAACCCTAGTGCCTAGGGCCCCATAACAGGTAAATCCGCCCCTGTACTACACTACCCTGCAACAGACACGCTCTTAACCCCATATTGGTGGCGCTTGACTTAAGTCGTGCACCAATTTGCAGCAAGTTAGGAGCATTATTAAAGCTTTTAAAGGGTTAAAATCGAGTGCAAATGGCCGGGAGCGCAGCGGGCCAGACAGCCGACTCCCAGGGCTTACCGCCGCCCATTAACTCATGTTCCTTGTGTTCTCGAGAGGCCGGCAGTGTAGCCAGTAGTGAGCATAGCTGGGGAAAATATACCGCTATACGCTAAACTCCCATGTTCGTGGCACCACTGCAAGAGAACCACGAGTACTACATAGCTCGTTCTGGTCTCATTTTGAAGCTTTTAGCGCCTAGTTTCAGATACTTGATTGATCATTCAGGAGGGCCTGAATATGCCCAAATGAGCCCAAAACACCCCGCTAGACAAGGGTTAATATCTGAGTCAAACACCAAGACACGCAGGTTCTCTAGGAAAAGTGGTTATCTTCCTCTTTGCTCTACTAAAGCAGTACTACAAGGAGACACAAAAATATCTACTGTCTCCGAGTCTGGTTGATAGTGCGTGTAGTATGCAAGAGAACTTCTACGGTTATTCTAAACAGCACAAAACAATGGTAACTAAAATGCTGTTAGACTCCCAGAACAAACCACATAATGCCCAATCGCTTAGGAATTGAGAATCATATGAACAAAACCATGGGAAAGTCCAATGCAATAACCCAATAAAGCATAGGGGTTTGCATCTCAGTAGGTTGTGGGGTGGGCTTCTAAGAGCCACCGAACAAACCACTGTAAATGTCAACCTCAATAATACATAAGATATACATAATATAATAAATAACAATGCAGTAGAATAATGGAAAAGAAATGGAAGGAAAAAGTGATGAAGCTTATAGTCTAGATTGCCAGGGAAAAAGAGTGCAGTAAATTTCCTAAGATAAACGAAATAAACTCTAGTACTCCAACTAATAAGGTTAAGACAAAAATAATATGCTTAAAATGACTCCAGCCTTGCTATGCTTCGATCTGATAAGGAACAAAAGAGATATATGCGGTATTTAAGGGAGAACAATGAAGCAAGCCAACAACACCAAACAGTGATGTTGTCAGTACGGAAGGTGGGACTGGAGTAAGGCTGGCTAGCGCGGGAGTCCCGAGCACTCGCGGGAAGGGAGGATGGACGCCCAGACACCGCCAGACTACACAATATAACTAAGCTCCTATGCTCTCACTAATAACACAGTAGCAATCAATAAAACATAAGACAACATTGTTTAAACTTATGATAAACGAAAACAATCCCACACTGGAGTTAAATAAAATAAATAATTATTGAATCACTCTCGTGGCAACAATTGTGACAGCTAGCCTCTCAACAAGGTATTGCATCAGATGGTGCAATCATGACGTCACTATCTCGACACGAGGGAAGGGAGGGAGAGAAAGAACTAAAGCAAAGCAGGACTCTCCCACAAAACAAAGGCTATATGAAGTATAACACACATGTAACTGAACTGGGTGGTAGTGGTAAACTCGACGTAGGATAAAATCTATGGTCTTGTCAACGGGCACGTTGGTAAACAAACTCTCTACGTCAAGGGAGGCGATGATGTGGTCGTTAGCTGGGGGGGCATCTCGTAGAATTTCTAGGAAGTCATAAGCAGAGTTGAGGTTGTATTGCTGTGGAACAAAAGGGGTGAGGAGTTTGTTCAGGGCCTTGGCGGTCTGGTAGGTAGCAGTAGGGATCCACCATGAATTTTGCTAACCTTTTGTACCTCATCTCTGAACCCCAGAGGAAAATTGTTAGAACTATTGAAAGCTGTAACAATAAAATCCTGAATGCTGAAACTGCTATTGCTTTTAACCTCGTCTGTTTAAAAGAGAATCTATTACCTGGCTATACTAATATATATATATATATATATATATATATATATATATATATATATATATATATATATATATATATTTTCTTTAATACATACGAGGTTGAAAGAAATGGCAATTTCTGCGTTGGAAATTTTAATATTCAAAGTTTCCAGGTCTCTGATGAGTTTTCGCTGGGTGGCAGGAAGTAGATGAAGGAGATGAGCA
The DNA here is from genome assembly GCA_032716605.1 of Paralithodes platypus. NCBI lineage: Eukaryota > Metazoa > Arthropoda > Malacostraca > Decapoda > Lithodidae > Paralithodes > Paralithodes platypus. The sequence goes on from CM064531.1 coordinate 11,864,650, forward strand.
AAATTCATGGTGGTACAGGGTTACATAAATGTACATGATGATACAGGATATACGACGCGTTTCACTGGACAACCAGCATTATCAAGTAAGGAAGGAATGATATAAATGGTAAACAGGAAGGGTATATATAGAGGGTGGAGGATCAGAGGAGGCGGAAAACAGGGGGCAAAAGTCTGCTATTGGTGGAAGCGTAAATTAGGAGAGAGAAAGGGGTTAACCGCTTCACGCAGGCGCACTGGATGCGGGATGGTGGTCAGTAGGTGGGGTCGAAGCTGATTGGCTGCGTGTCGAGGGGCGTGGCCTAAGTTGTGTGGCGCCTGCAGAAGACGAAGCTGAAGGAGGTAGCGCGGGGGGCTGCGTCAAGGGCACCGGGGGGCGAGGAGGGGTGTTAGGTCCTGTAGGGTAGTGCCTTTTGGCAGAAGGAAGGATCTGAAGGTCCAGAGTTTGGTTGTTGATGTTGGGATGTAAGGCTTGGATATATAAAGCTTCGAGTATAGGTAATCTCCTTGGGTCACTTTCTTTATCGAGTATGGTGGAGTGATTCTCTAACACGTTGCGTGTGAGGTGAGGGTGGTTAGGGGTGAGATAGTGGTCTTTGATGGCTCCAGCCTGAAGGTGAAGAGTTAACTGACGTGAAAGACGAGTCTGCGTCATACCAATATAGGAATGAGGTCCACAGTCCTCATAATTACAGGTATGTTGGTAAATGACGTGATCGTCGGTCATCGGGCTCTTTATCTTGGTGGAGGCTGGTTTGTTGCGGAGAACGAGGTTGGAGGTCTTGGGGGATTTGTAATAAATTATTAATTTGATTTTGTTTTCCGGGTTGGTTGGGTGGACATGCTTGGAGATTATTTCTTTTAAGACGGCCTCGTCATTTTTGTGTTCAGAGGACATGTAATTGCGGTAGAAGATCTTAATTTCATTGGGGGGGTCAATGTTGGGAGGGCTTTGGGTGTACCATTTTTCAAGATGGTGGTTGATGGTGCTGGAGATGTCGGAGTTGGAGTATCCGTTATTTACTAAAACTTGGGATAGTCTTTCTAGTTCCTGGTGGGTGTCGGCCCAGGTAGAGCAGTGTGTGAGGGCTCTCCTAACATAGGCGGAGATGGAGGATAGAAGATAACGGCGGGGGCATTCACTATCGCCGTTGAGGCATTGTCCTGTGTTAGTAGGTTTAATGTAGACGGTGGTTTTGAACCCATGGTCGTTCAGAGCTACGAGGATGTCGAGGAAGGGGAGTTGTCCATTGTTAGATTTTTCAAAGGTGAAGTTAAGTCCGGAGGAGGTCATGAAGCGACGCTGGAGTTCCTGTAGTTCGTGGAGGTCCTTGATTTGCACGAAGATGTCATCCACGTATCTACAGTAGACGGCTGGTCGTTGGGCAGCTAGGAGCTCTTCCTCGATGGTACCCATGAAAAAGGTCGCAAAAAGAACTCCTAGGGGGCTGCCCATCGCCACACCGTCTATCTGCTTGTACATGTTGCCCCGGGGGCAAAGGAAGGGGGCCTCCTTGGTACATAGCTCCAGTAGTGTTTTCAGGGCCTTCTCCGGGATGTCCAGTGTAGGTGTATCAGGGCAATGATAAATTCGACGTAGAATCATGTCAATGGTCCTATCCACTGGCACGTTGGTGAACAGGCTTTCTACGTCGAGAGAGGCGATAGTGTGGTTGTTGTTACGGGGGGCGTCTCGTAAAATTTCCAAGAAATCGTGGGCTGAGTTAAGGTTGAATTGGCTGGGCATGTAGGGGGTGAGGAGGTTGTTCAGGGTCTTGGCGATCTGGTAGGTGGCAGTGGGGATCTGGGAGATGATGGGGCGGAGGGGGTTCCCAGGTTTGTGTGTTTTGATGGTTCCGTACGCATAACCAGGGGTGTATTCTCCGACGAGTTTTATAAGGTGGATCCCTCCTTGTTTGGCGTTGATGGCGGTGATGGTGGTGTTGGCAATACGTTTGATTTCGTCGGTTGGGTTGCGGGTGATCTTTTTAAATTTAGTGTTGTCACTTAAGATGACGTCCATTTTTCTAAGATATTCCTCCTTGTCATGGATCACGAGGCAGGAAGCTTTATCCGCACGACGGATGATGATGTTGGGGTTGTCTCTTAATAGTTTGGCAGCTTGGAAGTGTTGTTTGTTGAGTATTTTGCTATGGTGAGTTCCTCTGGTTTTGGCGGCTTCAGCGAGGAGAGTAGGGCGGGAGTAGTGGTGACCTTGCCATCCTTCTTGAGTCGTAGGATGTCGTCCAGGAGGATTTCCGTTTCTAGGCGTTTCCGGTGGGGGCCAGGTTTGGAGCTGTAGTGGCAGTTGAGGCCACTACCTCAACGGCGATAGTGAATGCCCCCGCCGTTATCTTCTATCCTCCATCTCCGCCTATGTTAGGAGAGCCCTCACGCACTGCTCTACCTGGGCCGACACCCACCAGGAACTAGAAAGACTATCCCAAGTTTTAGTAAATAACGGATACTCCAACTCCGACATCTCCAGCACCATCAACCACCATCTTGAAAAATGGTACACCCAAAGCCCTCCCAACATTGACCCCCCCAATGAAATTAAGATCTTCTACCGCAATTACATGTCCTCTGAACACAAAAATGACGAGGCCGTCTTAAAAGAAATAATCTCCAAGCATGTCCACCCAACCAACCCGGAAAGCAAAATCAAATTAATAATTTATTACAAATCCCCCAAGACCTCCAACCTCGTTCTCCTCAACAAACCAGCCTCCACCAAGATAAAGAGCCCGATGACCGACGATCACGTCATTTACCAACATACCTGTAATTATGAGGACTGTGGACCTCATTCCTATATTGGTATGACGCAGACTCGTCTTTCACGTCGGTTAACTCTTCACCTTCAGGCTGGAGCCATCAAAGACCACTATCTCACCCCTAACCACCCTCACCTCACACGCAACGAGTTAGAGAAACACACCACCATACTCGATAAAGAAAGTGACCCAAGGAGATTACCTATACTCGAAGCTTTATATATCCAAGCCTTACATCCCAACATCAACAACCAAACTCTGGACCTTCAGATCCTTCCTTCTGCCAAAAGGCACTACCCTACAGGACCTAACACCCCTCCTCGCCCCCCGGTGCCCTTGACGCAGCCCCCCGCGCTACCTCCTTCAGCTTCGTCTTCTGCAGGCGCCACACAACTAGGCCACGCCCCTCGACACGCAGCCAATCAGCTTCGACCCCACCTACTGACCACCATCCCGCATCCAGTGCGCCTGCGTGAAGCGGTTAACCCCTTTCTCTCTCCTAATTTACGCTTCCACCAATAGCAGACTTTTGCCCCCTGTTTTTCGTCTCCTCTGATCCTCCACCCTCTATATATACCCTTCCTGTTTACCTTTTATATCATTCCTTCCTTACTTGATAATGCTGGTTGTCCAGTGAAACGCGTCGTATATCCTGTATCATCATGTACATTTATGTAACCCTGTACCACCATGAATTTTGCTCATCTCCTTCATCTACTTCCTGCCACCCAGCGAAAACTCATCAGAGACCTGGAAACTTTGAATAATAAAATTTCCAACGCAGAAATTGCCATTTCTTTCAACCTCGTATGTATTAAAGAAAATTTATTACCTGGCTTTACTAACATATATATATATATATATACAGTATATATATATATATATATATATATATATATACTGTATAAAGTGTATATATATATATATATATATATATATATACACATATACCTGTATATACTGTATATACATATATCTATCTATCTATCTATATGCTCAGGCCCAATCCCCATTTTGGGGGTAGCCGACTCAAGACAGAGCAAGGACAGGGAAAACACAAAAACAACATAAAACAACAAATAAACACAGATAAAAAGCACAAACTCACGCACATCCACATATATAGTATATACAGTACTTTTTTATTTATTTGTTTTCTTCTATATTCCAACTACTCCCTCTTGGGCATAGGCTGAGAGCCTGTACATTCCACCGCTCAACACGGTGAAGCCCGTGAGGTCTTGTTCCAGTCTGGGGAGTGAGACATGTGAAGCATCCACCATGGCTCGAAGCAGCTCCATCTCTGAAGCGGCCGGTTGCTTCGCCCAAGTGCTTCACCGTCTCACCCTCCAGACTCAGACCCTCACTCTCAGAATGCCACCTATTGAGCAGTGAACTCACTAGGCATTGTCCCCCTGTAACATATTTTGAATATGGGAATATTCATACAGTGTTATTTAATCAGGGAACAATATACTGTATATATAATTATATATATATATATATATATATATATATATATATATATATATACAGTATACTGTATTATATCACCTATATTAACATATTCTAAGAATGAATCAGAGGAAAATTAAAAAAAAATATGAGGAATGTAATAAATTGAAAAGCAGGAGTAAAATACTGTTCTAATGAGCCTCTTGACAGTGGTCTGTTGTCAAGGGGGAGGGGAGTATTTATGTTTTTTTTTTTTTTCTTACCTATTCCCACATCAAGCTTAAAAAAAACACCCCCAAGAACCCCCTTCAAGATAAATGTCTACATTTTTCGAAAGAATAGGGCAGTTCCTCTTAAATTACGGGCTCGCTATCGTTGGCCAGGAAAAAACTCAGCACCTAAATGTCATGAAAGGTCTTAACACTCAAAGAGCGGGTGGTGGAGTATATTTCACTGTGCTGCCCAGCGTTTTTGTTTTACCATAAATGGGGTTGTTTCTGTGCTCTTTTTCATGCATAAAGAAGACCCAGAGCATAATACAAGTATGTATCCCTGAAAGGGCGTAAATTGAGCTTTCCAATGACACCCAAACCATCCTTTTATGATCACTGGTTGTCTTGCAACGATCGTGCAACCGAAGGGCAAAATCGCTATAATACGGTAATTTCTTTATATAATTACGTATGTAGCGAGGGAGTGAGGGTGGATGTAAGTGGAGTACATCTCAGTCAGTCCACGGCGGCCGTGGCGAGCGGTCATGAGGTAACCCAGGCTCCTCCTGTCGCTCGTCTCTCTCTCAGAGCCAATATTGCGCCAAAATTGCACACAGACTTAAGTCGGGCCCCGCCACATAGTCCAAATTTTTCTATACGGACTTTAGTCGGGCCCCGCTAAAGAAGGGTTAATATTGGCAACAAATGGGGTGAATAATCTTCTAAACGAAAAACTAATAGTCCGAATGTCATAAATCTCAAAATTAATGGGGCAAGACATGTAGGAGAATGGGGGCCAGTAAATCAAACCATCTCCCCCTTAAGACCACATGCAGGGAAGATTGTGGTAGACTATCAACATGAAGACCAGGTAATTGTATCCTTGCTTCGGCCTTCTCCATAAATACTATCAAGTTAAGGGGAGATGGTCATTTTGTCTGGACACTCTTCTTCCTCATGCTTGGCCCCTTTAGTTCTCAGATCTTAAGACGTTCAGCCCATTAGTTTGGTGATTTTAAGACCTTTCGCCCCTTTCCTTTGTCAATCGTGTCATTTAGGAGGACAGTATTGCATCTTTTTCTTATTATCTTTACTTGTCTTTGCACGATAATGTTTGTTGCTTCTTTTGAACTATTGCATTATATATAACGGTATATTATTTTAAGAGATTTCACCACCTATGACTCATCACAACCACTACCACCATTACCATCTACTATAATATTAAACTCTGTGGTCATTTGTTGGCCACACAAACTGAGGTTAACCCAAGGAGTGCCACATTCCTTGAGGAAGGTTTTGTACTAAGACTGCCATGTTCCTTCCGGAAGCCTCGATTTTCAAACATGCACCAAAACCAAGTCAATGGTTTGAAGCGGCTCATAATTATGTGACATTTATGACTACATGGCATCTCTCCATACCACCCCATCCTATCCTCCCCCTCACGCCTTCCCCTTCCTCTACAACCTCCAACTCTCTCTAGTACCTTCCCCCTCTCTCTACTATTCCTCCCCTATCCTACCACCATCCCCTTCCTCGCACACAACACGGTGTGTGTGTGAGTGTGACACGAGGCTCAGTAACTTTGAGAACATGAGGGTGAGAGGGTGTCACACTGCGTTTGTCCTTCTCCTTTTCCCGCCACCACCACCACTCACCACCCAAAAGAATACTCTAAGACTTCTTCCACGATATCGTCAACCTCTACGATGAGAGTAAAGCTGTAGATATTATATACCTTGATTTTCAAAAGGCCTTTGACAAAGTTCCCCACAAACGTTTACTGCTAAAACTAAAAGCGCATGGAATACAAGACAGTGTGTTGAAATAGATAGAAAATTGGCTCAGCAACAGAAAGCAAAGAGTAGTCATAAACGGTAAGGCATCTAAATGGACCAATGTAAGTAGCGGGGTACACCAGGGATCGGCACTAGCACCAATTCTCTTTCTAATTTACATCAACGATATAGATGAGGGTCTCACCTGTACAATCTCAAAATTTGCTGACGATACAAAAATTGCAAATAGCGTACTCTCAAAAGAACAAGTTGACGATATGCAACACAATCTAGATAAATTGTCATGTTGGGCCCAAATTTGGCAAATGAGTTTCAATGCGGATAAATGTAAAGTACTACATATCGGATACCTAAATGAGAAAGCAAACCATTCGATGAATGGCATTCAGCTTAAGAATGTAAACAGAGAAACCGATCTGGGAGTTACAATATCGAGTAACCTAAAACCGAGTCAACAATGTTCAGAATTTGTTAAGAAGGCAAACAAAATAATTGGCTTTATAGGCAGGTCATTTGAGCATAAATCCAAAGAAGTTATCCTAACCCTTTACAATTCCTTAGTCCGCCCTCTTCTGGAATACTGCGTTCAATCCTGGTGCCCTTATTACCAAAAAGATATAAACAAGCTAGAACGAGTTCAACATAGAGTTACCAAAATGATACCTAGCCTAAAGAACAAACCATATACGAAGAGCGTCTTAGATAATTAAATCTATTTCCTTTAACCCAGCGCAGATTAAGAGGTGACTTAATTCAAGTGTTCAAAATCATCAAAGGCATCGACAATATGAACTGTAGTAAGTACTTCACTATCGACCCATCAAATTACACGCGGGGAAACGGTTGCAAAATTATTGGTAAATCTTTTAACTCGCACGAATTTAAGAATTTGTTCTTCAATCGAGTTGTCAACTTGTGGAATGGGCTTCCCCGAAACGTTATAGACTGCATCACCGTTGATTTATTTAAACTCCGCCTAGACAAATATCTTGCATCAAACCCGCGACTGACTGCGTTTGTAAATGAATAACTTTATTTTATCCCCCCCTCAGTTACTAACCCATCTGTCCTCTACTAACTTCCTAATCCTGCCACGGACATTAGTTCCAGGGCAGTAATTCCCTTTCCAATGTTCCCTTACCCACTCTAAACCACTGTTTGGACACTTGATCCTCAGTGTTTTGGAGGACAAGCAACCTAGAAGGGTCACTAGATCTGTTGTTGCTTGATTTCCTTTGTACTCCTTTGTACTCCTTTGTACACTTTCTGGTATAAATGTTCTTCACACCTGATTTTGTCTACTTTGTTTGTGATGGGAAAAATACACCAGATATATGAGGTTTCATTTTAAATAGTGCCAAAGACGATAATTTTATTGTATTATTAATAGTGACCCTGTAAAGATAATACCATTTTCTATACTCATCTGGTTTGAGTGAGACAAAAGGCAGAACTGCCTGCAGCGAGTGCCTCCCCCAGAGTTGAAAGAGTGACAGGGCCAAAATCAAGGGACGTTTGAACTAAAATGCCTGGACACACGGAGTTTGAAGCAATTTAACTCATAGGAAGAGGGAAAGACTGATTCTAGGAGAGAGTTCCAGAGCTCAGCAGTTGAACAGAAGAAAGTCTGAGAATAGCGTTTCACTGTTGGGTTGGAGAGTTGCACAGAGTAAGAGTGGAACTGTGTTGCACGACGGCTACTACGTACCCTACGGAGAGGAGCTGGTATACACTGGGAAAGCTCCGAGGAACACTGATTATTGTAGTAGCGATAGAATAGCGAGAGAGATGCAACATTGCGGCGAAGATAGATATTGCATAGAGTTGGTGAGTGGACCTCCATCAAACATAAAAAAACAACAACCCAGGAATCCCCTTCAAGATATATTTGCAAATTTTTTGGTAGAAAATATCCTGGCCAATGGCCGGTTTCTCCAAAATTACGGGCTTTCTGTCGCTCGTCAGGAAAAAATCGACACCTAAATGACACGAATGACAACGAAAAGGGGTGAAAGGTCTTAAATTCACCAAAGTATTTGGCCGAACGTCTTAATTAAAATCTGAAAACTAAGGGGGCTAATCATTAGGGAGAAAGGTTTCCAGAAAAACGACCTATCTCCCCTTAAAGGAGGGAAAGAAAGATTAATAAAGGAGAAGGTACTGTTGACAAGGAAAACAAAAGTGTGGTGAGAGAGAGAGAGAGAGAGAGAGAGAGAGAGAGAGAGAGAGAGAGAGAGAGAGAGAGAGAGAGAGAGAGAGAGAGAGAGAGAGAGAGAGAGAAACAGAGAGACAGAGGCATCAAGTGAGATAGATTTGGACGGACGTGTGATTGACAGAAGGACGGAGATATGACAGGTAACCTGGAGTCAGAGTGGGGGGGGGGGAAGGATGACAGAAAGGTAGGGGATAGGAGAGGGGAAGGTAGTACAATTGTCAACCATGATAACCTTACACCTATTCCACTCTTTGAAACATTAATGGGAGTTTTGTATTTGTTTTACTTTCAACTCTGCGAAGCAGAGCGGTATCGCGCACACAGATCCCACCTGTATACTGTGCACCACCATTCAGCTTGTCTGTCGTCGTCGTCGTCCGTCGTCGTCCGTCGTCGTCCGTCGTCCGTCTGTCTGTCCGGAAACTCCTCCTAGACCGTTCGATGGGTTTCACCAAATTTCAAAGGTATATTCATTTGGTCAATGCGAAGGTCAGTCAAAAAATAATATTCCATTTAACTTAAAGGTTAAGGTCAAAGGTCAAGGTTAAAAATAAGGTCAATATTTCATATTTTTTAGTTCTTACTCAAATGTCTTCATTTTCACTATACAAGTTACTGGTAACCTATATATCGTGTTGACCAAATTTTAGGTAAATATTCTTAAGGGTAAGGTCAAGGTCAAAGGTCATAATAAGTTTTTCACTAGTATTTCTTATACTAACTGTTAGATTCTCACTAGCCTTACCATGTATATTCTGAATACCTAGGCCAAGGTGATACAAGAAACTATACAATTCCATAGGAAAGGTCAAGGTCAAGGCCAAATAAAATGTCAATATGCTATTTTCTTTACTTTTCATGCAAACTTCACAAAATTTGGTGAGATAGTTGCACTTAAAATGAAAAAGAAAACAATACATTTGTACACACATGTCATAAAGGTCAAAATAAAGGTCAAAGGTCAAGGTCAACTATTCTATTAATATATATGAAACTAACCGATGGGTTTTAATAAAATTAGGCATGCTAATTTGATTTTCCGGGCAATGTCAATAAAAACAACAAAAAATACTCTTACATAAAGGTCCAGGTCACAGGTCAAGGTCAGAGGTCAACTTTTACTATTGATTTTAATTTTTACTCAAATGTCTTCATTTTCACTATACAAGTTACTGGTAACCTTGCTATTGCATTGCCCAAATTTTAGATACATGTTCTAAAGGGTAAGGTCAAAGATCAAGGTCAAAGGTCAAAATAGGTTTTCTACTAGTATTTCTTATACTAACTGTTAGATTCTCACTAGGCTTACCATGTATAGTCGGAATACCTAGGCCAAGGTCATGCAAGAAACTTTACAATTTCATATGAAAGGTCAAGGTCAAAGGTCAACTTTTAATATTTATTATAAGAGATTACTCAAATTTTGGAAAACTGGCTGTGTTAAGGCTTATTACTTAAATATTATATATATCAAATTTCACATAAATATTGTAATAGTTAAGGTCAGAGGTCAAGGTCAAAACAAGAGTATTTGTCATTTTCCCTAAACTCCTCCTAGACTGTTTAATGTATTGTCACCAAATTATACAGGCAAATTCAGTTGGTCAATGCAACGACCATCCAAATATATGTATTTTATTTTTAGTCAAAGGTCAAAGGTCAAGGTCACAGTAAATGATCATCATTTGTAATAAATAAGTTTTTATGCAAATTACACCATAGTCATAATGCTAGTTAATACGAACATTGCTGTTAAGCTAACAAAATCCTCGATGAGAAATTCTAAGGTCGAAGGTCAAGGTCAATGGTCGAAATATGATTTTTACTAGTATTTGCTATTTATTGTAAGATTCTCATTAGGCGAATCATGCATATTCGGAATGCCTAAACCAAGATCATACAAGAATAAACATAATTCCACTTGATAGGTCAAGGTCACAGGTCAACGTCAAATATAAGGTCAATATGCTAATTTCTTTACTATTCATGTAAATTTCACAAAATTCGTTGAGACAGTTGTGCTTTAAGGGAAAATTAAAATGTTAAATTTTCAGACATCATGAAGGTCAAAGGTCAAGGTCAACTATTCGTTGAATACCTCTGAAACTAACTGATGCTCTTTAATGAAATTTGACACATTTATTTGATTTTGTAGGGGGACATCAAAGCAAAAAAAAATATAATCCTACATAAAGGTCAAGGTCAAAGGCCAAGGTCAAAAATTAACCTTCATCATAAAAAGATACTAAATTTTTGATAAGCTGACGACTTTTAGTTGCATTTTACTTAGATAACATATATTTCAATCATATACAGTATATATATATATATATATATATATATATATATATATATATATATATAATATAATATAATACTTAAGGTCAAGGTCAAAGAAAATAAGAAGAGTGTTAATAATTTTCTTTAAACTCTTCCTAGACTGTTTAACCCTTTGTGTACCGGTGACGTCTTTGTTATTGTATTCTAGCTATAATAAGACGATTTTGTGGAGCTTATGAAGGATCTGTGGTAATAAAACGGTTAATTAGGATAGTTGAAAGCCTGATAATTTTATGGAGGCCCTTCATAAACTAAATAAAATCATCTTATTATCCAGTATGAAATGAAACCGACAGAACTGTACTGAACGGGTTACGTATCGTCACCAAATTTTGTTGACAAATTCGGTTGGTCAATGCAACGTTTGTCCAAATTTTGTGTTTTTGTTATTCAAAGGTCAAGGTGAATGGTGAAGGTCACAGATTATGGTCACTATTTCTTTCTTATATATATTTTATATTTGAATTACACCATATTCAAAATGCTACAAAATAGTGTTACGCTGACCTTATTATAGATAAATATTCCAATGGTTAAGATTCAATGTGATCATAAATGTAACTATATATACAGTATATATATATATATATATATATGTTAGTAAAGCCAGGTAATAAATTTTCTTTAATACATACGAGGTTGAAAGAAAAGGCAATTTCTGCATTGGAAATTTTATTATTCAAAGTTTCCAGGTCTCTGATGAGTTTTCGCTGGGTGGCAGGAAGTAGATGAAGGAGATGAGCAAAATTCATGGTGGTACAGGGTTACATAAATGTACATGATGATACAGGATATACGACGCGTTTCACTGGACAACCAGCCATTATCAAGTAAGGAAGGAATGATATAAAAGGTAAACAGGAAGGGTATATATAGAGGGTGGAGGATCAGAGGAGGCGGAAAACAGGGGGCAAAAGTCTGCTATTGGTGGAAGCGTAAATTAGGAGAGAGAAAGGGGTTAACCGCTTCACGCATGCGCACTGGATGCGGGATGGTGGTCAGTAGGTGGGGTCGAAGCTGATTGGCTGCGTGTCGAGGGGCGTGGCCTAAGTTGTGTGGCGCCTGCAAGGTCACCACTACTCCCGCCCTACAACCTACTCTCCTCGCTGAAGCCGCCAAAACCAGAGGAACTCACCATAGCAAAATACTCAACAAACAACACTTCCAAGCTGCCAAACTATTAAGAGACATCCCCAACATCATCATCCGTCGTGCGGATAAAGCTTCCTGCCTCGTGATCCATGACAAGGAGGAATATCTTAGAAAAATGGACGTCATCTTAAGTGACAACACTAAATTTAAAAAGATCACCCGCAACCCAACCGACGAAATCAAACGTATTGCCAACACCACCATCACCGCCATCAACGCCAAACAAGGAGGGATCCACCTTAAAAAACTCGTCGGAGAATACACCCCTGGTTATGCGTACGGAACCATCAAAACACACAAACCTGGGAACCCCCTCCGCCCCATCATCTCCCAGATCCCCACTGCCACCTACCAGATCGCCAAGGCCCTGAACAACCTCCTCACCCCCTACGTGCCCAGCCAATTCAACCTTAACTCAGCCCACGATTTCTTGGAAATTTTACGAGACGCCCCCCGTAACAACAACCACACTATCGCCTCTCTCGACGTAGAAAGCCTGTTCACCAACGTGCCAGTGGATAGGACCATTGACATGATTCTACGTCGAATTTATCATTGCCCTGATACACCTACACTGGACATCCCGGAGAAGGCCCTGAAAACACTACTGGAGCTATGTACCAAGGAGGCCTTTCCTTTGCCCCCGGGGCAACATGTACAAGCAGATAGACGGTGTGGCGATGGGCAGCCCCCTAGGAGTTCTTTTTGCGAACTTTTTCATGGGTACCATCGAGGAAGAGCTCCTAGCTGCCCAACGACCAGCCGTCTACTGTAGATACGTGGATGACATCTTCGTGCAAATCAAGGACCTCCACGAACTACAGGAACTCCAGCGTCGCTTCATGACCTCCTCCGGACTTAACTTCACCTTTGAAAAATCTAACAATGGACAACTCCCCTTCCTCGACATCCTCGTAGCTCTGAACGACCATGGGTTCAAAACCACCGTCTACATTAAACCTACTAACACAGGACAATGCCTCAACGGCGATAGTGAATGCCCCCGCCGTTATCTTCTATCCTCCATCTCCGCCTATGTTAGGAGAGCCCTCACGCACTGCTCTACCTGGGCCGACACCCACCAGGAACTAGAAAGACTATCCCAAGTTTTAGTAAATAACGGATACTCCAACTCCGACATCTCCAGCACCATCAACCACCATCTTGAAAAATGGTACACCCAAAGCCCTCCCAACATTGACCCCCCCAATGAAATTAAGATCTTCTACCGCAATTACATGTCCTCTGAACACAAAAATGACGAGGCCGTCTTAAAAGAAATAATCTCCAAGCATGTCCACCCAACCAACCCGGAAAACAAAATCAAATTAATAATTTATTACAAATCCCCCAAGACCTCCAACCTCGTTCTCCGCAACAAACCAGCCTCCACCAAGATAAAGAGCCCGATGACCGACGATCACGTCATTTACCAACATACCTGTAATTATGAGGACTGTGGACCTCATTCCTATATTGGTATGACGCAGACTCGTCTTTCACGTCGGTTAACTCTTCACCTTCAGGCTGGAGCCACCAAAGACCACTATCTCACCCCTAACCACCCTCACCTCACACGCAACGAGTTAGAGAAACACACCACCATACTCGATAAAGAAAGTGACCCAAGGAGATTACCTATACTCGAAGCTTTATATATCCAAGCCTTACATCCCAACATCAACAACCAAACTCTGGACCTTCAGATCCTTCCTTCTGCCAAAAGGCACTACCCTACAGGACCTAACACCCTTCCTCGCCCTCCGGTGCCCTTGACGCAGCCCCCCGCGCTACCTCCTTCAGCTTCGTCTTCTGCAGGCGCCACACAACTTAGGCCACGCCCCTCGACACGCAGCCAATCAGCTTCGACCCCACCTACTGACCACCATCCCGCATCCAGTGCGCATGCGTGAAGCGGTTAACCCCTTTCTCTCTCCTAATTTACGCTTCCACCAATAGCAGACTTTTGCCCCCTGTTTTCCGCCTCCTCTGATCCTCCACCCTCTATATATACCCTTCCTGTTTACCTTTTATATCATTCCTTCCTTACTTGATAATGCTGGTTGTCCAGTGAAACGCGTCGTATATCCTGTATCATCATGTACATTTATGTAACCCTGTACCACCATGAATTTTGCTCATCTCCTTCATCTACTTCCTGCCACCCAGCGAAAACTCATCAGAGACCTGGAAACTTTGAATAATAAAATTTCCAACGCAGAAATTGCCATTTCTTTCAACCTCGTATGTATTAAAGAATATATATATATATATATATATATATATATATATATATATATATATATATATATACATATATATATATATATATACATATATATATATATATATATATATATATATATATAATTATACTCCCAGGCGGGCATGAACCACCAACAGTCAGGACGAGTGTCTATGCGTTAATCCACTACACACATTAAGTATCCTCTATAACGGTGTGGTATAGTGGATTAAAGTATGGGCACTTGTTCTGACTGTCGGTGATTCAAGTCCGGCTGTGAGTATAAAAAACATTTATTATATATACAGTTTATAATTATACTGTATATAAACCGATTTTACCCAATAGATTCAATACTACATGCAGAATTCTAGGTTGCAGAATTGCGCATGCATTTATTTATTTTTTCATTTTTTTTTTTTTTGGTAATGCGAAAACTGCACACCTACTTTATTATTATTATCAACTCTGCGAAGGAGAGTGGTATCGCGCAAACAGGTCCCGCCCGTATACTGTGCACCACCAGCCAGCCTGTCTGTCTTCGTCGTCGTCGTCCGTCGTCGTCGTCGTACGTCGTCGTCGTCTGTCTGTCTGTCCGGAAACTCCTAGACCGTTCAATGGATTTTCACCAAATTTCACAGGTATATCCATTTGGTCAATGCGATGGTCAGTCAAAAAATCATTTTCCATTTAACTTAAAGGATAAGGTCAAAGGTTAATGTTAAAACTAAGGTCAATATTTCATATTATTTAGTTTTTACTCAAATGTCTTCATTTTCACTATACAAGTTACTGGTAACCTTAATATCGTATTGACCAAATTTTAGGCAAATATTCTAAGGGGTAAGGTCAAAGGTCAAGGTCAAAGGTCATGGTCAAATGTCAAAATAAGTTGTTCACAAGTATGTCTTATACTATCTGTTAGATTCTCACTAGGCTTACCATGTATATTTGGAATACGTAGGCCAAGGTCATACAAGAAACTATACAATTCCATATGAAAAGTCAAGGTCACAGGTCAAGGTCAAATAAAAGATCAATATGCTATTTTCTTTACTTTTCATGCAAACTTCACAACATTTGGTGAGATAGTTGCACTTTAAATGAAAAGGAAAATAATACGTTTGGACACACATAACATAAAGGTCAAGAAAAAGGTCAAAGGTCAAGGTCAACTATTCTATTAATATATATGAAACTAACTGATGAGTTTTAATGAAATGAGGCATGCTTATTTGATTTTCCAGGGCAATGTCAATGAAAAAAAAATACTCTTACATAAAGGTCCAGGTCACAAATCTAGGTCAGAGGTCAACTTTTGCTATTTATTTTACGTTTTTCTCAAATGTCTTCATTTTCACATTTCACGTTACTGGTAACCTTAATATCGTATTGCCCAAATCTTAGATAAATATTTTAAAGGGTAAGGTCAAATTTCAAGGTCAAGGGTCATAAACAAAAATTTATTTGAATTTCTTATACTAACTGTTAGCTTCTCACTAGGTTTACCATGTATATTCGGAATACCTAGACCAAGGTCATACAAGAAACTATTCAATTCCATATGAAAGGTCAAGGTCACAGGTCAAGGTCAAATAAAAGGTCAATATGCTATTTTCTTTACTTTTCATGCAAAATTCACAAAACTTGGTGAGATAGTTGCACTTTAAGTGTAAAGGAACATAATATATGTTGAGACATAAAGGTCAAGATAAAGGTCAAAGGTCAAGGTCAACTATTCTATTAATATATATGAAACTAACTGATGGGTTTTAATGAAATTAGGCATGCTTATTTGATTTTCATGGTCAATGTCAATGTACAAAAACGTACTCTTATATAAAGGTCAAGGTCACAGGTCAAGGTCAAAGGTCAATTTTTATTATTTATTAAACAAAATTACTCAAATTTTGAAAGACTGGCTGTGTTATGGCTTATTACTTAAATATCATATATATCAAATTTCACATATAAATTGTAATAATTAAGACCAGAGGTCAGGGTCAAAACAAGAGCATTTGTCATTTACCCTAAACTCCTCCTAGACTGTTTAATGTATTATCACCAAATTATACAGGCAAATTCAGTTGGTCAATATGACGACCATCCAAATATATGTATTTTATTGTAAGTCAAAGGTCAAAGGTCAAGGTCACAGTATATGATCACTATTTGTAATCAATATGTTTCTATATGAATTACACCATATTCATAATGCTAGTTAATATGAACAATACTGTTAAGCTAACGAATCCTGGATAAGAAATTGTAAGGTCGAAGGTTAAGGTTAAAGTTCAAAATATGATTTTTACTAGTATTTCCTATTTAATGTAAGATTCTCATTAGGCATATCATGCATATTCGGAATGCCTAGACCAAGGTCATACAAGTATGAACATAATGCCATTTGATAGGTCAAGGTCACAGGTCAACATCAAATATAAGGTCAATAAGCTAATTTCTTTACTATTCATGTAAACTTCACACAATTCGTTGAGATAGTTGAGCTTTAGGGGATAATTAAAATGCTATTTTTCATATATCATGAAGGTCTAGATGACGGTCAAATGTCAAGGTCAACTATTCCTTTAATACCTCTGAAACTAACTGATGCTTGTTAATGAAATTTGACACATTTATTTGATTTTCTAGGGTTACATCAAAGCAAACACAAATATAATCCTACATAAAGGTCAAGGTCACAGGCCAAGGTCATAAGTTATCCTTCATCATAAAAAATACTAAATTTTCGATAAGCTGACAACTGTTAGTTGCGTTTTACTTATATATCATATTTCAATCACATAAAAAAAAAAAAAAAAAAAAAAAAAATATATATATATATATATATATATATATATATATATATATATATATATATATACATATATATATATATATATAGAGTATATATATATATATATATATATATATATATATATATATATATATATATATATATATATATATATATACCGGTATATATGTATTATAATACTTAAGGTTAAAATTCAAGGTCAAAGAACAAAACAGGAGTGTTAATAATTTTCTTTAAACTCTTCCTAGACTGTTTAACCGTTTGTGTACCGGTGACGTCTTTTTTATTGTAGTCTAGCTATAATCAGACAATTTTGTGGAGCGTATGAAGTATCTGTGGTAGTAAAAAGGGTTAATTAACCCTCTCACGACCATATGATGCAGAGGTTGCCAGATTAGCAATAAGAAATAGACTTCTCTCACTCTTATAATTACCTCTCCAAAATTAGTTTTCTGCCCACAGCTAACTCAAAGACAACTGCAGAGGTTAAAGTAACTAAACTAAAGGTTTCTAAATACCCCTGATGGTAACAAAGGCTTTAAAGTATACCTAATAGGTTCAAAATTGCGTCAAGAACGTGAGAGGGTTAAGATAGTTGAAAGCCTGCTAATTTTATTGAGGCCCTTCATAAACTAAATAAAATCGTCTTAACCCTTATTTAGCAGGATAGGTGGTCTCTTTGACCGTAGCGCCCAGCGGGGTGTTTTTACCCTAAATAGGGTTGTTTACGTGATCATTTTCATGCCTAAATAAGACCCAGAGCGTAAAACAAGTATCTAACCCTGAAAGGGCATAAACAGAGCTTTCCAATGACACCCCAACCATCCTTGTATGACCACTGGTTTTCTTGCAACGATCGTGCAACACGAGTGCAAAAACCATGTAATTAGGTACTTTCCCTACATAATTCCCTGTGTAGTGAGTGTGAGGGGGGATGGAAGGGTGGTTTTCACTTCAGTTGGTCCACCGCGGTGGTGGGCGGCGGTCATAGCCTTACTACGCTCCTCACACCGCTCAGCTCTCTCTCTCAGCAACATTACGTGCTGAAAATGGCACACGACATAAGTTGTGAACCGCCACTTAGTCCAAATTTATTTCACACGACATAAGTTGCGCGCCGCCAATTAAGGGTTAAAATCCAGTATGAATTGAAACTAACAGAACTGTACTGAACGGGTTACGTATCGTCACCAATTTTTGCTGGCAAATTCGGTTGGTCAATGCAACGATTGTCCAAATGTTGTGTATTTGTTATTCATAGATCAAGGTGAATGGTGAAGGTCGCAGATTATGGTCACTATTTCTTTCTTATATATATTCTAAATTTGATTTACACCATATTCAAAATGCTACAAAATAATGTTACGCTGATAAATACTCCAATGGTTAAGATTCAATGCGACCATAAATGTAATTATATATGTATACTCCCAAGCGGACATGAACCACCAACATTCAGGACGAGTGTCTATGCTTTAATCCACTGCACACAAGTATCCTCTATCACGCTGAGGTATAGTGGATTAAAGTATGGGCACTTGTTCTGACTGTCGTTGGTTCAAGTCCGGCTGTGAGTATAAAAACATTTATTATATATATATATATATATATATATATATATATATATATATATATATATATATATATATATATATATATATATATATATATATATATATGTATATATATATATAATATATATATTTATATATATATATATATATACATATATATATATATATATATATATATATAGATATATATATATATATATATAGATATATACATATATATATATATATATATATATAATATATATACCAATTTTACCTAAGAGATTCAATACTACTTGCAGAATTCTAGGTCGCAGAGTTGCGTATGCATTTTTTTTTCTTTGGTAACGCGAAAACTGCACACCTGCTTTATTATTATTACTACTATTACTGTAATATTGAATACTGTAAAGAAAATGCTGACCCGATCATTAATTGTCATAGGCCTTTATGGTGTAAAGCTTCTGAGATGGATAAAGATAAATATAGTGAACATTTGGATGTTATGATATCAATGATTGAGTTACTCATAGAAGCTCTTCGTTGTGATGACAGCTTCTTTACAGACCATACTGATCAAATTACGCTTTTCCATGATCGTATAGTTAAAGCAATGGTTGTGGCAAGTGATACTTATATTCCAATGATCAAATCTAGGATATCTAAGCGTGTGCCAGGTTGGAACGATTATGTGGAAAATTTCTTTAAGGCCTCCTTATTCTTGCATAAATTGTGGAAAGAAAATGGGCAACCAGAAAGTGGTATAATAGCGGACCTCAGACGGAAAACTAGGGCTCAGTATCATAAGGCTTGTAAGTTGGTTAAACAGCAGGAAGGTAATATAAGATCAGATAAGTTAGCTGAAGTGCTTAGCAATGGTTTAACAAAGGAGTTCAGGGAAGAGGTAAATAAGCATTATTCGCATAAAAACTATTACCCTCTTAATTTTGATGGTGTGTGCGGTGAAGGTAATATAGCAATATATTTTCTGATAAATTTGAAAGTTTGTATAATTGTGTTGCGTTTGATAATCAGGACATGCAGGCAATTGGTGGCTGATATTGATGAAGCTATTCTGACGTCATGAAGGGTACGTCTTGTCCGTGTAAAAACAGCCATAATATAAGTCCTACTGATGTAAATAATGCAATTAGAACTCTCAAAGACAATAAAAGAGATGGTAATTCCTTGCTGATGTCGGATCATATCATCAACGGCAGTCATAGGTTGCATGTATGTTTGTCTCTTATATTTACTTCAATGGTAAAGCATGGTACGTCACCTGAAGTGATGTTAACTGGTACCATGGTACCTATCCCTAAGGGAAGGCGGGCTAATTTATGTTTATCGGATAATTTCAGGGCTATAACACTCGGCAGTATATTAGGCAAACTATTAGACAAAATTAGTCTGTATAAGGAAGAGGATATACTGAATTCAAACGACCTTCAATTTAGCTGTAAGGCAGGGTCATCCACTAGTGTTTGCACTAGCTTAGTGCAGGACACTATATTTTATTTTAATTATTATAAAACTAATGTATATACCCTACTATTAGATGTAAGTAAAACCTTCGATAGGGTTAATTATTGTAAATTGTTTAGAAAATTATTGTCTAGATATGTATGTCCTTCAATCTGCAGGATTTTATTAAATATGTATATTAACCAGAAACTAAGAGTTCGATGGGGCCGTGAAATGTCAGAACATTTTGACGTCAGCAATGGTGTAAACAAGGAGGGGTAATTTCGCCAATACTGTTCTGTATATATGTAGATGATTTCGCCAGTACCGTACTGTTCTGTATATATGTAGATGATTTCGCCAATACTGTTCTGTATATATGTAGATGATTTGCTTGCGCAGTTAAGTAGCAGTGGTGTGGGTAGCAATGGGGGGTTCATTTGTTGGAGCTCTTGCGTATGCGGATGACCTTACCTTACTAGCACCGAGTTTAGAAGCTCTTAACATATTGGTATCTCTTTGTGAGGCCAATTCTCAAGAGCATGACATCATATTCAATGTAAAGAAAAGTCAAATAATGATTCATAGCTATAAATTAGATAATGTCACTAATCCTAATATTATAATTAATGGTGAAAAGGTTGAAATGGTTGATTCTGTGATTCATCTGGTTCATGTAATACATAAGAATATAAGAAAAACTGACGTGACAAAATGTATAAAAGATTTTAACCGGCAATGTAATATATTTTTAGGAAAGTTTTGTAATGTTACTTCTCATTTAAGAAACTATCTAATTCATAGTATTGTACAAGTTTTTATGGAAGTCAAATTTTAGCACTGTATGATAACAGTATAAAGGATGTTTATCGAACGTGGCGAGTGGCAGTACGGCGAGTCTGGAGAATACCTTGGACAACCTACTGTCATCTGCTGCCACACCTGGCACAAGTCATGGATCCAGAGCTATGGTTTGCTAAAAGAACTGTACATTCCCTTAATCTTATTGCCAATTCTAATAATAGAATAGTAAACACTATTTATAACATGGCTCGCCTTGGCTCCTACTCTGTCATGGGCGGTATTATTAGACATCTAACAGCCCGATATAATGTCAGAAAAACAGATCATTGAACAGTGGAATGAAGAATGTAGTAGACAGGATGATTTTAGTCGAATTTGTAGCCAGATCAGAGAACTATGTCACATGAGAGATATGGGGAGTAATATTCTATTAAGAGAGGAGTGTAATGAAATCATAAACAATCTATGTACAGAATAATATACTATTATCACAATTGATAGCCATTGATAGGCCATTTTATGTATAATTAGTAAATATATATATATGCGAGTGAATGAATTGTATGAAATTGTTGTAATTTTTTTTATATGTGAATAAAGAATTTTGAATTGAATTATTTACTCTTATTATTACCGGTATATTATAAGACCATCCCTGTTCACCCAATATTCCAATGGTCTATCACGCCCAGTACTAGACAGGAAGTGGTCAGTTACTCAATTTTCCACAGTTCATTTAATTGTCATCTCTCTCTCTCTCTCTCTCTCTCTCTCTCTCTCTCTCTCTCTATATATATATGTATAATTGTTAATAATTCTTTCGATTTGAATACTTGTAGATTTAAAAAAACAATCATAATATAATGCAATAACAATGGAAAAATACCTTTGATATATACCTATTGACGATAAATCAAATAGCCCCATTCAGAATTCCCTTCAGACCGCTCGCTACCGCCAGACGCTGCAGACACTCTGTCAACGCTCTCACGATATCGATCATAATTTGAGTATTAACTACTCATCCTCTTCATTCTTGTGCATGAAAGGTGGTTAAGAGCACGTTTAACCATCCTGTAGCTTAGTAAGTAACACTGCACGATATTTCACTGTGTATTGACTGATAAACTTTGTGTTTATCACAAGACTCCTGCTCGGACAGGGCGCCACTCGCGCCATCTATTGTTTTGTTTTGTTTTGTAAACAAACGCTCTCTTACTATTTTATATCAAATCGTAGCCCCTAATTTTACCCATTACCTACTGTAGTAAGTATCTATTTAACTGCCTTGTATGTAAGTAAAGCTTTGCATATTAATTTGCTAATAAACAATATTGTTTACTAACTAACCTGCCTACAGGGACTAACGCCGACGCCATTTTGTAAACAAACTTTTTGGGGGGATTATACATATTAAATTCCAGCCAATTTTGTACCAAATCGAAGTGCATTCATTTATCTTTTCCCCCTAGATATATTCTTGACTTTTTCTCCTCAGACTGATTTTACTTTAAGCTAAGGGTGGTATTTGTACAAACT
Organism: Paralithodes platypus; assembly: GCA_032716605.1. NCBI lineage: Eukaryota > Metazoa > Arthropoda > Malacostraca > Decapoda > Lithodidae > Paralithodes > Paralithodes platypus. The sequence goes on from CM064531.1 coordinate 11,887,025, forward strand.
AACCTAGCCTAACCCAACCTGCCAAGCTTTTAACCTAACCCAAGCCTAGCCTAGCCTATAGCCAGCCAATCTGTTTTTTATTATTAACTCTTGTAGATATTGTATGTAGTATCCTACTGTAGCTACTGTATATATATCTGTAATTTTAGTTGTTGCTTGTACGATCTTGTAGTAACCTTTAACTGATACACTTTTTTATCTAAAAAGAGTAGGCTACTGCTTTACTAGGCTACAGCGACACCAGGTCCATCTGTTGACACAGTATATTAACCCCTTGTGTGCAGTCATACTCTATTTTTATATAATCTGTATTTGGTGAATTGTATATTTAGTTACATATTCTGTTATATATATATTTGTTTAAGGTTAGGTTATTTTTGTTTTTGGTTAGTCTAGACTCTAGGCTATCATCCCTGGTGGCCTATTTTTGTGTACTTCAATTTTTAAATTTTCAGTTAGGCTATCACCGCTGGTGGCCTATTTCTGCGTACCGGTATTTCATAATTTTTGTTTTCGGTTATTTTTGTTTTCGGTTAGTCTAGGCTATCATCCCTGGTGGCCTATTTCTGCGTACTTAAATTTTTAAATTTTCAGTTAGGCTATCACCGCTGGTGGCCTATTTCTGCATACCGGTATTTCCTAATTTTTGTTTTCGGTTATTTTTGTTTTCGGTTAGTCTAGGCTATCATCCCTGGTGGCCTATTTCTGCATACTTACATTTTTAAATTTTCAGTTAGGCTATCACCACTGGTGGCCTATTTCTGCGTACCGGTATTTCATAATTTTTGTTTTTGGTTAGTTTTGTTTTTGGTTAGGATAGGCTATAACCCCTGGTGGCCTATTTCTGTTTAAATAAAAATAAAATTGTTTTCGGTTCGGTTACACTGCGTATTTAAATTTAATTTTGTTTAGTTTTAATTTTCGGTTAGGCTATCACCGCTGATAACCTATTTGTGCGTATTTCAAATTTCTTGTTTTCGGTTAGGCCTATTTATGTAAGTGAAGTGACCTGAAGTGAGTTAAGTGTTTTTAAAGTGAGATAAGTGTTTTTTAAAGTGAGTTTAGTGTTTTTAAAGTGAGTTAAGTGTTTTTAAGTGAGTGAAGTGATCTGAAGAAAGTGATCGTCACCATGCCTCGTGCCTGTACCAACTGCGCCGGTAGGTTTGGTGCTTCCATGTTTGCTCCTGCCGATCCACAAGTCTGCCGACTCTGCCAGCAACGAGAGGATTTGACAGCAAAATTGGATGAAGTCCACAACAAGATCAACGCCCTCACCAGGAAGCTGGAATCACTCCAAGAATTTGTAGCACTCAACATTGGAGTATCACTAACTCCAATTGTTTCAACTCCAGCATCCAACGTCATCTGCCAACAATCCAACACCTGCAGTAGCCAGTGCAACAGATGCTTCTGATGAACCTGAGCCGACATCAAACCAGGACAGCCGCCCTGTTCACCTTAGTCTCTCCCCCACTCCTCGTGCAAGAAGCCTGCTAGCACAAACAGTACCAATCCCTCGCCCCCGTTCTAACCACTCCTCTCCCCGACCTGTACGCAGAGTCTCGCCACCACAGATTTCCGGATTTACACCAGTGAGGAACGGTGCACGACCAACGCAGAAAAGGTCTCATCTACCAGTAACAATGTCAAACAGATTTGAGATCTTGGTAGAGATGGAAGACGAACCAGAAGAGACCAGGCTCGTTGGGGATTCCATCCTACGAGGACAGGTCGAAGAGTTCTGCGACAGAGTCCCAAATCGAAGAAAAAGATTTTGCATCCCAGGAGCTGGACTGGACGACATTGTGGAAGCCTTCGAAGATACCACAAAGGATGCAAACGAAAATACCCTTTTTGTCATCCATGCTGGTTCAAATGACATCATGCGCACCTGATCCGAAGAGTTGATGGAGAAATATCGCAAGATGATCCAGCACTACAAAAACAAGTCAAGGAATATCATCATCTCAGGCATTCTCCCCAAGATCGACGCACCTGACAAATTCTACGACAAGGCCTTCAGCACAAATAGCCGACTAAAATATTTGTGTCTGAAGGAAGAAGTTGAATTCAGCAACCTCTGGGATAATTTCTATAACCAGCCTACTCTGTTCCGCAAGGATGGCACTCATCTAAACCCTGTGGGTTCAGCACGCATGGGTCGTCTCCTACACGAAGCAGTCCGCAGCCATGGATCAAAAAACGCCATCCGAGAAGAAGCAGCAGTGACATAAATCATCCAACGCCAAGCAAAAAACAGAGGCAACCGAGGACTACCAGCGATAAGGACCGAAGACAGCGAGGACCGAGGACAGCCATGAACATACATGTAGATCCGACAAGAACCAACAATATTATTAAAGAGCGTTCCGTGAGTCCTAAAATAACAAATTTAAAGGTTTTCTATGCAAACGCTCGTAGCATATGCAATAAATTTTCAGATTTAGAGGAGCTAGTGTTTACAGAAAATTATGATGTGATTGGCATAACAGAATCTTGGCTCAATACAGAAGATAGAGACTTTTTAGCAGAGTATTCACTTCCCGGTTATGTAATGTTTGAGAAAAGCCGAATAAATCGAAATGGAGGTGGCGTTTTACTTTATATCAAAGAAAGTCTTAACCCTACCCTCTTGTCAAAACCTCAAATTGTGAACGTCAACACATCTTTTGTGCTAATAAAGAATAATAAAGGTACAAAAATAATACTTGCGTTAATATACAGACCTCCAGCTCAATCAGTGCAAACTGACCGAGATATTTACGAACAAATTGCAGATGTAAGTAACTCACAAGATACCGTAATTTTTGGAGACTTTAATTTACCTGTGACCAAGTGGGGCGATACTCTTACTTCTCACTCCGGACATGACTTGTATACGAACTTGCAAGAGAGTTCGCTTTATCAATTTGTTCGAACACCGACCCGTGGTAATAACGTTCTTGACATTGTACTTGCAACAAAAGAAGAATTTATAGAGAATTTGAATGTTGGTGATGAATTCAGTAACAGCGACCATCGTACGATAACTTTCACATTAAACTTTACTAGTAACGAACCAAATAGTAGCATCGAAAAAGTCTCTAATTTCAAGAAAGCAAACTTTCATAAACTTAGAGCTATGTTTAAAGAAACTGACTGGAGTTTTTTAATTAACAATAACGACATAAATACATCTTGGAAGTTATTCGAAACCACTTACCTAAAAGCAGTGCAAGACTGCATACCATCGAAAAAACGGCGTCCAGGCCATAATAATAAGCCCAAATGGTGGAATAAAGATATTTCAAACTGCCTGCTTGCTAAAAAATTTGCTAATGATAGATTAAAATCCTCACAAAATGACGAAGAACAGGTGAAATTTGTAGAGCTACGACGCAAAACCAAAAAGTTAATTAAGCAAAGTAAAAAGACCATAGACCATATTGCGAATCAAAGTAAAACAAACCCGAAAGAATTCTATAGTTATATCAGAAAGAAAAAAGTAGTTACTTCAACTGTTGGACCGTTAGTCGATGAAAATGGAGAATACACCAAAGACGAAGTACAAATGAGTAATGCCCTCAATACCTTCTTTGCATCAGTTTTTTACAACAGAAGACCTCAGTGATATCCCTACACCATCGCCGATTCAGATTGATAATTCAGATGTTCTAAGCAATATCAACGTTACAGAGAGAGAAGTATTGAATTGTTTAGATAAACTCAAGGTAAATAAAACGCCTGGACCTGATACAATCTCGCCTAGAGTTCTAAAGGAAGCTAAGGATGAGCTCTCCAAACCACTGACATTACTATTTAATAAATCCTTGCAGTCTGGAACTATGCCTGATCAGTGGAAGATAGCCAACGTAACACCGATTTTAAAAAAAGGCAGCAAATCCCTACCCAGTAACTATTGTCCAATTAGCTTAACCTCAGTTGTATGTAAAATGCTAGAAACGGTCATAAGAGACAGACTCGTAAATCACTTAGAGGAAAATAACATACTTAAAGATACTCAACACGGCTTTCATAAAAAACGTTCATGTTTAACAAACCTCTTAGACTTCTTCCACGATATCCTCAACCTCTACGATGAGAGTAAAGCTGTAGATATTATATACCTTGATTTTCAAAAGGTCTTTGACAAAGTTCCCCACAAACGTTTACTGCTAAAACTAAAAGCGCATGGAATACAAGACGGTGTGTTGAAATGGATAGAAAATTGGCTCAGTGACAGAAAGCAAAGAGTAGTCATAAACGGTAAGGCATCTAAATGGACCAATGTAAGTAGCGGGGTACCCCAGGGATCGGTACTAAGACCAATTCTCTTTCTAATTTACATCAACGACATAGATGAGGGTCTCACCTGTACAATCTCAAAATTTGCTGACGATACAAAAATTGCAAATAGCGTACTCTCAAAAGAACAAGTTGACGATATGCAACACAATCTAGATAAATTGTCACATTGGGCCCAAATTTGGCAAATGAGTTTCAATGCGGATTAATGTAAAGTACTACATATCGGATACCTAAATGAGAAAGCAAACTATTCGATGAATGGCACTCAGCTTAAGAATGTAAACAGAGAAACCGATCTGGGAGTAACAATATCGAGTAACCTAAAACCGACTCAACAATGTTCAGAAGTTTTTAAGAAGGCAAACAAAATAATTGGCTTTATAGGCAGGTCATTTGAGCATAAATCCAAAGACGTTATCCTAACCCTTTACAATTCCTTAGTCCGCCCTCTTCTGGAATACTGTGTTCAATGCTGGTGCCCTTATTACCAAAAAGACATAAACAAGCTAGAACGAGTTCAACGTAGAGTTACCAAAATGATACCTAGCCTAAAGAACAAACCGTACGAAGAGCGAGCGTCTTAGAGAATTAAATCTATTTCCTTTAACCCAGCGCAGATTAGGAGGTGACTTAATTCAAGTGTTCAAAATTATCAAAGGCATCGACAATATGAACTGTATGAACAATATGAACAATATGAACTTCGCTATCGACCAATCTAATTACACGCGGGGAAACGGTTGCAAAATTATTGGTAAATCTTTTAACTCACACGAATCTAAGAATTTCTTCTTCAATCGAGTTGTCAACTTGTGGAATGGGCTTCCCCGAGACGTTATAGACTGCAGCACCGTTGATTCATTTAAACTCCGCCTAGACAAATATCTCGCATCAAACCCGCGACTGACTGCGTTTGTAAATGAATAACTTTATTTTATCCTCCCCTCAGTTACTAACCCATATGTCCCCTACTAACTTCCTAGTCCTGCCACGGAAATTAGTTCCAGGGCAGTAGTTCCCTTTCCAATGTTCCCTTACCCACTATAAACCACTGTTTGGACACTTGATCCTCAGTGTTTTGGAGGACAAGCAGCCTAGAAGGGTCACTAGACCTGTTGTTGCTTGATTTCCTTTGTACTCCTTTGTACTCCTTTGTACCTGTAGTTACATTTATATGAAGACAACAATCGAACATTCAACTAACATCAATATTACCGAAGATATTGCAGTATTTACCTGCTCACAAACATCTCTCACAACCTGAACAACCAACCTTCCCCCAACAATTCCTCCTCTTGCAGTGTTCCCAAATATACGAATTTTATGGCTTTTATATATATTTTTTTTCCAGCCAGAGGAACCTGCAAAATAGAATTTTGTCCTTGTGTTTTTGCGGCAATATTTTAGAGGTGTTATTTGATCGGACCACAGTATTTCCTCGTTTTCTTCGGCACAAATACACTCGGGGGCGACTTTTGTATATTTTCGCATTTTACAGTTTCGAAGGACAGTTAGCCTATCCCCTTGAGGTTTATGGCGCGGTTTGGTAGTTATTTTGGCTATCATTAGATGATGTTATGCAGCTTAGGAAGACTCCGTGGGAAGTAAAGGAGTAAATAGTATCTCAATTAACCGTCTGACTTCCATGTACCACTGGTAATCTGAATAAAATCGTCATCAAATAACTAGAATACGCTGTCAAAATGCGTCATAATCCTGAAGAGGTTAAGTTGTTATATTAAGACTATTGTTGGTGTTTAACGTACCCATTAAGGGGGAGGTAGTCCTATTTTCTGGACCCCCTTCTCCCTCATATTTACCATTTTAGTTTTGATATTTTAAGATGTCTGTTCCACTAGTTTGGCGATTTAGAGACCTTTCCCCTCATTTCTTTGTCAATATATAGACCTTTTGTGCCATCTAGGTGTTGAGGTTTTTCTGGCGAGCGAAAGCGAGCCTGTAATTTTAGAAGGAATTGTCCTGTGGCCGGAAAATTTTTCTACCGAAAAATTTACAAATTTGTCTTGAAGGAGGGTCTATGGGGTATTTTCTTTTAGCTTGATGGAGGTATAGACAGGAAACTAAAAAATATATTGATAAATAAATATACACAGCAAAACATAAACACTACTCCCTTAATTTCACCATCCATATAAACTCTTTATGTTGATGTATTCAAAGGAAAACGAAGCAAAAAAACACGTAACTGCATACACTTATTACTATATACTGTATATTTCCTGTGTCGAATCTTTGTCTTCGATGATTGTGCACGAATAAGTCATGGAATTGTGTACATGTTAATTAAGAGGAGATGGATCACTTTTCTAGACCCCTTTCTCCCTCATGTTTAGACCCATTAGTTTTCAGATTTTAAGCCGTTCGGTCCATTAGTTTTGCGATTTTTTAAGACCTTTCTCCCTATTTCGTTGTCAATATTATGACTTTTCGTGTTATTTAGGTGTCGATCAATTCCTTGCGAGTAAAAGCGAGCCTCTAATGAGTCGTCTAATTTAAGAGGAACCGACCTTCGGCCAGGACCTTTTTCTATCGAAAAATATACAACAAGTTCATCTTGAAGGGTGGCCGGGGTGGGTGGGGGGGGGGGGGGTGGAAGGTTTGATAGAGGTCTACGGAGGAAACTAAATAAAAATACTAAACAAGGTCCATACATGAGTAAATAAATACGCCCATCTCCCCTGAAGTCGTATAAAAAGTAAATGTGTGTGTGTCTTGTTTTCTTTTTCTCTTGAGGCCACAAGCCTAATGCTTGGCAGTAGTAATAGTAGAATATATCATTATAGTTCAGCATTATAATTATTATGTTTATCAACACCTCTCGTGTTGTTATTTATACCAGTTATAATTATATACAGTTTGTGTTCAGGGTGTCAAACCGGAGCATTTCTTTTTTTCTTTTTGAAGACTGAATGTATGGAATACAAGAACATTTACGTGAACTTGCATTGTTGTGGCCATTTTATCACTTTCAAAGAGCAAGTATGAACTATAAACCATAATGTTTGCTATACATATGCAGTAATATATACTAAAACAATTGGACTCGGCTTTCGTTTGACATCCTATCTGTGTTTTTTGTCCCAGTTGTTGGTATATGGAATATCTTACTATAGCATCTGATTTATCGATTCTTAATGTCAAAATTTGATACAGCTGTGTTTGTAACATTAGCACAATTAAAGAGGGTCTTTACTTTGATGCTTGATATTATCTAGATTTCATATCATAATTGAATTTAGCTATTTACCAATGTTGTTACATTTTTTGGGGTAAAGAGTGACGTAAATATACCTAGCTAATTACTTCAAAGTGGTGATTGTTTATTGTGTTATTAACCCCTTCTGTAGCGGTGCCTCCACCGCTACTATTAGACAATTTATTCAATTTAAAGAGGGCCTCCAGCAATAAACAGGCTTCGTACTATCTCACTTAACCCTTTTCACTACCCTCCATCCCTCTTAAATTTCACAAAAACCTCTAAACATAGCTAGAATAAATTAAAAAGACGTCGCCGGTAAAGAAGGAGTTAATAATTTGCATACCTCAGAGAACTCAGTTGCATTTGCCCATTGTTCTAGCTTCTTCAGTTCTACTATTTATGCATGTACAAAGATAGACAGAATACAGGTGAATACCGTCTCAATAAACCCTCTTACTAAAACAAGTCCTTCTTAAACTGCAATAATATCGTCTAATTTTATCCAGAATCAAAAGTAAAAAGGCGTCATGGTGCTGAAGGGGTCCATTGGTCTGGCTTCTTTAGAGCTATTTTTGTCTATATTAACTAAGTGCCCCATTAATTACTATTTCCTTTCACCTATGCATAGCCTCCGATAGCGCAGTTGGGATATTGTACATGCTAAGATTGGTATGCAGGATTCGAAACTGCATAATAAATCGTAGGCTTGTGCAGTATTCTTTAACTGTCTTCGTGGTGCAGTGCATAGTGTGTTGATTTTCGTTGTGAGCATCCTGGGTTCGAATCCCCGGACTGGCACATGTGTCTGTCAAATTCATTAATCGATTTTAGGAGTAGAGCTGGTTGGTGGAGAGAACATAATAATTCATTCGGGTTCAGTCGTAATTTATCGAGAGGTCTTCCCTAGGGTTAAGTGCCCCTTTAATTACTATTTCCTTTCACCTATGCATAGCCTCCGATCACAGTTGGGATATTGAACATGCTAAGATTGGTATGCAGGATTCGAAACTGCATAATAAATCGTAGGCTTGTGCAGGATTCTTTAACTGTCTTCGTGGTGCAGTGCATAGTGTGTTGATTTTCGGTGTGAGCATCCTGGGTTCGAATCCCCGGACTGCCACATGTGTCTGTTAATTTAATTTATCGATTTTAGGAGTAGAGTTGGTTGGTGGAGAGAACATAATAATTAATAAATGTACAAACACAGACCAAATATACAGTGTCACAGTAGTGTGTAATTACTCCTGTGAGGTTATTACAAAACTATTGTTTTCCAGATGTACACTCAGGCGTACTAAAAGTTGCTCAGGGGTGGGTCCTTCCTTCCCCTACTCCACCCTGGGCAGGTGGAAGGGGGGAATCGGGTCCAAGTCTACCCCCACCTTCCACCCCCAAACTATCCCCAACTCCCCCACCTTCTTTCTCTAGCTGGTAGTTAGTGATTAGCGACGATTGGTCTCATGCATTACAAATTATTGTAAAACCATCATTGCACACGCTTACAATGGCCAATATTAACATTTATTAGGAATTTATATATACAATATACTGTATAAGTGTATTCTCAAAATGAGTCTCTATACACAACGTGGGTTACACGAATCTGGGCTGTAGTGGTCTTCTAGTTTGCATCCAGGACCCCACCTCTTCTCTCTCTCTCTCTCTCTCTCTCTCTCTCTCTCTCTCTCTCTCTCTCTCTCTCTCTCTCTCTCTCTCTCTCTCTCTCTCTCTCTCTCTCTCTCTCTCTTTCTTATTGCACTACTTTCTACGATCAAGACTTAATGTGATTTCAATATAATAATATTGTAATTAAATCCAATCTCATACAGTATTCAGGATATTATGTTCACCATTATTGCAATACACATCAATGTGCCCTCTACGAATTACTCTTAGGTTCTCAAATTACTTACACAGTCGGGTTTTTATATCATAAAAGGAAAGGACTACAGGCAAAGATAGGCTGGAATAGTGTTGCAACACTTATTGATTGTTTAGTTTATCATTTGAATCAGTTTCTCTCATTTATTCAATACCATACATACTATAAACGGTCTGTATTTAATTGTATGTTGCTTATACACTTTTTTAATCAAGTCAATGTAGAACTTGATACAAATTACTATCAAAGTCGGTGTTAACTTTTATTAAGGTGTGAGTATAGAGCCCTTGAGTAGCAGGGTTTGCCTTCTCACTTCCCCTTTCTCTGTCTCTATCTGTGATCCCAGCCTCTCACCTCTACAAATCCCCAAATAAGAAATAGGATTAATTGGCAGTTTTACCATCAATTCTCCTCTATGTGTATCAAATGCATCACACACACTAATGAAGGAAATATACCACATTCAGACCCGTTACATCTTGGTTGTAAAAAGTGTGTGCTGTGAGAGAGTTACAAGGAATTGTTAGTATCTCAAAGACCTTCCGGTCCATTTCGGGGAAACATTCGAAGTAGAAGGAGAGACATTTTTCAATGCACTACACTCCTTACAGAGTGTGCAAAATACTATTTACTGCCTTCTTGAACTGCTCAACTGAGGAAATGTTTACATACAACTTCTGAGGAAAGTTTCTTCCAGGAAGAACAGATATTAAATGGGAAACAGTTTCCATAAATACTAGTGCTTAACCTTTTCAATTCTAACTGCCAGCCAAGGTTGTGTATTGTATTCATATTGAGGCTAAACATATTGCTATGATACACATTATCAAACCCATTATATATTTTATAAACTTGAATGAACTGACCTCGTAGTCTGCGTGTTGAGAGAGAGAGAGAGAGAGAGAGAGAGAGAGAGAGAGAAGCAGATCACTACAGCTGAGATTCTTGTAACCCACGTTGTGTATAGAGATTCATTTTGAGAATACAATTACATAGTATATTGTAATTATACATTCCTAATAAATATTAAATGTTGGCCATTGTAAGCATGTGCAATGATGGTTTAACAATAATTTGCAATGCATGAGAAAAATCGTCGCTAATCACCAACTGCCAGCTAGAGAAGGAGGGGGGGGGGGGGGGGTAGACTTGGACCCGACTCCCCCCTTCCACCTGCCCAGGGTGGAGTAGGGGAAGGAAGGACCCACCCCTGAGCAACTTTTAGTACACGTGAGTGTACAGGTACAGTTGGTCAAAGTTCCAGCTGATCCACCCTCGCTCTGGGGCTCGCAGAATTAGCTGGCAATACTGGTGTAGCGATACCACTTGCCATTAATGTGTTACCTGTGTCTGTCCTGTGTATTACTGCAAATTAGACTATGTAATGTTAACGTTGTGAAGACTAAATGCTCCTTCATTAAGCAGCCACCAATAAAACAGAAATATGTATTCTTATAAAATCGAGTAAAGTATGTTGTGGCAGCCAGCAGGTTTTATATGCGTTGCCAATCAGTGGATATAATAACTTGAATATTTAAGCAAATCTACGAAATTTGGGTGAATGTTCGGGATCATACATAGGATGTATGCATTTTTATTTGAGATAGGCTTACTTTCCCTTGTTTAGTATAATGTTCTAACAATGATATTGCCGAAATCAGATCTACCAATCCCAATCTTTGTAAGACGCACCTCCTTCCTACACCAGTATTGCCAGATAATTCTGCGAGCCCCAGAGCGAGGGTGGGTCAGCTGGAACTTTGACCAACTGTACATATGCATCCTCATACATTGAGCATGTAATCAACCTATGTATGTTTGAGGCAGTGATGAATATCTGTATCTATTTGTCCTGCCATTTTTTTTCTCCTGACTTATATAGGCCCTATTCAGATTTGGAGGAAGGTATTTTCTAACTCCTTTATTATTTATCGGGACCTCCTTGATATTTTAACACTAACCTAATCAATCAATTTGCAGCATATTTTGCCCTATAACCCTTTTTGCTAGCACTACTAGAAATACGAGTAAATGGTGTCTTAGAGAATCTCCAGTACCCTTCTTCAGTTGAAGTTGGAGGGGAGCCTCTCCCAACATACCAGGCAAAAAAGGTTGTCTGGCAGTTTACTGGGAAATAAGGCACGTCCTTATGATTTAACAATATTATGGAATAATATTGTGCTTTCTGATGTAATTGGAGACTGATTAAAGGCCGTAGATGGGTATAGTGTATATGGGTAGTGATTATGGTGGTGTATTACGTGTATTACGTGCTTCCACTTGGTGTGGATGACCTTCCCTGCCTTTTGAATGGCCTTGCCCACGGTTTTGGTGTGAGGAAGGAATTGAACAGATAATCACTGTATTCCAGGCTGTGGTTGTGCTTAAACCAGCTCCTGTAGTTTGCCCCTGGATTTAACATCATACCAACATACAGGATGTGTTAGTGCCATAGATTTATTGAAGAGTTGATACCGGCCTGTGAGTTTTGTTGTGCCACTTTATTAATTAACCCCTTCAGGTACAAAGGAGTACAAAGGAGTACAAAGGAGTACAAAGGAAATCAAGCAACAACAGATCTAGTGACCCTTCTAGGTTGCTTGTCCTCCAAAACACTGAGGATCAAGTGTCCAAACAGTGGTTTAGAGTGGGTAAGGGAACATTGGAAAGGGAATTACTGCCCTGGAACTAATGTCCGTGGCAGGATTAGGAAGTTAGTAGGGGACAGATGGGTTAGTAACTGAGGGGGGGATAAAATAAAGTTATTCATTTACAAACGCAGTCAGTCGCGGGTTTGATGCGAGATATTTGTCTAGGCGGAGTTTAAATGAATCAACGGTGATGCAGTCTATAACGTTTCGGGGAAGCCCATTCCACAAGTTGACAACTCGATTGAAGAAGAAATTCTTAGATTCGTGTGAGTTAAAAGATTTACCAATAATTTTGCAACCGTTTCCCCGCGTGTAATTAGATTGGTCGATAGTGAAGTACTTACTACAGTTCATATTGTCGATGCCTTTGATGATTTTGAACACTTGAATTAAGTCACCTCTTAATCTGCGCTGGGTTAAAGGAAATAGATTTAATTCTCTAAGACGCTCTTCGTATGGTTTGTTCTTTAGGCTAGGTATCATTTTGGTAACTCTACGTTGAACTCGTTCTAGCTTGTTTATATCTTTTTGGTAATAAGGGCTCCAGGATTGAACGCAGTATTCCAGAAGAGGGCGGACTAATGAATTGTAAAGGGTTAGGATAACTTCTTTGGATTTATGCTCAAATGACCTGCCTATAAAGCCAATTATTTTGTTTGCCTTCTTAAAAACTTCTGAACATTGTTGAGTCGGTTTTAGGTTACTCGATATTGTTACTCCCAGATCGGTTTCTCTGTTTACATTCTTAAGCTGAGTGCCATTCATCGAATAGTTTGCTTTCTCATTTAGGTATCCGATATGTAGTACTTTACATTTATCCGCATTGAAACTCATTTGCCAAATTTGGGCCCAACATGACAATTTATCTAGATTGTGTTGCATATCGTCAACTTGTTCTTTTGAGAGTACGCTATTTGCAATTTTTGTATCGTCAGCAAATTTTGAGATTGTACAGGTGAGACCCTCATCTATGTCGTTGATGTAAATTAGAAAGAGAATTGGTCCTAGTACCGATCCCTGGGGTACCCCGCTACTTACATTGGTCCATTTTGATGCCTTACCGTTTATGACTACTCTTTGCTTTCTGTCGCTGAGCCAATTTTCTATCCATTTCAACACAAATTGATAAACAAATTGATAAAGCGAACTCTCTTGCAAGTTCGTATACAAGTCATGTCCGGAGTGTGAAGTAAGAGTATCGCCCCACTTGGTCACAGGTAAATTAAAGTCACCAAAAATTACAGTATCTTGTGAGTTACTTACATCTGCAATTTGTTCGTAAATTTCTCGGTCAGTTTGCACTGATTGAGCTGGAGGTCTGTATATTAATGCAAGTATTATTTTGGTACCTTTATTATTCTTTATTAGCACAAAAGATGCGTCGACGTTCACAATTTGAGGTTTTGACAAGAGGGTAGGGTTAAGACTTTCTTTGATATAAAGTAAAACGCCACCTCCATTTCGATTTATTCGGCTTTTCTCAAACATTACATAACCGGGAAGTGAATACTCTGCTAAAAAGTCTCTATCTTCTGTATTGAGCCAAGATTCTGTTATGCCAATCACATCATAATTTTCTGTAAACACTAGCTCCTCTAAATCTGAAAATTTATTGCGTATGCTACGAGCGTTTGCATAGAAAACCTTTAAATTTGTTATTTTAGAACTCACGGAACGCTCTTTAATAATATTTTTGGTTCTTGTCGGATCTACATTTATGTTCATGGCTGTCCTCGGTCCTCGCTGTCTTCGGTCCTTATCGCTGGTGGTCCTCGGTTGCCTCTGTTTTTTTTTGGCGTTGGATGATTTATGTCACTGCTGCTTCTTCTCGGATGGCGTTTTTTTGATCCATGGCTGCGGACTGCTTCGTGTAGGAGACGACCCATGCGTGCTGAACCCACAGGGTTTAGATGAGTGCCATCCTTGCGGAACAGAGTAGGCTGGTTGTAGAAGTTGTCCCAGAGGTTGATGAATTCAACTTCTTCCCTCAGACACAAATGTTTTAGTCGGCTATTTGTGCTGAAAGCCTTGTCGTAGAATTTGTCAGGTGCGTCGATCTTGGGGAGAATGCCTGAGATGATGATATTCCTTGACTTGTTTTTGTAGTGCTGGATCATCTTGCGATATTTCTCCATCAACTCTTCGGATCTGGTGCGCATGACGTCATTTGAACCAGCATGGATGACAAAAAGGGTATTTTCATTTGCATCCTTTGTGGTATCTTCGAAGGCTTCCACAATGTCGTCCAGTCCAGCTCCTGGGATGCAAAATCTTTTTCGTTGATTTGGGACTCTGTCGCAGAACTCTTCGACCTGTCCTCGTAGGATGGAATCCCCAACGAGCCTGGTCTCTTCTGGTTCGTCTTCCATCTCTACCAATATCTCAAATCTGTTGGACATTGTGATACCATATGTTTTTTTTTCTTCATTGCGTAACTGTTTAATTCATTGTTTAATAATTTTAATAATTAGTAATATATAATTAATAACCTAATAACAATAATTTACTAAGTTTTATAATAAAATACTTAATTATCAAGTTTTGTCAGTGCTTAATTAATTAGCACCTGGTCACCCAGTTAGTATTTGTGGCATAATTTTGGTGTGCCGTGTACCATGCTGTGTTGTAACAATTATCTGCTTTGGGCTGTTTTTGTTTTTATTACGGCAGGGTGACATACTGTAATAGAGGGGGCGGGGGGGGGGGGGGCTCTTTTGGAGGTAATAGTTACAGGTTGGTTTTCTCTATGACAGTCACTGTACCCTTCTTGATCATAGCACGGCACTGTGGATAGTTTAGTAGGTAAGAGTCTGTGGCCAGAGTGGCTGTTATTTGGGGTTATGATCTGTTTCGAAATATAATTTGTACATTTTTTTTGGCAGAGCCGAAGGCGGATTCTTTCTAAAATTACAGGTTCGCTATCGCTCGCCAGGAAATAATCGACACCTACTAAAAAAAGTGTATTTCAGACCCGATGTCGCATCGCCTTTCGCAATTTGTGGCAAGACTATAGGTAACATAATAATGACATTCGAACACAATGTTATTGATACCCCGCCGTAAATTATGGTGTTATAAAGGTTTGTCAAATTATTATAGTTACGATGCTACCTCTTAGGGTAGCCAAAGGGAACGAAAAAACATGAGCAAGCGATCGGACACCAGACAGACCCCCCTCCCCTACAGTCATACTGTCCCTCCCCCACCAACCCCACCAACCAAGCGCCCCCACCAACCCCCTCCTACACTCATCCTTCTACCCCCTCCCCACCTCTCTCTCTCTCTCTTTCTCTCTCTCTCTCTCTCTCTCTCTCTCTCTCTCTCTCTCTCTCTCTCTCACACACACACACACACACATAGCATATTGGATAATAATTATAAAGACATTCAGTACTTTGTACATTAATATACCGTGGTGTTACGCGACATTGGGTTTACAATAGAACTAAAGTATATACAGCAACAATGAGTTGGGCAGCTTTTGCAAATGAACATGACCCATAAGTTGTTAATCACATTACAGTATACTGTCTTTGCTAGCAAGTTTGGCGGGTAGTTATAATTATAACCCTAAAATTTATGGTTGGGTATGGTCGTTTCAGGCTATATGGACCTGTTGTTCGGTTATCCGTATGATGTGATGACATGATTGGCCATAATATTCTAAAGAATTGGAAGAGGTTTGTATAATTACAGAATAAATAAATATTAACAAGAGAATTAATGGATAATTAAACAGGCAAGTGTACTGTACATATATTTTATTTTAGTCTTCGTCACTGTCAAGGAAGAGCTCATCCTCATCATCGCTGTCAAAGCTTATAACGACAGGTTCCACAATGTCATGAATATTGTCAGATGACCAATAATCCTCTTCAAACGCCATAGCTCTTCTTACGGCACCTGCCCAAATGTCTTTGGTTGCGCGTAACTTTGCTTCCTCTAACCTGGCCTTCAGGCTGGCACGAGTGAATCGTTGTAACGAGGTGCATACGTATCTCTTCATACACCCCCACACCTGCTCGATGGCGTTCAGCTCAGGATGCGCCGGTGGAAGTCGGACAACTTCGTGACCCCATTCTCGGATTATATTATCCACTTTGTACCGTGGCTTTGGTCGATTTTCTTTGCATATACGAAGGAGTTCAGGACGAGTAGCGTGAGGTGAGAAGGGGAGTTTCCTTTCCTCCAACCATTTCACAAGGTCAGCTTTTTTGGTGGTAGTAGTGGGACAGCGACTTTCCTCCGTAAACTGGCTGTGGTAGGGTGCATTGTCCAACACAACTACTGATGGCTCTGCCAATGCTGGTAAAAGTTGTGCTGTGAGCCAGTGAACAAAAAGGCTGCTGTTCATTTCCCCGTGGTAGTCACCTGTTTTGTTCTTTGCAGGGAAACATACAAAGGAGCCTTCCACAAAACCCTCGACTGTGCCACCTGCTACCACCACAAATCGCTCTCCTTCACCAGGTGGCACCTGACGGCTGTAGGTGGCACTTGTTTCAGGTTGTGTTCTGTCCACCCACTCCCTGTTGTGTGACATCCTTGTTGTGAACCACGTTTCATCCACATACACCACCTGTCTTTCTTCCTGCCGATGATGCTGGAGTGCGCGGAGAGCGTCAATACGACGACATACTATATCATTCGACTCTTTCCGTACATACATTTTTCTCTGTGATACCCTGTAACGGAATCCCATGCTGTGCAACACACGCCATATCGCTGTCTCTGAGGTCTCACTTGGAATAATATCTGCCCTCTTCAAATCATCGGTCAGGGTAACAACAGTAAATGTTTCTTTTGCAGCAAACTTGGCATGCACAAAACGTCGTATGGCACCAATAGTAAAGCTGTCAAAGACAGGTGGTGTAGTGGAGGGGGTCGGGGAGTCAGGCGGTGTAATGGTGGGAGTGCTCGGTGTTTCAGGTGGTGTGTCTGGCTGTGAACGCAGGTTGCGCTGCACCATCTTCCGCACTGCCTGGATTGTCATACGGCCTGTGTGGAAAGACAATATCGTAGAATAGGGAAATGGTCGAATATTAAGGACAACATAGTTGTATTATTATATGTTATGGTATTATGTGGTGGGCTGAATCCAAGATCTATAGACTAAGGTCTACCGGACGGCTGACCAAAATAAGCTCTCTCCCGCGCACAGTGTAGAGTGCGCCCCACACTAGCCTGCGCTCGACCCAGCTTCCCTCCCTCAATACCAGTACCTCTTCTTTTGTTGTTTATTTATTCCTTGTAAACTATAGTCCATGGGATCTAAGATCAGTGGAAGTTCAATCAGTTCATTCACTTTGAGTAATCGATCAAGAACAAACGAGGTGAAACAAAGTGGATGTATTATATTATGCATTTTAAACATCCTGAACCTAGCATAGACACATTGAGGATAGCTACTATACAGTTATTATTATTTTTACACACACGCACACTCAGTTTGTACAATACATTGTACGTGTTTGTGTGTGTTTGGTCAAAAAGCCCCTTTTGGGTCAAACTTGTTTTAATGTTTCACTACATCCTTCTACTTTATAAGGAATTAGGCGGCTTGTCATGTCATTAATGACAAGGAGTAGCTTAACATAGGTAAGGTAGAATTTAAGCACACTCACACACACACACGCGCACACACACACACACACACACACACACACACACACACACACACACACACACACGGACACTGATTACATGTGTGTGTCTTTCGAAATAAGTTCGTGTTTTTATTACAAGGGACAAATTATTGTTCTCTTCCCTTTCTCCCTTTCAATTGGACATAAACAATAGAGAATACATACATTTAAAAACATGGCTTCCTCTACCTTCGTTCACAAAATCGTGATTACTTCGTTCTCTGTTTATCCAGATGTAAGTAATCAACTATGACCAACAACAAACAAACAACAAACAACAACAAACAATTCAGCACTAGACCAATTAATATAATGTGTTCAAACAAACGTAGCCAAATGTAACAATACTCAAACATTCACACCAATATCAATAAGACACACACACACACACACACACACACACACACACACACACACACACACACACACACAACCACTAACAAAATGTATCACACAAATACAGGGTGTCTCGCAATATTGTTTTCCCTGTAGATACTTCTACAAAGGAAAGACTGTTAAAACGTTATAGGCATCACAACATACTACATATTTTTGCAACTATATGGCCTTTTACATTCGGCATTCTTAACCCGCTCTAATGATAGAATGGAATGGTTATTTTAGTAGTGTATGGTTTATGGTGTTATATAAAGTAATTATACCATGCTGCACCATGCACAACTTTGTTTTCATATCCCTTTCATTTGGCGGGAACATGGATTTAAAACAATGAACATGACAAAAATACCTACTTTACAAGGCAGTAGCTGTAAAATGTTGACAACAAAAACATATACATTTTATAGAATATTTTGGTTCATAATAGCGCTCTTTAATTTCTGAAAGTGCCGATACGGTTTCTAAAGAATCGTGGAGTACCCTGTATACAGCCACTATTAAACAGGATCAGACATATCCACAAAACAAAAATGATCACATACAGTATATAGTGTCGCTAACAAAAAGTATGTAAGACAACCATAAAATGTAACTCAAACATACAGGCAACAATTGTCACACAGCCACACCTCTACACACTACCATGATTATAGTATTTATCACCACCCATAGCAAGAAAACTACAATCATTATTACGAATAACAAAACTAATGAACACCCATACCAACGAACATAAGACTAACATTTATTTGTTTACGGTAACAAATACTCGTTTTAATATTGTTTACTTATATACACTACAACTACTTGTAATACTCGCACACACATTCACATCATATGTATACAGTAGCCTATACACATATACACTGCCAGCGACAAAATAACGTATATCTATTTACACCATCAGTGTTATAAAATAACACAAATATTACTATCAATAAGGCACGCAAGCAGGCATCCACTAATAATATTCCCACAATCACCAATATCTATTACTCACACAATCACCTCCAATAAAAACAATTCACATTGGCCTACGCATACTATTACTATCATGATATTGTTTACATGTTACCACTCATCTCCACTTCCATTAATATCCCCATATCTGTATTATTTTAAGCTTACCGTGTGGTAGAAACATGGAAGGTACAGTATCGTCTTGCAATGGCCAGTCATTTTTAGTCCTCTTATAAGTACCGAGAAGACGTGATTGCATATCATCCATCAAGTTGTTAACGTCAAAATGAATGGAGCAAATCAATGCATGTGTTGGGTTGCTTTTATCTGTATGTTGACTGGCATTCAAACACAAGCGTCATATTTTTTAATTTTTGGGAATCGAAAATAATCTAATGTTTTCAGATGTTTTTGCTTGTTTGATGATGTTAAGAAACCCAAACACAGAGCAGTTATTCGGCATAGTGATCCACACAACCAACTAGCGGGGCCTATAAACAAAGAATGTCATTCTAATATTCATAGTGCGCCTACATGAACTTTCTGTGTTCAGGTTACCCATTTTGGTTTGAGCCCAAGTGCGAGAGGAGGGGCGCAGGTCTGTCATTTGACAGGCGCTAATCCACCCCTACCTGCGCGCCGGTTGACCTTAGTATATAGGTCTTGGCTGAATCTATTGGAATAATATAAGGTTGAATAACCTTACGAATTCACCTCACCTGAGGAAAATTTGTGGCACGTAGCTCATATAGAATGTAATGGTATTAAGATCAAGATATAATCACCAAACATTGTCATTCCTATAAAATATGTTCCGTAAACGTAAAGACAAAAGCGTTATGGCTAATAATTACCTGCTAAGGCTTATTTTCAGTGCGTCAGCGTTCTTCTCTTGGTTGAACATATTGAAAAGTGGTAGCGCAATCACACCTTTGCATCCACGCGGGCATCTCAGCATACCGGCCATCTCCTGCATGGATGTAGCACACCTTCAGTAGCTTGTGAGTAGGCACCTTCCTCGATCGCAGGCCAGTCAACATCTCCCGTTAAATTGCTCAAGTATTCCAAACACTGGGAAAATATCAAACTGAAACAGACCTATCACGGTTGTTTCGCTAAACTATCAATCCAAGCTCCGCCCATAATTTTCATTCATAAACTATTATACGTATATATTAAAGCATATGTATGGCTTTATATTTTCCCTTTAACAGACAATGTTTAGAGAGAGAGAGAGAGAGAGAGAGAGAGGTGGGGAGGGGGTATAGAAGGATGAGTGTAGGAGGGGGTTGGTGGGGGCGCTTGGTTGGGACAGTATGACTGTAGGGGAGGGGGGTCTGTCTGGTGTCCGATCGCTTGCTCATGTTTTTTCGTTCCCTTTGGCTACCCTAAGAGGTAGCATCGTAACTTTAATAATTTGACAAACCTTTATAACACCATAATTTACGGCGGGGTATCAATAACATTGTGTTCGAATGTCATTATTATGTAACCTATAGTCTTGCCACAAATTGCGAAAGGCGCTGCGACATCGGGTCTGAAATACACAGTAAATGGCACAAGAGGTCTTAATAATGTCAAAAAGGGGGTGAAAGGTCTTAAAATTGCCAAACTAATTGGCCGAACGTCTTTATATATCAAAGCTAATGGGGCTAAGCATGAGGGAGAAGGGGGTCTAGAAAAACGACACCCCCTTCCTCCCACCTATAACTATTTATAAATGTACCAAGCCAGTCAGAATAGTGTGCCATTGTGAATAATTAAGAAAAGGTATCTCGTTCTAATAAGTTCTCCTTAACCCCTTATGTACCGTTAATGTGTTTTAACTACATTCTGGCTATTGTTAGACGATCTTATTCAGTTTTAAAAGGGCCTCCAGCAATTAACAGGCTCCAAACTATCTTACTTAACCCTTTTTATTATCACAGATCCTTCTTAAACTGCATAAAATCGTCCAATTATAGCTAGAATAATATAAGAAAGACGTCGCCGGTACAGAAGGGTTTAACCCTTTCTGTACCGGAGAGGTCTTTTCATATTTATTTCAGCTACATTGGTAAACATTATATGATAAGTTGGTATCTATGGGGAAAAAATTGCGATAGTCTGCAGCCTTTTTTAAGTGCCAGACATCTTTCGTAAGCTGAATGGAGTACAATAAACAGCCTTTGTGAAATATTACTAAAGGTTAGTTCCTTCTAATAGTCCCTCCCTTAACATGTCCCCTTGCAATTTTATGGGGAAATATTGTTGATTTTTTGGACCCCCTTCTCTTTCAATGTTTATCTCCGTTAGTTATGAGACCGTAAGACGTTCACCCCATTAGTTTGTCGATTTTAAGACCTCTCGCCCCATTTTTTTGTATCGATATTGTTACGGCTGGATCGGCAATACATATTCGGGATTCTTGATCGTAGGACAGAAATGGCTTAAGTGACAACGACACGCTCGATTCCAGTCCCAAATACTATATGCTCCAGACAACAAAAGCACCAACGCCCTACAGAGTTATCGTCTACGGTAACGAGGTACCTTAACTCGGCGAAAGTGTACAACAGGGGTAGGCTATGAGGCTAAACTCCCTCAGACATTTATAGGTTACGTTATTACTAAAGAAATGCAATACTCAAGAAACTACGTTAATATTAAGCCTCTAATAATGTAGAATAGAAGCAGGCTAAAGGTATGACAGTGAAATGCTAAATGACAAATGTACACGCCTACTTGAAAGCGCGTGCACTACAATAACTGTCCCCTACTAACATGCACTAGCATGTAGCATACAAGATGTTCATGATCCAGTAGATACCTAATAATACACATGGGAGGAACATAAATAGTAGTCACTTATTATAATAATGAATCTATACTTGGAATAACTAAAAGGTTGCAGGCAACAGTACTGCGCCGGTAGCCTACTACCGCATAGGCTACTTCGCTTCTCTCACTCTGTCTCCCCTCCGAGTCCGTATGCGCCCTACGCAACAGAACTCCGGACACAGCAGCAAAACGACAGTGCAGTTAATTGATACATGAAAGTATTAATAGTGTTGTCTTGTGTGTGAGTAATGTGTATTGTAAAGGTGTATTGTGTAAAAGTGTATTGTACATATACTTAAAGAGAGCTGCAATGCATAGTAAAATAAAGATATATCCCACTCATCATCCCCATGTGTTCTAGCTAGCAGGCCAAGTCACAGGAACAACGAGTCCCAGCACCGAAAGCGAGAACCCAGGAGAAGACTGTAGAGAACACAAGGACAGATAAATTACGTTACTCTACTATACCGGCACTATGAGCGAGCTGTAGTCTCGGGTACTACACTCGCTCCTGGCTCGGTATGCAAATCAAGGCTAAGTCCTCGTCCCTCTACAGACAACTCCTGGGCATGGTCGGGCTCTTACACATGGCACCAGTCTAGTCACAAATGGGATGATGAGCGGGGCATATAACTCGTGAACATGTAGAACGTTCACCAACTATCCTCATCAAGAAGATCGCTGTTCACATTAACCCCTTAAATCTAATACATGTAAATATATGCTTGTCCTAAGAGTAATACGAGAGGTGAGTGCTGAAACTCCTTTAGGACCTCAAGGGAAGGTTATTCATTTAAATAGAGAGAAGAATGAAATGAGAGTAATGTCGTCAGAGAGAAAGAGTGCAACAGTGAGAAGCTGGGAGAGAGGGCAAGGGATGTTAGAATCTCAAAGGTTCTAGGCAACCTGGTCATGGAACACGCAGCCAGCCTCCAGGCAGTGTGCTGTACGACAACATGGGCCCAGCCCAGGCAGCGTAGGCAGGCAACAATGGACTACCAACCCTGTCGCGCCTAGCTATAAGCGCAGGGCTGCCAACCAGTCCATACGTCTGGCAACCCACCCGGCCGGCAGCGTGGCGCGTTGCTACCCTCTTGCTCTGAAGCCTAACTCACTCTCTCTCTCTCTGAACTCCCATTGTCTTATCTATCAACTTCTCTATTGATACTACATATTAAATGGAAGGTCTCGACATGGCTTAAAACAAAACCCACCACTGGTTAGCACATGACGAGACCTTTGCAGAGATACAAAGAACATAGTTATAAGTTGTCACACTCAATATACATTGCGGCTGACGGTAGCCAGATCACGGGCGGTACAGTCGAGTACCAAGGAGTACAATCAGGTTGCGTTGCCAAGCACTGGGGTGCGTCACAATATCAACACCTTTCGTGCCATTTAGGTGTCGATTATTTCCTGCCGAACGATAGCAAGCCTGTTATTTATGAGGAGTCGGCCTTCGGCAGGGATATTTTTCCACCGAAAAGTGTAAACATTTATCTTGAAGGGGATATTGGGGGTGTTTTTTAAGTTTGACAGAGGTCTAGGGAGCAAACTAAAATCCTCCTTTAACAGGCTTCGAACTATCTCAATCAACCCATTTAACTACCATAGATCCTTCTTAAAATGCAACAAAGTCGTCTAAAGGAAGCTGGAATTTAAGGAGGTAGTATTTTTTTTTTGGGGGGGGGGGATTATGTATATATGCTAAAATAACCAGATTCACGAATTCCACCATACCTCACAAAAGAAAACAAACCGACGAAGGGGAGACCAATGTAACCAGCACCGGCAGACAATAAACAACAAGGAAAACGGAACAGGATGGACGACGGAGCAACTCAAAGAGAATTAACAAAAGCGAAGGAAAGAAGTAATAAGAACAATACAACAATACAACGAAGATGCCCAGCATACCCAAACTTCTCCACATCATCAACAAAGAAGACCACAGCAGAAACCAGAAGCAGAATATCTACACCGAGAAGGAAAACTCACCTCCATCACAGAAGACCAACGCGCCAGTAAAACCACGTGTGGGAAATAAAACAAAGACAAAGCCCACCACACCTAGCCGCCCAAAAGCCACCTGTGCATCACTACCGTTTATCAAAAGAGAGCAAGAATTGCCACAATCAAACCTGATATACCAACCACACCAGGCAAAAGCATTGCAACTTCACACCAACACCACGAAGCCACAAAGAAGAAAATAGTGTTCAGTCAGGGACAAAAGGACCAACATAGATGCACTAGCCAGGGACGCTTACGCCGTTCTTCCGCCAAGAAGTCTACTCACCTGCCCACAAAATTCTAGGGGGTCCTCATAATCCCCCCGGAATACTGGACTTATGACCTTCTGACCCCCGCACACCTGAC
Organism: Paralithodes platypus; assembly: GCA_032716605.1. Taxonomy (NCBI): domain Eukaryota; kingdom Metazoa; phylum Arthropoda; class Malacostraca; order Decapoda; family Lithodidae; genus Paralithodes; species Paralithodes platypus. The sequence goes on from CM064531.1 coordinate 11,911,268, forward strand.
CTGGGATATCTCGGCCAAAGTCGTCACTACCCCAACGAAAACCTGGATAAGGCAAGCAATTCTAGGGCTTGGTTCAATGTACATGTACACAATCTAGCCCTAAAAATTACCCTCCCATTCAAGGATTGTACTGAAACCATGGTGAATGTCTTTCGAGGTCTGAGCAGTTATTTTACCTATTGAGGAATTAATATTATGCACATGCCATGGTATAATGCTTAATAATAAGATCCCTAATAGGCTGCACCTTTGGTATTAGAAGCATAACTGTGGGACATGTCCCTACCTTACTTCTTTTGCCAAAAACCGCACTCTAAAACTATAGAAAGATACTTGCCATGGTAAAGTTCATTCGACTAGTTAGGGCTATGTGAGATACAGCTAACAACGGCACTCTACATATGAAAGCCCTTATGTTTGTCCGACGCCATGGTCGGGGGCACTTTCAATTAAAAGGCTTAAACACTGCCCCCGAGTTCTTTGAACCTCTTCTAACGGTCAGTGGCAGATCAAGCAATATCAGTAAGTTCATGATCTTACTATCTCCTCGCGTTAGCCCGATACCTTGTTGCTGTGTCATGACACTTAGAGACATTGTATTAAAGACCCTAAGTCAAGAGTACCGAAACGGAACTTAACCACCGATTAGCATAACGGTCAGGATAAACGAGTAACTCTAGCCCCAAGACATGTTCTAGCTTATTACTCGCGTTAGTCCGATGAAAGTGCCCAATGTCATGACATCAAGGAACTATCATTTAAGACCCAAAACCAGCTAATCCATCTGTATCCCAAACTACCCATCCACATGGCAGGACCACCTAAACGGCCCAACGGAGAACTAGAAGACCAGACAGCTGCTATCTCATCTCAACTCACAGTAGTGTGAGTTGAGATGAGATAGCAGCTGTCTGGTCTTCGTCACTCCAAACTTCAAGTGTTAGCCTAGGAATAAATTTTGAAAATCCACTCTCACTAATACACCAGTTCAACAAGGCGAATTAGTTATAACGACAGAGTCCCCAAATTTAGACTCTGCTCAATTCACACCAGTGCGACAGGTGAATCAAGACAAAAACAGTCCACAAATTTTACTCTGTTTATTTCATCACCAGTGCTACAAGGTGAACTAGTTAGCACGACAGACCACAAATTATACTCTGTTTAATTCACACCAGTGCGACGGGTAAATCAAGATAAAAATAAAAGTCCACCATTGAGACTGTTTATTTCCCCAGTGCAAACGGGGAATATTATCAAGACAGAGTCAACTATTTAGACATTGACTATTTCTTGGAGTTGTGAGATTGTCTATATTTGTATAAGCATAGTGAAAGAGAGAGATAGCTAAGAGATTCCTAGTTCCATTGCGGATCCTCGACCGTGCTCGTGCTCAGGACATATATGTTATAACCATTTATTCACGCATAAATATTAGTATTGTTAAACTTAGCGATTACATAAACAAAGTTGTTCATCAAATGTACACAGTGTTATATGTTACCCTTTGTTTCTTCTGTGCATGTGTTGTGTGACTTTGAATACTCCAGTTAAGTACAACTTACCAAAATCCAATCTAAACCTGGTAAAAACCCTGTTATAACATTGGCGGCAGACGGTTGTTCTTGATTCGGGAAGAAAGAGTAATTTCAGCACAAAAATCATAAGAAATAAAGAGTTGTATCACATATTTGGTGTGGTGTGGAGGTAGATGTGCTGGAAAGTGTGAAAATGAACAACTTGAGATGGTTCGGCCATATGGATCGTATGGAAAGTGAGAGAATGACTAAGAGGGTGTACGAGAGCGAGGTGGAGGGTCAGAGAGGGAGAGGTAGACCGAATGAGAGGTGGAAGGATGGAGTGAGGAAGTACATGAACGAAGGCGGTGCTGGTTGGGGGGAGGGGCATTGACTGACTGGGGACAGAGGTGCATGGGGGCGGTTCGTTCGTGGCCACCCCTTCGGGGATCACGGCGTCAGGCAATAGATAGATAGATAGATCACATATTTTAGTCATCATGGCAACTAACCGCTCACATATCCCCATTCCCAAGTACGATGGGGATGCATACTATATTCAAACTTATCTGCATATGGTTACTTGACCTGGCCTACAACAACGATCGCGAAAAGATCGCTGTACTATTAACGCACCTCGGAAAAGCCGTTTTCCTGGTAGCAACACAGGTTACCTGGGATCAATTCCGATCCATTGTGATTGATGCAATCCAGCCATCATTGGGCTACGTCGTCGCCCAAACAAAAATTGACGAAGTAAGATACGAAGGGGATATCGACGTCTTCCTGGCCACAATTATCCAGCACGTCAAATCAGCCTACCCTACGCAGACCGCAGAGCAACAGAAGCAACAAATCTTCAATCATCTACTAAGAATACTACCCTCGTTCGTCAAAGAACACTTTACCATTCATGACACCACCGGATTTCAAAAAGATGTCCTAACCATAAGAAAACTTCTCGCTGCCCGCCCAAAAACATTTACGGTAGCGGCTATAAAAATATTCCCTACCCACCCACAGCCTAACAAGAGGCCGGGAAACTTTCAGCAAACGTACAACCCCAGACCAACACCGGGTCGCCCTCAGCCTTATAACCCCGGTCGCCCCCAACACTTCCGGGCAAACCAACCCCAAATAACGCCACCCCGGATAGATCCCTCAAATAAACAAACCGGACAGTTTACTCAGAGACCAACATCAGGATACACCCCTAGAGACCAACCAATAGTAACAATCAATCCGTTTGACTTCCGAGCAGTGGTGGCTTGTCAGTAGCACTGTGGAACTGCAGCACCCCCTGTACATTTCTTATACACACAATTATGAATATATACATGAATATAAGAATCTAGGTATGATTATCAATAATCCTAAGCTTACAATTATTGCCCATCCTCTCATTTCTATAAAAAAAAAAGCAAACAATATGTTGAACTGCGTACTCAAAAGTTCCAATTTTACTTGTATGGTGGTATGTGATAGCCAAGCCGCGAGGACAGGAAAGGGGAGAGCACTGTGACTCGCACAGTGCCGGCCTGGCTGTTGTTGAGGAAGGGTGTTTGGATGCGTAGTTCCGTTATCCTCTCTGTTTCGCAATTCTCCAAGCTTAATCATTTTTTATTAGTGATGGTGAATTGGTGATGAGTGATAATTACAGCTCATATTGTGCAATATCATTTTATAGAAACTTCACATAACTTAATAATTGTCTTTTTTTCAGAGTTCTGTTTACAGTTTGAAATTCGATTAGGCCTAGGCCATCAGTAATTAATCATGGCTCAAGAAACACAGACAGTTAGTAAACTTCAAGAAATTAATTTTTCGCAGTTGTCTCTTCATAATAATGTTGCCTCAGCGGAGTTCGTCGGTTTCCAGACATTCAAATATCTAAGCCAGGAATAAGCAACAACAAGAGGTAGCCTATATTCGCAGCTTTAATTCAGAATGGTACCAAAAGGAAAAGTGGCTCTTTGGTTGTGAAATGACGAATGCATTAATTTGCTTTCCGTGTTTGCTGTTTGGAGTTATTGATTGTTTTGCTCAAAACAAGAATTACAGAAGAATGGACTTTATTTAAAAAAAAAAAATAATCAGTCATGATGAAGCATTTTATTGGTAAGACCGTGAGTATTGAATATTTGTGTTTATAGTAGTTTTATTAGTACTATATTATATATAAATATATAAATATATATATATATATATATATATATATATATTATATATATATATATATATATAATTATATATATATATATATATATATATATATATATATTTATATATATATATATATATATCTATCTATCTATCTATTGCCTGACGCCGTGATCCCCGAAGGGGTGGCCACGAACGAACCGCCCCCATGCACCTCTGTCCCCAGTCAGTCGACGCCCCTCCCCCCAACCAGCACCACCTTCGGTCATGTACTTCCTCACTCCATCCTTCCACCTCATATTCGGTCTACCTCTCCCCCTCTGTCCCTCCACCTCGCTCTCATACACCCTCTTAGTCATTCTCTCGCTTTCCATACGTTCCATATGGCCGAACCATCTCAAGTTGTTCCTTTTCACACTTTCCAGCACATCTACCTCCACACCACACCTCCTTCTTACTTCCTCATTAGTCTGTCTATCCCTCCATGTAACTCCGCACGCACTCCTTAAGTAATTCATTTCCACTGCTCTCACTCTTGGTCTGAGTCTCTCAACCAACGTCCATGCTTCGCTTCCGTAAGTCAGTGTCGGGATTACCACACTGTCATGCAAGGACTTCTTCACTTCCATACTGACCACCCTATTTCTTGTTACTGCTTTTAGCGTTCCTACAACCCTCTTCCCCTGTTGTACCCTCTCCCGCACCTCTTCATCCATAGTCCCATCTTTACTCAACACACTGCCCAGATACTTAAAAGAGTTGACGATCTCCATAGCCTGACCGTTCAGCTTCACCTCACACTCTGTGACTTCACCCCTTTCGAAGACCATAACCTTGCTCTTCCCCGTATTTACCTTCAAATTCCGTTTTTCGCACACTGTTCCAAACTCATTTACCAGACCCTGCAACTCCCATTCATTATCACTCATCAGAACTGTATCATCCGCAAACAGCAGTATAGGTAGCTTCCACTCAATTCCCTCCCTTTTCAGCGATACACCAACATCCACTGCTCTTGATAGTATTTCTTTCATAACTCCATCCATATATACAGTAAACAACCACGGGGACATCACACCCCTGTTTCAAACCAACATTCAGGTCAAAGAACTCACTCTGCTCACTCTCCACACGTACTGCCGCCTTTGCACCCTCATACATGCTCTTCACTGCTTTCAGCAACTTGCCCTCTACTCCGTATATTCTAAGTACTTTCCACAAACCTTCTCTATCCACTCTGTCATAGGCCTTCTCCAAGTCCATAAAGGCAACATACACCTTTTGTTTCTTCTCCAGATACTTCTCCACAACACAATTCAGGGTAAAAATCTGATCTACACATCCTCTTCCCTTCCTAAAACCTCCCTGCTCGTCGCCTATCCATTTCTCCGTTCTCACTCTCACTCTCTCAATCACTACCCTACTGTATACCTTCCCTACTACGCTTAGAAGACATATTCCTCGGTGGTTACCACACACTCCTCTTTCCCCTTTGCCCTTATATAGGGGGACTATTATGCCAGTCTTCCAGTCATCGGGTGCACTCCCCTTCTCCCATGCTAGTTTGCACATTTTCCATACCCATTCTATCACTATCTCACCACCATACCTCAACATTTCCCCACACACTCCCTCTGTTCCTGGTGCTTTCCCCAACTTCACTCTTTTCATGGCTTCCCACACTTCTGACCTCCTGATCCCCACCTCCTCCTCCACTACTTCTCTTCTTCTCCCTCCCATACCATATCCAGCTATGTTTGCTGGCTCTTCATTCCTTTCATTTAGCAACTCACTGAAGTACTCCCTCCATCTTTCGACTCTCTCTTGCTTCTCGGCTAGCATTCTCCCATTCTTATCTTTCACACCCTTACTGTTTCCCTTGCTACCTTCCCTAACTTTCTTGACTTCTTTCCAGAACAGTTTCTTACTCTCCCTCCATTTTACACTCAGATTCCTTCCAAATTCCTCATCTACTCTTCTCTTACTTTCCTTCACTACTCTCTTCACCACCCTCTTACTCTCCACGTACCTCACTCGTTTCTGTCTCTCGGAATCTTCATTCCCTCTGCTACCCAACCACTCTCTATATGCTTTCTTCTTTTCTTCCACAGCTATTCGTACCCCTTCTGTCCACCATGCTGTACCTTTCACTCCCCTCCCTCTTCTCCTCACTCCACACACCTCCTCACATGCTGCACAGATCTCATCCTTAAACACCTTGCTCATCTCCTCCACTTCCTCCATAACTTCCAGGTCGAACCCACCTAGTCGTCTTTCCACTGCTCTCCTGTACTCCTCCCTGATTTCCTCCTCCTGCAAACCTCTCCACCTTCCTCACCATTCCACCCTCCTCTCGCCTCCCTCCCGCTCTCCTCACCCACTTCTTTTGTATCCTAACCTTAGCTACCACTACATAATGATCAGACAGACCCCCTCCAATACCCCTATACACCCTAGCATCCATCACAGATTTCTTCATTCGTTCATCCACACATACATAATCAATCAATGACTTTCGTTCCACCACTGTCTTATCCTTCATCGTCAACATCCGTTTCCACGTGTACCTGTGGATCATTCTGTGTCGGAAGAAGGTGTTGGCTATCCACAGCCTCCTCCCCACACATACGTCCACAAGTGCACTACCATTCCCATTCACCTCTGATGGTACCCCCCACCCTCCCACCACTCCCTCAACTTTCCTATCACCCACCTTACCATTCATATCCCCAATCAGAAATATTCTTTCGTTCTTGTCAAACTTCTCCAGGCACGCCTCCACATTCATCCAGAACTCCTCTTTCTTTCTTTCAAGTATATCCTCTGTCGGGGTATACACGCATACAATCACCCACGTTTGTATTCCTACTTTCATTCTCACCCACACAATCCTTGAACCCACAGACCCATACTCTCTTACACATTCCTTCCATTTGCTACTTACAAACAAACATGCACCTTCTCTCGCTGTTCCTTCACTCACTCCAGCACACACACCCATTCCACACTCCCACTCTCTCACATCTGAACTTTTCCATTTGGTCTCTGTCATTCCACATACATCCAGCCTGGCATTCACTAACACTTCCAGAACCTCTCTCTTTTGTGCCATCATTCATGCCACTAACATTCCACGTAGCCATTCTCAGAATGTCCGAAGGCATGTCCTTAGTCGGTCGTGGTTCGTCAACGTTGGTTCCGTCCGCATCCGAGGCTGTTCGTTCGTTTTTCCTTGCTTCGATATTTTTTCCGGGTGGGGGTCGCAAGCCCACCGACCCAACCTCTTTAGTCGCCTCTTACGACACGCAGAAGGCACGTGGGGCATATTCTATTCCCTAACCCCCAGGGGGGTTATATATATATAAAATATATATATATACTGTATATATATATATAATTATTATATATATATATATATATATATATATATATATATAATGACGTATTGATATGTGTGTGTGTGTTATACAATATCATAGTATTTCATAAACATATTATGTAACAGCACCCCCATGAATGATAGTCACGAGCCGCCACTGCTTCCGAGCATGCAACTCCACCTGCCCCCTCCATTTCATCCCGCGGAAGAAGAGTCAGGGTTTTTAAAACCTCCCCCGCCCGTCATGGCTTCGGCAGGGGAGTCCGCACTCAACAAACCACCACCAATTTACCACCTGGCAAAAATCCAAGGAATACCAATAAGAATCCTAATTGATACAGGCACTGCCTGATCATGTTTGTTTAATTCGTTTTATAACAAGCACACAAAAAAATTAGGAAGCTTAAAAACTGCCACCACCACCCTCATCAGTGCTGGAGACACCCCGCTACTGATCAGATGAGAGACATCACCACTGCGCATCACCACCCCGCAACGGAACGTCACATGCGACCACCCATTCGTCGTTTTCCACTCTGACTGCCAACAGTACGACGGTTTCATGGGCCTGGACCTGCTCCAACGACTCCAAGCCCAACTTGACTGCGGCAGACGACTCCTCACCTTCCAAAAAAAAAAAAAAAAAAAAATACAAAAAAAAAACAAAACAAGAGGAGCACAACAAAACAAACTCTCTATCCTCTCCAAAAACCATAGGAATATCTCAAAATCGCGAAAAACCAGAAATACCATAACGCCAAATCCATCACAACTCCGATAAATGCCTCCCGCTCAACATTACCAGCAACAAAACTTGCCACCCCCCCCCCACCTCAGCGTCTTCAATGCCGCCTCACAACCTATCCACACTACCCCCCACACCCGCACCCTCCAGTCCACCAACTCACCCATATCACAACTCCACCATAATCAACCCTGCAGTTATAAATCAATGTATGTTCATACCACCCAGACACCAGCAGTGGGTACCCCTTCACCCCATACCACAGCACATGATTCTCACCCCCCAAAAAAACCCACACATGTATGGAGCGCTGCAGAATCCAACCCGCCCTTTTATCATCAAAAGTTAATGCCATATTAATTGCCAACATCTCGGAGGAAGTTTTGACACTACCAAAAGGCCTCATAATAGGAGACCTCGAAATATTCGACGACATAGACCCCACCCCATTCAAACAAGCCCTATCCACCATACTCCCACCTCTTCCAAAGACTTTAACCTCTCTACAAAAACAACAAATGAACCAAGTATTACATGAGTTCGCCGACGTCTTCGCCCAAACACCCACCAAAATCGTAAAAACCCATATAGAGGAACACCTCATTCACACCACAGGCCCTCCCATCCATCAACCCTCACGCAGGAAAAACCCACTATAGCGACAGGAAGAAGACCGCCAGGTGCAAACATTTTTGGATGCCGGCATCGCCACACCCTCAGTCAGCCCCTAGTCCTCCCCCGTAGTGTTAGTCAAAAAGAAAGACGGATCCACACAATTTTGCGTCGACTACAGATGTTTGAATGACGCTACCATCAAAGATGCCACTCCATTACCTAGAATAGACGACTCGCTAGATTCACTCCACGGCTCAAAATGGTTCACCACCCTCGATCTCCAAGCCGGATACTGGCAAGTCCCTATCAAACCCGCACACCAGCAAAAGACAGCATTTTCAACAAGCGGAGGACACCTTTACGAGTTTAACGTCCTCCTCTTCGGTCTATGCAATGGCCCCGCAATGTTTTCCCGCCTCATGGAGTCAGTACTATGAGGATTAACTTGAGAAACCTGTTTAGCGTATCTAGATGACGTCATCGTATACGCGAAAACTTGGCCCGAGCACATTCAGCGACTCCGTCAAGTTCTACAACACAAGCAGGACTAAAATTAAAACCATCAAAATGCGAAATTGCCCGAAAAACAGTAGACTATCTAGGCCACGTCTTCTCTGAGAAAGACATCTCCCCAGACCCTAGGAAACTATCCGCCATCGCAGCCCAGACACCCCCGACTACAGTAAAAGGTGTACGATCATTCCTACGCCTGACTACCTATTACCGACATTTCATACAGAATTTTGCAACAATAGTCAAGCCTCTCCACGAACTCACATGAAAGTAGACTGAATTTGTATGGACGCCAGAAAGAGATCAAGCTTTCAACAATTTAAAAAACAACTTAGTAAACGCCCCTACAGTAGCCTTTCCAGACTACCGACAACCCTTTAGGCTGTATACGAACATATCCCTCTACGCAATAGGTGCAGTCCTAGCACAAGTGCAGGACGGCTAAGAGCATATAGTAGCCTGCGCCAGCTCGACTCTCAATAATGCACAACAAAATTACGTAGACACAAAAAGGGAATGCCTCGGTGTTATCTGGGCATTGAACCATTTCCAGTCATTTCTCATCGGCACAGAAGTAGACATCATCACCGACCACCATTCTATACAATGGCTTCGTCGGTCGGAAACAAATTCCGCACTCCTAGTCTGATGGCGAGAGACCCTCGACGAATACAACTTCGAAATTCATTACCGGCCGGGAAAACTTCACATCAACGCCGACGCCCTCTCCCGCCTACCTGTACCTGATGCCACACCACCCACCATTGCTACCCTAACGACCTCAATGCCAGTCACTCACCAATCCAACCCACTGCACGGAGAAAACGAACCAACATTATTGCAAGCTTGGCGAACGAAGGTCAAACCAAAATGGATCTCTAGATATTTTATACCACCTCCATCAGGTCGGTGATCAAATATAAACCGCATCCGGACACATCGCCGTCGACCTTTGCACCGCCCAAGACCTCATGATCATCATACACGAAGGCAACGGGATACATTTGGGACAAACAAAGATGTTAAAAACATTCCAACAAATGTATTTGACCAGTAACCCGTCAACAATCGCAAAACAAGTCGCGGAAGCCTGCTAACCCTGTACCCTGGGAAAAGATAGGGGTAAAACACCTGGACCAACCAGCAAGATTTCAGCAAAAAGCCTTGGCAAACCCTCTCCCTCGACGTGATGGGCCCTTTTCCTGCAAGCAACGGAACACGTTTTATAGTCACCTTCGTCGACATCTATTCAAGATTCCTAGTGAAAGACCATAGCGCCCTCACCGTAGCAGAAGTCCTCGCCACTGAAATTTTCCCAAACTTCGGCCTACCACTTACCTTGTTATCCGACAACGCCCCAGAGTTCTTAGGTCAAGTATGGAAAGCATTCACCGAAAAATGCGGCATCAAAATTGCACACTTATCACCATACTGACCACAAAGTAACGCAATTTGTGAACGCAGCCACAGAACCATAAATAACCAACTACGAACTTGCCTTATAGCTCTCAACACAAATGACTGGCCGGTTCAAATAAAAATGATACAATGGGGTATTAACTCATGCCCTCGAGAGGATGTCATCAAACCCCACGAATGCCTGTAAGATGTTGCCCCCCTATTACTCCCATTTCACCACCTCGCCCAACCCCCCACCTCACAAATAAACATCGACCCACTACAGCATCACAAAAAAATCCTGCACACCGCTCAAGTGTGTTAGGACGTGCAACGTGACACCACTTCACCTCAAAACCCCTATGCCATAGGTGGCACAGTTATGGTAACCAAGTTACCTATCATCAACAAACTGGGCCCCCGTTACGTAGGGCCCTACAAGGTGCTAGAAGTCCCCAATCCTTACTAAATCATTGTAGACTATCATGGAGAGACTAGGACATACTGAAATTGCTTCCTGAGGATCTACCGTCCCTTGGTCATCGATGGGGAACGCCACCTGCATTCTCCTGTAACACGTGACCAAACACGAGATCAACCACAACCAACCTCGACCTCACCTACGCAGACAACCCCTACAACGACAACCACCACCAAGATACCTACAACATTACCTAACGCGGATCCCCGCCACTCAACCCAATTCTCACCCCCTTCAACCACACACCCTCCGCCATAACCCTCACCTCACTCAATCCCCTCAATCCACAAACCCAAGTCAAAATCAGCAAGAAAAAACATACTACCAAACCACATCTTCATACTCGCTATAAACTACGCCCCCGCCCATCTCACTCACCTACTCATCTACCCTAAAGGAAAAAAAACAGATAACTCACACAACCCCTAGTCCACACACCAAAGCTACCACCTACAAACTTAAAGCAAAGCGACCTCCAACCTCTCCCTCAACCTCCTCACCACCTTCACCTAAACGAAAGAACTCCATCACCCACCCCATCTCCTCGCACATCCGCCCCAAATTTACGCACCTCAAACAAATCATCAACTTCCTTCCCATCACCCCCTACCCCAACAACTCATATCCTACCTCAACCTCTCCTCCACCAACCTCATCACCCTCCAAAACCCCAACCCCAACACCTTTCTCCACTCCCAAACATACCTTCCCCTTCCCAACATCCCCGGCCTATACCTTGAACCTCCCAATCAAGCCCCCAGAACCAACCCACAACATCAACCAACCCCCATCCTTCTACCCTACCCATCTACCATACCCTCCCCCAACAGAAACACACCACAATAATCATCCATTTCTCAACAAATCACCTTGTACCCTAACCTCACCAGCTGACCCACCACCCCCAACCCCCAACCTCAAACCCCACCTTCATCCACACCCTCTACACCCTCTGATACCAGCCCAATTCCACCACCAAGACCAAACTTTTCAACTAGATCAGGACGGTTATCCAAACCCCCAGTCCGATTCTCATCAATTTCGATCCACAAACCTCACCTACCCACCACCCAACATATCATACACCAAACAAACCACATAGAACCCACACACAAACTAACAACACTCAGAATATCATCAGCCACTAACACAAATTGCACTTCCCCTCAGACAGTTTCTGACATTTCTCTAAGCCCTAGTACTTTCGCGTCCGCAGTGATAGATAAAACCCCTCAGGTCACTGACCAGGTCATCACTACCCCTCACACCACTGACAGCGGAACAACTACCACCTCTACCTGCACCCGCATTTACCACTCGTTACCCGCCATTTTTTGTACCACGCCCTATATCGCAAAAGGGAAATGGACTAACGATCAGGACAATTTATTCAAGATTCGTTTTGTAGACGAGGCACAAACTGCAGCCATTATCGCAGAAAAGACCTCGTTCCTGTCAGTTTTCACCAATCCTCATAGAGTTCCTGACCAACGCTCAATAGACTGGTGGGCATACCTCCACACCCTCCCTAAATTCACACGACATGGACAAATATTTTGTTTCCAGCTGGAGTCACGGGGCCGTGACTTTAACTCCCAAGAGGGAAACAGAATAACCAGATTAACGAATACCACCATACCACACAAAAGGAAACAAATCGACGAAGGGTAGACCAATGTAACCAGCACCAGCAGACAACAACATTATTATTTTTGTTATTATATGAGATGCCGAAGTCTCCAACCAGGGTGCAGAAACACCAGCAAGATGAATCCACACAAAACACCCGGAGGCACTGGAGAGAGACTACGGCAACTTAGGAAAAAAAAAATATATACTGTATACTGTATATATACATATATTAAACACAGATAACATATTATGCAGTGGAGTATATCAAGTATAAATATAATACAATAAAATAGAATAAAATAAGTTTAAAAATTAGAATTAATGCTGTAAAAAAGCATTAACTCTAGACTTATAAATGGAGATATGAGCTGAATTGACTAGCTCATTTGGCAACTTATTCCACAAGTCAACCATGGCCGGCACAAAACACTGTGAAAACTGTGTAGTAGAAAAATTAACATGGCTCATGGCAAAATCATTAAGATTGCTTGTGAATCTAGTTGCACGAGCCCAGACATAGGGCCCAGGCAGAACCCCATGTAAGGGATGCTGAGGGTTGTTAAAAACTTTAAATAAAAGACTAAGGGCACCAACTTTACGTCGATGACACAGATCAAGAGACAAATGAAGTATAATAAAACTGATAGAATTTAGTGACCTGTCAAGCAACTTGAGATGGCAGCAGCTACAGGTGAGCAGTACTCGAATTGTGGCAACATAAAAGCATAAAAAGACTTGATAACTGTGGTGTCACAAGCAAATGTTTTATAAACCTTGCGAAGCAGACCAATTTTTTGGGAAATGGAAGAAGAGAAAGAACGAATATGCTTTTCATAAGTAAGTTTGGGATCCAGAGTAACTCCTAACAAATGCAGAGTATCCACATTCTCAATTTGCTCGCCAGAAACTTGTAGATAAGAATGGGGTGGATCCAAGGTACGAGATCTGCTGATGATAATGGAGTGTGTTTTACTAGCATTAAGTTTTATACCCCAAAGTTCACACCATTATGTAATTTTGGCTAAATCCCTATTCGGAGCAGTAGCTATTACGTGTCGATCTATTTGTGATGGAATTGACGCATATAAATTTAGTATCATCGGCATAGAAGATTAGTTTATTTTCAAGCTCGGAACACAGGTCAGCAGTAAAAATAATAAAAAACAAAGGCCCAAGGACACTGCCTTGTGGAACAACAGGAACAGAAGGGGAATGACACCCATCAATGACCACAGACTGAGATCTATTCGTCAAAAAATCTTCAAAGATCCTTAAAAAATTGCCACCGATACCGATGAGCTGTAACTTATACAGAAGTGCTTTATGGTTGACTAAGTCAAAAGCAGAAATAAAGTCATTAGCCACGACACGAAACTCATGTCCCTGGTCCAATGAAGATTGCAAGTCATGGGTGAGTGTCAGAAGTGCATCACATGTACCCGGTCCCTTACGAAAACCAAACTGTGAGTTTGGTATCAAATTATGACTATTACAATAAGAGGCAAGGCGCCTGGAAAAAAGCCTCTCATAGAGCTTGGATAGGATAGGCGTAATGGAGATAGGGCGATAGTCATTAGGAGATGATGAGGCAGTATTTCCCTTTGAATAGGAGTGATACTAGCCTTACGCCAGCAAAGAGGAAAACTACCTGATTTCAAAAGCAACCTAAACACCACAGCCAATTTAGGTGCCAAGACCACTGCAACCTTTTTAAAAAAGAGAGGGAAAAACCCATCCGGGTCTGTGCCACCATAGGTATCAAGATCCAGCAAGTACCTTTTCAACTGATTTCAACTGATTTGAATGCCATTGAATTGAGGTTGGGTCTAGGGAAACATGTCAATGGCAAAGACAATTCCTGATTACTCTGCTTATTAATACAAATATTAGATAGAATATTGGCCTTCGATAATGGATCAAAAGAGATGGAGCCATCAGAATCACAAAGAGGAGGCATGGAGGAATATATTCCAAATAAAGAGGATTTCAAAGCGGACCACCATTTATGAGGCTGTGTAGCTCCTGCCAGAACATCCTGAAGATGGGAGTTATAATCCCTCTCAGCACCATCATAAACTCTCTGTGCAGCTGCCCTTTTAAAAACATAATTTTTCCAATGCAAGGGGGTTTGATTACGCCTCCATAGACGATAGGCAGCCTGTTTATCAACAACAAGGAAAACGGAAAAGGATGGATGAAGGAGCAACTCAAGGGAATTAACAAAAGCGAAGGAAAGAAATAATAAGAACAAAACAACAAAGATGCCCAGAATACCCAAACTTCCCCACATCATCAACAAAGAAGACCACAGCAGAAACCAGAAGCAGAATATCTACACCGAGAAGGAAAACTCACCTCCATCACAGAAGACCGACGCGCCAGTAAAACCATGTGTGGAAAATAAAACCAAGAAAATGCCCACTACACCTAGCCACCCAAAAAACACCTGTGCATTACTACCTTTTATCAAACGAGACGCCAGAATTACCACGATCAAACCTGTTGTACCAACCACACTAGGCAAAACAAATGCAACTTCACACCAACACCACGAAGCTACAAAGAAGAAAATAGTGTTCAGTCAGGGACAAAAGGACCAACATAGACGCACTAGCCAGGGACACTTACGCCGTTCTTTCGCCAAGAAGTCAACTCACCTGCCCGCAAACTTCTAGGGGGTCCTCATAATCCCCCCGGAATACGCCCCTCTGGACTTATGACCTTCTGACCCCCGCACACCTGACCTGGGACATCTCAGCCAAAGTCGTCACTACCCCAACGAAAACCTGGATAAGGCAAGCAATTCTAGGGCTTGGTTCAATGTACATGTACACAATCTAGCCCTAAAAATTACCCTCCCATTCAAGGATTGTACTGAAACCATGGTGAATGTCTTTCGAGGTCTGAGGAGTTATTTTTACCTATTGAGGAATTAATATTATCACATGCCATGGTATAGTGCTTAATAATAGGGTCCCTAATAGGCTGCGCCTTTGGTATGAGAAGCATAACCGTAGGACATGTCTCCACCTTACTTATTTTGCCAAAACCACATTCTAAAACTATAGAAAGATACTTGCCATGATAAAGGTCATTCGACTATTTAGGGCTTTGTGAGATACCGCTAACAACGGCACTCTACATATAAAAGTCCTTAGTGTATCAGTCCGACGCCATGGTCGAGAACACTTACAATTAAAAGGTTTAAACACCACCCCTGAGTTCTTTGAGCCTCTTCTAACGGTCAGTGGCAGATCGAGCAAAATCAGTAAGTTCATGATTTTACTATCTCCCCGCGTTAGGTTAGCCCGATACCTTGTTGCTGTGTCATGACACTAGAGACATTGTATTAACACTTTAAGAGCGGGTGGTGGAGTATATTTGACCGTACCACCCAGCGTTTTTTTTCTCACCATAAATGGCGTTGTTTCCGTGCTCTTTTTCATGCATAAACAAGAGCCAGAGCGTAATACAAGTATGTATCCATGAAAGGATGATAATTGAGATTTCCAATGACACCAGAACCATCCTTCTACGATCACTGGTTGTCTTGCAACGATCGTGCAACCGAAGGGTAAAATCGCTAAAATACGGTAATTTTGTTATATAATTACGTGTGTAGCGAGGGAGTGAGGGTGGATGTATGGGCAGTACATCTCAGTCGGTCCATGGCGGCTGTGGCGAGCGGTCATGAGGTAACCCATGCTCCTCCCGTCGCTCGTCTCTCTCTCAGAGCCAATATTGCGCCAAAATTGCACACGGACTAAAGTCCGCCCCCGCTACATAGTCCAAGTTTTTTTATACAGACTTAAGTCCACCCCCGATGGTTAGGGGTTAAAGACCCTAAGTCAAGAGTACTGAAACGGAACTTAACCACCTATTAGCATAACGGTCAGGATAGACGAGTAACTCTAGTCCAAGGACATGGCCTACCTTATTACTCGCGTTAGTCCGATGAAAGTGTCCAATGTCAAGAAATTATCATTTAAGACTCAAGACCAGATAATCCATCTGTATCCCAAACTACCCATCCACACGGCAGGACCACCTAAACGGCCCAACGGAGAACTAGAAGACCAGACAGCTTCTATCTCATCTCAACTCACACTACATTCGTCACTCCAAACTTCAAGTGTTAGCCTAGGAGTAAATGTTGAAAATTCACTCGCATTAATACACCAGTGCAACAAGGTGAATTAGTTATAACGACAGAGCCCACATATTTAGACTCTGTTCAATTCACACCAGTGCGACGGGTGAATCAAGATAAAAATGGAGTCCACCATTGAGACTCTGTTTATTTCCATTATTGTGACAAGTGAGCCTAGATAAAGATAAGAGTTTACCATTGAGACTGTTTATTTCCCCAGTGCGAACGAGGACCATTATCAAGACAGTCAACTATTTAGACTTTGATTATTTCTTGGAGTTGTGAGATTTTCTATATTTGTATAAGCATAGTGAAAGAGAGAGATAGCTAAGAGATTCCTAGTTCCATTGCGGATCCTCGACCGTGCTCGTGCTCGGCACATATATGTTATAACCATTTATTCACGCATAAATTTTAGTATTGTTAAACTTAGCGATTACATAAACAAAGTTGTTCATCAAATGTACACAGTGTTATATGTTACCCTTTGTTTCTTCTGTGCATGTGTTGTGTGACTTTGAATGATCCAGTTAAGTAGAACCTACCAAAATCCAATTTAAACCTGGTAAAAATCCTGGTATAACCTGTATTAACTTAATTTGCAGTTTTCTTGCTGGACCTCCATCAAGCTTAAAACATCACACCATAGACCCCCTTTTACGATGCATTTATACATTTTTCGGTAGAAAAATGTCCCAACCGAAGGCCTATTCCTTCTAAAATTACAGGGTCGCTATCACTCTCCACGAACAAAATCGACACCTAAATGGCATGAAAGGTCATAATATTGTCAAATAAATGGGGCGAAAGGTCTCAAAATCGCCAAGTAAATAGAACGAACGTCATAAAATCTCACAGCTAATGGGACTAAACATGAGGGAGCAAATGCGACTACCTCCCCCTTAATTGTTGGAATCTCTATTTAAACAGAATATAATGTTCTAATAGTAGCCAGACTATAGTACAAAGAATGTCACCGGTACTGCATGGGTTAACTAAACAAACTTCCATAACAGTTCGTTTATAGCTCCTCATCACCAGAATTATACAATATCGGCTCATTTTTCTGGCCCCCCTGCATAAACTACAAAACTATATACCATTTATTGAAAATCATATGCCAAGTGATCGTGCAGCCTAGGAATATTGAAAGAGGCAGTCCACCTGTGTGTGTGTGTGTGTATGTGTGTGTGTTTAGTGACTGTCCTGTTTGGTACTGAATACACTGGATATTATTTTTTTGTTTTTCTATGTGAGTGCGGGAGACAAAAGGCAGAACTGTCTGTAACGAATGCCTCCCTCAGAGTTGAAAGAGTGACAGGACCAAAACCAAGAGACGTTCTAGCCAAAATGCCTGGACACACAGAGTTTGAAGCAATTTTAGGAAGAGGGAAAGACTGATTCTGGGAGAGAGTTCCAGTGCTTGGCTGTTGAATAGAAGAAATTCTGAGAATAACATTTCACTCTTGGGTTGGAGAGTTGCACAGAGTAGGGGTGGGATTGTTTTTTGTATATATTCCAACTACTCCCTCTCGGGCATAGGCTGATAGCCTGTACATTCAACCGTACATTCAACGGCGAAGCCCGTGAGGTCTCATTCCAGTCTAGGGAGTGAGACATGTGAAGCACTTTGGAATACAACCAGCCCCCGAAATCTTGCCTTCGCAAGAAGCACGGTTGCCAACCCACAGCTCGAAGCAGCCACTTCTCTGAAACTCCTTCGCTCCAGTTCTTCACTGTCTCACCACCCAGACTCGGACCCTCACTCTCAGAACGCCACCTATTGAGCAATGAACTCACTAGACATTGCCCCCCTTGTAGCATATTTTGAATATGGGAATATTCATAAAATGCTATTTAATCAGGGAACAATGAGCGTATTTGTTTGGCGTTTCGGTGGGCTTTCTGGTAATGCACTGATACTAGGTACAGCACAAATTCCATCCCAATAATATCTTCCCATTGATACATCGGGATTCGAACCCGGGACCATTGGATTACCAGCCCAGTGGCATGACCACTCTACCTCACCTCCCCTGTGCTGCAAGACGGGTGCTACGTGCTCTACGAAGAGGGGATGGTATACACTGAGAGAGCTCTGAGAACACTGATTATTGTAAAAGCAGTAGAAAAGTGAGATGCATGCATCATAGCGGCGAAGAGAGAGAGACTGCAGAGAATTGGTGAGTGGACATGAGTTAATGAGATGGAAGGCTTTCTTTTCTACTTTGTCTAGAAGTGCTGTGTGAGAGGATCCTCCCCATACGTGTTAACAATACTCGATACATGGACGCACTGTGCCCTTGTACAGAACAAGAAGCTGTGCAGGGGTGAAGAACCCCTGGAGGTGGTTGAGCACTCCCAGCTACTGGGGAGCTGTTTTAGCTAGAGTAGTCTATCTATCTATCTATATGCTCAGGCCCAATCCCCAATTTGGGGGTAGCCGACTCAAGACAGAGCAAGAACAGGGAAAACACAAAAACAACACAAAACAACAAATAAACACAGATAAAAAGCACAAACTCACACACATCCAGGTCACCCAGGAGAAGACCCAGAGACCAGGGTCACCAAGGTCGCTCCAGCACTCCCCCGGCCCCCGACCACCCGGAGAGGTTCCGATCTCGGCAGGCAGACATGCAGCGGAGCCAAAGCCACAAGCCCTCCCACCACACTTCCAGGCGCACCCTTCATATTAATCGTCTCCCCGGGCCAGGTGCCTGATGGACTATTATCTAGTCCAACTTGCACCCGACCCCTTACTCCAAATGACCACGTGTTCACTCAACTATTCACAAGCATTCTCCATTCACTCCTGTCCACCACCACTTCCCCTGCCTGATCTATAGTCATTCCTCTATCATCCAAAGCCTTTCTTACACAGTCTCTCCATCTCAATGGGGTTCTTCCTGCCCTTCTATCTCCCCTTGTACCTGACTCACATATTCTCTTTGTAAGCCTTTCCTCTCCCATTCGTTCAAGATGACCATACCAGCTCAGCACCCTTCTGTCCACTCTGGCTGACAAATGTTCCTGCTGCCCCACTCTCCTACGTATCTCTTCATTCCTCAATCTGTCTCTACGAGTAACTCCACACATACTCCTCAAGCAGCTCATCTCCATCACATCCAGCCCTCTTTTCTCCTTTTTCTTCAGAGCCCATGTCTCAGCCCCATACATCACTGTTGGCACAACAATTCCTTGATACAGTGTACTTTTTACTTTCACTCCGAGATTTCTCGTCTTCCACATACTTCCCATTGCTCCGAAAACCTTCCTTCCTTCACACACTCTCTGTTTTACCTCCACTTCCATACCTCCACTCCTGCTTATCGTTCCTCCTAGATATTTAAAACACTCTACTTGTTCCAATATTTCCCCATCCAGCCTCACATCTAGATTCACCCTATGCTCTCCCCTATTACACACCATTACTTTACTTTTATTGACGTTCATCTTCAGTTTCCTCCTTCCACAAACCACAGCAAACTCTTTGACTACCCGCTGCAGTTTCTCATCAGAATCCGCCACCAATGCTGTGTCATCAGCGAACAGCAACTGATTCAACTCCCAATCTCTACCATTCTTTCCTACTAAACCCAATCCTCTTCCCATAGTTCTCCTTTTCACCTCCCTCACCACACCATCCATAAACATATTAAACAGCCATGGTGACATTACACAACCCTGTCGCAAACCTACCTTTACCTCAAACCATTCACTCAACTCACCATTTCCTACTCTCACACATGCTCTGCGCCCTTCATAAAAACTCTTAACTGCTTCTAACAAATTTCCTCCTATTTCATAAATCCTTAACACCTTCCACATTGCTTCACGGTCCACACGATCATACGCTTTTTCCAAGTCCATAAAAGCCCAAAATATATCCTTATGCTTCTCTAAATACTTCTCGCATAACTGTCTTACTGCAAACATCTGATCCACACACCCTCTTCCCCTCCTAAAACCGCATGTTCTTCTCCTATTGCAACTTCCGTACACTTTATTATCCTCTCTATCAACACCCTACCATACAGCTTTCTAACCACTGACAATAAACTAATACCTCTATAACTTGAACACTCCTGCCGATCTCCCTTCCCCTTGTACAACGGCACAATACATGCACTCTTCCAGTCTATTGGTACCATTTACACAGCAAAGCACACATTGAAAAGTCTCACCAACCAATCTATTATCACATCTCCACCCTTCTTTACACACTCCACAGCAATACCATCCAAACTTTCTGCTTTTCCCGCTCTCATTTGTTTCACTGCCTCTTTCACCTCATTTTCTTCAATCCTTTCATTCATTCCCTGCCACCTGGGTGGCCTGGGTAACCTGTCTCCATCCACCTCTGCTTCAATCACTGCTTCTCTTCCATCTCTTGTATTTAACAAAGATTCAAAATACTCGGCATATCTTTTCCTCACTTCAACTGGTTCCACTAGTATCATCTTTCACTGACTCTTCCCTCTTTTGTCCTCTTTTTCCTTATTTTATTTACCTCCTTCCAGAACATCTTCTTTCGTTCTTCAAAATTCTCACTCAGCCTTTGACCCCACCTTTCGTTTGCATCTTTTTTCGCTTCTCTAATTTTCCGTTTTGCCTCTCTCCTTTTCTCCATGTACCTCTCCCATACCTCAACACTACCATCCTGTAAAACCCTCTCAAAACACTGTCTCTTCTCCTCAACTGCCTTTCTCACCGTATCATTCCACCACTCGCTTCCCTTCCTGATACCTCTGCCTCCTACTTTCCTTTTGCCGCATACTACCTCTGCACTTGCTTTCACTCCTTCCTTAAACTGTTGCCATTCAACCTCTACTTCTCTCTCTTCCATCTCTCTCACTTCCATCCACTTTTCATTTAGTCTTTCCTTGTACTCCCTCTCTTTTTCACTCTTCTCTAACTCATTAACTTTTATTACCTCTCTTACTTCACGCTTGTCTCTTATTCTCCTGTAACTCTTAACTCTTAGCTTTCCCTCCACCAGGTAATGATCTGACATACCTCACCTCTCATCACATTCACATCCAGCAGTCTACACAATCTTTCCCTTGTCACCAGCACATAATCCATCAATGCCCTCTCTACAATCTCTCCCCTCACAAGTCTATGCCAGGTGTACTTGTGTATACGCCTTTTTTGAAGAACGTATTACCTACACTCAATCTGCACTCTTCACATACATTTTTCAGTCTTTCTCCACTCTCGTTTACACCATCCACACCAAAACTACCGATGACTCCCTCAACAGGCTCATTTCCTACACTAGCATTTAGGTCCCCTAAAACTATAACATTTTCATTTTCATCAAACCCTTGTAGACAATCTCTCAAATCCTCCCAGAAACCCTCTACCTCGTCTAACTCTCTTTCACTTCCTGGTCCATACGCACTTACAAAAACCCACCTTTCACCCTTAAACCACATTCGCACCCACATTAGCCTTGATGACACCTCTTTCCACTCTTTTATAAACTCTCTCAACTCCTCCTTCACAATAATAGCCACTCCTTCTTTCCCCCTGACTCCGTCGTCTACTCCAGACTTTCTACCTATCACGTTTCCAAAATCCACTTCTCCCTCTCCTTTCATCTTTGTTTCATTCAGTGCAAGGACATCATACATCCTTCTTTCAAATAACCTTCCAATATCCTCTCACTTCTCATTCGTACTACATCCACGCACATTCAAAGCTCCTTTTCTTAGGGTCCGTGACCACGAACGCGTTCCCTCGCCCCTATCTCTGTCTCGTTTTTTGGGTAGATTTATTTAAGGGGAGAAGGATACCAGGCCTCCCGCCACCGATCCCCTTTAGCCGACTTCTATGTCTCGCCGGAGAAAAGCGGTGGTGGAAATTTCTCACCCCTCCACCACAGAGGAGGCTACCTGCACCAGAAAGTGGCGGGCGTTGGGGTCGCCGCATCCCTACGCCAAAATCCCTACACTAGAGTAGTAATATGATCTTTCCAAGAGTGGTCAGAAGAAAATGAGACACCAATAATATTTAGAGAAGTTGAAGGGTTAATTTGTGTGTTGTTGAGGTGTAGGTCATAGTTTTCTGGAAGGGGCCGACGAGTGGACAGATGGAGAAATTGAGTTTTGGAAGCATTGAAAGTAACAAGGTTTTCTCTGTCCCAATTATAGATAGTAGAGAGATCAGAAGATACGTGTTTTATGGCCTCGTTACCTGAGTTTTGTAGTTCCTGCTGTGAATAATTTTGCGGAAGGCTAGTTGAAAAGTGTATTGTAGAGTCGTCAGCATATAAGTGAATGGGACTAGAGCTGCAATTGAGAAGGTCGTTAATGAATAATAGGAAGAGAATTGGGGATAGGACAGAACCCTGAGGAACACCGGAGTTGATAGATTGAGGAAGTGAACGGTGGTCATCCACATCCACAGCTATGGAGCGGCCGGAAAGGAAATTAGAGACAAAGGCACAGATGGAGGGATAGAAACCGTAGGAGGATAGTTGGGATATAAGGGATTTGTGCCAGACTCTATCGACGGCCTTCGATATGTCTAGCGCAACAGAAAAAGTCTCACCGAAGTCCCGGATGGAGGATGACCAAGAGTTAGGAACATATGAAACAAGATCACCAGTAGAGCGGCCATTAAGGAAGCCATACTGGCGGTCTGAGAGTAGGTTATGGGATGATAAATGCTTAAGAAATTTTGAGGCTAGAATAGTTTCAAAAACTTTAGAGATGCAAGAAATTAGAGCAATTGGATGATAGTTGGAGGGTTGAGAGTGGTCACCCTTCTTTGGGACAGGTTGAATGAGAACAAACTTCCAGCAAGAAGGAAAGACGTTAGAGGAGAGACAGAGACGGAAGAGTTTGCCTAGGCAGGGAGTCGGCACGGAAGCACAGTTTTTTAGTACACTAAGAGGAACACCATCTGGTCCGTACGCCTTCTTAGTATTAAGCCCAGAGTGGGTGGAAAGTATATCTTTGGAAGATTATGATGGTAGGCATAAGCAGGAGAGAGGGGGGTGGAGAGGGAGGAATAGCACCGAAATCATCTAAAGTAAAGATTTTAGCAAAAGTGTTAGCGAAGAGTGTAGTTTTATCAGAGGAAGAAGTGACGGTGGTGCCGTCAGAGTGGAAAAGAGGAGGGAAAGACGAAGAAGAAAAATGGTTGGAGAAATGTTTTACTAGATGCCAGAAAGCTTGGGAAGAGCTAGAGTTGGATAGTTCAGTTTATTGACCACTTGCGAGTTTGAGTTTGTAAGAAAGTTGGAGCTGTAAACATCAATAGTTAATAGAAATAATATAGGTATCTGATGTCGAATTACATTTTTTGTATATATAAATGTACTACACCCGTATTGTATCTGGTAATTTAGTTAAATATATATATCTACAACTCCAACTTCCTTGTAGCCCAAAACTCGAGAATGGTCATATATACTTGCAAATATTGGATTTGTAAACAATACCTTTACCTTACCTTTGGATACCTTTGGATGTGTTCGGCGTTTACATGGGGGAGAGAGAGAGAGAGAGGGGGGGGGGGGGGCTTGGAGGACAAGGAGGTGTTTGTTACGCAGTTTGTGGGGGGGGGGGGGGGGGGGCACTCGTTTACCCTCATTATGTTTAAACTTTAAGTAACTTTAAGTAACACTTTCAATAATTATCTTATGAAACAGAATTCTCACTGCCCTAACCACTTTTCCCGTTTTTGGTCGACTGTTTAGCGGAATATACGGCACTCTAGGAAAATAACGAACTTTCCAGGCTACCTATACAGTATATATAGTATCTATTTTAATTTTCATATTTTACCTATCAACTTGATTCAACACTGCTCAGGTTCGAATTTTCACCACATTTGGTTGCGTGGGAGATCTTTCTCTCCAATAACGTCACTACTAACCTGCGATATGGTCGAGAAATAATCTGCACTGATTTAATTTGTTTATTTATATATTGTTTTTCTCTGTTTGCTATTATTTACGATTTTTGTTTTGTCGGTACCCTTTCCTGTCGAGGTTAAGTTTCGCTTTTGGTAAAATCTTATAGGGGGAGGGGAGGGGACGTGTCCAGGAGAGCGAGGGGATATATGTGTTTATGGTCTTTGCGGTCACCGAGGGTATTTTGTTTACAGCATACGTCCTGTTCCCAGGCTAAAAGTTAAAAGTTCCCCTGACTGTAATTCTCTGTATTATACTTTCCTAGTTTATTTACGTGATATACGATGTTCACTATCACTTTTAACTTAGGCTTCCTATTTTCCCATAGCCCTGTTTGATTTCATAGGACTATATAGCTAACACTTTGCTTTGGGACGTAACGGTTTTTTCTTTCCCTTCTTCTTTCCACCCGCCTTAAGGGCCTGCCCTAGGCCTGTCCTAGACCAGCGCCGTGGCACTGCTGTAGGAGTTAACGGATTTTTTCTCCAAAACGCGTATATCTCTCCAGATATTTTATCAATCGGTTCGATTTTGCACTTCACAGGACCGCGACACTACGTTTGTTTTTGTGTGTGTTTTTTTTAAAGTTTAATCACCAGTATCCCGCGGGATAGTCGAAAAATCCCGGACCGCGACGGACGTGACCCTCCTCTCTGACTGACTGAATACAACATATAATACAACAATACTATCGGGGAACAATCCTAAATCCGGGTGTCAAACCGGAGCAATTTTGTTTGAAGACTTGAGTTAATATGAACAGGAATACATGAGTGAAATGGCATTGTTTTGGCCATTTTATCCCTTCCAAAGACATAATTCAAACAATAAACCATAATTTTACTTCTGCATATATAATAATAATATAGACTAACACAACTTGGACTCTGCTTTGGTTTAACACCCTGCAATCCTTCCTACACGTTGGGTGGTAAGGAAGAAGGAAGCCCGGCAGGAGGCGAGAATAATGGCTTCCAATTTCATCACCAGATTCGATATCGGAGCTCACACGTGGATATTGAGAACGTGTTGCGAACCACCACACTCCACTTATATGGGAATGTGGACTGAAAAAAAAAAACACACACACACACACACTCTCTCCCTCTCTCTCTCACACACACACACACATACGCACACACACACACACATACACACACACACACACACACACACACACACACACATAAATATCTCGAAGGGGGGAGGTCTTTAGGGGTATATATATTTTTGTGTAAGTTTGATGAAGGTCTGGGGAGTACACTAGAAAAAACATTAAATTAAAACTCCAGACACCCAATCTTCTAGGATAATAACCTCATCATCTTCCCTTCGTCGATCAATGCAGATAGATTAATGTTAGGCAAAAGCTATTACGAAACTTATAAACTCTTTTATGGGCGTGTATTTTCCGTAGATTCGTAAAACAAATACAGGATGGAAAGAATGCAGAGCAGAGAGCTTATATATATATATATACAGTATATAATATATACTGTATATATATATATATAAGCTCTCTGCTCTGCATTCTTTCCATCCTGTATTTGTTTTACGAATCTACGGAAAATACACGCCCATATTATGTTATGCCCTTATATTATGCAGGATTAACAATTGATACAGGTGAGTTCTACTCCACTGGGACTTCCAAGTTCATATAAGTACATATAACTAAAAGAAAGCAGAGGATAATTATATCGCATGGGAAATAATCTGAAAAACGTGGAACACGAATCACTACCAGTGAATAGTACTCAAGCTTATCACTAACTCCTAGCACAGTCGCGGAGCTAGATGAGGAGCAGGTATTCTGTCCAACTTCACTTTTAATCGAGAAAGCTTTACCACTGGGAGATTATTGAGAGAGAAGTATTTCTAAGGAGTGGTGGTGTACACTATCACTTTTTCAGGAATGTCAGTGCGGGTCAAGTTCAAGGTCAACTGCCCCTAGTAAGTAGGTAGCCGTGTCTCATAGAAAACGTAGAGTCGATGAGGGACTCTGAGATATTTTCGAATAATCTTGCGGATTTTGGTAGAGTGGCTGACCTCTCAAAAATAGGTTAAAATGAAATAATTCTAAATTGAATCACTGTTTGATGGCTAATTGTTCTTCGGGATCACTCGCACTGTAGGTACATATAACTCGTAGCTTCGTAATCCGATTATTTGTGCTTGTAGAGAATTTCAACTGTTTAAGGCACTTTTGGAAAGACTGTTTATTTCTGGAGAAAAACTTGGGTTTTTAGTCAGAGTCGCTGAACCCTTCAAAATCAGCTTAAGTGTCGCTAATTCTGATTTTCACTTTTATAAGGTTAGATGTTCATGATATTCGTTACGCTACTCGGGAAACGAATTCTTTTCGCTCTACTCCGATTATTTGGACTTAGAGGAATTTATTCACTTATATGGTACTTTTGAGGGACTCTATTTATTTCTCGCTTACTCGGCACTTTTCTACTTCTGGTCACTTTCTCTTCTTCTCTTGATATCTTGGCGTGACAACTTCTCTGGTGATCCCTCCTGGTAGTACTTCAGGAGGTGGTTGGCTCTCGTCTTCTGCTTCCCTGTGGGCCGTCTAGGTGGGCCGGCTGTGTGGAGTAGTTACAGATGGGTTGATTGGGTTTGAGATCTTAAGTATGGCTCCGTAACATATAGTAACCGTCGGGCAGATTACAGTTGGGCACCATACCGGACTAACGCGAGTATTTCAGAGGTAGGAGAAACTACTCGACTGTCCTGATCAATATATCAACCGTTGATGAAGTCCTGTTAAGATACTCTCGGGCTAGGATCTTAAATATCGAGTCTTATGTGGTCGATATCTGACTAACGCAGTAAGTTTAGTTCAAGTGTCCTTACTGTCTGTCCTGATCTTTATGAGAGGTTCGGAGGACCCGGGGCGGTGTTTAAACCTTTGAGTTACACGGTTGTGTGGGATGCCACAGACTCAGTGCACCAAGGACTTGTATCTGTAGAGTGCCCGTGAGGGTATCTCGCCAAGCCCTGTCTCTAACACAGCGGTCTCAGAGGCTCGAGACTACCTGTGCAGAGTGGTAGTGTCCACTTCCAATTGTAGAGAATGGAGAGGTCGGCAGGCCGGAGTCTCTCAACTCTTCACTAGAGAAAATGTAACCTCGCTATGGAGCCAATGTCACGTCGGCATGCCGAATGGCGACAAAGTTCCTTGACAAGGACACTTTCGTACAAGTGTTCACTTGGACTCAGTAAAAACAGAGAGGTCGGCAGGTCGGAGTCTCTCCACTATTACTAAGAAAAGTGAAGCCTGATAATAGCGACTATGTTCACGCTAGCATGCCAGACATCAACAGAGTTCCTCTATCAGGACACTAAGCGTCTTGTTCCTTCCCACTCTAGAGAATATTGAGGACGGCAGGCCGTACACCTCAACTTCTTTTAGAGATGGTGCTGGTGTGGGCTTTCCTTAGTGAGATTGACAATCAGGAGCGGCAGGCCGGTATCCTCCTTCCCAACCTCAGAATCAAGAAGAGAAAGCGGCAGGCCGGTAACTCTCTTCCTAACCCTTTAGGAAAGTTGTTCCTATCTCAGTAGCTGTGTATCTCACTGGCATGCCAGATGAGGACAGAGTTTCTGGGACAGGCCACAGTTTCGGTAACTTGTAGTCTAAGAAGAAAGTTTCCGGCAGGCCTAATGCTTTCCCACTAGACTAGCTAGGAACCGCCTAAGTAGGGTCTCTATGTTAGCTGGGCAGGCCTCTGGCTAACAAAGATCCCTAGTATAGGGTTTTTTACTCACAGACAGTATATTTGAGCTTTCGGCAGGCCGTTAGTCCAACTGAATGGAGGGTAATCTTAAGACTTCATAAGGTGGCATGCCAGAACTTTTGAAGCCTCAAAATTGCTTGTCTTTCCTCAGAAATCCTGAACTGGTATTGGGGATTACTGAGTGCACTCCCCCGGTACCTCTAGGATGGTAAGGGCATAAGGAGGTATCCTAGATTGGGTCCTTGAGCCCTTCTTATTCTGCTGGTCAAGGTCTCCTTCAATACAAGGATATTACTCAATGATGGGGTGATGAGTAAGGTCAAATATAGCACCTAGAGTAGGGTACTTTATCAAAGGTTAATTATAAATTAATAGGTGGTCTATATAAACTCAATAGAACTCTGGAAAACAATAATACTGAGTAAAGGGAATTTATTCTGAAATTCAATTTCTAGGGGAGGATTGGTGGTGTCGGGTGCATCGAAGGTGTGTCGTGCGCGCCGGACAAGTGAGGGCTATGATGCGCGCGAGACAGCGGTTACCCTTCTCTCTCCTTCTTGTCGTGGTGGCTGAGGGATTTTACTACGGATCTTTGTTGGTAGTAATTTTGGGTATAAAAACATATAAATTTCCCTCTGCATTGCGTTGTCTAAAGGAGTGTATACGTATACAACCTTCCTCGTTCGGGTTGGCAGGCCTGGGTGTACACACGGGTATTTAAACGTATGGAGCGCCCTCTCTCGGGGCACAGGCGCGGAAGACCTCCCCACGTTGTTTGCACGTGGAGACAATTAGGTACAGGGTATTCATATTTAGAAGGAAGCATGTGTGAGTTGTGTAACTAGCAAAACTAGTTGAGGAGTATAAAAAAAAGGCATGTGTATATATGTGTGGGAAAACAGTGTCCCAAGATCTATTGAGGTATATGTTCACATCTTATTGCATAAAATAGGGTTTCATATATTCATATAATTGTTTCATCTGGCAGTGCTTTCTTCGGTAGCGAAGATATGAGTTTTTCCTAACTTCTACTTCTCTATTCTCCCCGAGCTATATGGTGAGGTGGGGAGAAAAGGAAAACACAAGAATATATGGATCATTGATTTCTTCGATGGTGAAGACAAGTTTTTGCTATTCTTATTTTGCATATATATAGTATAATAATGTACAGGGGTCAGGATAGGAACATTGGTAATACAGGTAGAGAAAGAAGGTACATAGTGAACCGGAGAGAAGTAACATGTCGTTTAGAAGTGGACGCTGAACCCCATCTTTCTCTTCGGGGTGGTAGTGGGAGCAAGCGTCCGATCTGGTGTGATGGGGCGTTCCTGTTCCGGGCCGACCTCTCACGCCTTGTCCGGGGTGACCCGGGATACTCCTGCGCCTCGTTGGTTCGCTGCTATCGTTCTCGCCTTCCTCTGTTTCCTTGGTGGTCTCTTGGGCTCCTCCTCCTCCAGAGAATCTTCCTCTACGTTCTTTTTCGAGGTATTTTAATATATATATATACATATATATATATATATATATATATATATATATATATATACTGTATATGTATATTAATTTTTTAGTTTCCTTCCTAGGCCTTGGTCTAATAATTGGCAAAGAAATAGGGTGAAAGGTCATAAAATCGCAAAAGTAGTGGGGCGAACATCTTATAATAAGGGAGAAAGTTATACAGAAATAAACCCCTCAACCCTTTCAGTGCCTTCGAAGTAATTTGTCTTACTATTCTGGTTACCATTAGATGATTTTACTCTGTTTAGGAATGATTTATGATAGTCAATGACATAATGGAGATATAATACACCTCATCAATTAACTAGACGTCATCTTTAAGCTGCGTAAAAATGTGTATCAATAGCCAGAATATAAGGAATAATGGCATCACCTGTACTGAAGTGGTTTAACACCTAACGAGCGGCCTAGGCGGTACATAATATATAGCCACCAGCGGGGTGTTTTTACCCAAAATCGGGCTGTGTACGTGATCATTTTCATGCCTAAATAAGACCCAGAGCGTAAAACAAGTATCTATCCCTGAAAGGGCATAAACAGAGCTTTCCAATGACACCCCAACGATCCTTGTATGACCGCTAGTTTTCTTGCAACAATCGCGCAACACGAGTGCAAAAAACATGTAATTCGGTACTTTCCCCACACAATTCACTATATAGCGAGTGTGAGATTGTGGAGGAGGGTGGGATTCATGTCAGTTGGTCCACCGCGGTGGTCTGGAGCAGTCATACGCTCGCTACTCTCCTGCCACCACTTGTCTCTCTCTCTCAGCAACATTATGTGCTGAAAATGCCACACGACTTATGTTGTGACCCGCCACATAGTCCAAATTTCTTTCACTCGACATATGATGCGCGTCACCAGTTAAGGGTTAAGGAGACGATATTTTGTATTGTATGTGTTTGTTTTATATAATTACCGGTAGGTATATTTGTTTTCGTTTGCTCCATAAATCTCTATCAAGCTTTAGATAATACACCCCCGAGACCCCAATTCGAGACTAATTTGTACATGTCCCGGCCGGTTTCTCCTAAATTATACTATCGCTCGCTAGGAAAAAATCGAAACCTAGATACAGTGAAAGGTCTTAAAATCGCCAAAATAATGGGGTGAACGTCTTAAAATCTCATACCTAATTGGGCTAAACATGAAGAAGGGGTCCAGACAAAAATAACAAATACTTCCTCTTAATGTTAGGTTTCATAATTATTTACTCGGCATTCTTTCGTCACCTTTGCTTCATCTTAATAGATAACTTTCATTCCCCCAGCATCACCTCTACACGGTTTACTCCATCCTTACCGACCAGGGTGTCAAACGGAAACCGAGTCCTTTCTGTTCAGTCTTTTTTATCAACTCTGTGAAGCAGAGTGGTATCGCGCACACAGATCCCGCCCGTTTAGTGTGCACTACCAGCCAGCTTGTCCATCGTCATCCGTCGTCGTCGTCGTCGTCCGTCATCCCTCTGTCTGTCTGGAAACTACTCCTAGACCGTTCAACGGATTTTCACCAAATTTCACAGGTTTATTCATTTGGTCAATCATTATGATTTTTCAATTTTACTTAAAGGTTAAGGTCAAAGGTCAAGGTTAAAAATATGGTCAATATTTCATATTTTTTAGTTTTAAATCAAATTTCTTCATTTTCAATATACAAGTTACCGGTAACTTTGATATTCTATTTACCAAATTTTAGATAAATGTTCAGAGGGTAAGGTCAAACGTCAAGGTTAAGGGCCAAAATAAGTTTTTTACTAGTATTTCTTATACTAATTGTTAAATTCTCACTAGGCTTACAATGTATATTCAGAATACCTAGGCCAAAGTCATACGATACTATACAATTCCATATGAAAGATCAAGGTAACAGGTCAATGTCAAATATAAGGTCAATGTGCAAATTCCTTTACTTTTCATGCTAACTTCACAACATTTGGTGAGATAGTTGCACTTTACATGAAAAGGAAAATATTTAATTTTGAGACAAATACCATAAAGGTCAAGATAAAGGTCAAAGATCAAGGTTAAATATTCTATTAATATATATTAAACTAACTGATGGGTTTTAATTAAATTTGACATCAGGTCAGCTGAAGGTGAAGGTATTGAGGGATAAGCCTTTACAACGGCTTATTTGACTTTCTGGGGCAACATCAATGTAAACAAAAAATGTACTCTTACAAAAAGGTGAAGGTCACAGGCCAAAGTCATATGTCAACATTTATTATTTACTAACCTCGTAGCTGCGCAGGTGGGGAAGTGGCCACCCTCCCTGTGCGGAGGTATTTAGACCATATTCGTTATTGTACCATAAATATAATTAATACTTATCCATATGCGCCTATTTTACGTTGATTATGAAGATATTAACCTGTTACAACAATAAAACAAGTGGAAACAGAGTTTGGCTGGTAAAAATCGGGAAATGAGAGCGAGAGTTTATAGTCATCGAGTGCCAGCCAGCCTGCCAACATCCACCCCTCACGACGTCTGGAGAGACACTGTCGTGTAGTTATCTCTCTCTCTCTCTTTCATTCGCTTGGTAACACATACAAGCACACCCTGCTTATGACTCGCTATTGATAGCACGAAAATATATCGCCGAAATAAGGGAATAACAGAGAAAATAGGTGATAATTGAAGGGGGGGGGGGGGAGGAGGGGATGTGGAGGAGTGATATTTGGCATGGCCAAGGGGCAATAATAAATAAAAAAAATATATATATTAAAAACAAAATATCAATTGACACTGGGCTGGTTTAAAACAAAATTGTTTAGGCCTTGGATTATATAAGGGGTTCCGCAGCGCACCGGTACACCTTATATTAGTGGATCCGCAGTCCAGAGGTTAACACCTCAGCCACGGGGCCCCAAATATGTCGGGCGAGAGAACCATGGCCACCCCTTCGGGGCCCGACAATATCCGGGCGGGATGTTGAGCACATTATCGGCTCTGAGAGAGAGTCCACGCGTTGGGAGGACGATAGGCGGGCTCTGGCCGCTCGGCATGGACCGAGCGAAGTGACTGAGCTCCCCGCCACAACATCCCACACCCCTGGCCTCGCTAGACAAGGGAAAAACTCAGGAATTTACCGTATTTTAGGGTATTTGCCCTTGTGTTGCGCAATTGTTGCAAGAGAACCCGTGGTCGTACAAGATTGATTCAGGTGTCATTGGAAAGCTCTATTGTCGCCCTTTCACGGATACATTATTGTATTACGCTCTGGCTCTTGTTTATGCATGAAAAAGAGCATGGAATGAAGCTCGTTTAGGGTATATATGCCCGCCAGGCAGGTAGTAGAAGTTACAAACATCTCCGTCCGTAAGGTGTTAAAAAGGTTTACTCAAATTTTAAAAAAATGGCTCTGTTAGTTGCTTACTACTTAAATACCATATATATCAAATTCCATTTATATATTGCAATTGTTAAGGTCAAAGGTCAATGTCAAATGTCAAGAAATGAGTGTTCGTCATTTTCCCTAAACTCCTCATATACTGTTTATTGCATTGTCACCAAATTGTGCCAGCAAGTTCAGTTGGTCAATGTGACCACCCTCCAAATATATGTTTTCCTTTTCTTTTTATTTTAAGGTCAAATGTCGAGGTCACGGTCACAGTATATGGTCACTACTTCTTATTTATATGTTTTTTTACGAAATACACCATATTCATAACGCTAGTTAATACTAGCATTGGTGTTAAGCTAACTAAATTATCGATAAGAATTTTTATGTCAAAGGTCAAGGTCAAATGTCTAAGTAAGATTTTTACTAGTGTTTCATAATTATCAACTGTAAGATTCTGACTAGGCATATCATGTACATACAGTATATATGTATTGGAAGGACTATATTACCAGTCTTGCTAAGACGACTTCCCAAAAGCTTGCATGGAGTGCTCAACCACTTCAAGGGGTTCTTTACCCTTGCACAACTTCTTGCTCTGTACAGGGGCACAGTGCATCCTTGTA
Source organism: Paralithodes platypus (assembly GCA_032716605.1). Classification (NCBI taxonomy): domain Eukaryota; kingdom Metazoa; phylum Arthropoda; class Malacostraca; order Decapoda; family Lithodidae; genus Paralithodes; species Paralithodes platypus. The sequence goes on from CM064531.1 coordinate 11,945,017, forward strand.
TTGAGTATTGTTCACATGTGTGGGAAGGATCCTCTCACACAACTCTTCTAGACAAAGTAATAATAGTAATAAAATAAATAATAGTTCTTAACCCTTCTTTGGCGGCGCGCAACTTATGTCGTGTGAAATAAATATGGACTAAGTGGCGGTTCACAACCTATGTCGTGTGCCATTTTCACCACGTAATGTTGCTGAGAGAGAGAGATGAGTGGTGGGAGGAGCGTAGCAAGCGTATGACTGCTCCAGACCACCGCGGCGGACCTACTGACATGAATCCCACCCTTTCCTCCCCTCTCACACTCGCTACACAGGGAATTATGCAGGGAAATTACCTAATTACAGGGTTTTTGCACTCGTGTTGCACGATCGTTGCAAGAGAACCAGCGGTCGTACAAGGATGGTTCGGGTGTCATTGGAAAGCTCTGTTTACGCCCTTTCAGGGATAGGTACTTGTTTTACGCTCTGGGTCTTATTTAGGCATGAAAATGATCACGTAAACAACCCTATTTAGGGTAAGAACCCTCCTCTGGGCGCTACGGTCCCCTAGACCGCCTAGCCCACCAATAAGGTGTTAAAACTAGCACATGCTAAGCCAGCTAAGGATAGCCCAATAAGGCCGATTTGGCGTATTTCCATTGGGGTCCTGTATTACTACCCCATCCCCTTGCTCATGAGGGACAATAACGACTCAGTGTTTGTGAAAAATCTCTACTGTGCCGAGCGTGGGCACAATCCTGGGACCTTCTGGGTGGAAGTCCAAGACGCTAGTCACTACACCAGCGAACCGCTGATGTATCATTAACTCCCATCCACTCACCGACTCTCTATAATCTCTCTCTCTTTGACGCAATGTTGCATCTCTCTCGCTATTCTATCGCTACTACAATAATCAGTGTTCCTCAGAGCTCTCTGTGCATACCACCTCCTCTACATAGGTTACGTAGTACCCGTCTTGCAACACAATTTCACCCCTACTCTGTGCAACTCTTCAACTCAAGAGTGAAATGATACTCCCAATCTTTCTTCTATTCAACAGCTAAGCTCTGGAACTCTCTCCTTGAATCCATCTATCCCTCATCCTATGATTTAAATTGCTTCAAACTCTGTGTGTCCAGGCATTTTGGCTCGACTGCTCCTTGATTTTGTCCCTGTCACTCTTTCGACTAGGGAGGCAGCACTCGTCACAGGGAGTTTTGCCTTTTGTCTCCCTCATCCAGATAGAAAAAACAAAATCGGAATACCTAGGCCAAGGTCATACAAGAATAAACATAATTCCATTTGATAGATCAAGGTCACAGGACAAGATCCAATATAAGGTCAATATGCTAATTTCTTTACTATTCATGCAAACTTCACATACTTTGTTGAGACAGTTGTGCTTTAAATTAAAATTCAACTTAAATTTTCAGACATCATGAAGGTCAAGATGAATGTCAAAGGTCAAGGTCAACTAATCCTTTAATACCTCTGAAACAAACTGATGATCCTTAATGAAATGTGGCACACTTATTTGATTTTCCAGGGTTACATCAATGCATTCAAAAAATGTAATCCTTCATAAAGGCCAATGTCACAGGTCAAGGTCAAAAGCCAACCTTCATCATAAAAATACTAAAATTTCGATAAGCTGACTGTTAGTTGCATTTTACTTAAATATTATATATATCAATGTCAATTAAATATTCTAATACTATATAAGGTCAAAGTTCAAGGTCAAAGATCAAAAGAAGAGTGTTAATTATTTTCCCTAAACTTTTCCTAGTTTGTTTTACCCTTTCTGTACTAGCGACGTCTTTTGTATAATATTCTAGCTATGATTAGACAATTTTGTGGAGCTTAAGAAGGATATGTGTTAGTAAAATGGATTAATTAACATAGTTGAAAGCCTGTTAATTTGCTGGAGGCCTTTTTTAAACTGAATAAAATCATCTATAATATTATCCAGTATAATATTAAAATTACAGAACTGTTACTGAACGGGTTAATATATTGACACCAAATTTTGCAGGATAATTTGGTCGGTCAATGCGACGATTGTCCAAATATTTAGTTTTTGTTATTCAAAGGTCAAGGTGAATTGTGAAGGTCACATATTATGGTCACTATATAATTATTTTATATGGAGGTAAAATCACAAATACGTGTGATCATATTATGTAGTAAAACTCGCTAGGAAAATTTAAACAATGGAACACCAAGCTTTCGTCTATTCTCTCAAGACATCTTCAGGGTATTACCCTGAAGATGTCTTGAGAGAATAGACGAAAGCTTGGTGTTCCATTGTTTTAATTTTCCTAGCGAGTTTTACTACATATACATATATGTATATTTATATACTGTATATATATATATATATATATATATATATATATATATATATATATATATATATATATATATATGTACATATATGTATATATACCTGTATATATATTAGGAATAGTGTGGCCAATGTAAGGAACAACATCTTTATTGGATAACGTTTCGCCTTCTTTTCGCGAGCCATAATAAGATCTACAAATTAAATTATCGTACGTGTAGCTAATTTGTTGTGTAAAATTGTATTATTAATTAATTATGTACATTTAAAACTACCAAAGAATGGGAAACTAGGACGAAAACTAGTGAAAACTTTGATTATCATAGTGTTTTGTGAAAAGTGACGTAACTAAGTTTACATTGCAAAATAGTGAATAAAAGAGATTCGTATATGGTTGAGGGATAGGTACTGGTGAATTGTAATTTTAGTTATAAGAGTAGAAATGCGTGATAATCACTTAAATCAATCTAAGGCAAGTTAACATAATTGAATTTGAGAATATAATGTATAAACAAGGTTAAAATGGGGACATGTGAATAATTATTATGAGTTGAGATTGTGATGTAATGTGTATTATGTATGTTTCATTTGAGCTGAAACAGTAGCATGGGTAAGTATATAAGTACCGTATACCAAAGATTTCGCGGTAAATTTAAGTTGAATTTGTAAATGTGTGTGGAAAAAGCGTGGAATTTAACGAATTTTGCCCACAATTAATAATATATGCTTCCCTAATGACAAGAGTATAGCTGATAGCCTAGTGCTTACTGTGCGGAATTACGGTGTGAGTATCTTAGGTTCGATTCCTTGGAGTATCACATGTATTCATTATGTTCCTTGATTCCACCAGTTGGGTTTATTTGTAAATTAATTGGTGAGTTTGCGAAAACAAATATGAATATATACTGTGTATATACTGTATATACAATATATATATATATATATATATATATATATATATATATATATGAGTGTATAATTATATAAACCGTTATCAACAATGAGATTTAAACTCCAATTTAAGAATTCTAGGTCGCAGAGTTGGGTATGCAGTTTTTTTTTAAATATTTTTTTTTTTCTTCTTTTCTGTAATTGAGAAAACTGCACATCCACTTTATTGCATATGTAAAGATGAAATTATAGTTTATAGTTCAAAATACGTCTTTGGAAGTAACAAAGCGACCCAATACAATAGTAATTCATGTTAATGTTGTTGTTGTTGTTGTTCCCTAAGCTGCCTGGCCGAACAGCCCCGAGTCCCTGAGAAAGGCCATGGCCACGATCGGGCTTTCCCACAGAGCTCTCATTGAGTGTAGATTGTGTTGTTGGCGTAAGTGGTTGTGTGAAATGCAGTCTTCTATGATGTGTTTAATGGTATGGGGTGCTGTGTTACATCCCGGGCAGGTGTCGACAACGGAGTCATCCAGTCTCTTCTGATAGCTCAGGAGAGCTGGATGGTGTCCGCATCTTAGCCTGGCCAGGTGGACTCTGTCCTCGCGAGGAAGGGAGGATTCGGAAGGATGGATTTCGGGAGGTCGTGCATGCAGCTGCGTGTTGTCTGTGAGTGAGTGGATGGATCGGTGAGAGATCTGAGTATGGATGTGCTTCTGGAAGTTGGTTCGGGGTGGGCAGGGAGGGAGAGAGGACAATAATTGTGTGTGATACCGTGTGCTGGGTGTTGTTTTGATATTTCTTGGTGTCTGTGGGTGTGTTGCCATGTATTTTAGTGGGTGGTCTTGGTTCGTGGAGGCTGCTGCCAGGAATTGAGTGCCTCTCATGTCCAGATGGTCTTTGACTTTGAGGATTTTGGTTTCTTGATGTAGGTGATCTGTGGGTGCAGTAGCTGTGCAGCCTGTAATGATCTTCAGGGCTTTGTTTTGAATAGTCTGTAAGGTCTTATGATGTGTTTCAGCTAGGTTAGAAGCCCAGGCTGGGCTTGCGTATTCCATCACTGATCTTATGTATTGTTTATATACTGTGGTGGTAGTTTCTTTGTTGTGTCCAAATTTTGTGTGAGCAAGTGACCTGAGGGCGTTAAGTCTGGGTGTCAGTTTCTTTTTAATGTTTGTGGTGTGCTGTTTGAATGTCATATGAGTATCATATGTTACTCCTAGGATTTTGGGTGTGTGTGTATGTGTTAGGGGTGTGTTGTTTATGGTGAGTTGAGGGATGTATTCGTGTTCTCCTGTCCAACTTGTGAGCAGGGTTGCGGTGGATTTGGCTGGGGCTAGATTAAGTCTGTTTGTAGTGCACCAGCCATGTAGTGTGTTGAGATAGGGTTGAAGGAGATCTGTTGCTCTTTTTGGGTCATGGTGTGTGCATGTGAGTGTTATGTCATCTGCATAGGAGGCTAAGTTTATTTGGGGCGTATTGGGTGTAGTTATATCGTGCATGTACAGATTGAAGAGTGCGGGCGATAGGACGGATCCTTGTGGGACTCCGTTTGGAAAGTTTCTGATTTTAGATGACTGACCGGCAAAAGATACGTGTGCACATCTGCCTGCTAGGAAGTTGGCCAGCCACCGTTTTGTGTTGTTGTGCATGTTTGTGTTGTAGATTTTGTTTGTTAGGTTGTGGCGGGGGATGGCATCGAAGGCTTTACTAATGTCGAGTGTGGCTAATAGTGATCTGTGTGGTGGTCTAGCTGAATTGATGCCGTCGAAAGCTCTCTGTGTAAGGTCTGTGAGAAGAGTGTTTGTGGAGTGCAGTGGCCTAAAGCCATGTTGTGTTGGAGCTAGGGGTAGGTCAGGTGTAATTAGTTGTAATACTAGGTGTTCCATGACTTTGGAGGGGGAGCAAAGGAGTGTGATGGGGCGGTGCGAGGAGGGTAGCGTGGGGTCTTTGTTGGGTTTGGGGAATGTGATGATGATACCATGCTTCCAAATGTCTGGTATTGTGTTGTGTGAATAGCTGTAGTTTGATATGTTAGTGAGTGCTTGTATGCCTTGTGGTCCCAGGTGTCTGAGGTGTATGTTGCTTATGTTGTCTAGGCCACAGGCGGGTGAGTGCTTGAGATTGTTGATGATATGCTTTGTCTGGTGATTGGTGAAGGGTGTATAGTCAGGGTCTGTGGGGAATTGTCTCTTACGTCGGATGACACGTCGGTCGTCTTTGTGAGGTTTTAGGTGGCTGACATGTGAAAAGTGATTGATGAGAGTGCTTGCTTGTTGTTTACATGAAGGAGTAGAGTCTGTTGTTGTGATTGCAGCATGTGATTGTGTTGTGTTGCTGTTGGAAAGTGTGATGCTGTTTAGTGTTTTGTATAGTTTTTGGGGGTTTGTTTTGTGATCAAGTGTTTGTAGGAAGTTATTCCAATTTAGTTTTTGTTGTTCTTGTATTTTGTTGTTAGTTTGGGTGTTGAGTGCTTGAATTTGTTGTGTGATGTCTTGTGTGTGGGGTGCTGGGGAGTGTTTCAGTATGTCGCGTTGTCTGATGAGGTTTTGAATTTCTGGTGTGAAGTTGGGGTTGTGTCTTTTTCTGTTACCTCTTGGAATGTGTTTCTTGTCAGCGTTTTGGATAGTTTTATTGAGTATGTGTACAGCATTGTTGATGTTAGTGATGGGTGTACTGTTTAGAGTTGTGAAGTGTTGTTCTGTCTCATTTGTGAATGCTTCCCAGTTAGCTCTTTTATAATTGGTGTATGTGTGTTTGTGGCTAGCTGGGGTGAGTCTGGTTTTGGTGGTGATAATGATCGGGATGTGGTCAGAGCCTAAGGTTCTGACCACCCTCCAGGATGTTGTGGGGGCGAGTTCTGGGGAGCTAAAGGTGATGTCTGGAGATGATGGGTTATAGAGGGCTTGGTGAGGAATATGGGTATGTTGATGGATGTCGTTAAGGATGATGAGGTTATCTGTTTGGTTTTGTAGTACCAGCCCTCTGTCTGTGTCGGGGTTGTCGACAAAACCAGGCCGACGTCTTGGCGTTGAAGTCACCACCCAGGATGATGTGTGGGGTGTGTGGGGTGTTTGTGATGTGTTGTAAGTGTGGTCTGTATTCATTTGGTACTGTAGTGGATGTTTGGGGAGGGATGTATGTGTTTATGATGGTTATGTTGGAGTTGTTGCCAGTGCGTATTTTAATTTACTGTATTTCTGTTGTGTTATCATTTGGGGGGAGGAGTGATTTGGTTTGTACACTGGTTACTATGTATGATATTTCTTTGTGTACCAGGGTGATGAGTCCACCGCCCCCGCCGACAGCCCGGTCTTGTCTGATGGTGGTGAAATTATGAAATGTGGGTGTTTTCTGTGTTGTGCGGAGTTTTGTTTCTTGTAAGATGGCAATGTGTATGTTGTGTTGTTTGATGAAGTGTGAGAGTTCGTGTTTCTTTGTGTTGATGCCATCTATGTTCAGTTGAAGAATGTTAATGTTATGTGCACGATGTATGTTGGGTGCTGCTGCACGAGGATGGGGTGGGGGTGGGGGGGGGTGGGGGTGGGGGAGAGGGAGGGGGTGGGGGTTGGGGATGGGTGAGGTGGGGGTGGGGATTGGGGAGCAGGAGATGGGGGTTGGAATGGATTAGGATGGGGTGGGGTGTGGTGTGTTGAGTTGAGGATGTGGATGGTATGGGAAGGTTAGGTGGGTTAGGGAGGAGAGGTGGACGGGTTTTAGGGGGGGGAGTGGATGATATGGGAAGGTTAGGTGGGTTGGGGAGGAGAGGTGGACGGGTTTTAGGTGAGGGATTTGACTGGGAGAGGGAGGGGCATGAGGAACAGGTCCAGGTGTTTGTGTAGTGTTTCTTGGAGGCAAGTGTTGTGCAGGTGAAGTGGGTCCAGTTCCCGCATGAATTGCAGAGAACTGAACCCTTAGTATGGCGACTCGAAGTGATGGGTTTTGAGCAAGTTGGACATATGTATGTGAACGTGGGTCCTGGGTTGCTCTCAATGTCTCCGGCTAGAAGAAGTCTTCGAGAAATGACAGCCGGAGAGTCATTTCTCGGTGTAGGAAAAACTGTGTGATGTGTGTGTGTGGTGTGAGAGGTGTGGAAATTCCCGGCGCGACCGAAGCCGCTCCAAGGACCCGTGCCCCCAGGGAGGGGGCAGGGGATGGTTGTGACGGTTTGGCTCCCGAAACTGCTCCCCGCGGCCGGAATCCGGTTTTCCTCCACTGGTCGTTGATTTTGTCTTCGGCTGTGGAGGGTCGGCAGCCATCCGCGGTTGGCAGCCTCGGGAGGTGGCCCCACGGCGTAGACGCCGCCACATCAGGACCTTCATGTTAATTGTCTTGTATTGCTTCTCATAATTATGCAAGTGTTCAATGGCTCCTATTGCCGACCCAGCCAGGTATCCTCTTCTCGATCTCGATCTCGATTCATAATGTGTAGGGCGCTGGACTTGCGCAATGCGCATATCACACACATAAGGGTATTAGGGTGGAGGATGGGGGTCAGGATATAGGATGGGGAGAGCTAAGTGGAAGGTTTATGACGTGTGCGTGTGTGTGATGCATTCATTTATTCTGTGTTTGAATGTGTCTAGTGTAGGGCTATTAAATTGTATCTTCTGGGAGACTGTTCCAATCCCGTATGGTTCGTGGAAAGAATGAGTGCTTGTAGAAGTCAGTATTAGTGTGGTATGTTTGGTACTTATGAGAGTGTGTTACGAGTGTTGCAGGTATTTGAGTTGTGTAGGTATTCATGTTTTTTAATGTCAATATAATTGTGTGTGGTTTTATACAATACTGTGAGCCTGTGCCTGAGTTTTCGTATGTTAAGGGTGTCCATGTTTATTTGTTGTTTAATACGGGTTGTGATGCCTGGGGTTTGCTTGTAATTGTGTGTGATTAGCCTGGCTGCCTTTGTGTTAACCCTCTCCGACATATGACGCAATTTTGAGCCTATTTGGGATACTTTAAAGCCTTTGTTACCATCAGGGGTATTTAGAAACCTTTAGTTTAGTTACTTCAACCTCTGCAGTTGTCTTTGAGTTAGCTGTGGGCAGAAAACTAATTTTGGAGAGGTAATTATAAGAGTGAGAGAACTCTATTTCTTATTGATAATCTGGCAACCTCTGCATCATATGTGCGTGAAAGGGTTAATGTTTATATGCTATGTGTTTGATGTCTCGTGTACAATTGTGTAAATTCCTCCTCAAGAACCCTAGTGTGTGGTTTGCCTGTCTTTGCAAGTGATGAATGTGGGTGTTGAATCTTAGGTTGGTGAAGAGGTGGACGCCAAGATATTTGTATGAAGGAACTGATTCAAGTGGTTGGTTGTGTATTGTGTAATTGAAAATGATGGGTGATCGGGAGCGGGTAAAGCGGAGACGTTTACATTTGTCGGGGTGGAAAGACATCTACCAGGGGAAGTATTCTTTGGGATAGTGTTTTTTTAAAGCTTGATGGAGGTCTTGGGAGCAAACTAAAACAAGTATAAATGCCGATAATATTAAAAAATAGATAAATAAATACAATAACGTCCCCGTAAATTATTTGGCATACCTCTATGTATATGAACATTAACATCTGGTTCCACCTAAATTACGAAGTCTTAATATTGACAAAGAAATGGGGCACAAGGTCTTAAACTCACCAAACTAAGTCCCCATGATCTGTATATTGACTTATCAACATAAAATCCTACAGTACAGTTCACTAAAATGTCTATTGTTGGTTTTATTTCAGCTGACCGTAAGTTCAATCCCTTAGCAACTGACTTCCCGATAAATATTGGAAGAATATGAAACTAATAAGTCTCTGAGTCATAATTATGCCATTTTTTCATAATGAACACCATCATTCGGCATAAAATCTTCGAAATAGCTAAATAATCGTGACAGGGACATGGCAATTCACCGCCAGCTGAACAAAAACAGGGTATAGTTCCACAGTCTTCCCCTACCTTGGCTCTTAACCCTTACTGTACCGGCATCGTCTATTTATATTTAACTTCAGCTACATTTAGATGATGTTATTCAGCTTAGGAAAGTATATATGGTAGCTGAAAGGATGAATTGAGGTCTGTAGCCTTTTTAGTTGTAGACATTCTTCCTAAGCTGAATATAATCGTCTAATAGTTGCCAGAATATGAGGAAACAGAAATTCACTGGTATTGTATGGGTTAAACTATATACTGTACTTAGATCGCAGCCCCCCCATCTCCCTGTGCTCCCCATCCAACGATCAATCATCATCTATGTATCAGGTTCGGTGCTAATGGCTCCACAGAAACTGCAGCCAGGGGGATAAATTACACAGATTATGTATAATTATGTACTGGTGTCATGTGATGCCCAGGGTAAACTGAAAAGGGGGACATAGAAGCTAGTCATTGGTGCTTGGTGTATTTGGTCTTAATTTGTGTTTTCCTTACGTAATGCCTTACTAACAGTTTTAGTATCATAACTGTATTTATCAATCTGGTTAAGTACAATGTTATATATCCTTCTATAAGAAGGAGAACATTCCAGTTGATTCGCATTCATTGACGATATGCATACTGTATTACCCCGAAGATGTTGTGAGAGAATAGACAAAACTTTGGTGTTCAAACGTTAACTTATTCCTGCTAGGTTTACTACATTATTTGATCACACATGTTTGTGATTTGACCTCCATATATATTGTGAATATCTATAATTCTATATCTACTGTACACACATGCACACACACACATATACATATATATATATATATATATGTTAGTATAGCCAGGTAATAGATTCTCTTTTAAACAGACGAGGTTAAAAGCAATAGCGGTTTCAGCATTCAGGATGTTATTGTTACAGCTTTCAATAGTTCCGCTATTGCTTTTAACCTCGTCTGTTTAAAAGATAATATATATATATATATATATATATATATATATATATATATATATATATATATATATATATACAGTATATACAGTATATATATATATATATCCAAAGAAGAACAGCACAGAATAGCGGTGGTCAGAGAATCGAGGGACAGCAGAAGAAGAAAAGAATAATGAACACAATTTCCCATTCTCCAGAGAACGGGAAATTAGGCCAGTTGACCCATTCTCTAATTCCTGGGCAAACAGATGAGTTGCCCCCTCAATACAGGTCAAGCCCCACCAATCACCTCCTCTCACGGCCCCACCAACCACAGCGCGGGACTCAAACGACCAAGACGGAATTACCCCTCTAATATTACGATGAAAAGGTACTTATGCAAGCTACACATCAAGAGCCCTGGGAATACCTAAATCGTTGGGGCTCTTCCCCTTTGAGGAGCTATCATGTGAAAAAGGAAGAGAAATGGTGATAGAAAGTGCCGCATAACAAAATCATTGCATAAACAATACAAATTGACAAACCAGCTAGTGAATAGAAAATCACGAATTACATCATCATCCCATATAGTAGAAATAAGAAACAGAGGTCAAAAAGACAAGAACCTCAGTGCGATATTAAGCACCTACATATATTTTCATGTAATTATTACCCTCGACATAGCCACTTTTTATGTATTTACTATGCCCCTGTTATTGTGAGATAATGCAACCTGACCAAGAGAAACAATCCAAATATAGCCTGACTGAAATTATAGGAGGGCAGTTCAAACTCAGTAGGTTGCTCTGTCTGGATTATTGTCCGGGAGTAATAACTGCCTACTAGCGCTCTGTCTGGATTATTGTCCGGGAGTCGTTTCCACCCCCCTGAGAGAGAAGGTGCCTGCCGTCCTGTTCCCCCCGCCCCTTGGACTCCTGACGAAGTGGTCCCCCGACGTCCAGCCGCCGTGTCCAGAGCTCTACGACGCCCCGACCCTCGTACATGGCCCTTCTCCCCACAAAGCTATCCTAAGTGTCCTGTGTATCTCAATTTGTGGCTATTGTTGAAGGTAAGGTAGAATATGCGAGTATTCCTAAAGTATTGATGATTTGATCTGTGCCAGGATCTATGTTAATTAAATATTGTAATTCATATTTGTGTACACGCTACATAGTCATTTATCCTCCCATAAATATTGATCTGTACAAGTGATTTCATAGTACCAGATATTGCCCAGTGAATCCTATCTAGTGTAATTCTTAACTAATTATTGCAATTCATATTTGTGCACACGTTATAATATAAACTTACCTTTATACAGACTTAAACGGAATACTCTCAGATTTCACCTTTGTGTTATTATTCTTTTGTGTATCAAAGTTGAGGCGAATGTGTATACCGTGAAGATATTCCCCATTTTACCATCATTTACCTAGGACCTATGCACAAATTTTAATCTATCTATCTTTCCATATCGAAAAGTCAAGAACCTCCGTGAGTTAATATTAATTCATGTACTCAAGTTCTCTAGTTTATGCAGTGCTTGTGAATTAGTCTAGTTTACGTGTGCGTGTTTTCGTAATTCTTGTCACACCATTATAGTAGCTCATATTAAAGTTATTTTATTTGTTTCATTATATTGCTTAGGTGATCGATTTCTCTTAATTGACTATTGTCAAAGTAAATATCTTATTACATCTTATGTTATGTAATCCGCTCTACTTCGTATGTTTGATTCGTGTATTGCTTATAGGGGTTTGTAAATACATTCAAATTACCTTTTTATACTACAATCGTTGTATTATATCTAGCACAACTTCGTCGTGTGCGGGCCCATTCATTCCGAGTTCATTCGAAACTCTCAATTACTGTTATCTACAGTCGCATCTTAACCCTTTGGCTGCGGCTATGTTTGGGCTATTTAGGGCATATTCAGGCACTCCTGAATGATAAATCAAGCATCTGCATTAAATAAAGTGTATTCTGCCGAAAACTAGGCGAAAATAGTTTCAAAATGACACCAGAACGGACTCTGTACGTGGTCTGGTTCACCCGCAGTGGTCCCAGTGAAACGCGGGAACCCCGCTATTATGTAACACTCGCTCGCTTGGCTACACTGGTGAGAGAGACAGAGAGAGACCCGCGCGAGACACAGCCTAGCTCAGTGAGCCGCTCGGTGCTTTGAGGGTCGGAGGTGGGCCCCTCACGCTCCCGCCCACTGACACTCGATTTTTACATTTTTTTACAGGCTTTCAGAGCCTGGAAATTGCTGTAACTTGCCAAAACATTCCAGAATGTCACCTGCAGCGAAAGGGTTAATCGAGTATAAATTAACTCATTTTAGTATTAATTTGCATCTTACCCCCAAAACCTTGTTATAATTATTCATCAACTTACTTTGAATTTGAATTTCTATATGCGTGTGATCAGATCTCATACCCGGTCTATAAGACAATCTAGTTTGAATTTGAACTACCTTGCCTCTAAGACCCCAAGTGTATATCTAACTTTCATCTGTGAATTATAATCGCAGTAAAGTAAATTGAGAATTCGCAACAAAACAGTCCATCTGACCTAGTGTCAACACACTATACCCGCCTATCTCACCTGTGTGACCCCTTTTGCCCCTTTCCCACTGTTGCGATTTCATAAGATTTTCATCACCGACACCAAGAAATGGGCACATTCGTGACATGTCGCGACAAAATCTTGAACCCTCGCATGATAATCGTTTGACTCGCAAGGCTTCGCAAGGGCCCTCGCAGGTCATCGCATATGTTCGGATTGTTCAAAATTTGGGACGAGGACTTGCGAGGGGTCCGAACCCTCGCAAGCATCGTCGAACATTGCCGAGGGATCGGCGAGGCCCTCGGAGATCCTCGGCGACATCGGCGAGACATCGACGAGGGTGTCGCACAAGAAAAAAACGTCGCCGAGAGTATACCCGCCACGGGTATACTTCGCAGAGGCGTGCAAAGGGCTGTGCGACGCAGATGAATGCTCGGAAAACACCTCGCCGAGGCCAAAGAGCACCTTCGGCGAGGTGGGTAAAAAAAAAGGATTTGGCCTAAAGTGAACCTGTCAATCCTTTTTTCTATGCACCTCTCGTAAGGGGGTTTACCTGTTTTTTTCTTTTTCTCTCCCTTTCTCTCTTTCTCTGGCTTGTATCCATTCGGCCCCATTCAGCCAACTGTTTTAAGACGTTTATCCCCATCCAAGTATCAATATCTTCCTGGCGAGCGATAGCAAGCCAGCATTGTATGGAGAAATCCGGCTTCGCCGGAGAAATTTTTCTATCGAAAAATGTACAAATTTAGCTTGCTCTCAATACAAAAATATATATATGTTGGCTCGCTACCGCTCACCAGGAAAATATTGAAACCTGAATGGGGGTAAATGTCTTAAAAGAGTAGGCTGAATGGGGCCGAACGGATACAAGGCAAACAGAGAGGGAGAGAAAGAGAAAACAAAAAAAGCGAGGTGGGCTCAATTAAGCCGTAACGTAAACATACGGCAAGGACATTGCCAATCTCCGAATTAAGGGGAGATGGGTCGTTTTTCTGGTCCCCTTTCTTCCTCATGGTTAACCCCATTAGTTTTCATATTTTATGACGTTCGGCCCATTAGTTTGGCGATTTTAAGACATTTCAACCAATTTCGTTGTCAATATTAAGACTTTCGTGTCATTTAGGCGTCGAGTTTTTCCTGACTAGCGATAGGGAGCCTGTACTTTTTGAGGAACCGGCCTTCGGCCAGAATATTTTTCTTTCAAAAAATGTACAAATTGATCTTGAAGGAGAGTGTTGGGGGGTGCTTTATATGCTTGATGGAGGTCTAGGGATGAAACCAAATAAATCATAAACAAATATATAAATGAGCAAATATTACGGCCATCCTCCCTTAAGGGGAAACGGACCGTTTGTTTGGTCATTCATTCCTCTATTTCTTAGTTTTCTCACTAGACCTCCATCGAACTTAAAACAAAAACCTCTAGACCCTCCTTCAAGATAAATTTGTACATTTTCGACGAGATGGGTTGGGTATGAGGGGGAATCTAGATGTTGCTTGGTGTGGGCCAATTGGCACTCTGCAGACCCAGTAATCTTGTGTTGATCTCTGACCGTTTTGGTGAGGTCAGTCCTCAAGGCATTAGTGAGTTGGGTCTATATGTTTGTGCCATGAAATATATGCAAAAGGTTTTTGGATAATCTCGCCGAGGTATCCGCCGAACCATCGCTTAATTCGCCGAAGACGTCGCAGAACATACGCCTAGGATTCGTTCATCCTTTGCATTATTTCGCAATATTTTATTCAATTGTGACTGTTCTCGCAGAGGTCATTGGCGAACCATCGCTCAATTTGCCGATGATGTCGCATAATGTCGCCGATTGCGTCGTATCCATCGGCGACATCGTCGCCGAGTGTAAATTTGTCAACGCTTTTTAACGGTCAAAATCGTTGACGTCGCAAACATTTGTTGCGAATTGACAAGACTACGTCCTCGGCGACGAAAATCGTATGAAATCGCATCAGTGGGAAAGGGGCATTACTAATCCCTTTGACTGTCGCTCACCGCGCCGCGCCCGTGAAAGCTCTTTCAGGTTCACTCAATACCAGAATTCTTCACGTTAGACGCTTCGCTCACATATGTATTATTATCTCGGCTGAAATTCTATGTACACGTATAATCTTATTTTCCTGCATACTTACATTATTGATATTGTGCGTAACGTGACATAGAGCACTTAATTAATCAGTATAATATGACTATATTATGACACGTCACCTAAATCAACTACCTTCTGCCGGATATGACAGATAGGTATAGTTGATTCCCCATATTTATGCTATTGAATAAATAAAAGTGTAAAGTAACCTGTGTTATTATTGTATAAATGCTGCCTTAGTGTGAGAAGTGATAGTAAGATTCATAAAGCTAGATGTGACCCTGTCGGGCATATTCTATCTCCCTATATCCTATTACAGGATTGTTGACGAGATAATACTAAGTCGAGTTGAAATACCAACCCGACATTTCAATATATATATACCGGTATACTGTATATAATATATATATATATATATATATATATATATATATATATATATATATATATATATATATACTGTGTATGTATATATATATACTGTGTAATATATATATATATACTGTATATATACCGGTATATATATATATATATATATATATATATATTTAAAGACCCCCAGCCGGTATCGAACCTCCGACAATCAGAACGAGTGTCCAAGCTTTTAACCCACTATGCCACCGAGGTTTGGTCCCGGCTGAGGGTAATTAAACATTTATTAGTATTTGTGATATATATATATATATATATATATATAGAGAGAGAGAGAGAGAGAGAGATTGATGAAACGATTTTCCTCATATTTGCGAATGAGATTCTATTTGCATTTTGCTTTCTGTTAACTATTAAATTGCTCTACCAGTTGTCACATGTCGTTCCTTATGGTATATGAGATGCCCCCCTCAAAAGACAGGAAATGGCCCCCCGCAAATGCCAGAGTCATCCCTCAAAATACAGGAAAATGGACCCCCGCAAATACAAGAGTCATCCCAACAGTCCCATCTTCCAAAGGGGTTAACCAGCCATTTTCTATAATGACTATCTCCTTCTGGGAGAACGGAGGGGCCTCCTCAGCCAGTCACCAGCCAGTGTTCCTCAGCCAACCACAACCGCCCTGGGACCACCAATTAGAACCCTCCTTTTACGTAGCCTCCACCAGAAGGACGCTCCCTGTATTATTCCGCCAGATTTGGAGTATGATGAACACTCCTTTATGCAATCTACTCACCAGCGCCCCAAATATTACAGGGACAAATGGACCTGGTAGTGCCTGACAACTCCATGCCCCCGAGGATACAGACACAATCCTCTATATAATTATACAGGTATGTACTAAGATAATTAGAAGACCTGCAAGGCAGTTGCTGCATTGTAAGCCTTAAGTGTTTTCTATTTTTCACAGCAACCCTGGACCTTTCAGTTGCCCCATTGAATATTGTAATATTACCTTGGAACCAGGCCCATATGATAATACCTGAGTTTCAAGTCTAGAATGTATATGTACCTCACAACAACCACTTTTCCTCTATTCTCAATACCCCTTTTCCCCCCCGAGTTCATTGACACCTGAAGCAAGAATAAATTGGCATAGGACCTAAGAAAAACCTGAGGAAAGTATGCAAACCATCACCTACCGACTAGGCTAAACCCCCTTCAGGAACGGGCGGGCTGGGACAGTGATATCTACGGTCTGCCCCACTTTCACCCCCTGCCCCTCGAGAGTGCCTCTTGACGTAGCACCTTCCGGATTACTGAAGGGCTACCCGTCTGCTGCCCAGCGCCCTGAACCGAGGATCTCTGCTCGAGCTACGTATACAGGCCTGGACCTAGGACCCCTGTTCGAATTACGTAACCAGGCCTAAACCCAGGACCCCTGCTCGAGGAGGTGACCAGCTGTGCAAGATTGGCTACTACCCTCTACGCCGGCCAGACCAGCACTCTCGTCCCCCTGCCCTCCCAAATACTTAAGTTTTTCTGTGTCTTTCTTTGTTGGTTATTGTTGTGAGGTATTGATTGTGTAAATATGTGAACCGTGTCGTGTCCTGAGTTAATCGTGATCTGTGCCCTAGATCACATACTTGCGTAATAAGCTTCATCCTTCTGAACCTGTATGATTTTGTGTTAATCTTGCCTTAATACCTTGACCCTTGTTCAAGACTAATTTATTCATTCTTAACTGACGCATACGTTACCTTTCAGTGTTATAAATATATCTATTCAGGCCCCCACGCTCGCAGATTTACTGACTACGTGTATGTTGATTTAGTATTTGTGAGTTGAAGTCCCAGTATATTCCGTAATCAATCTATTTACATAATCGCTTTTTACCAAGAACCTACGCCCAATTTTCCAATGAGTGCAGAGTGTAATTTCCTTCAATCTTTTATCTAGTAATCGCATATGAAATATATCTTATATACGTGCTTTTATCTTCTTGTAAATCTTGATGTTGTGATATTTCGAATACCGTGTTTAGGAATTCTTTCCTCTGAGTTTCGTCTCACTTTCATCCACCATACACTAATTGTATCTGTGTATTTAATTCACCTCAAAGCTGTTAACCCGTTCAGACCGAGTCTGATACTATTTGTTTTTGAGTATCAATGAGTAGGACTTCGTTGCCTACGTCCATGTACTAATTGTGCCGGTACATTTTATGCACCTCGCCCTGCTAACCCGTTCAGGACGAGTCTGATATTGCTTTAAATATCAATGAGCTAAACTTCGTCATTAGCGACAATTTAATTACTAAGTGCGATCTATCGATCGAAATCTGTTAACCAGCGTAACTCTAACATATCAAGATTTAGTTGTAACACCCCTTCCAGCCTGAGTCTATTGGAACTCTGTTAGTTATTTTGTTTATCTTCTTGTGTTGTCTTAGTCGCGAATATTGAAGATTACATTTTGATCTAATTAATACCATCCAGTAGACATTAAAATCCATTTCTACTCCTATCAAATTCACGTTATTACTTTGCTTTGCCTAAGAAAAATATAGAAACACGAATTCCTAAGCTTGGTTCGTTATCGTAGCATATGTTCAAGTAGTATAATTCCGTGATAAGATATACATTCACTTTTGGGCGATTTTGATACTTCTCATTTGTTATAAATAATAATCTCAGCCCTTTCCTGTAAAGTAAATTAACCTCACATTTCAGCTAAGTTTATAGTTGCACTAACTAGAAAAAGTATTTAGCACTATCTCAGTTCACCTGGTGACCTTCCCAGTGACCTGACCTGAGGGCAAGCTCACGCGGTCAGTTTTAAAGGTTCAGCCGAGCCGTACGCGTGACTCACCTAGCACCCCTGTGACAATATCTTTATAACCTCAACTCTCTACATTGTAACTCTAGGATCATTATCTAGGGTATTGAAGTCTCTTTGAAGTAGGAAAGATACGGGACCCTCATTTATTATTGCATTGAAGGTTAAAGATTATTCTTGTACATTATGCCCTTATGCATGCTTTCCACATGATCTGATTTAATACTAGACTCTCACTATTGAGTTATTCTGGTATCCGTAACATTGTTCTGAAGTAAGAACAATGTATATGTTTGTTACTATTGTTGGATCTTCCTCTATGATCCTTATAACCATCCAAATCTTATGCTTATTAAATAAAACCTTCATATAGGTTCTTCCTTGTGTTGTTATTGAGTACCATATTGAACCTTTGAATACCATTTTTACTGTATATAGAACCTACTCGGTACGTTTCTGTCAAGTATATTTAATCCATCAACCCAGAAGTGGATTGTTTTACGGACTGTATCAAGGGAACTAATCTATCAGAACCCGGCACAACAGTATAACATATTATATAGTCAGGTTCACTATGTAATTTCGCCAGATTTTTGTGGAGAGTATCAAAACTATACATTTTTGGAAACTTTATTGTATAAGCAATCAGAAAAACAATGTTTCCATTTGCCCTGATACCTATATGGCCGCCATCTTGGATTTAAAAAAATGGCTGCCGTAAAAAAGGTTTTCGTCAATATCTCAGCTTCTTAATAACCTAGAGCTTTTATTTTGACAGCTAAACCACCATTTTCAGGGCCAAGGAATCCAATAGTATCAAAATGAATAAGCTAGATTCACCACAAACTTGTTTGACTAAAATTTTCCGTTTTATTGAATGTTTTACAAGTGATCAGACATGAACGTTCCACTAAGTTAGTGTCCATTAAGAATCAACATGCTCCTCATGACATCAATGGGTTTAATGTTTTAGGCAACCAAGGAGTCTTTACATATCGTCACCATCATCGTCATCATCAGTTTCATACTTGTTCTGTGTGTCCTCATCATTCTGACACTCACTGTCGCACTGGCAAAGATCGGTGCAGGATAAGTTTTTTGTTCTGCAAGAACATCTGGCAGAAGAACAGTCTGTTTTGCATTGACACCTAACCATCTCAATGATGGCCTTTGGAGCTGGAAGGGCATCTGTCATGGTTGGTTTCAGCTGGCCATCGGACTCCTTGTGGTAGGCATTCTGCAGGGGATCCAACTGAGGCTCCTGCAGAGCAATGCTGGCCTGTCCCCACACTCTGGCTTGGATATGGACTCTCAGGACATGTTGTCTCAGAGCTCCAAGGGTAGGAGGTAGCTTGTCACTTTCTGCCATATGCTTGCAGAAGAGATGCCATCGCAGTTCGGAGATGGTCTTGATGTAGATGCCTTTGGGGGAGTAGGCTGCACAGACGAAGCTAGCCAGAGTGGCCAACATAGTTTCGATCACTTCTGCCTCTGTTGAAAGCATCTGCAGAGAACTTATTACATCTCTATCTGCCTTCATGTAGACTTGCAGCCAGGTTGCTTTGCCTATACGAGAGAACCTTCCAGTGTTGTCAGCCTCAGTGAACGCATGGAAGGCTGGCAAAGCCTTTGCTCTTTCTGGCCCTATGGCTCTCCATATTGGCTCTATCCCCATAACCCCAGAGGCCATGGAAATGGACGTGTTCTTCAGCATGAGGTCATAGTTTGGTATGACTAACACTAGGACATCTGTGTCTGGGGAGAAGAAAACCATCTGTGCATCCGGTGGGTTTCGCTGTGATGCCAGGACAGCCTGGTAGATCAACAGTGTGTCTGCTTCTTCATGATTGTTGTCCTGGAAAAGCAAGTCTTCGTTGCTCCTGGTATGCCCTGAAGAAGAGGTGATGACCAGTTTGTGTGATGTACTGTTGTACTCTAGAGTCTTTGCAGCAAGATAGTTGGTCAGGGCAGTCTTCGTCGTGTCATGTGAAAGGAACCTGCTCATTGGGATGTGTTTTATGTTTTTGTCATCTCTGACCTGATACTGGACTGGTGCTCTTCCTTGCCTTTTTTTATCCCTGGTAGCACTCTTCAGAGAATCATCCCTGTATGTGTCAAACACAAGTATGATTTAATTATAATCTCGTGTGAGGGACATCAGCCTGTCGTTGAAGCATTCACTGAGATCTTTGACTGTCACTATGGTTGCTGGTTTCTTGACCATCTTCTGCAGAAGAACCATTCCATCTACCAGGGCTATCTTGCGACTTGGAGCATCTGGTGTGGTGTCCATCCCATCTTCTGGCTGCTGATCTTCCTGTGGAGTTTCTGCTGTTGCCAACTTGTTGAGGAGATGGATCAACTTCGATTTGTCCAGGCATGGCAGGATTGTACCATCTGGAGCAAAAGGGCTCTTGGTGTCAGAGTGAATTCGTGGTTCCCAATGGCCTCTTTCTGGTTGATGTCTCTGCTGGACCTGGCCAGGACCATCAGTCTGCCATACAATTCCTTGGTCTCCTTTAGATCCACAGTCTTGTCTCGGAGTTTTACTGTGGTTTTCTTGTTTGCAGACATGAACATCTTGTTGTTCTCCTTCTTTACTGGTGCAGTTGGACCACCTTCTCATAAAGAGCCATGTCAAATGAAATGACAGTGGGGTGATCTTCACCAACAGCCAGCTTTCTCAGTTGACTTGCTTGCATGATCACAGTCAGCAGGGTTGACCACTCGTGTGCCACCTCTGGGAGTAGTGGTAGGGCTCCGACCTGGGTCAGTGGCTTGCTTTCAGACAACAGTGAGTTGCATCCTGCCCAGCCTGGAATATTGCTTGATGCTTCCCCTGATTCCATTCTGGATAAAGCAGTAGCAACAATCCATCCTAGTTGTGTCAGCTGGTAGGATCCTGAGATTCCCTTGCTGGTGACAAACTGGTCTGTTCTCTTGGCAAGCTGTGGTTTTGGCTTGTCACAGTGCAGCATATCTACATGGTATGGAGTGACAGATAGACTCTGGGCATCACCTATCTTCAAGGGTGGTGCAACTGGTTCTCCAGGAATCTCTGCCTTCTGGCATACAGCAGTAATCGTTCCATGGGTGGTTCCTTTCCCATCAGCAGTGTCCTCTGCAAAGTCTGTGTTATCTGCTGCGAAGAACACAAAGGCACCCTTCTTCAAGAATGGTGGTACATACAGACCTTGGAACTCTCGGGTGTTTTCTACAACAGCATTGGCCAGAGCTGTTTACATTAGCAGGGTGCGACCATACGGAACACAGTAATCATGTGCACTGAGAAGATCCATCAGCATCTTGTTGCGGGTGTCATGATGAACAGTCAGAGCCAGTCCCAGGACCTGTGGGTTTTCTCGTGCATGGGGTGACCTGAATGCTGCTGATTCTCTTCTTGGCTTGTAGTAGACCTGTTGGTTGGATTTGAATCCATACATGATGTTCTGGCTCAACGTGAGTGCTGCTCTTTCAACAACTTTGGTCCTCCTTTGAGTTTCCAGGCTGTCAGCAGGTCCTATCATGATCCAGCGGATCGTGGTATACAATTCAGCTGGAACGTCATGGATGTCACTGGTGACCTCTATGGTGTTTGTATCCTTGGCTGCCTTGGTAAAGTTTTTGATGCTTTCCTTATCACCTGTGCTGCTCTGTAGATTGTCTGTATGTTGTCCTCTTCATCACCATGACTTTCCATCGCAGAATGAACCATGCTTTCCTCGCATGCCTCTGGGGAATAGAGAACAGCTGACTTTCTTCAATTTTTTTGAAGACAGGACTTCAGGTGTGGCAAGGCATTGAGGATGTTTTCTTTTAGCCACTTTCTATTAAATGTAGGTACGTGATGTTCCAAGCCTTCTGTGCCAAGCATATTGACATATGTGGTTTCAATATCTTCCATAGGTAGGTATGCTTGGTTCTGTGTTTGGACATCAATGAGGTTGATCAGCTCAAGCTGACTTGCACGCTGTAGCAAGGGGTCTTTGCGGCCTGTTCTGCTTCCACTGGTGCTGGCTTCTCTCTGTCCATGGAAAACATGCTTTGTCCAGCAGGTTTTGTGGTACCGAACATCAATTGCATGTGCATCCCCTTGTGCAATGCATATGTTCAGTCTTGTTTTCTGTGTGTCATTATTGGATCTTTCAACAGCTTCTTTAAGAGATTTCCCAGCGTTGGCTGTCCTCACCTGATAGAGCGGCTCATCATCATCTTTCTGACAGAAGAAACATCGTTCCTTATCCAGTGGACTTGTACAGGACCTCGTGAATGGTGTTGAAGAGCCAGATGTTGATGGGCCTGATTCGTCCATTTCAGTGCTTCCTCTTTTCTGTCCACGTTTCTTGGCAGTGTAGTGGCCAGTAGCTAATGCATGTGCATGATGGTCTCGGGCACATTGGATTTTGTCTTTGTTAGTTGCATTTGCATAGCAACTACGATGATAGACTGCCTGATGTGTATAGAGTGTGTTTTTTGTACAGCTTTGCTGTCGTCTTTGGACCTCAACATAGTTGCCATCATGCAAACTGGCCCTCTCTTCTACTATGTCCAGCACACGCTGGTAGGAGTCTATCCGGGGATGTTGCACCATCTCTTCCTTGTCATCATCAGACTGGCACAGCATACACTGTTTCCAGTTGATAGACTCCTGACCTTGACAAGTAGCCCCTTCAACAGCTTGTGGTTTGTCACTCATGTTCAGAGCCTGCAAAAAAGTAAAACCACCACTATAGATACAACCACCACCAACTTACATGTAGGTTACAGTAAACTGTTCAACATACATAATATAGGCCTACTACAATAATCAGACCACTAGATAAACATGTCCTTGTGGTTGGTGCTTAGTATGGCCTAATGACCAATTTGTCTTATGAAATTAGTAAGTATTTGCAAGAACTGCTGTAACAAACGTCTCAAAACATCTGCAACTAGGAGCATTGGAATCTTTGGCCCTAAAAATGGTAGTTTAGCTGTCAAAATCAAAGCTCTAGGTTATTTAGAAGCTGAGATATTGACGAAAATATTTTTCACGGCAGCCATTTTGTAAAATCCAAGATGGCGGCCATATAGGACTCGGGGCAAATGGAAACATTGTTTTTCTGATTGCTTGTACTATAAGGTTTCCAAAAATGTATAGTTTTCATACTCTCCACAAAATGTATAGTTTTCATACTCTCCACAAAATGTATAGTTTTCATACTCTCCACAAAATGTATAGTTTTCATACTCTCCACAAAATTCCAACGAAAGTTACAATCCAAACATAGTGAACCTGACTAATAGAGACGGTATAGTAGATCAGAAAAGATAATGATTTATTACATTAACAAAACCGTGCTAAAGTCAGTCACAAACTACACTTATTAAAGTTAGCAAGAACTATATACCCCTCGCCCCCAGACTAATGCTGGGGTCACACATTCACGTATATGCTCCCGTATGCTCCCGTATGAAGGTTTATTGGTAGTTGGCAACCGAATACGTAAAACGTAAGGGCTTAGTACGCAAAACGTAAATTAAATTGTGTCTAGTTGTGGGGGTTGGTACGCATGGCGGGCGTAGCCACGCTGGTCTTGGAGGTGGTTGGTGCGGCCAAGGTCGCCCGGTATGTTTTGGATTTCGAATCAGATACGGGGCTCGCGCTCACGTATGTCAAAAGTCGGGAAAGCATACGTTTTACCTGGCTAGCTGCTACGTCTTACGGGTGCAGCCCCGTAAAACGTAGCAGCTAGACAGGTAAAACGTAAGTTTCTCCCGCCAATCGTACAATGTTCACGTAAAACGGGAAAGTGAAAGTAAGTCCGGGCTCATCTGGCAGAACCGCCGCACTGCGGGTTGGCGGGAAGACGTGGCACCGTTGTACGGTGGGGTTACGGGGGACAACGGGACCAGCGGGGGACCAGCGGGGGACACTCCAGTCACACCTCTCACCACACCAGAGCAGCAACCAACAAGCCAACCCTGCCACCCTCTGCACCCTGCCGAAAACAAATCGTAGCAGCGAAACGACTGCACCTATGGCTTTCATATTTTTACCACATGTACCTTACCCTTTAGGCTACCCACCACAAAAATCCCAAATCCCTCTTCCCACCCACTCGCTGACTGTCGGTCCCGTCAGAAGGAAAAAAAAGGAAAATCTGTGGCGGCGAAACGACTGTACCAATCAGGTCCATATTTGTGTGACAAGTCCCTTACCCTTCTGCCTTCCCCCCACCACACCCCCAACCACCTCCAACCACCCACTTCCAGCATATCCGTACGAAGATAAGGAAAAAAAGGAAAATCTGTGGCGGGGAAACTACCTCACCAATCGGTTCCATATTTGTGTGACAAGTCCCTTACCCTTCTGCCTTCCCCCCACCACACCCCCAACCGCCTCCCACCACCTACTTCCAGCGTATCCGTACGAAGATAAGGAAAAAAAGGAAAATCCGTGGTGGCGAAACTACCTCACCAATCGGCTTCATATGTGTAACACAAGTCAATTAAACCCTTCTACCTTCCCCCAACAAAACCCGAAAACCACCCTCCCACCACCCTCCCACCCATACATTCCGATACCATAAAAGTCTCTGTAGTCTATAGTGTCTTTTCAGCTACTTTCGGGACCATCGGGGACCTGATTTCTGGCGAAAATGGACAAGGGGAGTGTTTTTTTTACCATTATCCTTCCTTTCTCTCCCAACTTGATAGATTTAGCCAAAAAAAAAAAAAACTCTGGCACTGGCAGAAGCACACCTTCAAAATTAGCTGGCACTCAGCGGGTTAAAGGTTACAAGGATGAATGGTCTTTCCTCTATAAAGGGAGTTCACAAAATTGAACTCCTCCAGGATGAATTCCGCGATGTTGTTCATGGTGCCGATGAAGGACTGGGAATGGGAATGGTGTGGCCATTCCTGCCCTTTTGTAGTTCCCAGATTCCAACCCAGACCTACGTGGTTGACAAAGACTGTCTTTGTCTGTGTTTGGACAGACGGGGTGTGCCTACGATTGTCCGGACACAGTCCACGTAATGCCTACAAACTCACAAGACATACGGCCTCAGCTACGTAGGTCTTGTGGGGGCGTGGCCATGGGCGTGGCCTGTGTTCCCGCAAATCGGGCAGCCCAGGCGGACTAACGGGGACATGCTTACGCAAGTCGCAAGCACGTACGTAGCTCCATACGACTACATTACGTCTGACGTAACACTGGCCCCGTTACGGTACGTATGTCGGGAAGTGCAATAGTCGTAGTCTATACGGGCGTACACGGCCGGACTACGCCCGTCATAACACAAAATTGGCGATCACGCCTGACGGGAGCATACGGGAGCGATATACGTGAATGTGTGACCCCAGCATAACACACGCATATACTGTACATGCACTCATGCAGACTCACACACACATCTACACACCCACACTCTCTTCCATACACACACAGACACACACATAGAGACTCTCTGTCACACACACACACACACACACACACATAGACTCACACACACACACACAGACTCTCTCTCTCTCTCTCTCTCTCTCACACATACACACACATACTGTATATACACACTTCCTTTAAGGGGGGTGACCTGTTTTTGTTCTGTCCTTTTTTATCTTTCTCTGGCTTGTATCCATTTGGCCCCATTCAGCCTACTGTTTTAAAACGTTTATCCCCATCCAGGTGTCAATTTCTTACTGGTGAGCGGTAGCGAGCCAGCATATTTTTAATTTGTGTTAGACAGCAGGCTAAATTTGTACATTTTTTGATAGAAAAATTTCTCTGGCGAAGCCGGATTTCTCCATATAATGCTGGCTCGCTATCGCTCGCCAGGAAGAAATCGACACCTAGATGGGGATAAACGTCTTAAAATAGTTGGCTGAATGGGGCCAAATGGATACAAGCCAGAGAAAGAGAGAAAAGGACAGAAATAACAAAAAGCAGGTCACCCACCTTAACTCGGTCTCTCTCTGTCACACACACACACACACACTTTCTCTCTCTCTCTCAAACACACACATACACACTTTCTCTCACACACATGCATATAATTATACTCTTTCTCTCTCTCTCTCTCTTGTCTTATCACAATGTGTGTTTACATAAACAAATGCAACCATCAACATTCGTATATCAACTGTCATAATGTTACTTACTAGGAATGGTTGGTTTTTCCCCCCCCCCCCCCCCCCCCCCTTCTCCCTTATGCTTAGCAAATATTAGTTTGGAAATTGTCTGACGTTCGTCCCATTTCTTAGTCAACATTAAGACCTTTCGTGCCATTTAGGTGTCATTTAGGGTGTTCCGGGAGGGTTGGGGGGGGCAAAACCATATTTTGGACCTAAAATCATAACTATTGCATAAATTCAAAAAATCTTTTTTGACTGATGTTTGCATTCACGCAACAAATGTTCGTGTGAAATTTGGTAAAAATCCGTCCAACGGTCTAGGAGGAGTTCCGAGACAGACGGACGACGTCGACGACGACGACGACGACAGACATTTTTTTCGTGTGGTACCCACTATCCGGGGGGGAGGGGGGGGGGGGGATACCAAACTCTGCTTACGCAGAGTAAATAGGCAGTGTCATACAAGCCCATATTCCAGCAATGGGTGTTTGGGCAATTACAGTCTGACAATAGCAAAAGGTACCAACATTTTACCCTTGCTGTACCAGCGACGTCTATTTTATTTTTTTCTAACTATATCTAACAATTGTATGCAGCTTCAGAAGGATCTGTCGTAGTTGAAAGGCTTGATTGTCATAGTACGATGCCTTATAATAATTGCTAGAGATACTTCATAAACTGAATTCGTCCCATTTATCAATTTTAGATCTTTTGTTCCATTTAGCTGTCAATTTTTCCTAGCGAGCGATAGCGAGCCTGCAATTTATGAGGAACTGGCCTTCGGTCGGGAAATTTTTCTACCTAAAAATTTACACATTTGTCTAAATAGGGGTGTAAAAATAGGGGTGTATAAGGGGTGTAATTTTAAACTTAATGAAGGTCTAGGGAACAAACTAATTACCTCCCCTTAATATATTCTATTATATCCTAGCTATATTTAGACGATCATAATTCAGTTTAAAAACGGCATCAAACAAGTGACAGGCCTTGAACTATCTCACTTAATCCATTTTACTAACACGTATCTTTCTTAAACTACACAAAAGCGTCTAAATAAAGCTATAATGCAATGAAGCAGACGTCCTCGGTAAAGAAGGGGTTAATAATAGGATTTCAGCCAATCAACTGCAAGGAATAAGAAGTCGCCGAGTTAGCGAGCCTGTATTTTATGAGGAACAAGCCTTCGGATGGTTTATTTTTCTATCGAAAAATTTACAAATTTATCTTGATAGAGGGTCTTGGGCGGGTGTTTTTATAAGCTTGATGGAGGTCTAGGGAGGAAACTAAAACAAATATTCAAAATATCCATAAATGAGCCAATAATTACGCCCATCTCCTCTTAACCCGTACAGCCCCAGCGACGCGTCTGACGCGTCGGCGATGTATGTAACGCACAGCCCAAGAGACACGCCTGACGCGTCACCCTAATTGCGCCGACCGTAACCTCAGGTGTAGCCACTCAAGAGGGCTCAGATTTGTATGGGAACTGTGTACGTATCCCACGCAACCGTGCCGATGGTTGAAAACTCTCAAAGTCCACGTGCGTGCGCGCGAGCGCGCAATAACCTGTTTTTTGGGAT
Organism: Paralithodes platypus; assembly: GCA_032716605.1. Taxonomy (NCBI): domain Eukaryota; kingdom Metazoa; phylum Arthropoda; class Malacostraca; order Decapoda; family Lithodidae; genus Paralithodes; species Paralithodes platypus. The sequence continues at coordinate 11,972,648 of CM064531.1, forward strand.
AATTGCCTTCAATTTTTTACTCTTGTAAAATCCGTTTTCGGGGGCTCTGTAGGACCATTTTTTAAGCTTTTTGAGCGGTTTTTCGTTGTTTTCCTTCATTCCTAACCCATTCGCTATTGTTTCTGGAATAAAACCATTTTTTGAAAACCGGCCGGGTTCTGGTGCGCAAACATTACAAAATTAGCCGGGGCTCCACGGGTTAACAGTCACAATTTGTAGACTACCTATAATGAACAGGGTATAGCAATGTCTCGGCCCTATACCCACAATCTTATTCCCTCACCTTGACCTTCAGGGGGGATGGTTGGGTTTTCTGCAATTCCCCCCCCCCCCCCCAACCTTGTCCCTCATGCTTAGCTACTGTACATATGTTTTCGGATTATAAGACGTTTGGTACATTAGTTTGGCGACTATAAGACCTCTGACTCCATTTTTGTTTCAATATTTAGATGTTTCGTGTCATTTAGGTGTCGATTTTTTTCCTGGTCATCGATAGCGAGCCTCTAATTTAGGAGGGGCCGTACGGGGTCTAGGGAGAAAACTAAAACAAAACTAAAAATAATAATACATAATTATATCAACCAATTTATATTCCCTTGCCCTCTTAATGACAGACTCTGATATAGATCCATTAAGTTGGCCTTACACATACTTACGTTTTCTTCTTGACTTTCACCCTTTCCATGTGTTCGTATTCTCCCTTTGTCTGAGAGGACTCTCACCCCACCTTAAAGGGAAGGTGTATACCTAGTGTGTTTGGAGTGCGATGACCTATGCCTCGGAGACGTGGCCGGTTAAAGCGGAGGATATCAATAGAATGGAACAGAATGAGAAGAGAATGGTGAAATAGATATGTGGGTTAATCTCAGGGAGGGGGTATCGAGCGTGGAATTAAGAAGGCGTCTGGGCATTAGGTGTGTCAGTGAAGTGATGCGCACGAGACGACTTGGTTGGTTTGGACACGTGGAGAGAATGGATGATCAGAACTGGGTGAAGAAATGCCGGACTGTGAACGTGGGGGTAGCTACGTGTTGGGGTAGACCTAGAATGACATGGGATTAGGTACTCCGGTCCGATCTCAAAATAGTGAACTTGACAACAGAGGCAGCCATTGACAGGGTCGCCTGGAAAGCCACCATATAGGACGTAAGACTGTAACCACATTCTCTGTGGACAAAACGGTCTTTAAACTGTGTATGTATGTCTGTCTGTCTGTAACTATCTATCTTTCTCTCACGAAAATATGAATACAAGATGAATAACTAACCAATTAAAACTACGATTATCTGAAAATTTAAAAAGAATCAGAACAATATACAGCACCTGTGAACAAGGCCAATGGAGCATTGGGGTTCATGAAACGGAATTTTACTTATAAATAATGAGAACAATATAGGAACGATATACTAAAGCATAGAGAGGTCCCATCTTGACTATGGTGTACAGTTTTGGTCTCCTTATCTAATCAAAGACATTGAAAGACTTGAGTAAGTACAACATAGAGCCACAAATGTATTACCATCACTAAAAAATATATCATATTATGAAAGATTAAAAAGTAAGAAATATGTTCTCCCTTAGGAAAAGAAGATTTATAGGTCAATTAACTCGAAAAGGACATGTTTTTTAAACATCCGCCAGTGCGGGACCTTTAAAGATTATTTCGGACAAATTTTTTTAAATTATCACATAAAGCAATTTTGCTGCATCATATGCGTATATTTTACTTGTATAATGAACATGTGAAAATTGAAGAACCAGAAAATAGGTGTAAAAAGCACACAGGCCTATCCATTGAAAAAACGTATAATTGTGATGGGAGAGTTGGCAAACACATAAGTGGGAGCGCGACGTCGATGTGCTCTCTCAGAAGTCTCGCGAAACAGTGGCCAGTCTAGCCACCTCTCGCTCTCGTGCATGTAAGAGGTTGGGGGGAGGTAGGGGGAGTGTAGAGGAGGGTGACTGGATGAATTTCAGGCGGGAGATTAGAGGAATAAAGTAGAATAAAGCAGAAGCGGCGTTTTGAAGGGAGAAAGGGGGGGGGGGGGGGAGGTGAGGGAGGGGAGGTGCGGTAAAGCACATGTAAGGGGAGGACAGGAGGTGGTGGTAGAGATATACCACCTTCAATTTCAATGACAGTGGGGCGTTTTTTTTTTTTTTTTTTTTTTTTTTTATGTGTCATCTTTCGGAAGGAGCGTCGCATTCGCCCAGTATAACATTCCAAAAGGAGTGTCATCACTCTTGGGATAATCGAGTGTTTCAAGATAATAAAGGGCATTGACAAAATTGATGCTGAAACACTGTTCATGTTCAATAATAATTCATCAACCCAAATAAACGGGATGAGATTAATAACAAGAAGGGCAAATCTCAATGTCACAAAGCATTCTTTCACCTACAGTGTAGTCAATGAATGGAAGAAATTGCTGGGGAAAGTGGTGCAATGAAATACAATTGACGCATTCAAAAGGATTTTAGACATTCATATCCAGGAGGTTGGGGCAACATAAGCGTAAACAAGGAAAAAATAAGAAAAATCAACAAAACACAATGTTAAGTATCAGCAGTAAACATTGTTTCCCAAATTTGATCTTTACTGTAAAATTCTCGGTAGAAATGTTCTCATTCTACTGGGGGCCTTTTTCCCAGCTGTAAATCATGCCGACCTTTAGTTGGAGGGAGTGGGGAGAGAGAGCCTTCTGCTTTACTAGCCAAACATTTCATATAGTAGCATTTTTTTTTTTAGAATTAAGTCCGGACTACTTAGTAAGGGCCGCAAGGTTTGTGCAGTCTGTGTATCTATGTAACTCTGTCAAGAACCGAATGTTTTTTTTTTTTTCGCTCATTATTAGACGCACGAAAACTCAGCTTCCATGTCACTAAGTAGCGAATAATTTCAGTCGGCCCGTGAACACAAGACCAAGCCTAACCATGTTCACAATGACCTGTAGTTTGCCAAGGTAGAAGGGAAGCAGGAAGAAGCATAAAGGTATATTACAAGTTTATTACAAGTATAATTCAAGTTTACGATCCAATTCTACTGGTAAAAATAGTCGGGAGATGATATGAGAGGTACTTTGATTATAATGAGCAAGGTCATTATAAAGTGAGGTTGGTTACTGGTCGAAATATTAACTTGGCTTAGTTTGTATACTTGAAGCAGGAAGAAGCATAAATGTATATTACAAGTTTTTTACAGGTATATCACAAGTTTACGATCCAATTCAAACGGTGACTATAGCTTGGTAGTTTGAGTATAATGAGCAAGAGTATAATGAGTATAATGGGCGTATTTATTTCCTCATTTGTGTATTTTATTATTATTTGTTTTTTTTTAGTTTCCACCCTAGACCTCCATAAAGCGTAAAACAAAAATCCCCCATGACCCTTCAAAATAAATTTGTACATTTCTTTATAGACAAATTTCGTGGCTGAAGGCCGGTTCCTCTTGAATTACAGGCTCGCTTGATGAAGGTCTAGCGAGGAAACTTAAGAATAGATAAATATATAAATACATAGACCACCAAACAAGCAGTACCCCCTTAATGTGGTAGTCCGTAACAAGCCAGTATATAATAGTAGCTAAAGGTTTATGGAGGTACAGTACGTTTAAGGGGGTACTTCTTAGTTTTTGGTCTATAACATTTTATATGTATGTATCTATTTTTTAGTTTCCTCGCTAGACCTCCATCAAGCATTAAAAAACACCCTGAAGACTCGCCTTCAAGATACATTTGTACATTTTTGGGTGGGTAGAAAAAATGTCCCCGTCAAAGGCCAATTCCTCCTAAAATTACAGGTTCGCTATCGCTCGCTAGACAAAAAAATTGACACCTAAATGGCACAAAGGTCTTAATATTGACAAAGAAATGGGGTGAAAGGTCTCAAAATCGTCAAACTAATGGAACAAACGTCTAAAAATCTCAAAACTAAAACATGAGGGAGAATGGAGTCCAGAAAAACGAGCCATCCCCCCTTAAGATTTCGTGTTCCTCCTATGTTTTGTTATGCAAATATAACTATCTGGATTGATTTAGGATGAACATTGCTTCTCAATAAATATTATAATTTGTTTTATAGCTCATACGTAGAAATTGAATCATATTCATAAATTCACTTTCAGAGATATACACATCCATAATTAAAAATAGGTGAGGTCCACAACATTTTATGAGTGACTGTACATAAACACTTTTCCCCTATAACTTCTCTTTGGTTAAGAAGTGATGGTTCGTTATTCTGGTCCCCCTTCTTCCTCATGTTAACCCCATTAGTTTTCAGATTTTAAGACGTTCGGACAATAAGTTTGGCGATTTTAATTAAGACCTTTCGCCTCATTTATTTGTTAATATTAATTAAGACTGTTCGTGTCATTTAGGTATCGATTATTTCCTGGCGAGCGAAAGCGAGCCTGGAATTTAAGAGGAGCCTCTATCGAAAAAAGTACAATTTATCTTGAAGGAGGGTCTTTGTCGCGTGTTTTTTAAAGCTTTATTGAAGTCTAGTAAGGAAAACAAAATATATAATATACTGAAATGAGCAAAGATATACGGTCATCCCCCTTAACCCTTCATGATTGGAACCCTCACTTCCAATCCGTGTTACCATTTACCCAAACTCGCATCATAATATGTTTTTAAGGGGAGGTGTTTAATTTGTTCCCCAGACCTCCATCAAGCTAAATATTACACCCCTAGATTCCTTTTCAAGATAAATTTGTACAATTTTTGTTAAGAAAACTTCCTCATAAATTACGCGCTCAACAGGAAGAAACCGACAACTAAATGGCACGATAGGTCTTAAAATTAACAGAAATGGGGCGGAAGTTCTTAAAATTGCCAAATTAATGGGGCAAACGTCTTAAAATTTCAAAAGCAATAGGGCTAAACATGAGGGAGATAAGGGTCCAGAAAAAAAATACCTCTAGTGGAAATCTCCCCTTAACCAATAAATGGCACCGTCCTCAATAGAGTTTTTTTTTGGTGCACTGTGACCATCCTCAATAGAACCAGAGCATAAACAAAAAACACTTTAAAACACCCCAATGGCACTCAAAACAAAGCAATTTGTGATTAGGTGAGATAATTCCCCTCCATTGCATTCTACCACTCTTACATATGTGTCCCCCCTTCCCCTCCTTAATTATCAGCTATTTTTCTTATTATTTCCCTTTTTGGGGGGTAAATTTTGGTACGAATTTCCCTCACATGGTCTCTTTAACACGGGCGAGACAGCTAGAGATCCTTGCAACAGAGATACCTCTAGTGCAAGGCCTCAGTGTCGCTCTACAGCTCGAAGAAGGAGCATATACGCCGCCCTGGCTCTCGCCTCATGATACGACCTTGCGGCAATAATACGTCTTTTTCACCCCCCCAATTGCTATTTCCACTCCTTTAATTGCTCTTAAATGTTCATATGTTCATAATAAAAGCAAAATAGGCACATATGGATAAGTTATAATTATATACAGTATTTTTTTTTCTATGTGATTGAGGGAGGCAAAAGGCATAACTGCCTATAGCGAGTGCCTCCCCCATAGTTGAAAGAGTGACAGGGCCAAAATCAAGGGACGTTCGAGCCAAAATGCCTGGACACACGGAGTTTGAAGCAATTTAAGTCATAGGAAGAGGGAAAGACTGATTCTGGGAGAGAGTTCCAGAGCTCAGCTGTTGAGTAGAAGAAAGTTTGAGAGTAACGTTTCACTCTTGGGTTGGAGAGTTGCACAGAGTAGGGGTGGGATTGAGTTGCAAGACGGGTACCACGTGCCCTACGTAAAGGAGGTGGTATGCACTGAGATAGCTCTGAGGAACACTGATTATTATAGTAGCGATAGAATAGCGAGAGAGATGCAACATTGCGGCGGAGAGAGAGAGATTGCAGAGAGTTGGTGAGTGGACGGGAGTTAATGATACGAAAGGCCTTCCTTTCAACTTTGTCTAGGAGAGCAGTGTGAGAGGAACCTCCCCACACATGTGAACAATACTCAATACAAGGGCGCACTATGCCCCTGTACAGAGCAAGAAGCTGTGCAGGGGAAAAGAACACCCTAAGGCGGTTGAGCACACCCAGCTTCTGGGAGGCTGCCTTAGCAAGACTGGTAATATGGTCCTTCCAAATGAGAGCAGAAGAAAAAGAGACACCAAGAATATTGAGAGAAGATGAAGGGTTGATTTTTGTATTGTTGAAGAATAAGGGATAGTCCGCTGGGAGATCCTGACGGGTAGATAGATGGAGAAATTGGGTTTTGGAAGCATTAAAGTTAACAAGGTTTTCTCTGCCCCAATTGGAAATAGTATTTAGATCAGAATTTAAGAGTTCTATAGCTTCATTACGTTTGTCGTTGAGGGATTGCTGGCTGGGGCGTTCTGAAAAACTAATGGAGTAGTGCAAGGTTGAGTCGTCTGCATATGAATGGATGGGAATTAAGGTACAGTTAAGGAGATCATTTATAAAAATTAGAAAGAGAATAGGAGATAGGACAGAGCCCTGAGGAACACCGGAGTTTATAGAGTGAGGAAGTGAACAATGGCCGTCCACAACCGCGGCTATGGAACGGCCGGAAAGGAAATTAGAGACAAAGGCACAGATGGAGGGATAGAAACCGAAGGAGGGTAGTTTAGAAATTAAAGATTTATGCCAGACTCTATCGAAGGCTTTCGATATGTCTAGTGCAATAGAAAAAGTCTCACCGAAGTCCCGAAAGGAGGATGACCAAGAGTTAGTAAGATATGAAAGAAGATCACCAGTAGAGCGACCCTTAAGGAAGCCATACTGGCGATCTGAGAGCAGATTATGAGAAGAGAAATGCTTAAGAAATTTGGAAGCAAGAATAGTTTCAAAAACTTTAGAAAGACAAGAGATAAGAGCAATTGGACGATAGTTGGAGGGTTGAGAGCGGTCACCCTTCTTTGGGACAGGTTGAATGTGAGCAAACTTCCAGCATGAAGGGAAGACGTTAGAGGATAGACAGAGACGAAAGAGTTTGCCTAGGCAGGGAGTCAGCACGGAAGCACAGTTTTTGAGAACAACAGGAGGAACACCGTCCGGTACTATGACGATTTTCGTCAGAATAGAACCATATACCTTCGCTTGGCGGGAGGGTTTGAACTAACATAGCTTCGCAGTTTACAAGTTAAATGTACACTTGGTCAAAACATTATCTGCAACCCTACGCTGATCATCTGGTATGTACAGCTCGGTAGTATAGGTCGTAGGTCGTTGTTAGTAGGTCGTAGATAGTAGTATAGATGGATATAGCTGCAACCAGAGGTGCCAACCCTACCGAGCTGTACACACCAGGATTTCAGCGTAGGGGTGCAGATAATTCTTTGGCCAAGTGAACCACCTAGCAAGATCTCCACCGCCCCATGCTCATTGTATTTATGCTATTATAGAGTAAACAAAATATACAGACTTGACCTACCCACTGGTTTGTGTAATTCAGTCTTTTGCATTTCTCATTTTTATATATGTAAAAAGCTTAACCCTTTGAAAATTATGATCCATTTTGACAGTTTGTTCAGGCTATCATCAGACGATTTTATACAGTTTAGGAAGGATCCGTGGGAAAGATAAGGGTAAAGACTATCTCCATTAACCCTCTGACTTCCATATATCCTTCCTAACCTGAATAAAATAGTCTAATAATAGCTAGAAACCAGAAAAGAAATGCGAAAACGGAGATCCAAAGGGTAAAATACCACAAATTCCAAAAGCCCTGGGCCACTTCTACACTGCCCTGGGATATCAGGCTCCAATGGGTTCCATCGCACTTGGGGATCAGAGGAAATGATGTGGCTGATAAGGCGGCGGCTATGGCGCACTCCTTACCGGATCATGAACACCATCCACAAGATTTAAAGACCCATACCACTTCGCCAGTTGTGCCGACGAATCTGGGAGATTGCCATCCAGCCTTCTCTACGACTCACCACCATGGGAGCCTTTCGATGAGATACGTCTCCCAAGCCCTGGGCGCGTCACCCCTTTCGCTGCCTAGACGTGGCCCTGACCCGGATTCGCATTCCGTAGTCTCGGAACATTTGTGTAAATTGGGGATTGTTCAGAGTCCGGCGTGCCGCTGTTGTACTCAGGATGAAAGCATCAGTCACCTGTTGTTGTTGTCGATGATGCTTCTATTTCATACTAGCCCACTAGGCACACACTGGGCATTAGTCACCTGATTATCCACTGTCCACGCTTTTACTCTTATCATGTGATGCTCCAACAGCGCCTGAGGATGATTGGCGTCCCTACCTTCACACCTACAAGCCATCCTTAATGGTTCTGGATTGAGTGACGCTAACAAATACAAAGCCATCAGAGTCTTCTGCGCCTTTCTTCGTGCTACAGGCTGTACAGACTCCTCTAATTCATCTGAACTAACCTTCAACATATAAAAGAACAAGAAGAACAAACCCTGGGCCACCTAGAAATGTTGCCGACTCTACAAACATACAATTGATTACCTCTTGTTCAATTGCTTCAAAAGTTCATGATGTTTCTGCTCTCCCTTACTGCTTTGTTTCTCACTTTAGTAGCCTAATCCATCTTAACACCACCTGGTCCGACCTCATGGGGGTTATCATAATACTTTGTTTAATCATTATTGCATGTTTTTATTCTTTCGAGCAATGTATTTTAGTTTGTCCCTTAGGATAACAAAAACACCTTCCCAGACTTCTTTCAGATTAAATAAATGCCCACCTAGTCCCCCTTCAAGCTAAATATGTATATTTTTCGATAGAACAATGTTGCAGCCGAAGCCCGACTTCGCTATCGCTCGCCCAGAAAAAAATAACACCAGAATGGAGTGAAGTGACTTATTGTCTAAATATCTAAACTAATGGAGCAAGAAAGGGGAGCTCGGAAAAAAAAAAAAAAAAAAAAAAAAATCGCTTGGACCAAAGAGAGATGACAGCCACGAACTAAACTAAAAACCAGAACTAGTTTACAACTTTTGTTTTATTTTATTTTTTAAAAAGACCTCCGTCTACGTATTGTGAAAAACCTGTTATCCTCCGGTAAATTACGGGGGTGAGTGACTGACGTGAGAGACAGTTAATTGTATGATGGATACATGTTTTTCATAATATGTGTTGCTAGCCCCAAATGCGCGAGCAACTGTGGCTTTCAACCATCCGACACATCTCCTTTTATTTATGTACATCAAACATGTTAAATACAAATAAAGTTTATTTACCGTGGAAAGACTACGGATACACCACTCCTGGCCGGGCCTCACACAGTGGCATGGCCCAGTCGTACTGAGCTCATGACGCTGGTGGCATTGCCCTGGAGGATAGCCATCCCTAGTCTTTGCTTGAGCCAGAGGATCTCCCGGGGTTCTCCTGAAACTTCTCTGATTTTACGGCCTATTTCATTTGCCATATTAAGGGTGGTAGGGCCGAAGACTCCTGAAGTTTTGAATGCCAGAGGCTCGAACTGATGACTTCTGGCGATGACTTGATATTTTTCTCGCTTTCTACTTTCTGCTATCCGGGCGGCTTCACCTGCTTTGTTGGCGCTTATGGTGATGTTGGTTATGGAGAAAGTGTCAACACATGTGGCATCCCACACGAGGCACCGGCCATTCTTGTAAGGGATATTGATCATCCCCTCTGGCCGTTTGCCGTCTTCTCTTAGAAGTCCATGTGGTTCAAGGATTGATGCATGGTTAGCACTCTGCAGGGCCCATTTTATGACATCATTTAGTGCAGAGTGTCTTGGCAGGCGGCCTGAGCTGTGATTACATGACAAGGCATGGTGACCTTGAGCATCCATCCCCCCACCACACTTGCAAGTGTGTGGGTGACAAACTGCCGCACCCACTCTGAGCGCGATGGCAACCCGGAGCGCTTCAGCATCCAAGTGAGTTCCAAGAGGTGGGATGGGGATGGCATGTAACCACACACCACTCTCCAAACGGGCGGATGTCTGGAGGCGTGCTTTTGCAACCTGGTCAGGAGATTTTCTTGACTTTTCTTTGCCGAGATGGTATCCCACGCTTTCTGCTTGCTCCTGGAGGTACCCTGAGGCTCCTCCTCTGCTCCTGTACTTTCCTTCCAGGTGTTAATCGCTTCTGCTACGTCCCTATTAAGTGTCATTCCGGGTTGAGAAGAAATGATGGACACTACAAGGTCGTTGGTCGCAATAAGGGAAGAGATAAAGGCAGGGGAGGCAATATCCGAGGCTCTCCGTTTGCCCAAGCCCCCGAGGCGGACAGGAAGAGTGGCTTGTGTCCAGGTCCGATCTTGAAATTCCACGTTGGTGATGCTGGTCACTGTTTCTCGGATTATGTTGTCTAATTCTTGGAGGCCACCATTGTTCGTGTAAGTCATCGATGTGCGTAAAAGGTATTGGAGTTTTGGGATGGAGAAACAATTCTTGAGAAGGGCCAGAGCTGAGTGGGCATTGATGTGTATCAGGCGACTCACAAGACGTTGAAGCTCCTCCTTTTTACCTTGAAGTGCTGGTGGGATTGCTGCCAGAGTTAGTGGGGAACCTAATAGGGTTTGCTGGTGCTCCTGAAGGATCTTTGCACCTGGCAATGCGCCTTGAAATTGGGCCTGAGTGTGTTCTCTTTCTTCAGGTGTGTGGTTGAGGAGGACAAGTTCACATTTGGTGTCATTTATCTCTAGCCCAGCCTGGCCGAGGTCAGTTATGATGTTGTTTAGATCGGTTAGGACATTCTCTACAGACCCACCCAAGGTTGCATCGTCCAGTTACCAAACATTCAATTCTGACCTTACTTTGTTATCTGCTGCGTCACACCCCTATTGAGAAAAGAGCGGGACCACCTGGATCTCCCTGCTGTAACCCGGTCGCTGATGAGATTACCGTCTCGCCGAAAATCAGAATTGAAGGTTTGGAATAAGCCTGCCAAAGTAGGGGGTACAGAGTGGGGATGTGCTTTCTAGCTGCACGGAGGAAGACATCCCTGCGAATGCTGTTGAATGCGTTCCGCATGTCAATCTTTAGAAGCAATCGTTTTTCTCGGGCTTGGCTGAGGTAAGTGCGGGTTGCGTGTACAGCAGCTTCACACCCCCCTGGAGTTCCAAAACCTAGTTGAACTGGTCTTAAGTGTTGACCTAGGCCATTCAAAAGTGATTTCAAACCCACCTTTGTGGCAAGGCGGTGGAAGGTGTTCCCTACTGGTATTGGGCGCACACCGCCATCTTTTTTTGCCAGTGCACATAGTGATGCCCCCAAAAATAGGGGTGTGGCACAGTTGGGTACCTCCCCTCTTAAAACCATGTTGATAAATTTGGTGAGGGTTTCCAAGAGTGCCTCCCCAGCTGCTCTTGATCCCTGACCCAAGAGGCCTTTGAGGTGGGCGGGTCGGATACCATCTGGACCCGTGGCTGAGGCTGTTGGGAATGAAGTCACTGCGGCAACCACCTGCTCCTTCGTGACAACTAAAGGTTGGGGTATCTGGTCATTTGGGGCTGGGGGGGAGGCTTAGGTCCCCAAGTGCAGGTGGGTGCTTTCCTCGTAGGGCTTCAACAACTTTGGTGCCATGACCAGCAAAACCTTCTGAAGAGGGCAACAGTCTGACGGCCCCTTTGATGTCACTATCCGCCAACTTCGCTGCGACCCTCTTATGTAGCTGTTCAGCCTCTTCCTCTTCCTTGTCCTGTTGCTTCTGGGCCCTATTTGGTTGCTGTTCGGGGGGGTCCACCAGCCTGTTTGCCTCCATATACTTTGCTACTTGATGTTTCACTCTGGTGGCTAGTGAAAATTGGAGATGGTCTTGTATGTTGGTTCTGGGTAGTTTTCGGAGGGCCCCATGAGAGAAACCAAGGAGCCGTGCCCATGCGAGGGGTGTCTTGAGCTGTAGGGCCTGCTTTATGATGGTTGTAAGGGCCCTCGCCACTTGGATTCTGGCTCCTTTAGGTACCCGGGGAAGGACCTGGATCCGCGCTTTCCATTTGGTCACAAGTTGGATCAAGTCGGCGTCCGGTGTTGCCCTGGTTGGCCCTGCAGTGGGCCCTGGGCATGAGGGACATTTTCAGTTTGGTTGTTCTCCTGATGTCTTTTTTGTCAACCTAGCACAACTTAAATGAACAGATCTAAGACAGCCGGAACATTTTCGCGACGTCTTTGTTTCATTGGTTTTTCGGCACGTAAGACACTTAGTATCCGCTAGGCCATAGTCCTCCAAGATTATCCGTTCCTCTGCCTCTACCAAGCCGACCTCCTGATCTGCCTGGTTTTCCCGTGGTGCTTCCGTCTCTGCCATGTCTCCCTTGTTTCAGAAACCCCGGGAAATATTATTCTCTCCTGGCACATATCTAGATTATTGCTGTTGTTATTAATGTAAAATTGGTTGTATGCATATAATTCACATATCATAGTCAAACTTTCTGATGGGCTCATACACGCAATTGGTCTGCTTCTCCTAAAGCTATGTGGGTAAATGTATAAATCCTCGGCATTGGGCACCCGTACAACTAAAAGATCTTACTATTTAAAAGGAAGCACGCCAATTATATCCTATGATTATCCTATGATTAAACTGGCGACTCCACCCTGATGTTGAGTATTAATAAATGCTTAGGATATTAATAATGTCATCAACATCAAGATAGGGAGAGAGCCAGAGAGTGAGCGAGAGCCAGGATCTGAGTGAGTAACCGAATCTAGGACAGCAATTATGGAAAAATGCTTAAATTGTACAAAATGTTAAGAGAGAGAGAGAGAGAGAGAGAGAGAGAGAGAGAGAGAGAGCAGGGGCGGGGGTGAGGGAGAAAGAAAGCGAGCTGGATAGGGGCCTGGTCTAGTTGGGTATTGAATGATGTTGGAGAAAAAGAAAACAAAATATAAAGAGCGATCTGAGATGGTTGAATAAAGTTGGAGAAAAACAAAAAATAATAACAATGAGAGCGACTTGTGACGGTTAAGTACGGTGATTGAAAGTGGATGGAAAGATGTTCAGGATAAAAAGGAGAGAGAGAGAGAGAGAGAGAGAGAAGTAAAAATGGACCTTATAGCAAGTACTTCATAATTGGTTAGAATTGTTTGAGAAATTGAAAGACCGAGGGTCAAGTTCTCGGGGTAGGTGGAAGGTAAGGCCTATGGTGGGGAACCATAAGGGTGAAACTGCCTGCCCTACACACAGTTACTTCACTCACCTTGTGGTTTCTGGAGGTGTATGGTGCCAGGGCTGGACTGGGTAATAGTAGTCATTTTCAGAGCTTCTGTGACCCTGTTTAGGATACCAAAGTTTCTCAGTGAATTTAACAAGGGCAACTGATACTAAAAAAAATAAGCCCCCATACACCTCACCAAAATGACGGGAAAGTTGTTATTTTAGACGTTTTTCCAAATGGCCGCCGTCGTCATCTTAAAAAATTGATAAAGTTCTATTTCTTGAAGTGAATGGCCAAAAATGACAATTTTGGTGTCTATTCCCACTAATTTGGGTGTCAGAAGATCAATGGCATGGCACAAATAAAAAATAATTAATAAATAATTACCAAATAATTAAGTAAATAAGAAAATAATTAAGAAAATCAATGGGATGGCATAATTCATGATTTAGAGTCCCATTAACCTCAACATCTAAGACAAATATGATGTTGTTAAATCCACTGAGAAACTTTGGTATCCTAAATTAATAAAACATGAGACCTACTGCATTAAGATGCACTATCACTGCAGGACAAATATGATGCACAACTGTCAGAATCACTTCCGCTGTCATCATCGCTGCTCTCCATTTGTGGATGACTTGGAGTTTTTAGAAGATCCAGGAATGATGGAAGTGCAGGTTGGGTATAGCGTACTGGGAGGCATAAGCCATTTACAAGGTGCCATCCATGGCCAATTGGTGATGGATGATTCTGAAGCTGGAAATTCTTCTGCAGATAAGTGAGGTAATTGGTGCGCTCTAAGTGTGGTCGTAGACTGTCAGAATCAGGTACCAGTTTGATGATCTTCTTTTTCTTGAGTACTGACCACTTTGCTGCTCTCACCTCTGCTAGGGTCTTGTGTTTGGTGTCACAATAGATGTACCGGATAACAAATTTCTGTAAGTCATTGATGATTTCCTGTGTGACTGGGATGATTGTGCCACAACTTTTAAGGAGGTTCCGAGCTTCTGATGATTTTTCTACACGGTCAACAATAGTTTTCTTGCCTATTCCATAAAAGCCGGAGTTATGGTCGCATCCGGTAAGAACATAAAGTGGGATCAAAGACTCCGCCATTGCCTCACTACACAAACACCGAGTATTTATCAGCTGAGATTTGCGTTTCAAGCACAAGAGTCCTGATATTTGCCGAGCCACATAGGCTGCCTGAACGTAGTTATCAGTATCTTCAGTGTCTATGACAACTGCTTCTGTATACCCTTCTGACCGCAGCTTACCATAAAGAGTGAACAGAGCTGTGTCTGCTTCTGCATGGGCGTATGTGAGATTCTGCAAAACTTCATCTGTGGTGAGATTCCTTGCTGGTTTGCCAACAACACAGTGTATGAGCTGAATAGTGGTTGTAGATGCCTTTCTTTTGAAAGCAGCCTTGATAAATGCTTGAAGGCAAACTTTATTCTCTGGCTTACCAAGAAGAGCATGATAGACTCTATTAGAAGGAAATTTGTCCTCTGACTTCATAAACACATTGCAAATGGACTGATTTTTTTGACGGTGTTGTCGTTCACTATCTTTGATGGAGAAGTCTTGCTCGTACGAGTCATTTAACCAAGATAACATATTCTGCATTCGAATATCTATTCAGGACAAAGTTCACAAGTTTCTCACCATAGTCTCCCCACGTTAACTTGGTTCCATCTGCTTTTTCTCTGTCTTCAGTAGTAGGCGTTGTTAGACGCCAGATTATAGCATGTATATTTTGAGTCAGTATCTCTACTATCTCCAAGAATGAAATCCAGAATTCTGCTAGTGGAGCACCATCTAAGTTCTGGAATAGGGAGTCAACGAGCCCCTTGAGATCGGCATTGCTCTCTAACTCAGCATGTGCATCATTAAGTTCTTGTTGATCTACTGAACTGCGTAACTTATTGAGAGATGCCTGGATCTCTTCACACAGAGTGGCACCTTCAAAACGTTTGTCTAGTGCATGTTGGAGTAAAGCCTCGTAGAAGAGTCGAAGGCAACGCACACCGCGGTTGAAGTGTTTTCCACGCAGAGCTTGATCCACGGATCCATCTGCAACGACGCCTGCAGCCACCAGTACATCTGAAATGCCTGAGCCTTTGAACCTTTTGTAGATTGCATTGATGAAAGACATCTGGATATGAAAGGGCCCCATGAATGTCAATATGTCAGCAAATATCTCTGGATTCTCACTTTTCAATTCTAGCAATAATGCGTAGACAGGATGATCACCGACGATAATGGCAAATGGCATCTTCTTGTCATCAATTTCCTTTGCAAGCTTGCGCAGGGCATCATACAGAATGGTCTTGCTTGGTGGATCAGGATAAGTCATATGATAAATCGCTTGACTTTTCTGGGTTTCTGGTGATAGCGTGGCCTGGAAGCCAGAAAAGGCTGGTACAGTCTGGTCTTCTGGCTTGGGTCTTGTTCCGTCTGCCTTAGCTCGGGCCATTGCTTGGATGACATCTCTCATTCTTTGAGGAACTGTGTCCAGATGTTGTTCATCCGTTATCCTTGTTCTGATGGGTGGTTCACCACGCTTGACTGTTTTGTATGGTTCAATTCTTTGCATCTGGCTCCCAAGTTCTTTGAGGCTATCAGAGAGGTACGAAGGCAAGGTGCTATTTGCAACTGGTCTATCATCATCTAGGGTAGGAAGATTTAGCTTAGGTAGGTCTGGCTGAACAAACATGACATTTGTACGATGTGATTGGCCACTTCCAGTCAAAGTGTCACTTTTGAAGTCATCGTTGTCGACTATACATATTGCCGGTGTTCCTTCAGAAAGTTCAAAAGGACACTCAGTTGAATGCTTCAGGTCAGTAACTGCCCAGAAATCTCTAAGCAAAAGCACATCATTGTAACTGATTCCCAGGCCATCCTTATGTAATATGTCTACCATTTTTCTGCTCTTTGTCATACCATGTAGCAGTACACCGAGGTTTGTCTCAAATGCAGTACGTCTTCCAGTGATGTAGCTGGTCAAAATAGATTCAATTGATCTGACTTTGGGCTTGTTATCGACTTCAGACTTTGTGGGGTGCTTTAACCAAGTGATGAGCTTCAATAGGAGATCATTCAGGTCTTCATATTCTTCTAGCTCATGTATGTATGGAGGCCAAGGAACAGTTTTTGTTTTGATGATCTGATCTCTGAGTCGCCCAGCTACATTCTTCACCAGCTGATCGTCACTTACACCTAGAGAGGATATTGCAGCCTCAAGATATGAACCTGCAGCTCTTGCATCATATACCAGTTCACTCACATTCTTCTGACCTCGTTCATGAAATGCTATGTCATCTCCAAATTCCTTGATCAGAATTTCCTTCACGAAACTAGACTTTGCTGTGGAATAGTAACCATAATTTGAAGTAATGCCTTTGTAATCCTTTACAAGACCTTGCAGTGTACGGATTTCATGATCTTCAAAGATAACTTGACGGACATGATGAAAGAAGATATTTTGGGCCTCTCGAAGATTAACATGTTGCAGATGCTCTGTTTTTTCATCAGGAAAAGACTCCTTCAGAGGGTTGCTGACATAATTGCGCCAACATTCACGATGATAACGAATTTTCAATCCAAACGCCGTTCGACTGTCTGGGATAGATGCAAGTAGGGTATTCAATCTTTCTCTTATAGGCTCATCTGACAGACAAACTGTATGCAACTTGAACCGGTTCCATGCGTCTACTGTTGACAGCAGCAAAAGTTTGGACTTGCCAGGATTACTGTTTTTTTGTGGTCCTTTCATACACCACACACAGACTGCTGCATAGGCATGCTGAAATTTATCAAGTTCCTTCCACCGAAAACACTTGCTCCTTAGATTCTCCCACTTTGTATCAGATGTCTTGTCCATACTATCATCAGCTATACAGGGATGTTGACATAATATGCATTTTAATCCAGGTCCTGGGTCAGGCACATCACTAACTCCTCTACGTTCCATGCTTATGATTCTTCACGCCCAATTCGATGCAACAAACCTGAAAAAGAAGGAATTGATCAGTCAACATTCTTGGTTTACATTTTAAATTATATATTATATTATTTGAGTAAGTTTCAGAGGATCCGTGACCGTGTTTAGGATACCAAAGTTTCTCAGTGGATTTAACAACATCATATTTGTCTTAGATGTTGAGGTTAATGGGACTCTAAATCATGAATTATGCCATCCCATTGATTTTCTTAATTATTTTCTTATTTTCTTAATTATTTGGTAATTAGTTATTAATTATTTTTTAATTATGCCATCCCATTGGTTTTCTGACACCAAAATTAGTGGGAATAGACACCAAAATTGTCATTTTTGGCCATTCACTTCAAGAAATAGAACTTTATCAATTTTTTAAGATGACGGCGGCGGCCATTTTGAAAAACGTTTAAAATAACAACTTTCCCGTCATTTTGGTGAGGTGTATGGGGGCTTATTTTTTTTAGCATCAGTTGCCCTTGTTAAATTCACTGAGAAACTTTGGTATCCTAAACACGGTCACGGAAGCTCTGAAAATGACTCTACTATAACGGCTCCCTTCTCCCCTCACTAACACTGGCATTAACACTCTCAAGATTATACTAAATATGCTTTGTGGGCAATGTTTAAACAAGAAACCACGTTCTGTTTACTATGTACCGAAACACCGTATCATCGCCGATCTTTTGATACGTATATCGGTCACTTAGCCCCCTTATACCCCTCCGAAATTCCCCTCTTTTGAGGAGCTTAACCAACCCGTGTGCTCTCACCCAACACTCTTGTTCAATCAGTTTACAACTAACAAGCCCTCCTAAATCAATGTTGTTATTGTGTGTAATATTTTTAATGTGTTATTTATTTATTTATTATTTTCTTTTATTTTTTGCCGAGCTATATTGACCACGAAAGTACAATGTTTTATATCGTATCACACAACTATTTTCCCTAACAACACCAACTCATAACATCAGTAAGGGATCAAGATTGGGATTTCTAAGTAAATTATATATATATATATATATATATATATATATACTGTATATATATATATATATATATATATATATTGAGAGAGAGAGAGAGATAGATAGATAGATAGATACAACACTGAATCCTACCCCCTTCACCGAGATTAATATATTTGACAGACTAAACCAGACCAGATGGCTGGAATAAAATAGGAAAGACTCCTATGGGACCAAAGGTAATTATATTATGTATACTGATACAATGTTCATCCCTAGGCGCACCTCTCTCTCTCTCTCTCTCTCTCTCTCTCTCTCTCTCTCTCTCTCTCTCTCTCAATAGTAAACTAAATATGTATCTCTCTCTCTCTCACTTTCACTCTCCCTCTCTCACTCTCTCAATACAAAATTAAACATGTATTCCAAACAAATTCCACGGCCCAAGAAATTTAATAACCAACACCTTAATAATTTTCCTGGTCCCCCTTTCGACACTCTTTCAACCTTTTCAGCAGCGGCCTCAGCCCTCTCTATAATTAGCTGGTTTACAGAGCTAAGGATATATTGACATGAACATGTTGGAAAAGTCACGGTGAGAGTAAATGTGTGTGTATGTGTGTGTGTGAAGCAGAGAGAGAGAGAAAGAGATGGAGAGAGTTATAGTTAAAAAGAGAGAGAGAGTTACAAGGAATAGTTAGTATTTCAGAGAGCTTGAGGTCCATTCCGAGGAGATACTCGAAGTGGAAGGAGAGAGACTGTTTATTGCACTACATTCATTACAGAGTGTGCAAAATGCTCTACTCTTTTCTTGAAGAGAGGGTAGAACTGTTTACAACTTCGGAGGGAAGTTTGTTCCAGGTAGAACAGATTTTATATGTGAAAAAGTGTCCACAAATACTAGTGCTGACCCTTTTCAATTCAATTTTCCAGCCATGGTTGCATGTTGTATTAATATTGAGCCTAAACATGTTGCTATAATCCACATTGTCAAACCCATTAAGTATTTTAAAAATTTCAATGATCTGACCTCGTAGTCTGCGTGTCTCCAACGGGAAAGAGATAAAAAGATCTCAACCGGTCCTTATAGCTCAGTCTTCTAAGCAAAGGAATAAGCATTGTATCCCTAGCTTGTACACCTTTCAGTCACTCTATATCTTTCCAAAGTGCTGGAGACCAGAACTGAACAGCATACTCCAGGAGAGGCCGTATCAAAGTGTTGTAAAGTGTGAGGACTATTTCCTTATTTCTATAATTAAATTGCTTCTTAATATAGCCCAATAATTTATGAACTATCTTCTCTACTTAAATGCACTGCTTGGGAAAGTTAGGTCCCTGCTAATCAGAACACCCAAATCCTTTTCCAAGTCAGTCACTTCCAGAAGCATTCCCAATAGCGAATAGCCGAGAGAGAGAGAGATGGGGGAAGTTTGTGAGAGTGAATGAGTGAGTAAGTGTGTGTGTGTGTGTGTGTGTTTGCCGGACCGGTGAATGCAAGGATTCTATCATCTTAACATTTGTTTACGCTTTGTCCAATTTTTTGAATGATAAAGAGTGACGCAGGCATCATATATGAATATAGCGCACGCTACTTTCACTTTATCCTCAACTACTTCTTCATAAGGAAAGGTACACTCGGATACCACACTCTCTAGGCCATTCATAAAAAATCGTGGATCCATTATGTTTTTCTTAATGCAATTATAACGATCTAGATTGATTTTTGGATATCACTTTATTTTCATTAAATAGTACCGGGTATATATAGCTTGGGGGCGGGTGGCTAGGAATCCTCCTCCCCTTGTATAATTCACCTACCAGACGATGATATATTAAGATTCACTCCAAACATCAAAGAATGGGAAGGGGATGGACCCTACATCGTCAATGATTTCGGGGCCACTACTAAATATTAGGTTTTAATTTCTTCCCTCCGGGAATCAAACCTATAATTTATTAGTGGCCCCTCCATCATTGACGATATGCCTGATATCTCAAGACTGGAGGGGGACATTCGTGACAATAGCAAAACCACTAACAAATCCAACATAGGTTGAAAACCACATCCAATATAGCAATCTAATCGTCATTTTGTGCATACAAATTATGGAAAAATGGAAAAGGAAATGCAGGTAGCGTACTTCGAAGAAGGCCTGCATGTACATAACCCCGCAGGTCCATGTAACAATTGATAATAAATGTGCTCCACATTCGAAATCAAAACTTAAGGTTATGAATAACAATTTTAAACACAATTGTGAGCCTAGCTCATGACTCATTGCCCATGAGTAATGGCTTGTGCCTGTGTAACACAACAATGTTGTGGTTATGTATAACCATATAAAATATTAAAGGCTGCACGCAACTTTTGTAGTCACTAATAACATTTTGTATATGAATGTTCATTCTTATACCAATTAACACTAACTCGTGAATTTTGAAAGGTCCTAGAATAGAGTCAAGACTCAAGTACCTGCATATCCCAACATATTCGGTACATATCAAAAGACAGGAATAATTAAGATTCCTGACTCCCTGTCATCGGCTAAGGAACTTAAGATACTTGCAGATCAACTGAAGTATGTGTCTGTATCCAAAATACAATAAACGAAAGTTCATATTACTGGACTGAACATTCTGTCCTGAAAATTAATCTAGAAATAACATTTTCACTTTGCTTGCGTACGTCGCTCGAGCATTTACAACCTGTCCGGCGGGGCTGAGGATCTTGGTCTTCCAGTAAACCTTCCTCCGCCCACCCCCCTCTTTTTAAAAACTTGTAAAGGTAACCTTAATACTAAAGCACCATACCATCAGACCCGTTGCCACTCCGTGACACTGGATCGACTCGGTTGATAGCGAGCGAGAGGGTAGAGACAACCGTGAGATTGCCCGGCTGGCTAGGCCGGGACACTCCCATAAAACCGCCTGAGATATAGCACCCGGCATGCCAGACGGGGGTTAGCTCAAAATGAGCGCCGGAAACCTGAAAGCCGTAAGCAAGCTCACTGCTCGTTTGTGGCCGTGAAGGTAGGAGATGGCGCAATATGAACAACCGCTTCGCGTCGTCCGAATTTGAGATTATTTTGATTCGGTGGTCCTTGTAGCCTGTTTGGATACTCGGGTTTGACCCGGTAGTTATGAGCTGACTGGACGGAGGGTGAAGTTTGAAACTTGAACCCAAGAGACCCTTTACCTTCGTCTGTGGAACGAAGATAAAAAAATGGGAAAAACCCCAGCTTGCTGTCGTGTAAATCTTAAGAGTCATGATTGAATCGTTTGCTGAGCCACAGTATTCAAGATATTTGAAACTGAATGCTACCGACGCTTCAGGCCGATCAGTTTCCTCTATCCCTGTGACAACAAAATACCAGCCTGATTGACAAAGGGAAATCTAGTCGAAAAAAGAGGTTTAAACCTGGACTGACTAATTCCGAGCCTGGTTGGCAAACCAAACACC
Source organism: Paralithodes platypus (assembly GCA_032716605.1). Classification (NCBI taxonomy): domain Eukaryota; kingdom Metazoa; phylum Arthropoda; class Malacostraca; order Decapoda; family Lithodidae; genus Paralithodes; species Paralithodes platypus. Next base: position 11,994,170 of record CM064531.1, read on the forward strand.
GGCTACCCACTTACATAAAAAACTGGGACCCACCAATGACTCGGTCAACATCAGGATATGGCGAGACTCGGTGTGCCAACTCCGTGGGTGTAGTATAAGGCCAGAGAGAAAGAGACGGAGGTCCGTTCCTTTCCACGTTAAGGCCAACGCCAGGATATAGTGAAACCTGGCGGGCCAACACCGAAGAATTGTACAAGATAGCAATGTTCCGGCCAACGCTGGAATGTAGTTAAAGGCGGAGAGCCAACTCCGAGGGGTTGTCCAAGATAGGAGTTTAAGACGAGCACTGAATTCCTTCGGTTTCATCGAAACAGCTGATTGCTTGAGCCACCATGCTAAACATTGTAACTGCTCAGACGTTGGTGAAGTCCAGCAGCTAAGATTGTCTAAAGATAAAGGTTTAGCCGATCGGTTAACAAAACTTCTCCGACCACTCTAATAGCAAGTCGAGACTTTGTTGACCCTCGTGTCTGAGTGCAAGAAGTTGCAGTCAGAGAGGACCTTCGGAAAGCTATTTATGTCCACGTGACTGTGGAACCAAGAGCTTGAAGGCATAAAAGGGGAATTAGGAACTCAATTGCAGTGAAGTGAACCTCCGTGGAGTGGAGCAAAAGAACCTGATCCGGGGTTTTACTAGCCCCAAATTACACGTTTCCGAAGCCTTGGTATCAAAACATACCGTAGGCGGAGGATCAGACCACGTCCGAAAACCGCAGTGTTGCAGGCTCAGCCCCGAGTGTTTGTAAGTGGTGGAGTAAATACCAAATTTGTTACGATTGTCCCGCTATTCATAGCGGTAACCGCCCGATTACCTCCAAGATTTAAACTCTGGGCCTTCAACCTGTCCAACTGTCTAGGAAGATGAATTCAGATAAGCCTAGTTGAGGCATGGTATCTCTAGTTGTGCTACACTCATGAGCCAGACGGCGAGGGACCCCATTATCGTGATCCTTCGTTTTAACAACAAGAAAAACCGATCCTGTCAGACTAATTTGTTAAGGATACACAGAGTCATGTTCAGGTTGAGAGGGATTCCATGAAATATTCCTCGGACTGAGGCTAGATCCTCATACAAACGAATTGTTGTAACCTGTCATGTATTGGGACATGCCAAAAGGCTTCTGCCAGGACTAAAACGTCTTCAACTACGCAGTAGATGGGTAAACCTGATCTGAATCCCATGTAGCATTTTACATATGCGTTGTGAATGGATTGAACCCGGTGAGACAGGGCGACACCCGGGTTAAGAGAGACCCTGTCTACTACGTTACGATACAACTTTACACGAGGTAGTTAGAGTCAACCTTTAAGGGACGCCATTGCTTATCACTATTTGTGCTTAAGTTTGGTGGCACGTCCGAAAGAGCCCCATTATGTAACGGGGTGTGTCCGGCATAACGACATTCAGATCTCATTCTCCCAATACCGGAACCGGGATTGAGAGATCGTTTTGGAAGGTGAGATTTAGAATGTGAGTTGGTCGGGGTCAGTGGGAGGTTGACAATATTCTAAAATGACTTTGGTCAGGCCCAGTCCAAGGCTGACCATAGCACTATTCGTTGGAATTCCTACCCCGCTGTTCTACTTGATCAGCATGACAGCGTCACGGTATGAAAGTCTAGACTACCGGAAAATTTAGCTCACTTCGGTGACTCTTACAACAAATAATTTAAGTTTTAGTGGAGGGCTTGGTAAATTTTATGTGACTTCTCCCGTACCGGGGAGGCAGTCAGTGTTAAAATCTGCTAGGCAACACCAGAATCCTGACATAACAGATTGGACGGTAAGGACGGGGAAAAAGAAAAGACATGAGACTACTCCTGTATCGTGGAGGTAGTTAGTGTCAAAATCTACGGAGCAATACCTGGTTTACCAGAAAGCATGATATTATAGCCGCCGGTAAGAAAGGGAAACAATAAAGACTTCGGGCCCGCTCTCCATCTGTAACCGGAGAGCGAGCTCTATGTAGTGTGAAAATTAGTAAGAGCTTAAGTTGTCCTGACCAGCACCTGTACGATCCAGCGAGTAAGCCAGACAACTAACAGGAGTTACCCAACCTGACTGCACGTCTGGTGGGGTTGACGGTTTCAGCTGACCCGTATCTCCTTTTCTTTTCACCCTAAAAATAGCCTTAAATCGAAAAGTCCTCGACCTATCGTTCCTGGTGTCGTGATGCTTATTCAGCAAAGACGTGGCGTATGTAGGTCAATAGGAAGACATCTTGTTCAGGAAAGTCCGGCTAATGCCTACAGATGAGATGCGTCGATACTCGTGACCGAAAAGCATCTCATGCTAAACCAGGAAAAAATGAGACGGGGTTCTGTTCATCCTCACTTGGTGCCAAATCCTGGTGATAATAAAATCCGGCGGGACATCTCCGTGAAGTTTGGACAATAGAAAACGGGAAAACCCGATGTTCGTCTATTCCATTCTTTCCAAGCATGTATCGATATACCCTTCCTTGTTCCGTACCCATCCACAGGGGAAGGAAGAAACGGAAGCTAGAGGTCACTTATCTAACTCAAACACGTGCACTGTGACCAAAGTCAAGTGCTTGCCCCACCGGGCCTGGGTTGTTACCCGTTATCACCTTTCCCACTTAAAAGGGCGAATGCCCATGTCGTAACGTGACCACCTAAATTACCGAACATCAAGTGCGTCCGGTTGAGTAGGCCGGGACCCTCTCCTAGAGGCAAAAGAGTTCACCGATCAAAATGGAAGGTGAGTATCTCTTAAAGCGCACTGGGACCATGAAAGTTGGAGAAAACCAACCCACTAAACCCATTCTAGCGATTAAGCATCGGAGGGCATAATTAGAACAATCCTAACGCGTCGCCAGCAATAGAGACTGTTAGGTTCGTTGGTCATTGCCGCCTGCTCAAGTACCCGGAGACCAGGTCAGAAATGGTAACAAAATGACTGAGAAGTCAGTGGTAATAAGACCCTGTAACTTGACCTAATCGTCATGAGCTGACATGTTGGGAGATAGTGAGAAAAACTGCCTGCCGGCAAACATTATCCACTACCGGCGAAAACAGAGAGTCCATTTAACCCCTAACAAATGGAAATCTGATTGCTGTCACAGGTCATAAGTGTCCGGTTGTCTGCCGCAAAGGGTCACAGCGTCCCATACCGGATCGTCGTGATCGACCGACCATTGTCAAAGGTTCCCCAACACAAGTAATGACTTGATGATAGTACCTGAACCTCACGGTTTACTGTACACCTAGTGTCGGTGACCTGCGAGGTAGTGGACACGAACCTTTCTAATTGGTAGAACCGGACCCGGAGCTATCCTGGTATGACTGTTAAAGAATATCACCTTGAAATCCAATCAAAATTGTTTTCCAAGAACATTCTTTTCTTCCTGTCCAACATTGTAAAGGCACAAATAAATCATTTGATTATATCTTATTGCCCTTAACATTAAATTGTACATACCCTATACTTTGTACAATTTATACTTAATATCCTATAGTTGCAACTATGATAGATATTTAACATAAAAATAAAAATTCTTGTGCTGTATAACCAGCTCGACTTATCGAGTATCACAGCTTGTGAACTTATCACATAGTCCAGCGGAGGGTCTAGGAGTCTTGAGCTCTCCAGCACCCCCCCCCCCCCCTCCTTTTCAACCATTAAGATAGAACTTAACTTAGTAGCACATATATCAACTAGACCCTCTGATGTGTGGATAGTCAGAAGAGTGTGCCTTGATTACTAATAGGGCCATTAAACCTAGTGATTCATAGGAGGGAAGTCTAGCACCAAAAAATACCCAGTTTGGTAGTCTAAAGACTGCTTTGTTAACTAATCGGGGAAGTAATCATGAAAAACGATTCCACAAAGCCACAGCGTCGTACAACGATGCCTAGGCTGCTTCCTTTGGATAGTCATTGAAGGTTGGCTTCATTACCAATAGGGCCCATTGGCCTAGTGATTACACCACCTTACTTGGATATAGCTAAAGATCACTAGAACTAAACAACCACGGTACACACATAATCCACTACTGATGGTGAAAGAAACGCAAGTACATACCTGTAAGTACATACCTGTAGTAGGTGCAGTACAGAGGGTAACAGAACGCATGACTTAACCCTCTTCTAGGCACGGCCCCCCAGCTTGGGGCGCGCCGTCGAGGTCTAAGAGTGTAAACTGGAAATAAGAATTTCCAAGAATCAATGCTCATAAGTATAACCCAAGACATTAAACACTCATACTCGTACCTCGAATACGCCGGAAAATTAGACTTAGCGCACTTGCTACTCTAATTTTCCTTCGTATTCCCCTGGAGAAAACCACGATGGTTTTCACGATGGTTTTTTCATGGAAGGTATATAGTTAGACTTAGCACACTGGCGACTCTAATTGTCCTTCGTAACCTTAATGAAAAAACCCTAATGATCTTTTTATGGGAGGAGAAAAGACTACTTATCAATGATACTCTGTATCACTGACCTATACTGTCTCATTCTTTAAGAGTGTTAAAGGTCAACAATCCCACCGCCTTACAGACGATTGATTATCTTATTCTTAAAGAATGTTACTTGTCACAACTCTACTGTTTACTTACGGACGATTGTTGACATCCCCAAACATAGGCTTCTCCGTCGCAATGACGGAATCCCGGCCGGAGGGATCTCACACGTATAGGCGAGTCATCTCAGCTGCGCTGAAAATCACCCTTTTATCCCATGTAGGTAAAAAGACTGCTTGTCGATGATACACAGTATCCATGACCTATACAACCGTTTATCCCTTTAGGAATAAGCTACGTAACTATTCGATCTTAAAAGAGTGATAGTGACAGGATCTCACTTAGGCTCGTCCGCCGTGATGACGGAATACAGGCTATACCTGCCGCGTGAAGATATCCATATAGGCTAGGCCAGACGGCTTGGCCGAAAAACCTCCACAGCAGTTAGCCCATCCGCCGGGGGATGGAAAGGCATGATAACCAGATTGGGTGTCTTGGGTCGATTCCAAACCCGCCGGGGCGAGACTCTGGCACCAATTGCTGGCAAAAGTGCGCCGGAGGGAAAAAACACCCATTGTGTGGACGAACTAGGCCGGGCAAGCTAGAACCACACAAAACATACCTGATACGTCAGGACGCAACCTGACACTTTCCACACATGTAAAATAACACCACATGAGAGTGAAAGTAAACATTAAAGGCTACTCTTATTATTTAATTCAAGAATCAATAATATAGCCTAGCTACAGACACAAACCCCTACCACGAGGCTAGCCACGAGGCATAGGGCAAGCAACACGAAAACACACAGGAAGCCTAACCCCCCATGACGACATAGCAACCGGCTACCACACGTCGCCTCGAGCTACAGGGGCTCCAGAACCTTCCACACCCCGTGGGGCAACACGTGGACGAGAGCGTCAGCTAGACGCACAAAACACCAGCAACTCCATCAGATAGATGGCCAAGCAGAGGAGCCCCGCAATAACAAAGCCTCCTAACTAGCTAAAAGGCAAAGCTAATGCTGAAAAGGAAAAGTTAACACAGAAGCGCCCAGGTCCGAAGCGGACCGCATGGACGTCACAACACAAATAGTACCCTATATTAAACACACTTCCTGCGACCGTGCTAATGGGGACGACCGTTCTCTCTAATCTAAACCTATTCTATAACGTCTCAGATGGATACCAATGAGCAAAAGACTCACTAAGAGGCGGACGAACGCAGAATGAAGAGAGACGGTACCGCATGTCCACTCGCCACGGACGCAGGGAGAGGAAGACGGAATGACGCTTCACAAAGTAGCGTCTCACGGAGGATACTCCGCACGGGAAAACATCCACAAGTTCTGGGAAGCTTGGTTTATAGTATTTCTAATATTTTATTTTATTTTATTTGTTTACGAAGTTTTTTCGTAGTGAGTACCCAATCATAAAGGAGATTCCGTAAGAGAATAAGCGTACCCTTACGAAGTGGTCCCTCTCTCTCTCCCTGCGGCGGTTGTTTCAAACAGCTAATGCAAGGGCTAGAAAGGGTGCCTTACTGTAATAGGCATATGGTCAATGATGGAGTGGCCACTAATAAATATGTAAAAATAGACACACAGAAATAATATATTTTGTGAACTTTATGTTGTATACGGTACTCTTTCTATATTACACCATCTAGTAACACCACTGAGACTGAGAGAACTTTGTGTAAGCAGAAACACCAGTTGAATATGAGGTAATGATAAGAGCGGTCATTCTTCACTCTTTGCTCATCAGCCAACTTTGGGAGCTGTGTGTGGAAATGTAAGTTATTGACCTTCGAGATCGATAGGATCCGCAACTATTGGTCGTATGAGAAACATTCATATACCAATCGAAAGAGCTTGAACAGTTCTATAAATTGTCTAATTATTATTTATTAATTCCTTCTCTTTCGGGAACAGCATGTCGTCCAACTCTAACAAAAATAGACAAAATAATCACCTAATTACCTAATTTCATAATTAGATACAATAATAAAAAAAGTACTGGGCTAAATACAAGAAACACAGTCTGTAATTTCATGGAATAATACACAATTATGATACATGGGATTTTGAAGGACAAGATAGATTTTATAGTAGTGGTACTAATTAGACCCTATATTGCCACTAATATGAATGTAACTCGAAAACCAATTGACCGATTTTCAATTGTGAAGTACCAATCTAAAGCTCCCATTGTCTCCTATACGTATGCAAAATCTCCTTGAAATCAGACGAAATCCACCGAAACACTATAAAATATAATTGGACGCCCCCTTAATTCCCTAGATGCGGGCATGCTTGTTGACATGACCGTATTGCTGGGGGGGGGGGTATATTTACCGAAAACGAGCTTCATTACATGCTCTTTTTCATGCATAAACAAGATCCAGAGCGTAATACAATTATATATCCGTGAAAGGGCGATAATAGAGCTTTCCAATGACACCTGAATCATCCTTATACGACCACGGGTTATCTTGCAGCGATCGCGTAACCGGAGGTGAAAGTACCCTTAAATAAGGTAATTTTCACAGTGTTTTCCTTGTCTCGCGAGGTACGGAGGTGGTGGTGAGACATAGTGCGTGTCAGTGACCACCCTGAGGTGGTGGCGAACAGTCGAAGCCCAGCTATCGTCCTCTCAACGCGCGGACTCTCTCTCAGAGTTCAAAATGGCAACCGTCATATGAAGGGCACCGCAGGAGTTGCCAATATTCTCTCTCCCGTCATATGACGGTCACCGTTGGTTGAGGGTTAAGCAAGTGCCTGAATTAAATTAAATGTTTGCAGTAAAAATACTAGAAGAAAAGAGCTTTCAAATGACACCAGAACGAGCTCTGGAGTTCTTGAGGTTCACACGCAGCGTTACTACAGACATCGGCAATATTCGCTAATAATTAGCAATGTTTCACTATATTTGTCTTTGGCAAAACTGAATACATCTCGCTAAACCCCACCACAGAGCATCAGCGACGCAGCAAACGTGCCAGAGAACGGACAGGGGCCTGCCACGCTTCCGATCACTTGCACTCGTCTCCACAGGGTTTTATGGGCTTTCAATTCCAGGATGTTTCAATAACATACCTGTACGGCAACTGCAGTGAAAGGGTCAAGATCAATTTAAATATATTAATACACAATCATTCACACATTAATCGCAATAGTCATTACTGGTATAACGAACATTCTTCTGTAATATCTGATTTTATATATTAATTATTTTACTACATATTCACATATTTTACACCAAAATTTTCAATTCTATGTTTGCGTAATGAATAATTGTTTGATCATATCTCATTTCCATTACATATAGTTCACATTCACGACTCATCATGCACAATCTCTCTATTCTAAACCCTTTCTGTACCAGCGACAGCTTTAACATTTTATTCTGGCTACTTTTAGACGATTTTATTCAGCTTATAGAGGGCCTTCAACAATTAACAAGCTTGGAACTATCTCACTTAACCCGTTTTACTACCACAGATCCTTTTTAGACTGCACAATATCGTTTAAATATAGCTAGAATATATTTATACAGACGTCGGTGGTACACAAGGGGTTAAGAATAAATATGTGTCACATTTTGTACTGCGTTATTTTATTCTATCTCGACCTCAGTAACATTTCACATTATTGTATACTCCTCAAGTTTAGTTTCTACTCACCTGTATTTTTTAATAGCTTATATGGTTAAATGTTTATTGTTTTTATTTATTGTTTTTATTGTTTTTGTTTGTACTGTTGCCATCTATTTGGGTGAGGGCTGGTCCTATCCAGAGTGAGATTTGGCATCCTCTACCCAACCATAGCCATTTCTGTCTTCTCTTTTACTGTCCAACTTTTTCCTTCTGGGAGCAGGGGGCTAGGAATCCTCCTCCCCTTGTATAATTCACCTACTAGAAGAGACAGAGTAAGGGGCGAGGGAACGCAAAAGTGGTCCAGGACCCTAAGAAATGAAACTTTAAATATTGATTCTGTTCGTGCTCTGTCTCGAGTCGGCCACCCCCAGCTATGGGGAATGTGCTGAGTATATACATACATACAATATAACGTCTATTTTATTCCCTACAAGCTCGTATTATCATAAATATGCGTTATTTGAATTTATATATATTTAAGCTTTAAAATCCTTTTAGGCTGAATTTATTTTTTTTGTTAAAGCCAAAACGTGACCCATTTAAAATATTCGTCCCAGCGCTGATTTACTATATATAATGTGCCTCCACTTCCTTCGTGATGAGAGTATTGATTCTCTCTCTCTCTCTCTCTCTCTTTATGTATTTTTTTTTCTATGTGAGTGAGGGAAACAAAAGGCAGAACTGCTTGTATCGAGTGCCTCCCCAAAAGTTGAAAGAGTGACAAGGCTAAAATCGAGGGACGTTCGAGCCAAAATGCCCGGACACACGGAGTTTGAAGCAAATTAAGACATAGGAAGAGGGAAGACTGATTCTGGGAGAGAGTTCCAGAGTTCAGCAGTTGAATAGAAGAAAGACTGAGAATAACGTTTCACTCTTGAGTTGGAGAGTTGCACAGAGTAGGGGTGTGATTGTGTTGCAAGACAGGTACTACGTACCCTACGTAGAGGAATACACTGGGAAAGCTCTAAGGAATATTGATTATTATAGTAGCGATAGAATAGCGAGAGAGTTGCAACATTGCGACGTAGAGAGAGAGATTGCAGAGAGTTGATGAGTGGGCGGGAGTTAATGATGCAAAAGGATTTCCTTTCTACTTTGCCTAGGAGTGCGATGTTAGAGGATCCTCCCCACACATGTGAACAATACTCAATACAAGGATGCACTGTGCCACTGTACAGAGCAAAAAACTGTGCAGGGGTAAAGAACCCCTTGAGGTGGTTGAGCACACCCTACTTCTGGGAGGCTGCCTTAGCAAGACTGGTTATATGGTCCTTCTAAGTGAGAGCAGAAGAAAAAGAGACACCAAGAATATTGAGAGAAGATGAAGGATTGATTTTTGTATTGGTGAAGTGTAAGGGATAGTCCTCTGGGAGTTCTAAACGGGTAGTAGGATGAAGAAACTGGGTTTTGGAAGCATTAAACGCAACAAGGTTTTCTCTGCCCCAATTGGAAATAGTAGTTAGATCAGCGGATAAGTGTCATAAGTGTCGCATGGATTAATTACGTTTGTTTTTGAGGGATTGCTGGCTAGGGCGTTAAGGAAAACTAATTGTGTAGTGTAAGGTAGAGTCGTCTGCATATGAATGGATGGGACTGGAGGTACAGTTGAGAAGATCATTTATGAAAATTAGAAAGAGAATGGGAGATAGGACAGAGCCCTGAGGAACACCGGTGTTGATAGGATGAGGGAGTGAGCGATGGCCGCCCACAACCGCAGCTATGGAACGGCCGGAAAGGAAATTAGAGACAAAGGCACAGATGGAGGGATAGAAACCGAAGGAGGATAGTTAAGATATAAAAGATTTGTGCCAGACTCTATCGAAGGCCTTCTATATGTCTAGTGCAATAAAACAAGGTCTCACCGAAGTCCCGAAAGGAGGATGACCAAGAGTTAGTAAGATATGAAAGAATATCACCAGTAGAGCGACATTTAAGGAAGCCATACTGGCGATCTGAGTGTAGATTATGAGAAGAAAAATGCTTAAGAAATTTGGAAGCAAGAATACTTTAAAAAAAAATTGAGATACAAGAGATAAGAGCAATTGGACGATAATTGGAGGGTTGAGAGCGGTCACCCTTCTTTGGGACAGGTTGAATGAGAGCAAACTTCCAGCAAGAAGGAAAGACTTTACAGGATAGACAGAGACAAAAGAGTTTGCCTAGTCAGGGAGTCAGCACGGAAGCACAGTTTTTTAGTACAACAGGAGGAACACCGTTCCGACCATATGCCTTCTTATTATTAAGCCCAGAGAGGGTAGAAAATACATCATTAGACGAGATAATGATATTAGGCATAAATAGGAGAGACGGGGGTGGAGAGGGAGGAATAGCACCGGAATCATCCAAGGTGGAGTTTCTAGCAAAAGTTTGAGCGAAGAGTGCAGCTTTCTCAGAGGAAGAAGTGATTGTTGTGCCATCAGTTTGAAAAAGGGAAGGGAAAGACGAGGAAGAAAAATTGTTGGAGAGGTTTTTGGCTAGATACCAGAAAGCTTGGGAAGAGCTAGAGTTGGATAGTTCAGTGCATTTATTATTGATGAAAGAATGTTTGGCAAGTCGAAAAACAGATTTGGCTTGTTTCCGGGCAGAAACATAGGAAGAATGAGATTCTTGAGTCTTAAGGCGTCAGTACCGTTTGAATGCTTCCTCAGTGTTGCGGACAGCAGTAGAACAGGCGTGAGTAAACCAAGATTTTTTTGCATTAGACTGAAAGAAAATGGAATGTATGCTTCCATGCCCGAGAGGATTACCTCAGTAATGCGTTCAGCACTCTCCGAGGGTTCCCGGCCACGGAAGCAAAAGTCATTCCATGGGAAATCAAAGAAGTACTGCCGAAGAGCCTCCCAGTCAGCAGCGCCAAAGTGCCACAAGCGCCACCGGTTAGGAGGATCGGGTGGTTGTACTGGAGAGATAGGACAGGTGACAGATATTAGTTTATGGTCGGAGGAGCACAAAGAAGAGAAGAGATTTACAGTATAAGCAGAAGGGTTAGAAGTTAGAAATAAGTCAAGAATGTTGGGCCGATCTCCAAAGCGATCCTGGATATGGGTGGGTTGCTGGACTAACTGCTCTTAGTCGTTATAGATAAAAAATATGTATTCTTGCTCACCAGGTTGGTCAGTGGAAACAGAGGAGAGCCATTGGTGGTGGTGAACATTGAAATATCCTGAGATGGAAAATCTCAGCGAAAGGAGAGATGGATAGAATGTGTTCCACTTTATAAGTTAGATAGCCAAAGGATTTTGGATAGTCGGTAGAATTTGGGGAGAGATAGACAGCACAGGAATATTCAGTTTGAGAGTGACAAGAAAGCTTTAGCCAGAGAGTTGAAAATTCAGAAGAATCTAAGTTGGGAACAGGAGAGCAAGCAAGATTGTTGCGTACATAGTGAAATGTCTGATTGGTATTTTAACTCGACTTGGTATAATCTCGATAACAATCTGGTAATAAGATATCTTGAGATAGAATATGCTCGACAGGGTCACGTCTAGCTTTATATATATTGCATCAACTCTTTATCCCAAGGCAGCATTCTCACAATAAGAACACAATATTACTTCTCACTTTAGTTTATTCAAATGGTATAGAATCATGAAATCAATTATATTGTTCTGTCATGTGGGGCAGACAATAAAAGATAAACAAGTGACGTATCAAATATAGAATGGTCTAGAATAATAACTTAATTATATTTGGTCACGTTGCATACACACACAGTGTCAGTAATATAAATATGCAGGAATAAAGATGTTACACATGTAGATAGAAAATTAGTAAGATGATAACACATATGCGAGCGTAGCGTCTATCGTGAAGATTTCTGGTACAGAATGAATTGGCTTGAGACAGCGTTCACGGGTGCGGGGCGGTGAACGCTTATCAAGGGGATTAACGGGGGGGGGGGGGGGGGGTCACACAGGTAAGACAAATAAAAGTAGTGCGATCGACCCTAGGTCAGAGGGACTGCTTTGGTATTAATTTACAATTATATTTAGTGCGAGTATAAGGCACTAGTGAACGTTAAAGATATACTAAGGAGCGTATCGGCAAGGTAGTTTAATTTGGAGCTAACTTATCTAAGCGGATTTTGTGAAAGACTCAACACACGGATACGAAAAATAGATGTAGACCGGGTATGAGATCGATACACACATGTATAGAATTCAAATTCAAATTTAGATCAATGAATCACTATAACAGGGTTTTGGAATGAATGCAAGTTAATATAAAATGGGGAAAATACACTCAATTAAAATGCGACCGGAAATCACAGAAAATTAGAATTCGAATGAACTCAGAGTAAAAAGGGGCGTACACGACGAAGTTGTACTGGGTTAAAATACTACGATAATAGTATTAAAGGAAATTTGAATACATTAACAAATGCCTATCTGGCAATACGTGGATCAAAGATATGACGTAACACAAATCACATAGACATACGATGTAATTAAATATTTACTGTTAGAATAGTAAAGTAAATATAGAAACGGTCCCTACAATTATATGGAGACACGAATATAAAATAACTTGAATAAAAACTACTATAAATGTGTGAAAAGAATTATTAATAACCTGCACACGTAGATTAGATTAATTCACAAGCACTGGTATAAACTAGATAGCTCGTGGCGGGTGCCGAACCCCGAAAGGGGTTGAAATAGGGGAGCTATCCCCCCGCCAAAGACGGCTTTCTAGGGCCTTTCCTAGCTGATGCTGAGAGGATTGGGTTCTAGTCATGTGGTGATGGGCTGGTCTATCAGAGTGAGAACTGAGCGATCTCTGCCATACCCATAGCTTACTCTGACTGTTCCTTTTACTTATATATTTTCTAGATCTCAAGTTACAGCGTCTCTTCCGTGGATTGACCTCCCAATCTACCAAGATTGGAAGCCAAAGCATCACATTTTTCCTTTGCCCCTCAACTTTCTCTTCATAATTGCTGAGGGGCACAGGGCCCTGGGTGGGGCTTTGGTTTCCCGGGCGTTTCCGCGCCCTCCTCAGCTCCCCACCATGGAGTGGTTACGGTCACCCCGGCTTTATTGTGGTCGGCAGGGAGGGTACTGTGGGGGCGCTCGGTTATGGCCTTGGCCTTGCTCGGGGCCTTGGGGCTATTCGGCCAGGCAGCTTGGGTAACGACAACAACAACAACAACAACTAGAAAGCTCGAATAATAGAATTAAGGTTAACTTAACCTTTTCGGTAAGGAAAGATAGATAGATTAAAATTTGGGCTTAGGTCCTAGGTAAATGGTAGTAAATTAGGGAATATCTTCACGGTATATGCTTCCGCCTCAACTTGGATACACAAGAGAATAAATAACATATATAGGTGACATCTGGGAGTATTCCGTCTTGAGTCTGGATCGAGATAAGTTTATATAACGGGTGCACAATTGATAATTATAAATAACACCACACGAAATATACTTCAGAGGGTACACAGAGCGATATCTGGCACTATGAATTCACTTGCACAGATCAAGTTTTATGAGAGGACAAATGACTATGCAACGTGTACACAAATCGATAATTGAACAATTAAATGGCACAGATTCTTGGCACAGATCAACTTATTAACACTTCCGGAATACTCGCATACCTTACCTTCAACATTAGCCACAAATTGAGATACGCAGAAACACTTAGGGTAGCGTGGGGGAGGAGAAGGGCCAAGTACGAGGGTCGGGGCGTCGTAGAGGTCCGGGCACGGCGGCTGGACGTAAGGGGGCCACCTCGTCAGGAGTCCAAGGGGCAGGGCCAGACGTCAGGGGACCACTTCGGCAGGAGTTCATGGGGCAGGGCTGGACGTCAGGGGACCACTTCGTCAGGAGTCCAAGGGCAGGGTGGCAGTGGACAGCAGGCTCCTTCTCTTCTCAGGGGGTGGGGGGGGGAACGACTCTCGGACAGGATTGTCCAGACAGAGCGCTAGTAGGTGGGGGTATACTCCCGGACAATATTATCCAGACAGAGTAGTGGAGGAGGAGGTGGGGATCAGGAGGTCAGAAGTGTGGGAAGCCATGAAAAGAGTGAAGTTGGGGAAAGCACCAGGAACAGATGGAGTGTGTGGGGAAATGTTGAGGTATGGTGGTGAGATAGTGATAGAATGGGTATGGAAAATGTGCAAACTAGCATGGGAGAAGGGGAGTGCACCCGATGACTGGAAGACTGGCATAATAGTCCCCCTATATAAGGGCAAAGGGGAAAGAGGAGTGTGTGGTAACCACCGAGGAATATGTCTTCTAAGCGTAGTAGGGAAGGTATACAGTAGGGTAGTGATTGAGAGAGTGAGAGTGAGAACGGAGAAATGGATAGGCGACGAGCAGGGAGGTTTTAGGAAGGGAAGAGGATGTGTAGATCAGATTTTTACCCTGAATTGTGTTGTGGAGAAGTATCTGGAGAAGAAACAAAAGGTGTATGTTGCCTTTATGGACTTGGAGAAGGCCTATGACAGAGTGGATAGAGAAGGTTTGTGGAAAGTACTTAGAATATACGGAGTAGAGGGCAAGTTGCTGAAAGCAGTGAAGAGCATGTATGAGGGTGCAAAGGCGGCAGTACGTGTGGAGAGTGAGCAGAGTGAGTTCTTTGACCTGAATGTTGGTTTGAAACAGGGGTGTGTGATGTCCCCGTGGTTGTTTACTGTATATATGGATGGAGTTATGAAAGAAATACTATCAAGAGCAGTGGATGTTGGTGTATCGCTGAAAAGGGAGGGAATTGAGTGGAAGCTACCTATACTGCTGTTTGCGGATGATACAGTTCTGATGAGTGATAATGAATGGGAGTTGCAGGGTCTGGTAAATGAGTTTGGAACAGTGTGCGAAAAACGGAATTTGAAGGTAAATACGGGGAAGAGCAAGGTTATGGTCTTCGAAAGGGGTGAAGTCACAGAGTGTGAGGTGAAGCTGAACGGTCAGGCTATGGAGATCGTCAACTCTTTTAAGTATCTGGGCAGTGTGTTGAGTAAAGATGGGACTATGGATGAAGAGGTGCGGGAGAGGGTACAACAGGGGAAGAGGGTTGTAGGAACGCTAAAAGCAGTAACAAGAAATAGGGTGGTCAGTATGGAAGTGAAGAAGTCCTTGCATGACAGTGTGGTAATCCCGACACTGACTTACGGAAGCGAAGCATGGACGTTGGTTGAGAGACTCAGACCAAGAGTGAGAGCAGTGGAAATGAATTACTTAAGGAGTGCGTGCGGAGTTACATGGAGGGATAGACAGACTAATGAGGAAGTAAGAAGGAGGTGTGGTGTGGAGGTAGATGTGCTGGAAAGTGTGAAAAGGAACAACTTGAGATGGTTCGGCCATATGGAACGTATGGAAAGCGAGAGAATGACTAAGAGGGTGTATGAGAGCGAGGTGGAGGGACAGAGGGGGAGAGGTAGACCGAATATGAGGTGGAAGGATGGAGTGAGGAAGTACATGAACGAAGGTGGTGCTGGTTGGGGGGAGGGGCGTCGACTGACTGGGGACAGAGGTGCATGGGGGCGGTTCGTTCGTGGCCACCCCTTCGGGGATCACGGCGTCAGGCAATAGAAATAGAATAGTAAGCCTACCCAGGGTGAACTGACTTCCTGTAGTTTCAGTCAGTCTATATATGGGTTATTTCTCTTGGGCAGGTTGCATGATCTCGCATGAATAGGGGCATAGTAAATACATAAAAATTGGCTATGTTGAGGTTAATAATTAGATGAAAAATATATTATGGTGCTTAATGACATCGCACTGAGGTTCTCGTCTGTCCAACCTCTGTTTCTTACTTATATCATCAAGCCTGATGATGTAATTCGTGATTTTCTGTTCACTAATTGTTTTGGCTATTTGGATTGTTTATGTAATGATTTTTTCCGTGGTACTTCCTATCACCATTTCACTCTCCTTCTCGTCTGGCAGCTTCTTGAGGATGGAAGGCCCCAACGATTTAAATACTCCCAGGGCTCTTTATGCTTAGATTGCATAAACACTTTTTCATCATAGTATTCGGGGGAGAGTTCTGCCTTAGCTGTTTGAGCCCCGCACTGTGATTGGTGGAGCCGTGTGAGGTGATGATTGGTGGGGCTTGACCTGCCTTTTTGGGGTAACTCACCTGTTCGCCCGGGAATTAGAGAATGGGTCCAGGGGTCAGATTTCCCGTTCTTGTGTTTCCCGTTCTCTGGAGAATGGGAAATGAATCTTTTTCTAAATCCTTTCCTTCTGCTATCCCTGGCCTCTCTGATGGTGGCTACTCTGTGTAGTTGTCCTTTAGGCTCCGTTATTTCACCACCTTCGACGGAATAAAAGTCTCGACCTCGAGACCTCATAACATATTTGCGGCAGTTGGGGGTGGTGAGAGTCCGTGTCAACCGGTCCAGTACCAAACACCAGAGGGTTTTAGTGTTGCCAGGAGGGATGGTGGGGTCCATTTTCACTGTTATCTCGAGTGGTGCCGTCGAGCTGTTGGTCACCTGAAGGAGATGGTCCGGGAACACGAGGGTCTCAGGGTGGTTCCGGTCGGAGGATATGAACACCCTGTTTATCCTCATGTTGAATCCGGGTTTAAGGGCTGCTGGAGTTGTTGCTGGTGGAGGAGTTGCTTGGGTAGTAGCAACTGTAGGAGTGTTGGAAGTGGTTCTCCTAGGTGGGGGGAGTCTGGCGGTGTGAGGGTCTTACACAGGCTGGCTAGGTGACCTCGCAGTAGAAGTGGCGGCGCCTTTGATGTGCCGCGAGGTGTTGCCTTTTATTGAAGGCCGCCGCTTGTAGGTTGGCCGGAAGGTGGGAGCCCATCTCTGGTGGTTTCACACGACGCCCGGATCTCGTCCATGGTGGACTAAGAGGGGTATTAGGCGGGGTGATTGAGCATTCTGGGGTGGTAGGAAACATTAGCAGGGGGTGAAGTAGAGACAGTTTTCTGAAAGTTAGAAGGTTCATATGACAGTAAATTAGGCATGATGGGATAGGTGGCTGGTTGAATAGGGGGCGTGGCAGTTGCACTTGATGGAAGGGCCTGGTCAGGCCTAATTTGAGCAGGTGTAATGCCCCTTTCCCACTGGTGAGACAACTCACGATTTTCGTCGCCGATGACTTCGTTTTGTCAAATTCGCAAGAATACGTGCGACGTTCACGATTTTGACCGTTTCAAACAGATGACAAATTACACTCGGTGAAGATGTCGCCGATGTCGGCGACGCAATCGCCGACCTTCTGCGACGTTATCGGCGAAGTGAGCGATGTTTCGCCGATGTACTCTGCGAGGCATGTCACATTTTCAAAAATATCTTGCGAAATCATGCGAGGATGAAAGAAAACTCGCCGTATGTTCTGCGACGTCTTCGGCGATTCAAGCGATGGTTCGGCGTTTACTTCGGCGAGGTGATAAGATTATTTTTTAAAGGCACAAATTCTTGCGATGAATGAACGATTCCTCGTCGATCATCGGCGTTGCCATCGCAGATACGTAGCCGAGGTGTCCGAACAAGATCGGCGAGGTGTGCGCACCTGAGCGAATGTAACGTGAATGTGCTAATTGCAGAGTGGAATCAGCATATCACGTTACAATCGGTCAAGGAAATAGCCCCCACACCCATCCCATATCTCGTTACAATGGGTCAAGTAAACATGCCCCCACCCACCCACAACCCCCCAAACTGTTTTTGTTGTATATAAAGACATTGACACGGCCCCAGAGCTCATTCTACATTAACCTCGACCACAACGTGCCTGTAAAATTTAGAGATGGTGAGAAATACGCCGCATCTACGCAAAAGCGATGTACGTGTTCGTATGGACCTTATTATCCTTCTAGCACACAAATAATAACATGAAAAAGAGTCAATAAAAATGTCTCCTTTGTCTTTTCAGAACCAATTAAGTCCGTCTCATAATAGTTCGTGTTTATCGCTCACATCCCCTCTGCAACTCTCTCTTTCTATCTATCTATCTCTCTAATGCATCTACCTATCTCCCTTATACATTAACATAACTATGTCTTATTTGGACTTTTTGTAATCTTTGAATCATTTCTAATGCATGGAATTGAAAAATATAATATCCTTCCAGCACATAGATAAACAATAAATAAGATAGTCAACACAATATTTCAACCCTCCCCTCCGTCTTGCTGTGCGAGGCGCTGAGCTTCGGAGACCCCCGGAAGATTTACGTTTGATAGATTTTATTTATTTTTCCCACGGTATACACAAAATGATAGGGAAATATTGTAACATTATTTTAATTGACATTTGTGTCGTTTTTGCTGATTATGAGTTGGTGGATTTTTTTTTTTTAATTCCATCATATCGGAAATGATTCACAGATTATATAGAGACCAAATAACATACACTTTTAAGTGTGTTCAATAGTTTGCATTATCAATAGGGTGTAGCACAAGGCTTATCAACATCATCACAGTAACGGGGTCGGGGTTGAGGCTGGGAATGGGAGGGGAAGGGAGGGAGTAGGCCTACAGCGGCGGGGATATATATATATATATATTTTTTTTCATGTGAAATTTATCATATTAATGACAAATACCACCCTTATTATGTTTTCAGGGACAGTACAGCACATAGTAATTAATATTAACACAATAATTAAAAGGCACAGGCTTCAATTCATCCATTATAATGCTGGTTCGCTATCGCTCGCCAGGAAGAAATCGACATCTGGATGGGGATAAATGTCTTAAAACAGTTGGCTGAATGGGGCCGAACGGATACAAGGCAAAGAGAGAGGGAGAGAAATAGAGAAAAAAAAACGAGGAGAGAGAGAGAGAAAGTGAAAACAAAAAACAGCAAGGTGGGCTCAATGTTTGCGTTACGGCTTAAAAATTGAACCCACCTCGATTTTTTTTTCTTGTTTTCTTTCTCTCCCTCTCTCCTCATTTTGTTTTTTTTCTATTTCTCTCCCTCTCTCTTTGCCTTGAATCCGTTCGGCCCCGTTCAGCCTACTGTTTTAAGACGTTTACCCCCCTCCAGGTTTCAATATTTTCATGGTGAGCGGTAGCGAGCCAACATATATATATTTTTGTTTTGAGAGCAAGCTAAATTTGTAAATTTTTCGATAGAAAAATGTCTCCGGCGAAGCCGGATTTCTCCATATAATGCTGGTTCGCTATCGCTTGTCAGGAAGATATCGATACTTGGATGGGGATAAACATCTTAAAACAGTTGGCTGAATGGGGCTGAATGGATACAAACCAGAGAAAGAGAGAAAAGGAGAGAAAGTTAACATTACTTCACCAAGCATGGTAAAGAACTCCCTCAACCAATCCCCACGAGGCCAGCCAGCTATGACGTCATCGAGTATAGCAAAACACTACGCGCCCCCTCTCACTCTGTTCTACTCTCTCTCTCTCTCTCTGATCCTATCATTACTAGTTAAGGATAAAACATATACTTTACAATTAAATATATAAAGCCTTGACATGGGTGAAAACAAAGAGCCTTTCTGGACTGCCCATGACACAAGCTTTCATATGAAATAAAGCGCACAACAATACACAAACTGTAGCCACATCCACTGTCCTGGCGATCCTAGCGAGTCACTGTAGGACAAGCCATGCGGTTCTAACGGAGTGGTTAACGTCACAGGGGGCACTCCAAAAATGCGTTCATGGGGTGAGATCCCGTCTTTCCGGGGGCAAGTGTTAATTCTCCACTGAACGATTTTTATCTGGCTGGGCCAATCCTTAGTGTTCATCTGTTGCAATCTTGTCCGGACTTGGTTTGCAATCGTGCGGTAGCTTCGTTCACAGATGTTATTCCCTTGAGGCCAGTATGGGGAGGAGTGGCTGATCTTATACCAACGCATTTGAGATAGTTAGGACCAGATGTGGCTGGTAAATTCTGGGGCGTTGTCTGAATGTATGGCTTCTGGCAAACCGAAGTATGGGAACACATGTTGGATCATGGCTTCTGCTACTGCTAGTGCGGAATGCTCTTTAGCGTGGCAGGCGATCACATATTTGGAGTATGTGTCCACGAAAGTAATTATATATTTGAAGCTTTCACTTCCTTCCAATGGACCCATTACATCAACGGCTAAAAGTTGCCAAGCTTTAGTTGCCACTAACTTTCCGGAAGGTCCTGGGGTGCGGGTCCTGTCTTTGCCTAGGGCACAGGCGTGACAGGCTTCGGTGATCCGTTTGGCAGTGATGTAGGGGGAAGGGGTCCAATACACCTGTTGAAAGGTGGCGGTCAGCTTTCGATGGGCCAAATGGATGCCATTATGCATATGGATGGATTGCATGGTGGCTATGGCTGTGGCTGGGGTAATTACAATTTTTCCTTCGGGTGTGAACAGGTTATCCCCTCGTCTAGTGAGTTGGGAAAACATGGTTCGGGGCATTCAGTCAGGTTTTTTCTTGTCGTTGGAATAGTTTGAGTAGTTCTTGTTGCTCTTGATTCGCGGAATCTTGATGGTGGACTGCTAAAATGGAGTGAACATTAAGGGGGGTGGGAGGTGTCTCGGTGTGGAAACAGTGGGTAGTCGGGATAGTGCGTCAGCATTGGTGGGGAGTTTCCCAGGTCTGTAGGCTATATCAAAGTCGAATTCTTCTAAACTTTTTCTCCATCGGACAGTTAAAGCATTCTTGGTGTCAGACTTCCTCAACTATTGTAGGGCGTGGTGGTCTGTGATGATGGTGACTTTTACCCCGGTTAAGTAGGCCTTAAAATGCTGCAGGGCCCAGATGATACCCAGGCATTCTCTCTTGGTCACAGGACAATTCACTTCTGCTGGATTTAGGGTTTGGCTGGCACAGGCTATTATGTGTTCTCGGCCCTCTCGTGTTTGTCCTAACACGACACCTATTCCAGTTTGGGAGACATCTGTGTATAGTCGGAAAGGTTGGGTGTAGTCGGGGAAAGAGACGACGGGTGATGCAATCAACAATTCCTTCAGGGTATTGAAGGCCTGTAGGCATTGCGGCATCCACAGGAATGGTTCATCTTTATTGGTCAGATCATGAAGAGGCTTAGCAATGGTGGCAAATTTTCTTACAAACCTTCTATAGTATGAGGCTATTCTGAGAAATGCTCGGACTCCTTTAACATTAGAGAGGGGGACATTTTTCCAATGGCATCTAGTTTGTGGGGGTCTGGTGCAATTCCTTTGTCGGATACGATGTGGCCTAGGAACTGTACTTCAGTCTTGGCCAACGTACATTTTGAGGGTTTCAGCTTTAAGTTGGCTTCTCGGATTCTTTGGAAGACTTGTTGGAGGTGTTGTAGGTGTTCAGCCCAGGTTTTTCCGAACACGATGATGTCGTCTAAGTAAGCCAGGCAGGTTTCCCAGGTCAATCCTTGCAACACGGATTCCATCAACCTAGAGATGGTGGCCGGGCCATTGCATAAACCGAAAGGCAACACGGTGAATTCATATAGGCGGCCTTGGCTGGTGGCGAACGCCATCTTCTGTTGATGTTTGGGAAGGACTGGCACTTGCCAATATCCTGCTTGCAAATCTAGGGTAGTGAACCATTTTCGCTCCAAGTAGGGAGTCTAGGGAATCATCAATCCGGGGGAGGGGAGTGGCATCCTTGATCGTGACATCATTGAGTCTGCGATAATTTCTACAGAATCTGGTGGTCCCGTTTTTCTTCCGTACAAGTACTACTGGGGACGACCAAGGGCTTGTCGAGGGGCGGACCACTCCTGTGGACAGCATGTCTTGTACTTGGGACTCTTCTTCTTGTCTTTGGATTGGATTTTTTCTTCTGATGGGTTGCTTGACTGTCCAACTGTATGAATAGGATGATGATTATTATTATTATTATTATTATTATTATTATTATTATATATGATGCCAAAGTCTCCAACCAGGGTGCAGAAACACCAGCAAGATGAATCCACACAAAACACCCGGAGGCACTGGAGAGAGACTACGGCATCTTTAGAAAAAAATAAAAAAATAAATAAAAAATATAGGCCTATACTGTATATATACATATATTAAACACAGATAAAATGAATAATAAAATATTATGCAGTGGAGGATATCAAATATAAATATAATACAATAAAATAGAATAAAATAAGTTTAAAAATTAGAATTAATGCTGCAAAAAAGCATTAACTCTAGACTTAAAAATTGAGATATGAGCTGAATTGACTAGGTCATTTGGCAACTTATTCCACAAGTCAACCATGGCCGGCACAAAACACAGTGAAAACTGTGTAGTAGAAAAATTAACACGGCTCATGGCAAGATCATTAAGATTGCTTGTGAATCTAGTTGCACGAGCCCGGACATAGGGCCCAGGCAAAACTTCATGTAAGGGATGCTGAGGGTTGTTTAAAACTTTAAATACAAGACTAAGAGCACCAACTTTACATCGATGACACAGATCAAGAGACAAATGAGGTTGAATAAAACTGATAGAATTTAGTGACCTGTCAAGCAACTTGAGATGGCAGTCAGCTGCTGACAACCAGACAGGTGAGCAGTACTCGAATTGTGGCAAAATAAAAGCATAAAAAGACTTGATAACTGTGGCGTCACAAGCAAACGTTTTATAACACTTGTGAAGCAGACCAATTTTTTGGGAAATGGAAGAGGAGAAAGAACGAATATGCTTTTCAAAAGTAAGTTTGGGATCCAGAGTAACTCCTAACAAATGCAGAGTATCCACATTCTCAATTTGCTCGCCAGAAATTTGTAGATAAGGATGGGGAGGATCCAAGGTACGAGATCTGCTGATGATAATGGAGTGTGTTTTACTAGCATTAAGTTTAATACCCCAAAGTTCACACCATGCTGTAATTTTGGCTAAGTCCCTATTCAGAGCACTAGCAATTTCGTGTCGATCAATTGGTAATGGAATTGACGCATATAAAGTTGTATCACCGGCATAGGAGATTAGTTTATTTTCAAGCTCGGAATACAGGTCAGCTGTAAAAATAATAAAAAGCAAAGGCCCAAGGACACTGCCTTGTGGAACGCCAGAAACAACAGTAACAGAAGGGGAATGACACCCATCAATGACCACAGACTGAGATCTTTTCGTCAAAAAATCTTCAAAGATCCTTAAAAAATTGCCACCAATACTGATGAGCTGTAACTTGTACAGAACTGCTTTATGGTTGACTAAGTCAAAAGCAGAACTAAAGTCAATAGCTACGACACAAAACTCATGTCCCTGGTCCAAAGAAGATTGCAAGTCATGGGTGAGTGTCAGAAGTGCATCACATGTACCCAGTCCCTTACGAAAACCAAACTGTGAGTTTGGTATCAAATTATGAGTATTACAATAAGAGGAAAGGCGTCTGGACAAAAGCCTCTCATAGAGCTTGGATAGAATAGGCGTAATGGAGATAGGGCGATAGTCATAAGGAGATGATGAGGCAGTATTTCCCTTTGGAATAGGAGTGATACTAGCCTTATGCCAGCAAAGAGGAAAACTACCTGATTTCCAAAGCAAGCTAAATACCACGGCCAATTTAGGTGCCAAGACCACTGCAACCTTTTTAAAAAAAGAGGGAAAAACCCATCCTGGTCTGTGCCACCATAGGTATCAAGATCCAGCAAGTACCTTTTCAGTTCAGCTGATTTGAATGCCATTGAATTGAGGTTGGGTCTAGGGAAACATATCAATGGCAAAGACAAAATTCCTGATTACTCTGCTTATTAATAAAAATATTAGATAGAATATTGGCCTTCAATAATGGATCAAAAGAGATGGAGCCATCAGAATCACAAAGAGGAGGCATGGAGGAGTCTATTCCAAATAAAGAGGACGTCAAGGCGGACCACCATTTATGAGGCTGTGTAGCTCCTGCCAGAACATCCTGAAGATGGGAGTTATAATCCTTCTCAGCACTATCATAAACTCTCTGCGCAGCTGCCCTTTTAAAAACATAATTTTCCCAATGCAAAGGGGTTTGATTACGCCTCCAGAGATGATATGCAGCCTGTTTGTCATCAAATGCACGCTTGCAGTCATCATTAAACCATGCTTTATCCCTCATACGAGACTTAATTGTTTTTGATGGGACTCTTTTGCGAAGGATACCAAGAAGGGAATTGTTGAGAGCTGAAACCGGGTAATGAGATCTTAGTATGAGATTCCACTCAATATTACAAACATCATTACAAACGTTGTTCCAGTTAACCCGGGATTTAAGGTAGACTTTACGTGAGAGAGTAATATCAGGAACAGAAAAATCAAGATTAATTTTACACATGATGGCATTGTGGTCGGAAGTGCCAACAGGTACAAGAACGGAGGTTTCTACAACGCCAGGAATATCTGTTAGTATTAGATCAAGGCAATTTCCAGACATATGAGTAGGTCCTTGGATTAGCTGTTCACAACCAGATAAGTTTGCAAAATCCAAGGCAGCAAGTCCATTTCTATTAGTTGGAGAGACCGAGTTCAAACACTCTTGATGATGCGCATTGACATCACCAACAAAAATAAATAATGATTTGACATCTACAGACTGTATTGAAGCCATGGCTGTTAAGAGGCAGTCATATATGTCATTGTTAACATCAGGATTTCTGTACAGGCTAAAAATGTAATGATTATGATACTTGCTGGGAACTTTAACTAACTGCATCTCATGGCATTTACAAATATGCTTAGTTAAGTGCTGAGCATTATACCCATATCTAATATACAAGGTCATTCCACGAGCACGAGGAATAGAATCACGCCGAATAAGAACTGGTTTACTGAAGTTAGGTATAAGAAGTTCAGAATAATCTCTATAACCAGAGACAAGGGTTTCAGAACAAAAGACAATATCATAATCAACAGATGCCAATGTAAGATCCTTGATGTTCTTATAGAGACCACGAATATTGGAATAAAATAAACGACAACTTGTAACAGGTTGTCTGTCAGGACCGGGATTAACTTCTATATCACCTGACAAAAGTAGAAACAAAAACAGAAAAAGTTGAAAGCAAGCCCAGCCTCGGAGTCCCCAGGGGGGGGGGGGGGGGGACCATAAATGCCCCCACACCCGACTGACCATCCCCTGACGACCCCACAAAATTACCCGGACCTCGGCCTGTTACTCTTTCTATTAACTCCTTCAGACATAATATGTTCCAGTAAGTCTACGGAGGCGGGAGCCCGGTATCATTGCCACTGCACCACACAACTGTCAAAACCACACTGCTGACCGTTAGAATTGTCGGAGAAACATGGGGTTGCCACCAACCGACAGATCTTCATCTAACTTACCGGACTTACTGAGCTCCATATGACGCTAGGGCGTCATATAACTTATTCTAGAATTATGAAGATAAGTCCATATGATGCGGTAGCGTCATATGAGTTTGGTTCACCCTGTCATATGACGCGGTAGCGTCATATAAGTCTGAAAAAGTAATTTCTGCAACATTCGCAGAATTTCCTCTAACTTTCACTTTGTTGAGCACCATCTCTCCTCCTACAAACCTGATCTTCTCTTCCTCACCGAAACTCAGGTGTCTGTAGCAATATCCAGCAACCCCTTTTCTGTGTCCTCCTACTTTCTCTATCCTAGTTTCAAAGCCAAAGGTGGATGTTGTGCATATGTGCACAACAAGCTCACTTGCTCTCGTGTTCCCGATTTCGACTCCTCTGAATTCTCAACTTTATGGCTCAAACTTTCCTGTCATTCTCTTACTAAATATTTCTGTGCTGTCTATCTTTCCCCTAACTCTACCAACTTTCCCAAATTCTTTGACTATCTAAACTCTACAGTGGAACACATTTGTAGCGGCCGGTTTATGGAGGTGGCTGGTTAGCGGAATGGTTAGGGTTTACTTATTTTCTTACCTCATATTTCCTGGACATTGTTGTAGCACTCTGTAGGAGTCTGGAACATTGTTTATGCACTGGATAAAGTTTGTAGAGGTCTTAAATAAACAAGCACGGGGCTTTTGTGGTTTATTTATCAGAAAATATAAGTCTGTAGCCCTTAATCCTAATTTTGAGATATTAGAATATATTACACTAGACGTCCCGTGCGTTGGGGAAATATAATAATAAAGTACTTCCTAATGTGGTGTATACTCAGAGTTGAGTGTGTACCGAGATAAGTACTTTACTTAATACTTAATGAAAGTATTCTACTTAATAATAATACTTAATAATAGCAACCTAGAACTTGAGCTGTTTCCTTGTATTATAAATAATGATCTCCTGTAAAGAGAGAGAACAAACGATTAGAAGGGAATTACTAGAACGTATGTATATCACTGATACTTATAAGGTACTTGTACACTTATACTGGTCACGAATCTTACCCAGAGGGTTGAAGAGAGGGACCCTCCTAGGGAGGCTGTTGTGTGCTGACTGATTCGCCCCACCCTTCTTGAGGGAGGGCGCGGCTCAGCAACACCATGTGACGACTGGGTGTGACAAAGTTGCTAGCAATTACTTCTCGATATCTTGGCAACGGATGTGTGATACTATTTGGTGATCGTGGGATCCGTGCTTACCTTAGCACAGTGGAAAGTTACCAGCGTCCATTGTGATAATAATAATAATAATATTAATAATATTTATTCAGTTAGCATTTTACAGAGTTGGTACCACATAATATGTTACAAAAATGACATGTACCAGCCTTGCATAATTCCAACTAAGGATAGCCCAATAAGGCCGTTAGGCGTATTTCCATTGGGGTCCTTGTGGGATTAGGTTAGCTGGGGAACAGGGGAGCATAAAAGAAATAGATACATTTGAGAAAGTATTTCTAGGGGGTTATTTTAAGATACCTTACATCCTATAGTATACAGTATATCAGTAATCCGTAATTAGTAATCATTTCAGTTTGTTTTGCCTATCTTTTATGTCGTATTTAGTAGTAGACATAAGCTTGGTGCTCCCTTCTCGCAGCTGTCCGGTTCAGGTGCTCCTTCAGGCTACGTCTGAAGGAATACAGTGTTCTCTTTTCACGGACTGACTGGGGTAGGTCGTTCCAGTCTTTGATGGCAGTGAAGAAGAATGTTTGCTTACCCTGTCCTTGGATTCTCAGAACCGTAAAATTAAACATCCTATTTCTCGTATTATGACCACTCCTCTCATTTGCTTTAACAAAATCACTCTTTAGATACTCTGGAGCTCTGTCATAGAATATCTTGAAGGCATTAGTGAGCCTGATTTGTTTGGCCCTGTCAGAGACATTGAGCATACCTAGTGACTGAAGTTGTTCCTGACCAACATGCGATCTGGGTCCTAGGTTCAGCATGAACCTAACCATTTTATTTTGAGTGACCTGAAGTTTGTGCTGTGCTGATTTAGATGATGCAGAGTACCAGGATGACACAGAATAGTCAAAATGACATTGAACAAGTGCTTAGCAAAGGGTCTTTTTGGTCGCCGCTGGCAATCATCCCACCTGTCTGTACAGGTATTTTATACGTGCTCTACACTTACTCAGGATATATTCCAAAATTGTTTCACCTGACAAAGTCGAGTCCAGTTTTAGTCCGAGATATTTAACTTGTGACACTGTTGTTGTAGGAATATCATTACAGTTGACCGAGAAGCCCACAATGTCTTTCAGTTTGCGTTTAGTTCCACATAAGATGGCTTCCGTCTTGCCCAGGTGAAGAGATAGTCTGTTGTCCACTAGCCAACCACTACATGATTCTAGTTCTTTGGAAAGTAAAGCGGCAATACTTGTTGGGTCTTTTCCTGAAACCATAAGCACGCTGTCGTCAGCATACAGTAATAATTTACACGAGACGCTCAGTTCCATGTCGTTCACATAACAGAGAAAGAGTAAGGGACCAAGGATGCTTCCCTGTGGGACCCCACAGTTAATTGGCATAGGATCAGATATATTATCATCAATTTTGACTCTTTGCATTCTACCACTAAGATAAGATTTAAACCAGTTCACTGACCCAATGCCCATTGCTTGTAGTTTATTACAGAGGATATCATGGTCTACTGTATCAAACGCTTTTTGTAGATCAAGAAGAACCATACCAGTGTAGTTACCTTTAGACATTTCTTTACGAATGTGATCTGTTAAGTGGATGAGACAGGAGTCTCATCTGGTGTGAGCTTCTATTGGGAGAATCATACCAACACACTATAGTTCTCTAAAAGGTTGTTATAATGGTGTGAGTTATATATGTGATTAAATGGTTTATTTAAAAGTGTACAGTCGCTCAAAATGCGCTGTTACACATTCTATCCATTTCTCCTTTCTCAGAAATCTCCATCATAGGAGATTTCAACGTTCACCACCGCCAATGGCTCTCATCTCACACTACTGACCCACCTGATGAACAAGCCTACGTCTTTTCTATCCTAAATGACCTAGAGCAGTTAGTTCAGCAACCCACCCGTATCCCGGATCGCATCGGAGATCGGCCCAACATTCTTGACTTGTTTCTAATTTCTAACCTTTCTTCTTATACTGTCGATCTTTTCTCTCCTTTGGGCTCCTCCGACCATAAACTTATCCCTGTCACCTGTCCTATCTCTCCAGTACGGCCACCCGATCCTCCTAGCCGGCGGCGCTTGTGGCACTTTGGCGCTGCCGACTGGGAGGCTCTCCAGCAGTACTTCTTTGATTTCTGCTTCTGTGGCCGAGGACCTTCGGAGAGTGCTGAACGCATTACCGAGGTAATCCTATCGGGCATGGAAGCATACATACCATTCTCATTCTCTCAGACTAATGCTAAAAAATCTTGGTTTACTCACGCCTGTTCTACTGCTGTCCGCAATAAGGAGGAAGCATTCAAACGGTACCGACGCCTTAAAACTCAAGACTCTCATTCTTCCTATAATTTCTGCCCGGAATCAAGCCAAATCTGTTCTTCGACTTGCCAAACACTCTTTCATCAATAATAAATGCACTGAACTATCAAACTCTAGCTCTTCCCAAGGTTTCTGGCATCTAGCCAAAAACCTCACAAACAATTTCTCTTCCTCGTCTTTCCCTCCCCTTTCCCACTCTGATGGCATAACCATCACTTCTTCCTCTGGCAAAGCTAAACTCTTCGCTCAAACTTTTGCTAGAA
Source organism: Paralithodes platypus (assembly GCA_032716605.1). Taxonomy (NCBI): domain Eukaryota; kingdom Metazoa; phylum Arthropoda; class Malacostraca; order Decapoda; family Lithodidae; genus Paralithodes; species Paralithodes platypus. The sequence goes on from CM064531.1 coordinate 12,023,263, forward strand.
ACTCCACCTTTGATGATTCCAGTGCTATTCCTCTCTCTCCATCCCCCTCTCTCCTACTTATGCCTAATATCCTAATCTCTTCTAAAGATGTACTTTCTACCCTCTCTGGGCTTAACACTAATAAGGCGTATGGTCCGGACGGTGTTCCTCCTGTTGTTCTCAAAAACTGTGCTTCCGTGCTTACTCCCTGCCTAGGCAAACTCTTTCGTCTCTGTCTATCCTCTAACGTCTTCCCTTCATGCTGGAAGTTTGCTCACATTCAACCTGTCCCAAAGAAGAGTGACCGCTCTCAACCCTCCAACTATCGTCCAATTGCTCTCATCTCTTGTCTTTCTAAAGTTTTTGAAACTATTCTTGCTTCCAAATTTCTTAAGCATTACTCTTCTCATAATCTGTTCTCAGATCGCCAGTATGGCTTCCCTAAGGGTCGCTCTACTGGTGATCTTCTTTCATATCTTACTAACTCTTGGTCATCCTCCTTTCGGGACTTCGGTGAGACTTTTTCTATTGCACTAGACATATCGAAAGCCTTCGATAGAGTCTGGCACGAATCTTTAATTTCTAAACTACCCTCCTTCGGTTTCTATCCCTCCATCTGTGCCTTTGTCTCTAATTTCCTTTCCGGCCGTTTCATAGCCGCAGTTGTGGACGGCCATCGTTCACTTCCTCACCCTATAAACTCTGGTGTTCCTCATGGCTCTGTCCTATCTCCTATTCTCTCTCTAATTTTTATAAATTATCTCCTCAACTGTACCTTAATTCCCATCCATTCATACGCAGATGACTCAACCTTACACTACTCCATTAGTTTTCCAGAACGCCCCAGCCAGCAATCCCTCAACGACAAACGTAATGAAGCCATAGAACTCTTAAATTCTGATCAAAATACTATCTCCAATTGGGGCAGAAAAAACCTTGTTACCTTTAATGCTTCCAAAACCCAATATCTCCATCTATCTACCCGTCAGGATCTCCCAGCGGACTATCCCTTATTCTTCAACAATACAAAAATCAACCATTCATCTTCTCTCAATATTCTTGGTGTCTCTTTTTCTTCTGCTCTCATTTGGAAGGACCATATTACCAGTCTTGCTAAGGCAGCCTCCCAGAAGCTGGGTGTGCTCAACTGCCTTAGGGGGTTCTTTTCCCCTGCACAGCTTCTTGCTCTGTACAGGGGCATAGTGCATCCTTGTATTGAGTATTGTTCACATGTGTGGGGAGGTTCCTCTCACACCGCTCTCCTAGACAAAGTCGAAAGGAAGGCCTTTCGTATCATTAACTCCCGTCTACTCACCAACTCTCTGCAATCTCTCTCTCTCCGCTGCAATGTTGCATCTCTCTCGCTATTCTATCGCTACTATAATAACCAGTGTTCCTCAGAGCTTTCCCAGTGTATACCACCTCCTTTACGTAGGGCACGTGGTACCCGTCTTGCAACTCAATCCCAGCCCTACTCTGTGCAACTCTCCAACCCAAGAGTGAAACTTTACTCTCAAACTTTCTTCTACTCAACAGCTGAGCTCTGGAACTTTCTTCCAGAATCAGTCTTTCCCTCTTCCTATGACTTAAATTGCTTCAAACTCCGTGTGTCCAGGCCTTTTGGCTCGAACGTCCCTTGATTTTGGCCCTGTTACTCTTTCAACTATGGGGTAGGCACTCGCTATAGGCAGTTCTGCCTTTTGCCTTCCTCAATCACTTAGAAAAAAAAAAAAAGAAACATAAAGATGGATATAAACAGGTCGACCCAGACGGAGCCATCACATCTAGGTAAGGTATAAAAAAAGCCCCAAAGACACCATATCCAGGGGGGAGCAGTAGTGATGGATTTGATTTGTTTAGAATAGACGAGAAACAGAAAAAGAATGCCAAATCTCCTGAATATCTACCAAACTCAAAAGTCTTCCTCATTGGCCTGCTAACCACCGTGGGGAAAAAAACAGGAGATTGAAGGAAAAGGAAGGACAGTTGCTGTATAGCACCAAACAGATGGAGTACATTGTTTTTTCCCACATCTCGATTTGAAGTGGCGAAGATGTCTTGGTAGGTGGTTAATAGATTCTTCAGGTCGGCTTGTTGTTAGGGGGTTAAATGGGAAGGAATAGAGGATAGGGGTAAAGGAGTATTAGAGGGAGTATCAGCGGGAATGGATAGTTCTTCTGCATAAGGCTCTAGTTCTCCAATGGTTAAACCTTTTGGTAGGGTAATGGGCTGGTCTGATATATTGGCGATTTTGATGCAATTTAATCGGTTAGAAATTATACTAGGAACGGTTAGGCAGTCCCTATCAAAGGGGCTTTGGAGGTGAGGGGTCATGATGGCATCCCCAGGCAAGGTGGGTACAATGGGGATCCACTTTTCATGATGAGGGGGGAGTGTGACGAGTTTGGCAGTGACTGCTTGAGCGATGGGCAAGATGCAATGGGGAGGAATCGGAGTTTGAGGGGAAGGAACAGGATTGGGGGGTGTTAGGGTAAGAGTGGGCTGGATTAAGGGTAAAGTTTTGGTTTTTGGTTGGGTGCCTCGATGAAAGGCAATAGTTTTTTTATTTGCTTTATTTTGTTTTTGCTTGAGGAGGGGGGGACGTCAGTGTTCTTCTCCCACAATCGAGGGAAGCACTTAGCTTTGTGAGTAAATCGAGACCCAAATATCCATTGTATAGGGTCTCTTTGGGGTCATACACCACGAAAGAGTGGATTGTTCGGTGATTAGGAACAAGGGTATTTACATACAGGGGAAGTGTTTGTCCAAAATTCTTTATAACTTGGGCATCGGCACTTACTAATACAATTGAGGAAGGTTGGATAGTGCCTAAGGCTTTCTTGTGCTGCTTAAAGCAAGGAGCGAAAAGGCATGATCGGGATGCTCCCGTGTCGGTCAGTAGGCGGACCTTCACCCCATTCAGAGTGAGTTTCCTGTAGATGGGCAGTTTTTCCTAGTCTGCCTCCTCATGAGCCCCCGCCATTTTGACGGTTATTTGTGTACGGGGGCAGTCTGTAAATCCAGGTCTTGTGGTGCCTCCATTTCTGACTCTGGGTTCCTCTCCATTATCTTCTTTGGATCCTTCATCAAATCCGGCCGTGCCGTCCTCCGTAATGGTGGCAATCCGCCTTGGTTTAATCCAGGGAATCTGGGCCCACCAACTGGGTGATCTGGTCCCTCTTCTTGTCAGTTCGGTAAAAGATCTCCGCAATGACGTCAGCAGACACTGGTTGTTGCACGGTTTCCAGTCGGCTGGGCGAATCCTGGCCCATTCCTCTGCCTTATCACTGGCTCGGGGGGCCATAGGACTAGGGGCAGGTACGGTGAACGGGTGTGTGGTGGCTTTCTGTATGGCGGCTACCATATCTTGACCCCGGGTTTGTCTCAGGGTCACAATCCACCTTACGACCGGCATGTCCGTGTCGTAGATAGTGGGTCCAACAATGGAGAAATGGTCCACCACCGCCAAAGGTAGAATCCTCAGCAAGGCCCTGAAAGTAATCTTCTTTCTTTGGGTGGGGGTTTCCTCTGTGAACGTGGTGACAGCGAGCTGTGTTAACTCACTGGTCGTGTCGTCCAAATTCCCATTGTATTTGACTTGGTAAAAATGCCTGTCCGAGATTATTTGGACTAGGACAGGGTTAATAGCAGTGCCCAGGTTAAACCAGGCATTTGTTCCCGCACATACCCTGATACCTTCCCTGCATATTTACCTAACTTCACTACTACTGTGTAAATCTTGGAAGCGTCTTGATCCAGGATGGGTTTGACCATTTCCATGCAAATTCCTATGTCATTTTCCTCGGGCTTAAATGCCGGGATATCGAGTGACATGGCTGCCATGGTAATTGGATAAGTTGAGAGTGCAAGTAAGAAACAAATTAAGCAAACTGATATGCCGTATCGAGACACCGCTGCCACCAGTGAAATGTCGGGTTGGTATTTCAACTCGACTTGGTATAATCTCGATAACATTCTTGTAATAAGATATCTTGAGATAGAATATGCTCGACAGGGTCACGTCTAGCTTTATATATCTTGCATCAAATTTTTGTCCCAAGGCAGCATTCACACAATAAGAACACAATATTACTTCACACTTTAGTTTAATCAAATGGCATAGAATCATGAAATCAATCATATTATTCTGTCTTGTGGGGCAGACAATAAAAGATAAACAAGTGATGTATCAAATATAGAATGGTCTAGAAAGATAACTTAATTTAATTGGTCACGTTACATACACACACAGTGTCAGTAATATAAATATGCAGGAATAAAGATGTTACACATGTACATAGGAAATCAATAAGATAATAACACGTATGCGAGCGTAGCGTCTAACGTGAAGATTTCTGGTACAGATTGAATTGGCTGGAGGCAGCGTTCACGGGTGCGGGGCGGTGAACGCTTATCAAGGGGATTAACGGGGGGGGGGGGGGTCACACAGGTAAGACAAATAAAAGTAGTGCGTTCGACCCTAGGTCAGAGGGACTGCATTGGTATAAATTTACAATTATATTTAGTGCGAGTATAAGGCACTAGTGAACGTTAAAGATTTACTAAGGACCGTATCGGCAAGGTAGTTTAATTTGAAACTAACTTATCTAAGCGGATTTTGTGAAAGACTCAACACACTGATACGAAAAATAGATGTAGACCGGGTATGAGATCGATACACACATGTATAGAATTCAAATTCAAATATAGATCAATGAATCACTATAACAGGGTTTTGGAATGAATGCAAGTTGATATAAAATGAAGAAAATACACTCAATTAAAATGCGACTGGAATTCACAGTAAATTAGAATTCGAATCAACTCAGAGTAAAAAGGGGCGTACACGACGAAGTTGTACTGGGTTAAAATACTATGATAATAGCATTAAAGGAAATTTGAATACATTAACAAATCCCTATCTGGCAATACGTGGATCAAAGATATGACGTAACACAAATTACATAAACATACGATGTAATTGAATATTTACTGTTAGAATAGTAAAGTAAATGTAGAAACGGTCCCTACAATAATATGGAGACACGAATATGAAATAACTTGAAGAAGAGTTACTATAAATGTGTGAAAAAAATGATTCATAACCCGCACACGTAGATTAGATTAATTCACACACACTGGTGTAAACTAGATAGCTCGAATGATAGAATTAAGGTTAACTCTTGACTTTTCGGTAAGGAAAGATAGATAGATTAAAATTTGGGCATAGGTCCTAGGTAAATGGTAGTAAATTAGGGAATATCTTCACGGTATACGCTTTCGCCTCAACTTGGATACACAAGAGAATAAATAACACATATAGGTGATATCTGGGAGTATTCCGTCTTGAGCCTGGATCGAGATAAGTTTATATAACGGGTGCACAATTGATAATTAAAAATAACACCACAGGAAATATACTTCAAAGGGTACACGGAGCAATATCTGGCACTATGAATTCACTTGCACAGATCAAGTTTTATGGAAGGACAAATGACTATGTAACATGTACACAGATCGATAATTGAACCATTAAATGGCACAGATCCTTGGCACAGATCAACTTATTAACACTTCCAGAATACTCGCATATATTACCTTACCTTCAACAATAGCCACAAATTGAGATACGCAGAAACACTTAGGGTAGCGTGGGGGAGGAGAAGGGCCAAGTTCGAGGGTAAGGGTGTAATAGAGGTCCGGGCACGGCGGCTGGACGTAAGGGAGCCACCTCGTAAGGAGTCCAAGGAGCAGGGCCAGATGTCAGGTTACCACTTCGGCAGGAGTCCAAGGGGCAGGGGGGGGGGGGGGGGAACGACTCTCGGACAGGATTGTCCAGACAGAGCGCTAATAGGTGGGGGTATACTCCCGGACAATATTATCCAGACAGAGTAAGCCTACTGAGGGTGAACTGACTTCCTGTAGATTCAGTCAGTCTATATATGGGTTATTTCTCTTGGGCAGGTTGCATGATCTCGCATGAATAGGGGCATACTAAATACATAAAAATTGGCTATGTTGAGGTTAATAATTACATGACAAATATATAATGGCGCTTAATTACATCGCTCTGAGGTTCTCGTCTTTCCGACCTCTGTTTCTTACTTATACCATCTAGCCTGATGATGTAATTCGTGATTTTCTGTTCACTAATTGTTTTAGCTAATTGGATTGTTTATGTAATGTTTTTCTTCCGTGGCACTTCCTATCACCATTTCACTTTCCTTCTCGTCTGGCATCTTCTTGAGGATGGAGGGCCCCAACGATTTAAATACTCCCAGCGCTTTTTATGCTTAGATTGCATAAACTCTTTTTCATCATAGTATTCGGGGGAAAGTTCTGCCTTGGCTGTTTGAGCCCCGCACTGTAATTGGTGGGGCCGTGTGAGGTGATGATTGGTGGGGCTTGACCTGCCTTTTGGGGGTAACTCAACTGTTTGCCCGGGAATTAGAGAATGGGTCCAGGGGTTAGATTTCCCGTTCTTGTGTTTCCTGTTCTCTGGAGAATGGGAAATGAATCTTTTTCTAAATCCTTTCCTTCTGCTATCCCTGGACTCTCTGACGGTGACTACTCTGTGTAGTTGTCCTTTAGGCTCCGGTATTTCACATAGACACAACATCCACCTTTGGCTCGAAACTAAGGATAGAGATAGTAGGAGGATACAGAGAAGAGTTTGCTGTCAGTAGTCCGAGACAACTGTGTCTCGGTAAGAAAGAGAAGATCAGTGTTGGCAAAGGAGAGGTGGTGTTCCACAGAGTGGAAGTTAGAAGGAAAGGCCACGAATCTTACATACATTAATAGTAGGAGTAGAAGGTGGTGGTCCAGAGCATTTTGGCGAGTCGTTACCAGGGGACAGACTGATGGGGGCATTTCTGGCATATACTGTAATATATATATATATATATATATATATATATATATATATATATATATATTATATATATATATACGTGTATACAGTATATATATATATATATATATATATATATATATATATATATATATACTGTATATATGTATATATACAGTAAAACAGCCTATCTATAGAAGGCTGTACACTTAAAAAAAAATTTTTTTTTTTAAGAGACAATGAACGGAGGAAGGAAAAACACAGATAAAACAAAAAGGTCCATGTGCCTAAAGGCATCCTCCATTCATAAATTTTTTGTAACAACTGGATTTAAACATTTGTAGATTGTAAGTTTGTGGAAAGCAATTCGAGGGAAGTGAATTCCAAAGAGTAGTAGCTCTGGGAATAAATGAATTCTGATAAGCAGAAGTTCTGCATTGTGGAGGAGAAAGTGTAAATTCATGGGCGCTCTCAGCTGCCCTAGTTCTACGGGGAAAGATGTGGAGAGGCGGCACAATTGAAGCAAATTCCTCGGAACAATTGCTGTGAAAATATCTGTAGAATAATGCAAGGGATGCAACGTTTCTTCGTATGGATAATGTAGGAAGGTCCTGTGTGATTGCAGGGCTATTTATTAATCTAATAGCTTTATTTTGAATTTTGTCCAACTGCCTCAATGCAACCACTCCACTTCCACCCCACAGAGGTGAACAGTAATCCATCTGAGAACGCACATGACTTTTATATATTACGGCCAACTGCTCGCCAGTGAAGAATTCTCGAACTCTGTACAGAAGTCCCAGTTTTTTAGAGGCATTCTTAGCAATGCTTCTAACATAATGTGTCCAGCTCAAGTTAGTAGTTAATGTTACACCGAGAATGTCAATACTAGGGGAAGTGGGAATATTTACATCATTAAAAAATATATGGGAGTCAGTGAGATTCTGTCGGTTAGAAAATTGAATGTACTTGGTTTTCTGTGCATTAAAGGAAACTAGATTCTTTTGTCCCCATTCATTAATTCTAGAAAGGTCCTGGTTCAGAGAAATTGCAGTGTTTATTTTTGAATTTATAAGATCGGGTTGGGTGAAAGAATTGGTAAATGTGAAGGAACTGTGGAGTGTTGAGTCATCTGCGTAGGAATGTATTGGATTATGAGTGGTAGATATGAGATCATTGATATGAATGAGGAACAGAGTTGGGGCCAAAACTGATCCCTGGGGAACACCAGCATTTATTGAGTGAAATTTAGAATAAAGGCCATCTACCATTACACATATTTTTCTGTTATGAAGATAAGAAGAAATTAGTGGAACTAATGATGCAAGGCCGTAGTGTGACATTTTCGACAATAAAGATTGATGCCAGACTCTATCAAATGCCTTTGATATATCCAGTGCTATTGTATGTGTTTCACCATGTTGGTCTGTAGCTTGGTTGATTTGGTGCGTAAGAAGGCAAAGAATGTCTGCAGTTGATCGACATCGTCTAAAACCATATTGCCTATCACTGATTAATTTATTATTCTCAAGATGCTTAATTATGTGATTATTTAATATAATTTCAAAGACTTTACCAAGAGTGGAAGTTGTAGCTATTGATCTGTAGTTTGATGGATCTGAAGAGGCACCTTTTTTAGGAACTGGATGGATGTTTGCTTCTTTCCAGGGTACTGGGAAGCATGAGGTATGAGTACACAGACGGAAAAAAATTGCCAATACAGGAGCGAGCACCAAGGAGCAATTCTTAAGTACTATTGGAGGAATTTCATCTGGACCAGGAGCCTTATCTACTGAGAGATTCTGCAAAATAGTTTTGACATGTCTGGTGTGGATCTTAAGTGAGGGAATTTCAGGCGAATTAAAATTAAGTACAGGGACATCTTGATTTATTTCATCTAAGGTTGAGTTGGTGGAGAAAATATCCGCAAGAAGGTTAGCTTTACCTCGTGGGTCACTTACAAGATTGCCAGTCGGAGATTTTAATGGTGGAATGGATGAAGCAGTAGTGAAGTTGGATTTGAATGAGTTAAGAGTAGACCAAAATATTTTGTTATCATTTGGATTATTTAGAAGTGTATTTGCCTGCTTGTGGAGAAAGTTTGATTTAGTTAGGTTTAATACAGTTTTGGCATGATTTCTGATGTTTCTAAAGTAATTAAAGGCTTCATGTGTTTTTTATCTTGTGTATGCATTGTAGGCTATTGCTTTTTGTTCAGTTACTCTAGCACAATTATGGTCAAACCATTTAGGTGAATTAGATCTTTTACTGTACTTTTGGTGAGGAATAAAAGTTTCCATTCCAATTTTTACAAAATCTTGTATGTGGCTCAAGGTGGAGTGTGCATCATTAGAAAAGAAAGAGGTCCAGGGAATATCAATAAAGAAACCTTGAAGACCCTCCCAGTCTGCCCTATCGTAATGCCATTTAGTCACCAAAACAGGTTCAGAGTGGGAAGGTGTGGTAGGTGATAGACAGGTGGCCTGTATCAGACAGTGATCAGAAGATCCAAGCGGGGACCTCACTGTAACATCATAATTTTCTGAATTGGTTGTTAAAAATAAGTCCAGTAGGTGGGAATTATGATTAGGATTATCTGGTACACGGGTGGGTTGGTTGACTAGTTGAGTGAGATTAAATGAGTCTGCAAATAGCTCACATTCAAGACCAGCATCATCAGTCCTGGCTGAATGAGTGAGCCATTCAACATTATGGACATTAAAATCACCCAACACAGTGATTTCAGAAGAAGCATTTAAGTTGAGGACACTGAGTTGTGAGGACAGAGAATCAAAAAGATTATATAATAAGTGCAATAAGTAGCAACTCAATACAGTTACACACTTATATAAGTATAGAACTGTACCGTACATATAGTTGGTTTGAGCTCGCCTATGGAGGATCGACACGTACTCATCATTCACCTTTGAACTCCCTTGTAATAAACATGCAACGTAGCATGGCTCACCCAGCTCTAACATCGTGACTCACAGATGATTGCCGATACCCCAAGGGATTGCCAGCAACTAATAGTGTCACAAACAGTATCACACGACACTGCCACACGCGTTGCTGGATCTCCCAGGGCAAGTAGCCGGCACTGCCCGCCTGTAGCAGTCAATAAGCCCACACGGACGGTCGAAACCTCCATCACGCTGGGTAATAGCTAGTGTCCGCGTACAGTGACAATATTTAAACAATTAATATTTTAATATTTTGTGTCATGCCCCAGCCAGGGTTCGAACCCAGGCACCTAAACCACTATACCACCGAGGAACTTAAAAGTAGTGGCTTCATTTGGAATTATATCCCATCCACCACCACCTGCTCCAACTCATGATCACGTAGCTAGATACCATACACACAAACACCTCACACACAAAACACTAGCAACTAAGTACTAGAGAAGGATACAAGTAATCTGGGGCACATTGAAAGCCTCACTGATAAACAAGTAGAACCTTAATAAATTAATATTTTGTGTCATGCCCCAGCCAGGGTTCGAACCCCGGCCAGTAGTGCAGCACTCCAGCACCTAAACCACTATGCCACCGAGGAGCTTAACCCTTCTTTAGCGGGACCCGACTTAAGTCCGTATGGAGAAGAAAGGACTATGTGGCGGGGCCCGACTTAAGTCCGTGTGCAATTTTGGCGCAATATTGGCTCTGAGAGAGAGACGAGCGACGGGAGGAGCATAGGTTGCCTCATGACCGCTCGCCACGGTTGCCGTGTGCCTACTGACATATACTACACACACATCCACCCTCCCTCCCTCGCTACACACAAAATTATGTAACGAAATTACCGTATTTTAGCGATTTTGCCTTTCGGCACGATCGTTGCAAGACAACCAGTGATCGTAGAAGGATGGTTAAGGTGTCATTGGAAAGCTCAATTAACGCCCTTTCACGGATACATAATTGTATTACGCTCTGGCTCTTGTTTATGCATCAAAAAGAGCACGGAAATAAGCTCATTTAGGGTAAAACCACCCGCTTGGCAGGTAGTAGAATTTACTGACCTAGCCGCTCGTTGAGTGTTGTTGTTGTTGTTGTTCCTCAAGCTGCCTGGCCGAACAGCCCCAAGGCCCCGAATAAGGCCAAGGCCACAATCGAGCGCCCCCAAAGAACCCTCCCTGCCGACCACAATAAAGCCTGGGTGACCGAAGCCACTCCATGGCGGGGAGCTAAGGAGGGTGCGGAAACGCCCGGGAAACCAAAGCCCCACCCAGGGCCCTGTGCCCCTCAGCAATTATGAAGAGAAAGTTGAGGGGCAAAGGAAAAATGTGACGCTTTGGCTTCCAATCATGGTAGATTGGGAGGTCAATCCACGGAAGAGACGCCGTCATAGATCTAGAAAATATATAAGTAAATGGAACAGTCAGAGTAAGCTATGGGTATGGCAGAGATCGCTCAGTTCTCACTCTGATAGACCAGCCCATCACCAGCTCGTTGAGTGTTAAAGGTATTGGCTTCATTTGAAATTATTTCCCATCCACCACCACTCGCTCCGACTTGTGATCACGTAGCTAGATACCATACACACAAACACTAGCAAATAAGTACTAGAGAAGGATACAAGTAATCTGGGGCACATCATAAAGTGTGTTGACTTCATTAGACTATCGAGTACATTTCTAATATCTCTTTTCTTATTACAGAAATAAATATAAATACAGGAAATAGTGCTCATACCTAAGTTGCTTTTTCTAAGTAGAGACTGTACTTCCTACAGTGCTTCTACAGCCTTTTAACACAGACACAATACTCCTTACAGTATTCAGGAATATAATTTTAAGTGCTTCAAATCAATAATTTGTTGGTAAATAAATAAAAAAAACAGCCAAGTGTTTTCTTTAAATACACAAGACAATGGACCTGACAGTATATTACAAGAGGTAAGATCAACAATTAAAATTGCGAAGGTGTTACCAATATATAAATCTGGGGATAAGACGCTATTTAATAATCACCGGCCCATATCAGTTTTACCTGTTATGAGCAAAATATTAGAGAAACTAATGTATAATAGACTAAATTAATTTTGTTTATCGAACCGTATAATTTCTGATGCCCAGTATGGATTTAGGTGTGGAAAATCAACGGGAACTGCACTAATAAAATTTAGTAATGACGTACTTGCAGCCTTTGATGATAGACTGTTTACAATTAGTGTATTTTTAGATCTGTCAAAAGCCTTTGACACAGTTGACCACCACATTCTATTAGAGAAACTCAAACATTATGGTATAAGAAATACTACATTCAGGTGGTTTGAATCTTACCTTAAGGACCGTAAACAATATGTAGAATATAATAATATTAAATCTAGTGAACAATCTTTAGCCTTTGGAGTTCCACAGGGGTCCATACTGGGCCCATTATTGTTTATTATATATGTGAATGATTTAATTAACACAAATGTACTATTTAAAACAATTATGTTTGCAGACGATACAACACTTTATGCCAGTCACAGCAATTTAAATACTCTAGTTCAATCAGTGAATAATGAACTAAATAATGTCTATTGTTGGATGACCGCAAATAAGCTAACCTTAAATATCGACAAAACAAAATATATTATTCATCACAGAAAAAAAATTGTTCCTCCAAATGTAGATTCCATTAAAATAGGAAATTCAATGTTAATAGAAGAGCAAAATATAAAATTTCTTGGTGTTGTAGTGGATAGGCAATTGACTTGGCAGTCACATATACAAACATTAACAAACAAGATAAATAAACAATGTGGTATATTATATCTAACTCGTAACTGCTTTCCTTCGGAAGTACTTAAACAACTATACTACGCCTTGGTGAACCCTTACTTTTCATACTGTCACACAGTTTGGGCAACCGCAGGTAAAACTAAGATAGAGAGAGTCAAACTAGCGCAAAAGAAAATTATTAGGACAATCACTTTCAAAAGAAAATATGATCACACAAATGAATTATTTAAATCTCTAAGGCTTTTAAAATGGGAAGACATAAACATATATTGCACTGCTATCTTTGTTTATAAAGCCATTAATAATTACAATCCCATAAATATATTTAATTTTCGTTTAAATGAAAGATATACCTTAAGAAACACGAGAGATTTAGAAATTCCATTATTGGCATCAAATAAATCTCAAAAATCGATTCATTATCTTGGTGTAAAGGTCTGGAATGCACTGCCTCGGCATATTCTGGATAAACCCTCCCTGTCTAGTTTTAAGATGTCCCTCAAATCATTTTTATTGAGTAAATATTAAAACATCCGTCAAATTGTAAGTTACTTTTGTGCTGAGTATGTTTATGTAGTGTAAGTTTATGGGTGCGAATTGAAAGAGTATATATTATATGTATGTAAAAATGTAAATTATTTCGGGTTAAATCAAGGTGCCTTAAAGAGAGTTTTCTCTCATAAGGCTTAGCCAGTTGACTGCCATGTATTTAAATTCTGAACTTATTGTATATCTGAAGGTTAAATAAATATATTTAAATATATTTGAATTGAATTGAACAATAAGTCTAAACATAGTTTTGCCTAAAACAAAGTGGTGGCAGCAGTGGGATCCGTTACCCTAAAAAGAAGAAAAAAATTCGTAGAGCAAGTAAAGAAAAGTGAGAATAACTGTCAATGAATACTCTCATATTCATCAGTGTTAATAATAAAGCAACTTAGGCCAGAAAAAGAGTACATAGTGAGTAATAATCAACGAACAAACAGTGGGGAAGACAAAAACATAGTGTATCACAAGAGTGAAGGGTGAGAGGTCAGTCAGGCAGCCAAAACAAGCTGACACCACTCTCCCTAACCTCCCGCTCCATCATCTCCACCACCCTCCACCACATCTCCACCACACCCTCCAACAAGGCAGGTGCCCAACCCCGAAAGGAGTTGAAATAGGGGAGCTATCCCCCCGCCAAAGGCTGTTTTCTAGGGCCTTTCCTAGCTGATGCTGAGTAGATTGGGTTCCAGTCATGTGGTGATGGGCTGGTCTATCAGAGTGAGAGCTGAGCAATCTCTGCCATACCCATAACTTACCCTGACTGTTCCTTTTACTTTATTTTCTAGATCTCAAGTGACGGCGTCTCTTCCGTGGATTGACCTCCCTACTGCCAACCTAGAGGTTGGCAGACTGGGAGCCAAAGCGTCACATTTTCCTTTGCCCCTCAACTTTCCCTTCATAATTTCTGAGGGGCACAGGGCCTTCGGTGGGATTTTGGTTTCCCGGGCATTTCCGCACCCTCCTCAGCTCCCAACCTTGAAGTGGCTTCGATCACCCGGGCTTTATTAGTGGTAAGCAGGGAGGGTTTTTGTGGGACCGCTCGGTTATAACCTTGGCATTGCTTGGGACCTTGGGGCTGCTCGGCCAGACAGCCTGGGTAACACCAACAACAACAACAACAATCTCCAACACTCCCCCCCCCCCCCCTCCGCTCCTCCAATCTCTCCCGCACGACGCCCCGCCCCGGCAGAGAACGTCATTAATGTGGGCGGAGCAACAGGGCGGCGCACCAGCAGTGTGACGTGTCTCGACTGACGTGTCAAGTATGTCGTGTCAAGCTTGTTTATGGAAGTAATGATGTAGTCGCGGAGATAGCGATAAACTCTACGGCAGTGAGGACCAGAGCTTTAACCCACTACAATCAACAGGACTCTCGACTCAACCTACAATCAAGACTTCGTCAAGACTACGGTTAGGTTAGTCAGGTGTATAAACTACAATGACACTAAATTACTACACTAGCAATTAATACTAGTTCTACATAACACAGCAATGACCAGTGTAAACTAAATATTTGGGCATTAACATTTAATTTACTTCGCTAGTATTGAGGTGTGACTCCGAGTGCATCTTATTACTTCGATTACAGTAAGTTTAAGGTGTTATTTGGCTTCACAGATTATTATTTACACTAAAGAAAATAATACTCACTTCTTACAAATATTTACATCTTTACTCAACAAAGACTTACAAATATTTACAAGACTTACAGTGAGATAGTGATAGAATGGGTATGGAAAATGTGCAAACTAGCATGGGAGAAGGGGAGTGCACCCGATGACTGGAAGACTGGCATAATAGTCCCCCTATATAAGGGCAAAGGGGAAAGAGGAGTGTGTGGTAACCACCGAGGAATATGTCTTCTAAGCGTAGTAGGGAAGGTATACAGTAGGGTAGTGATTGAGAGAGTGAGAGTGAGAACGGAGAAATGGATAGGCAACGAGCAGGGAGGTCTTAGGAAGGGAAGAGGATATGTAGATCAGATTTTTACCCTGAATTGTGTTGTGGAGAAGTATCTGGAGAAGAAACAAAAGGTGTATGTTGCCTTTATGGACTTGGAGAAGGCCTATGACAGAGTGGATAGAGAAGGTTTGTGGAAAGTACTAAGAATATACGGAGTAGAGGGCAAGTTGCTGAAAGCAGTGAAGAGCATGTATGAGGGTGCAAAGGCGGCAGTACGTGTGGAGAGTGAGCAGAGCGAGTTCTTTGACCTGAATGTTGGTTTGAAACAGGGGTGTGTGATGTCCCCGTGGTTGTTTACTGTATATATGGATGGAGTCATGAAAGAAATACTATCAAGAGCAGTGGATGTTGGTGTATCGCTGAAAAGGGAGGGAATTGAGTGGAAGCTACCTATACTGCTGTTTGCGGATGATACAGTTATGATGAGTGATAATGAATGGGAGTTGCAGGGTCTGGTAAATGAGTTTGGAACAGTGTGCGTAAAACGGAATTTGAAGGTAAATACGGGGAAGAGCAAGGTTATGGTCTTTGAAAGGGGTGAAGTCACAGAGTGTGAGGTGAAGCTGAACGGTCAGGCTATGGAGATCGTCAACTCTTTTAAGTATCTGGGCAGTGTGTTGAGTAAAGATGGGACTATGGATGAAGAAGTGCGAGAGTGGGTACAACAGGGGAAGAGGGTTGTAGGAACGCTAAAAGCAGTAACAAGAAATAGGGTGGTCAGTATGGAAGTGAAGAAGTCCTTGCATGACAGTGTGGTAATCCCGACACTGACTTACGGAAGCGAAGCATGGACGTTGGTTGAGAGACTCAGACCAAGAGTGAGAGCAGTGGAAATGAATTACTTAAGGAGTGTGTGCGGAGTTACATGGAGGGATAGATAGACTAATGAGGAAGTAAGAAGGAGGTGTGGTGTGGAGGTAGATGTGCTGGAAAGTGTGAAAAGGAACAACTTGAGATGGTTCGGCCATATGGAACGTATGGAAAGCGAAAGAATGACTAAGAGGGTGTACGAGAGCGAGGTGGAGGGACAGAGAGGGAGAAGTAGACCGAATATGAGGTGGAAGGATGGAGTGAGGAAGTACATGAACGAGGGCAGTGCTGGTTGGGGGGAGGGGCATCGACTGACTGGGGACAGAGGTGCATGGGGGCGGTTCGTTCGTGGCCACCCCTTCGGGGATCACGGCATCAGGCAATAGATAGATAGATAGATAGACAGTAAGATAATATAAAATTGCCAGTAGCAGTATTCAAAAGATAATTTTAGCAGAGTGATCCTAATATTTCATTCCTGCTACCTCGTATTTCATTGTGTCTTTTCAGCCTATATTAAGTGTATTTCCTACAGTACCTTACTAACTTGATGCTTTCTGTATGTTTCTGCTCACTCATCAAGACTGACTACCATTGTCATCCATACAAAATTATGTGTGTAGTTAAGTGAAATTCCTACTACCAATTTTTTTTCTAGTGACCTTATATTCCGATATTTGACATTCCAGAATTTATGTGGGATTTTACCAAAATTTTAATTTCCCTTATGTCCTTTAATCGCTGTAGCAGAAAATCAAAACCTAAATTAGAGGAAGAACTCCTCTCCTCTGATATCCTGTCTAAAGGGGAATTGGAGGAAATAGAACTTGAACTTCAGTCAGACACAGAGTTTGAGAAACCAGTAAGTACCCACTTTGACACTGACCTTGACGATCTGACTGACAGACACTCTACTTCATTTAAGGATACATCAGGCCACACTGATACACCCTCTAGAGCATGTGATACATCTAAGGATACATCGGGCCACCCTGATACATCCTCTAGCGCAAGCGGCAAACCCTTAGTGTCTCCTTGGCACTGAGATTTCGCGATACCAAAGGTTGTGCCAAGCACCAACCAGGATCGTTTCCAATTTCGCTCTTCAGGACTAGACGGTCGTACCCTACAATCAGGAAATACTTACGTTCCATTAGTGCCGGACATGACAACTCCGACAACTACTACTACTACTACTACGACTCCAGCTACGACAAGAGCCACTCTTTCTTCAACTACAACTATGATGGCGTATACTTCCTCAGCTAACATGGCGGGTCAGGCCCCCCCTCAGATAATATAACTTGTGCAACATGAACAGAATATGGCCCATTTCTCCGGGAAGGATTGCCCTAATTACCCTGGAGGAGTTCTTATCTTTCTACGGACCATCGAAGACCACATTAGGAATAGCAGTGTCAGTACTGATGAAGACAAGATAGGCTTTGTTAGAGGCTATCTGAAATCCGGTTGGAGGCCTGCACAATGACAGTCAATTCGAGGATTCAAGACCATGATATATGACAAATTTAGATGATATCTGAATGAGTCTTGTAGAGAAGGCAGACAAGGAGGAGCACTAGCCTTCGTACACAGAATGGCACCCAAATATGACGAGTTCCTTGGAAAGCGAGGCACTGTCTTGGCTCAGGCTGACAGAGGTGTCGTTCTCGACGATGCCGAGACGATATTTCTCTCCACTGATTGGTTCAGAATAGATGTCTGCATGACTCAGGAAAATTTCGAGAAATTCCTGGAGTACAAGGTGTTCATTTGCCAGCTGCCTCCCGCACTGAAGAAGAAAAGGATGAAAAGTGAGTTCAAAACCACACATAACCTTCAGCAGTGGCTTTCCAAAAAAGCATTCAAATTATCAACAGATGTAGAACCCAAGGCTTTCATAAGTCCAGTAGAAGCTTCAGGAGCTAGACCCAAACAGGCTACGAGCTCCAGGAACCAGACCATCTGTGAGGACTGCCGAAAGAAGGGACATGACAGTAACTCCTGTTGGAAACTGCACCCGCAGCTCCTACCGGACAAGTACAAGAAGAAGAAAACATCAACAGCTTCAGGTGGGGCATCACACCAAGGTGGATGAGCACAAGCAACCACTACAGGCCAAGGACAGGCAGGACGAAAGAAGAGCTGCATGTTCCATGGAGAAAGTGGGCATACCACCGATGAATGCCGCAAGGCCAAGGAGCTAGTCTTGACGTACAAGAAAGGATAGTCGGGGGAAGACCAGCGCGGCACACCCAATGATCATACTTAGAAGAAACTACTTCATCACCTACCAATGTCCACTCGTTGCCCATACACGTGCCCTCGATCGTTGTGGCGGTCACACGTGTAGACAATATGTCAATTCCAGTAACGGTAGGTAAGAAAAATATCACGCTGGCTCTCGACTCTGGCGCCTGCACCAACGTCTTGTCTTAAGAGTCACTGATAAATCTTCAAAGTCAACTTAAGCGCACATGGAAGCTTAACCCACCAGACATACAACTTACAGGAGTTACACGGAATACCCTACAACTAGTTGGTTTGGTCAACATTCCGTTCAGAATCTCACGTCGCGGCGAAAAATCCATCCAGACATGGTTTCACGTGATCAAGGATTTTCCACTCCCAGCTAATGGCCTCATAGGCATCGAAACCATGAAGGATAATCACATCGCCTTGGATCCTTCCAAGCAAAGGATGACCCACAACCGTCTCACGTATTCAACAATGCGGCACCTGTGCCCTTTTCTACACTCGACCATTGCAGCAGCTGTACCAACAAGAATGGACAGTTCATCTGCGCAGTCCTTGGGGTTCACTACTCCAAGTAACCAGGGTGTTGGATCAACGGGTCAAGGTTCCCGGTTGTATTCCTTAGTTGTATCCGGAAAGCAAAGGATTCGTGCTAGAGAGGGTGCACACCTTCCAGTTAAGTTACCCAATCTAAAGAAAGGCACTGATGCAATATGTCTGAGTGAAAGTGCGTGCGTAAAAGGCCTAGCTATTGAGTCAACCTTGTACAAGCTTCACAACAATGCAAGGACAGAGATACTAGTCTACAACCGAGAAAATGGTCCAATTACACTGAAGTCCGATTGTACAATTGGAAAAGCTCTTGTGTTTGACTATCCAGTAGATCCAGACCCCCTGAGGGGCCCTCTGCACAAGCGCCTATTGCTACGATGACAGCGTTGTCATCTTCCAAGATGTCAGCAACAGATCCGATAAAGCAAAACCTAAAAAAAATAGACTATCCAGAAGTGACTGACTCTCTTCTGAAGCTGCTAGAGTCTTTCAGGAACGTTGTTGCACTCCCCGGAGAACGACTAGGCAAAACGGATCTAACAACGCACTCCAAACCCTTAAAACCAGGCACCAATCCCATTTACACAGCGGCATACTCATTGCCACACTGTCAAAGGGACTTGGTTAAAGGGATGGTAGGCGACATGCTAGATCAAAAAGTTATCCGACATTCATCCTCTCCATGGAATTCACCTCTTTTCTTGGTACCTAAGAAGGATGGAGGATGGCGCCCAGTGATTGATTATCGCAAAGTTAATCAAGCAACAGACTCCCAATGCCTGTAGTCTGAGCTACTACAAGGCATAGTAAAAGGGAACAAGGTTTTCAGTACTCTAGACCTCCTCAACGGGTACTGGCAAGTTGGAATGGATAAGAAATCAACAGAAGTCACTGCTTTCTCAACCCCAAGCGAACACTACGAATGGTTACGTATGCCGTTCGGGCTAAGAAACACACCCCTCACCTTTCAAAGGTTAGTCAACAACCTTTTTGCGACCCTCTTGGGAGACTCAGTCTTTGCCTACGTGGACTACATCATAGTCTGTAGCAAGGATGTTAACTCTCATCTTAGGAAACTCCTGGAAATAATGAAAAGACTACAAACAGCAGGTTTAAGCATCATGATCAGTAAGTGTGATTTCCTTAAAGGTAAAATCTAGTTCCTAGGTCTCCAAGTAGATGCAGAAGGAATCCACGCTATGAATGATAAGATCTGTGCAGTGCAAAATTTCCCACATCCAACGTTGGTAGAGAATGTCTGGAGCTTCATCGGCTTATCAGGCTACTATCGTTCGTTCGTGAAGAGCTACGCGAGTCTAGCAAGGCCTCTGACCCAACTGCTCAGAAAGGCTGCACCATTCAGGGGCCCCGAGCAGAAGGAAGCTTTCCAAAGCCTTAAAACAGAACTCACATCTACACCTGTCCTAGTTTTACCTAACTACGATAACCCATTCATACTCTGTACAGATGCCTCCCTCAAAGGTTTGGAGCAGTCCTAATACAGCCAGATGAACGAGGCAAGATGCAAGTCATTGGATACGCAAGTAGAGTGTTGAATGATGCTGAGACTAGGTATCACACAACGGAATGGGAAACCCTTGCAGTAGCTTGGGTTTTGAAACATTTCAGAGACATCATCCTCGGATACGAGATAAACCTCTATACAGACAAAAAGGCAGTAACTAAGGTATTCAAGGGTGGTAAGAACCTCACTGGCAGACTAGCGTGGTGGTAAGAGACAGTATTACAGTTTGATCCAACACTGTATCATATCAAAGGTAAAGCTAATGTGGCGGCAGACGCACTTTCCAGAAATGTGCAGGTGGCCCCGGTGATCTCACTACCAATGCTAACAGAAGCCCAAGTGAAAGAAGACCAACGCAAGGATCCACTGTGGTCCAAAGCAATCTATTTCCTGGAATCATGGGATTCCACAACCCTCCCAGAGCTACCAGTTCCTCACGCGCATTTCAGTTTGCTGGATGGACTTCTGGTTAGGTTTATTCCTCGAGACAATGACGCACAACCCTGTGTGGTGATTGCGGATATCCTCACTAATGCAGTACTTCAGATACAGCACGACGTCCCTCAAGCTGGTCATTCAGGAAGGGACAAAACACTCGAAGCAACAAGAAGGAAATACTACTGGAAAACTATGAGGAAGGATATTGAACAACACATAGCAAGATGTCTCTCTTGTGCCCAGCACAAAGGAACCTGTGATGGACCTGCACCAATCTTGGAATATCCAACGCCTTCACTTCCATTCAGCACTGTTTCAGTGGATTTGTTGAAGTTGCCAAAGAGCCGCCAGGATTCACTGTACCTTCTAGTAGGTGTTGATTTCTTCTCAAGATTCGTCATCTTAGCCCCGCTTAAGACGAAAACTGTGGATGAAGTTGCTCACGCACTAGTAACACACCTCATCAGTCCGTTCTCCTGCCCTAGAACTCTTCTCTCAGACAACGCGTTGGAATAAAAAAAACAGGTGATAGCAAGCATCTGTGATATCAACAACATCAAGCAATCATACATTGCAGCATACCACCCGGCATCAAATGGGTTGGTTGAACACATGTACAGGACCCTCTTAGAAGTCGTACGCCATGTGACAAACCTGTTCCAAGAAGTGTGGGAAGACTGGCTTCCACAGGTAGCAGCTTGTATAAACGGCTCTATAAACTCCTCCACAGGTATGACGCCACACTACATTGTCTATGGCCAGGATAAAATTCTGTCATACGAACTGCTGTCCAAACTTCACACCCCAGTCTACAATCTAGAGGACTATGCTAAGAGACAACTGCAGGTCTTTAGCAAGATCCACAATCAAGTCCGAGATCATTTACAAGCATCCCATGCAGAAATGAAACAGAAACAGCATAAAAGTGCACACAAGGTTATTCTTCTAATAGGTGACAAGGTGATGTGTCTATATCCAACGCAAACGTTGAAGCTTTCCCCTAAGTTGAACGGGCCCTATGTCATTATTGACATGGCATCCGGAAACAAGTTCGAGGTTGTAGGCCCTACCACTAACACAGTACAAGTAATCCATGGTGACAGGTTGAAACGAGTGAGTTCTGAGCTCCCAGTCAATGGCCATAATGTACCTGTTTCCCCTCCTTCACCGGTGCAATCCACTTCACCTCCCCCGACTGCCTCTGCAGACACAAATGCATATAGGCGGAAATTCCGTTCTGCTAGCAGAGTGGATCCTCGTTCTGTTAACATCACATAATATCTAACAGAACAAGCAGTGCAACATAGTACATGCTACTGGTCAACTGAAGCATTCTATTAGTACATCGTGTTAATAGAATATTAACCTTTCTTCCGAGAAAGATGGCCTGGTTAGTACAAGCCCTTCTTGTACTTGTTTTTTTTTTTTTTATATATTCCAACTACTCCTTCTCGGGCATAGGTTGAGAGCCTGCACAGTCCACCGCTGAACACGGCGAGGCCCGTGAGGTCTTGTTCCAGTCTAGGGAGTGAGACATGCGAAGCACCCATTCACGGCTCGAAGCAGTCCCATCTCTGAAGCTGCTCCGCCTCAGTGCTTCACTGTCTCATCCCCAGACTCGGACCCTCACTCTCAGAACGCCACCCATTGAGCAATTGACTCACTAAGCATTGCCCCCCTGTAGCATATTTTTAATATGGGAATATTGATACAGTGCTATTTAATCAGGGAACAATGAGGGTATTTTTTTGGCATTTTGGTGTGTTTTGTAGTAATGCACTGAAACTAGGTACAGCAAAAAATCCATCCCAATAATATCTTTCCAATGACATATTGGGATTCAAACCTGCCACACCACTAATAGTGGCTTATCCAACATCACCTTCGTTGCTGAAGCCCGGCACCCTTGTAGCCCAAGTAGGAAGAGTTTGAGTTGCGGAAGATGTCGTAGCAGTTCAGTATGAATTTGAGGAACTCCTTCACCTCTCTAGTCATTACAGGGTATTCCAACATCGCCTAGACAGATTATACTCTACGTTCACTTTCTTCTCAGCTAATCAGACTATGACCCGTGACTTGCGACTTACAGTTACGCTCACGCGTGCTCGCGTCGCTAAAATAAATCGTAAGCTCCAGAAGATCCATTCGGTCATACCTAACAACCATACCCATGGCCATACATGCTCACTCTCAGTGTGTCAAGAGAGGACTATTCAACTTTGTTGGCCTACTCTCCCATGACCTCTTTGGAACTGCCCAGGCTTCTGATGTTGAAAGGCTGGGTATGAGACTCACTGTCCTGGAGAACGCATCAAAAGCCTTATATAGTCTTGAGTTACGACTCAAAAGCAATGACGGTCACTCTCAGTGTGTCAAGAGAGGACTATTCAACTTTGTTGGCCTACTCTCCCATGACCTCTTTGGAACTGCCCAGGCTTCTGATGTTGAAAAGCTGGGTATGAGACTCACTGTCCTGGAGAATGCAGCAAAAGCCTTATATAGTCTTGAGTTACGACTCAAAAGCAATGACGGATGTGATGAATTCTTTAAATTCGGTAATAGCAAACATGAATAACTTGGCACAGATGGTTAACTCCCTCCTTTCTGATGTGCGCACAACAGATAAAGTCATATACCTAACCGAGATCCTTCAAGCTACGGATGAAGATGTTGGCGATTTCATCGGCGGGACCAATTCATTCTTGGCAAATCTTGTTGATGCTGCCCTAAGCTGGGTCACCACTGACGTCTTGCCTGTTGACCATCTCCGTACTTCCATTGAGATAGCGAGAGAACAGTTTGCCCTGATTTCGCTATTTGAGTTAGACAACTGTGAATTCTATTACCCACTAATGGATCATGGAAGCAGTTCTGACACACTCATCCGTCATAGTCGATATTCCGTTCCAGTCATCACATATGTTCAATGCCCGGTGAATTGTTCCATTCCCGTTTCTCATAGATGGATTGTTACTAACCATGACTGACACAGCAGACATGATGCTTGTCTTCGTCGACCTTCAACTTGTGACTCTGACTGACAAAGATGCTCTTAATTCATGTAGGTCCTCGTATCTTCACCTGTATGTGTATCCTGCATATGTGTTTTCCTTTATGTCCCCGGACAAAGCTGCACGCGAACTTACCTTATCTCAAATATCTGTGACTGACTCTGGTTCATTGAATGACTGTTCTTATGCCCCGGCTCCACAGTTCCCAGTGTTTCATCAACACATGCTCGATATTCAGTTCTTTTACTTCCCAAACCAGACCCAGGTGTTCCTTGTTAGTCTAGATTCGATAAATGTATTTCATGCTCACGGGACCTGAGCATGGGAAGTTAGGAGTTCACTCATCCATACACTTCCCTTACATCAGCACATTGCCCTGATTACTAACCTCTCCTCAGAGTTCATCCCTATTGACATTTCTTTCGCAGTTAATTCATCGGACCTCATCATCAAACCAAGTACTCTTAACTTCATGAAAGTCTTACATTTTTCAGAGTTTACTAATCTAGTTGGTTCATCTCTTCCCATGTTTATTAACCCAGAAGTCATTTATCCTACTGTACTAACCCATGGATGGCGAGGAGGATGGAGAGGCTACAGGAGGAGGAAATCAGGGAAGAGTACAGGAGAACAGTAGAAAGACGACTAGGTAGGTTTAACTTGGAAGGTATGGAGGAAGTGGAGGAGATGAGCAAAGTATTTAAGGAAGATATCTGTGCAGCATGTGAGGAGGTGTGTGGAGTAAGGAGAAAAGGGATGGCAGTGAAGGGTACAGCATGGTGGACAGAAGAGGTAAAAATAGCTGTGGAAGACAAGAAGAAAACGTATAGAGAGTGGTTGGGTAGTAGAGGGAAGGAAGATTTGGAGAAACAAAAATGAGCGAGGTACTTGAAGAAAAAGAGAGTGGTGAAGAGAGTAGTGAAGGAAAGTAAGAGAAGAGTAAATGAGGAATTTGGAAGGAATCTGAGTGTACAATGGAGGGAGTGTAAGAAACTGTTCTGGAAAGAAGTCAAGAAAGTTAGGGAAGGTAGCAAGGGAAACAGTAAGGGTGTGAAAGATAAGAATGGGTGAGTGCTAGCCGAGAAGCAAGAGAGAGTCGAAAGATGGAGGGAGTACTTCAACGAACTGCTAAATGTAAGAAATGAAACGCCAGCAAACATAGTTGCATGGGGTATGGGAGGGAGAAGAAGAGAAGTAGTGGAGGAGGAGGTGGGGATCAGTAGGTCAGAAGTGTGTGGGGCCATGAAAAGAGTGAAGTTGGGGAAAGCACCAGGAATAGATGGAGTGTGTGGGGAAATGCTGAGGTATGATGGTGAGATAGTGATCGAATGGGTATGGAAAATGGGAAAACTAGCATGGGAGAAGGGAGGTGCACCTGATGACTGGAAGATAGGCATAATAGTCCCCCTATATTAGGGTAAAGGGGAAAGAGGAGTGTGTGGTAACCACCGAGGAATATGTCTTCTAAGCATAGTAGGGAAGGTGTACAGGAGGGTAGTGATTGAGAGAGTGAGAGTGAGATCGGGGAAATGGATAGGTGACGAGCAGGGCGGTTTTAAGAAGGGAAGAGGATGTGTAGATCAGATTTTTACCCTGAATTGTGTTGTGGAGAAATATCTGGAGAAGCAACAAAAGCTGTATGATGCCTTTATGGACTTGGAGAAGGCCTATGACAGAGTGGATAGAGAAGGTATGTGGAAAGTACTTAGAATATACGGAGTAGATGGCAAGTTGCTGAAAGTAGTGAAGAGCATGTATGAAGGTGCAAAGGCAGCAGTATGTGTGGAGAATGAGCAAAGCGAGTTCTTTGATCTGATTGTTGGGTTGAAACAGGGGTGTGTCATGTCCCTGTGGTTGTTTACTGTATATATGGATAGAGTCATGAAAGAAATACAAGGAAGAGTAGTGGATGTTAGTGTATCGCTGATAAGGAAGGGAAATGAGTGGAAGCTACCTGTACTGCTGTTTGCTGATGATACAGTTCTGATGAGCAATATTGAATGGGAGTTGCAGGGTCTGGTAAATATGTTTGGAACAGTGTGCAAAAAACGGAATCTGAAGGTAAATGCGGGGAAGTGCAAGGTTATGGTCTTCGAAAGGGGTGAAGCCACAGAGTGTGAGGTGAAGTTGAACGGTCAGGCTACGGAGATTGTCAGCTCATTTAAGTATCTGGACAGTGTGTTGAGTAAAGATGGTACTATGGATGAAGAAGTGCGGGAGAGGGTGCAACAAGAGAAGAGGGTTGTAGGAACGCTGAAAGCAGTAACAAGAAATAGGGTTGTCAGTATGGAAGTGAAGACATCCTTGCATGACAGTGTGGTAATCCCGACACTTTACAGAAGCAAAGCATGGACGTTGGTGGAGAGACTCAGACGAAGAGTGAGAGGGGTGGAAATGAGTTACTTAAGAAGTGCATGCAGAGTTACATGGAGGGATAGACAGACGAATGAGGAAGTAAGAAGGAGCTGTGGTGTGGAGGTATATGTGCTGGAAAGTGTGAAAAGGAACACCTTAAGATGGTTCGGCCACATGGAACATATGGGAAGCATGAGAATGACGAAGAGAGTGTACGAGAGCGAGGTGGAAAGACAGAGAGGGAGAGGTAAATCGAAAGAGAGGTGGAAGGATGGAGTGACGAAGTATATATATATATGGATGAAGGTGGTGCTGGTTGGGAGGAGGGGCATCGACTGAATGGGGAAAGAGGTGCATGGGGGCGGTTCGTTCGTGTCCACCCCTTCGGGCATCACGGCATCAGGCAATAGATAGATAGATAGACTAACCACTTCCTTGGCTCTCCTCTTCATCATCCTTCTCCTAGTAGGTTGTATCTGTCGTCTTTCATTCAGGGTTGATCGCCTGAGTCATAGGCGTAAGGCAAAGGTGGCTACTGCTGATGCAAACGTGTAAATTAGTTCTCACCCTCACAACACTTTCGTAGGCATTGCTATACACTGTGAACAGGGTTATTTGAGTTTTGAGGATAGAATAAAATGTATAAATATGCTAGTTTCTCTTTGTTTTGGCTTCGGTGGGCCTCAGCTGACGTGGCTGAGCAGTGTAACAGCCTATCTATAGTAGGCTGTACACTTAAACACGTTTATATCATTAAGCAACTCAATACAGTTACACACTTATATAAGTATAGAACTGTGCATACAGTTTGTGTGATCCCGCCTATAGAGGATCGACACTTCATCATTCACCTTTGACCTTCCTTGTGTTACGCTGGCCAGCTTGCCAGAATGTACTCGTGACTCGCTAGCACTTGCCACGGCAGTGAAATGGGCTATAATAATCGTAGAACGATGTTCTTTCTTTCTTAGTATTCATGTTGTCACAGACTTATCAGTGTTTGCCTTTATTCTTGTCTGTGACACTTAGAAGTATTTTATATCCATAGTAGTGATTATAACATGCAGCGTGTGAGAGAGAGAAAGAGAGTCGGAGGGGAGAGCGAAGAGGCAGTGTGTGTGCGTATGTACGTGTGCATTCCTCGCTCGGTGGGCCCGCCCGCTCGCTATTGGCCGGCGGGCCTGGCGTGGTATATGACGTCTGCTTTTCATGTGACGTAGTGGCCTGTGGTTGGTCGCCGCCCTCCTAGCCCAGTGGTCGGGCTCCTACCCTCCTCACTCCCGCAGAGCATGGCATCGCGCGCTCGGTCCTACATGTCCCTCGCATTCTGTCTCACATCTAACCCCCTTTACTTCTGTTTCTCTCTCTGAACTTCTTCTTTTCCATACTTCTTATCTTTATTCAATTACCCATCCCTTCTGGTTCTCGCATACGACTTCCATAGTCGGCCAGTCGTATTACCAGCGCCTGTTCTCACATATATGTTTTATACTAGCTTTAGAGGTTATTAGAATCATAGTCACAGGGATTCATATTGTTGGGTGCTTCTAATTATTTGGTTGTTCTTTATTACTATTTAATGCTAGACAGTGGGGGGTATCTTTGGTCGTTCTCTGAGTTATGTATATGGCAAGTCAGAGCCTGTACGACTTCGACGGAGCTAGGTAGCCTGTAGTACACCCTTGTGCATATTTTCCTTTGCGAGCTTAGCAGTATACAAGCGAAGGGCTTTTGCCTACTCTTGCTTGTATGCTTGCTAACTCATTTTGTTGACCTTTGAGGAGCGCCAGGGTAAGACCAGATACTTGAGATCTGGACTTACAAAGAGAGCCTCCTAGTCACTTGACGTAAGATAAGGGAAATCTGTTCAGGGGAGACAGTAGGCTGCGAGCATGCTTGAGCTCTGCCTAGGCTCCCTGTACCTTTATGCCGCTGCTAGACTTTATTAGTAAGAAAGACAGCATTTTGTTTATTAACTTTAACTGCGTATGCTTTAGCAATTATTCACGTATTGTTTTAGCCTAGGTTGATGCATAGTGCACAACCCAGTATGGCTGTTACTTTGGCTAAGGAAGTACTGTTTATGAGTTACTGTTATTAGTGCTGTCACAGAGTTGTTGCACTCTCTTGTTTCATCTATATGTATCCTACTTTTTGGTGTATTTAGGATACACGCTTTGGTGTCCTGCCCCTGCATTATTCCTGTTCTATATTCGACGAGCATCTTAGAGCATCAGACGTTTTTCAGAAGATTCCATATCTGTTTGCTGTAGGACTAGACTTCAAGTGTTTTCATAGAGCATTGAAGAGTTTAGTGTTGAGTTCAGACTCACACTAAAGATAACGTAAGCATATAATCTTTTATTAAATCTTGTCATAGTTTATTTAAGCATTATTATTACTTGAGAGCTTTTTATTAACGTAATTACTCTTGTTGTGAGTAGGCTTTGCCATCACCGGAAAGCCTTTGTAGAAGTACACTTAACCCAGTTAATTGATACCCTGTTATCCAGTAGATTAACTCTGGAAGGTTTAAGTGTTTTGTTCACCGGCTTAATAGTTCGAGGGTTTGGAATTAGCGTACCGTTGTTGCAGATCTAGCCTATCTTGTAGTCCACTATTAAGTGCCCTTGTTTATTTCGTTGTGCCGGTCGTAACAAATGGCGACCTTAGTCCAGGATATAGTGAACTGAGTTTTGCAGGATTTTTTTTGGGAGAAATCTTATTCGCCATTTTTGGGTTCGATTTTATTTCTCGCAGTGTTGGCAGTGGACATTGTTTTTGAGGATATATGGAACTTGTTGGAGTTTATTGGTGACCTAGTATTGAACTTAAAAACATCTTCGAATATTTTTTGTGAATAAAGCTACGCGAGAGTTTGGCTACTTTTGTCTTGATTTGGGATTTTTGTTTTTTACTCCATCATGTCGTCACTGGAGGGGTCTGAGCATAGTGAGGGCACAGTGCGAGAGACAGGCGAGAAGGTGGAGAAGGTGGAGTTGGTTGACGGCGTTCGGGTGGTGAACGGTGAGGAGAATGCTCGGAGGTTTTTGGAGGAGCCTGTGACGGCGGACCGGGTGTCGGGGCTGGACCGGTACGGACTGCAGTGTATAGCCACGGTCTTAGGGTTTTCTTGCAATAGCGGTTGGTCAAGAAGTGAGCTGGTTACCTGTGTGCTGGGTGGGGTGCATGAGGCTTCGGGTGGAGCGGGAGCTGGGGCACCTTCGTCCCAGCCCCCAATCCACTCAACTCCTATCATGGCGCCCCCTCGGGTTCCGGAGCCGAGTACGTTCCCGCAGGCCGATGTCCGCTGGCGGTTGGGTAAGCCTCTAGGTGACTCACTGGGTGGGTCCCCGGTAGTAGCACCCCCTCCTCAAGGTTTGTCTCCTGAGATGTTGTTTCAGCTCGAGCTCGCCAAACTTAAGCAGCAGGAGCGACAGGCTGAGCTCGAGCAGCGAAAGCATGAGGCTGAGCTCAAGCAGCGAGAGGCTGAGCTCAAGTATGAGTCTGCAAGGTATTGTGCCGATGTTGACCTAGAGAAAACTTGTGTAGAGGTGACGGGGAACCGTTTCGTCCAGGGGGGTCGACCCCATGACCAGTCCCTGTCGCATCTACTAAAGTTGGTTCCAGTGTTTGATGAGTCAGGAGTTACAGAATTCTTTCTCCATTTTGAGAAAAAGCGCCGGGAGCACCAATGGCCCGAGGAGAAGTGGGCAGCCCTTGTTTCTTCACGATTGACGGGGAAAGCACTCAAGGCGTACGATGCTTTGCCCCTAGATTCCTGTGTGAATTATGAGGCGTTGAAAGAGGCTGTCCTGAGGGCGTATGAGTTGCAGCCAGAGACCTATAGGCTGAAGTTTAGGGTTGTTCCTAAGCGAAAGGAGAGTACTTTCCAGGAACACGCTAGAGAACTATCAGATGCGTTTGAGAATTGGTTGAGGTCGGAGAAAGCAACTACTTTTGATGCGGTGAAGCAATTAGTGTTGTTAGAACAATTCTTTAAATGCACTGGTGGGGACTTGACTCTTAACCTGAAAGAAAAGCAACCTAAAACTCTGCAGGAGGCAGCTGAGTTGGCTGACCTCAGGTTGTCGTTAATTCGTGGGTGCGGGTCTGCCCAGAGAGCTGAGGCAGGTAACAAGGGGCATACCACCCCACCCCCCCGAACTAATGATTCAACAAATTATCCTACTAAGAGCACTGTTGCCAATTTTGAACCCAAGTCGAAATCCTTCTCGTTAAAGAAAGGCCAGGGCCCTTCCCCACCCCAGGGGAAGTCAAGGAGTGAGGTGGAGTGTTTTAAGTGCCATCAGAAGGGGCATATTGCGCGCTCTTGTCCGAGCACACAGTCTAGAGCGGTGGTGTCTCTAGTGAGCAACATCGGGGTGTCTTTGAGGTCTTCTGCATTTGCCCGGGGTAAATCGTCGGTTGCGAAGTCACAGTCGGTGAAGAAGCATAAGGAGGGCTCGCTACCCATCCGAGATGCTTTTTGTGGTCTAGGGGACATGGCACTGTGAGGTGGGCTGGTGTGGAACATAGGCTTGAGTTGTTGCGTGATACGGGTGCCTCCCAGACGTTACTTAAGAACTTCACTGGTAAGCCTATTAACGCAGCTCGGGTTGTAGTGGTTCAAGGCATCAATGCTGTGCGGTCTTACCCACTGGTGAGAGTGGAGCTTGTGGTGGATGGTGTGACACAGGAGTTGGATGTGGGGATTGTAGAGAAATTGCCAGTTGAGGTGGTCGACCTCCTTCTCGGTAACGACTTTGCGGTGCCTATTTCCGAGGTTCCACCCTGGGTCGTTGCCGAGAGGGCGGCCGACACGAGTAGGGAGGGGCAAGAGTGGCTCGAGAGGTGCCAGATGCAGCAGAAGGCGTGTGCTGTCACCAGATCTCAGTCCGCTCAGGTGTCACAGCCTAGTACCCAGGTTTCAGACCAGCGGAGGAAGGGTCGGAAGGAGAAAGTCAAGGCTGGTGGTCGGGTTAAGAGTTTGGACCCAGCGACACTCCTTGGTGACTCGGTACTTGCACCACTTTTGAGGTCCGGAGTGGCCCCAGAACCTGTCCCCCCTAGTGACATGGTAGGGCGTGATAGCACTCCGCAACAGAAACGTTCCCCGGTGAAACAGACTAGGCTTGAGCAACCCAGTATCGGGGGTGGCCACAAGTTGCTCCAGGAGCACTTGGACAGGTTGGTACCCTCTGATATACGACGGATGCAACTAGAAGATCCTAGTCTTGAGAGTTGTGGGAACGGGGCTACAGAACTCGATGAGGATGGGGAAGCATGTCATGTGAACCTGTTAAAAGAGTTCGTGAGGCGCCCACCTGAGCAACCTACTGTCCACGTGCTGGTCTGCAGCGGCCAAGGTGGAGAAGGAGAGGGGGGCAGTGAGGCACAGGTGGAGGAAAGTTGGGATTGTCATGTCTCGGCGGATCAGTGGGCGGGGAACACGAGTCAGGTGGCTGTGGAAGCGCTTGAGCACCTGCCTAAGCAACAGCGTGCAGCGATCCAGCACCTGTTCGGTTTATACCCCACTGTTTTTGCCGAGCACCCAGGCCTCACAACTCATGCGGTGCACGATGTCGACGTTGGAGACCACCCCCCCTTTAAATCAGTGCCCTATCGTGTACCTCCCATTAAACTTCCGGCTCTCCGAGCGGAATTAGGTTACATGTTGGAGAGGGGGCTGATAGAGAAAGTGGCGGTTAGGTGGACATCTCCTGTTACTCTGCAGCCTAAACCAGACGGCAAGGTCAGGTTTTGCATTGACTTCAGGCGGTTGAACGGCTTAACCCCCACCCAATGCCTACCCTCTTCCCCGCGTAGATGATAGTGTTGACAAGATCGGGTGTGCACGTTACCTGACCAAGGTGGATCTTATCAAAGGCTACTGGCAGGTGCCGTTGTCGGAGCGGGCGAAGCAGGTGTGCGGGTTTGTGGTGGATGGGAACACTTACCGTTGCAACGTAATGCCGTATGGGTTGAAGAATACACCTGCAACCTTCCAATGCCTGATGAATGAGTTAGTGGCGGAGATCCCTAACTGCACTGTTTATCTAGATGATGTAATAATCTACGATGATGACTTTGAAAGCCATTGCGAGCACATCGGGGCATTGTTCAGGAAGCTGAGTGAGGCTCATTTGGTGGTCAATCTGGGCAAATGCGATTTTGTTCGGGCAACTGTGCAGTACTTAGGGCTTGTGGTAGGGTTAGGCCAGGTGTGCCCCCCCACCCCCCAAACTAAGATACAGGCTATTACCCAGTTCCCCAGGCCGACCACCAAGCGACAAATCATGAGGTTCTTTGGCATGATAGGGTATTGTCGGAGATTTATCCGCGGATACTCCTCGGTGCTGGCTCCTCTGACTGACCTACTTGCAAAGACGAAAATTTTTGTGTGGGCACCTGAGTGTGAGAAAGCATTCTCCCTGGTGAAGCATCTTTTGTGCACTCACCCCATACTCAGGGCCCCAGACTTCTCGAGACCTTTTCAGCTAGCGACAGATGCTAGCGGTGTAGGGGCTGGTGCCGTCTTGTTGCAAACAGACACAGAAGGTGTGGAACACCCAGTAAGTTTCTTCTCTAAGAAGTTCAACTCAGCACAAAAGAACAATTCAGTGGTAGAGAAGGAGCTTCTGGCCATTGTGCTGGCGCTCAGGCACTTCGAGGTGTATGTTCCCGCTTTTGGCCCAGTCGTGGTGATTTACACTGACCACCACCCTTTGAAGTTTTTAAATCAGTTCCACAACCGGAATATGAGGCTAACCAGATGGTCCTTAATATTGCAGGAGTACAACCTAGACATTCGCCATATTGCCGGTTGTGACAACGTGATAGCGGACTGTTAGTATAGGGTGGAGGACCCAGGGTAGATCACCACAGGTGTGTTGGTTTGAGTGGAGAAAAATTAGGCTTGCCCCTGTAGTGTAAAGCCGCCAAAAACACTATTAAATAATACAAAAACCTCACATAAAACTCTTTCTTTTGATAGTATATAAGTGCAGTATGTTACAGCAAGAATCTAAGACATTCTGAGTTTTTGTTCTTAGTAGGCTAGGCTTGGTGAAGCTTGCTCGTTGAGCGTAACATTGTTAAGTGATACTATTATTTTGGGGAAGTGTTGTGTAGATTTTTTTTTTATATAATGAAGTGTTTTTACGTTTGTGATTGTGCCTTGTTTTTCACAACTTGGGGAGTAGCTGGGTGATGCGGGGTTTGTGGGCATTCTGTCTGGTCATATGTGGCGTTTACCTGAGGTTAAAACGTCCCACATCATGGGCGGGGTGTTACGCTGGCCAGCTTGCCAGAATGTACTCGTGACTCGCTAGCACTCGCCACGGCAGTGAAATGGGCTATAATAATCATAGAACGATGTTCTTTCTTTCATGTTGTCACAGACAGATCAGTGTTTGCCTTTATTCTTGTCTGTGACACTTAGAAGTATTTTATATCCATAGTAGTGATTATAACATGGAGCGTGTGAAAGAGAGAAAGAGAGTCGGAGGGGAGAGCGAAGAGGCAGTGTGTGTGCATATGTACGTGTGCATTCCTCGCTCGGTGGGCCCGCCCGCTCGCTATTGGCCGGCGGGCCTGGCGTGGTATATGACGTCTGCTTTTCATGTGACGTAGTGGCCTGTGGTTGGTCGCCGCCCTCCTAGCCCAGTGGTCGGGCTCCTACCCTCCTCACTACCGCAGAGCATGGCATCGCGCGCTCGGTCCTACATGTCCCTCGCATTCTGTCTCACATCTAACCCCCTTTACTACTGTTTCTCTCTCTGAACTTCTTCTTTTCCATACTTCTTATTTTTATTCAATTACCCATCCCTTCTGGTTCTCGCATATGACTTCCATAGTCGGCCAGTCGTATTACCAGCGCCTGTTCTCACATATATGTTTTGCACTAGCTTTATAGGTTATTAGAATCATAGTCACAGGGATTCATATTGTTGGGTGCTTCTAATTATTTGGTTGTTCTTTATTACTATTTAATGCTAGACAGTGGAGGGTATCTTTGGTCGTTGTCAGAGTTATGTATATGGCAAGTCAGAGCCTGTACAACTTCGACGGAGCTAGGTAGCCTGTAGTACACCCTTGTGCATATTTTCCTTTGCGAGCTTAGCAGTATACAAGCGAAGGGTTTTTGCCTACTCTTGCTTGTATGCTTGCTAACTCATTTTGTTGACCTTTGAGGAGCGCCAGGGTAAGACCAGATACTTGAGATCTGGACTTACCAAGAGAGCCTCCTAGTCACTTAACGTAAGATAAGGGAAATCTGTTCAGGGAAGACAGTAGGCAGCGAGCATGCTTGAGCTCTGCCTAGGCTCCCTGTACCTTTATGCCGCTGCTAGACTTTATTAGTAAGAAAGACAGCATTTTGTTTATTAACTTTAACTGCGTATGCTTTAGCAATTATTCACGTATTGTTTTAGCCTAGGTTGATGCATAGTGCACAACCCAGTATGGCTGTTACTTTGGCTAAGGAAGTACTGTTTTTGAGTTACTGTTATTAGTGCTGTCACAGAGTTGTTGCACTCTCTTGTTTCATATATATGTATCCTACTTTTTGGTGTATTTAGGATACACACTTTGGTGTCCTGCCCCTGCATTATTCCTGTTCTATATTCGACGAGCATCAGACGTTTTTCAGAAGATTCCATATCTGTTTGCTGTAGGACTAGACTTCAAGTGTTTTCATAGAGCATTGAAGAGTTTAGTGTTGAGTTCAGACTCACACTAAAGATAACGTAAGCATATAATCTTTTATTAAATCTTGTCATAGTTTATTTAAGCATTGTTATTACTTGAGAGCTTTTTATTAACGTAATTACTCTTGTTGTGAGTAGGCTTTGCCGTCACCGGAAAGCCTTTGTAGAAGTACACTTAACCCAGTTAATTGATACCCCGTTATCCAGTAGATTAACTCTGGAGGTTTTAAGTGTTTTGTTCACCGGCTTAATAGTTCGAGGGTTTGGAATTAGCGTACCGTTGTTGCAGATCTAGCCTATCTTGTAGTCCACTATTAAGTGCCCTTGTTTATTTCGTTGTGCCGGTCGCACTTGTAATAAACATGCAACGTAGCATGGTTCACACAGCTCTTACATCGTGACTCAGAGATGATTGCCGATACCCCCAAGTGATTGCCAGCTTCTAATACTATCACAAACAGTATCACACGACACTGCCACACCCGTTCCTGGATCTCCCAGGGCAAGCAGCCTGCACTGCCCGCCAGTAGCAGTCAACAAGCCCACACGGACAGTCGAAACCTCCATCACGCTGGGTAATAGCTAGTGTCCACGTACAGTGACGATATTTAAACAATATCATAAAGTGCATTGATTTCATTAAATTATCGAGTACATTTTTAATATATTTTTTCTTATTACAGGAATAAATATATATACAGGAAACAGTGCTCATACCTAAGTTGCTTTTTCTAAGTAGAGACTGTACTCCCTACAGTGCTTCTACAGCCTTTTAACACAGACACAATACTTCTTACAGTATTCAGCAATAGAATCTTAAGTGCTTCAAATCATTATTTTGTTGGTAATAAATTGAAAAACCAGCCAAGTGTTTTCTTTAAATACAAAAGACAATGGACCTGAAAGTAATTCACAAGAGGTAAGATCAACAATAAGTCTAAACATAGTTTTGTCTAAAACATATATATATATATATATATATATATATATATATATATATATATATATATATATATTCACGATAGTCAGTGGTATAACCTACATGTTCTATGTATCATACCCTAAAATACAGTTTGTACAGTATGTAAGCTTAATATGTTAAATAAGGCCTATTATACAAAAGTATAGTATTTAAGAGTCTTTAGGAATGCATATATGATTTATCATATAAATCATGCCGTAATATTATGAAAGCGGTGCGATATTTACCGCTAGATATCAGCTACTAACTTAGCAGTAGCCGCTAGATTCGTAGCGTAAGACGATGACGTCTCGGATCGTGGCGCACCGCGTCAGAGCATTTTTATATAATCGTCCTAGCAACAATCCACTCTTTAGTTCGCCGCGATCCTGGTTCCGGTTTCATCCAGCTCTCATCATTAACTTAAACACAACTTCATCCTACAGACAGACCGACTGACAGCTAAGCCTTATTATCATGATTTGACTTTCTTTAACCTTATTTATTCATTATTTGTTAAGGTGCATCCTCGTGGTCACCTTAAGGTAAACATCCAATGGTGTTCGAACAGTAGCCATGTGCCTACCATCCATCAGCACCTCCATCAGCATTTCCATCTTGCCTGGCTGCAATATTCTATGGTGATTTTAAAAGTGAGTTACACTCCCGGTATAATTATTAATTTATATTTTATATGAGCATACCTTTTCAGTCTTAGGTAGCCTAGAGTAAACTTATCTTCCTTAAATCCGCCATATTGGTGCCCAGACCTCGGGACTTTGACCCACAGTTAGATTTCCTATAGTTAGGTATTATGAACAAGGGCTATATTGATGGAGGTTGTGGATCAAAGGATCCTAGTAGGGGTAGGTCTCGGCTTTCACCATCATACCCTGTATTTGTTTCCCTAATTTCGTTATTATTTACTATTTTTCTTTGACTCATGACTGACCTACCATCTCATATTTCCTTCATTGTTTAATCATCATATCCCAATCTCTCATGGTACTGTATTGTGTAAGGTAAGCGGTTTACATAGTCATTTCTACCTCTTTACTTTAATTACATTAATCTATGAAGGATAGGCTAATGTGAAACAATATTGCATATGAGGACTAAAATGTAATTTCATATGACAATTAACAAAGGGGTAGGCATATATTTCACGATCGAGACTTATTATAGAGGTCCGTATTGGCCGACGAAGGGTTAAGCTAATTCGTGTGAGTAATTTAATGGCTAGTAAACCAGAAGATAAAAAAAACATAATTATGTCTATCACAGTCTTTAAAAACCAGAGAGGGGGTTTGAGGGGTCTCATCACTAGGCTAACGTCCGATTTGGAAGACTTTGTAGCTAGTGCAACTCTTGAACAACTAGAGGCTAGGTTAGAATACCTACAAACTACCTATGATCATATAGTTACCCTGAATGAAAGGGTTAGAGGAAGAGTCAGATATGCAGGCGGAGTACGAGCAGCGCGCTGTCCATGATATCGCTAATTTAGAGGCTATACATTTACTGTGAAGGGCGGTGAAGAAAATAGAGATAACCTCGACTAGCAACGCTGCCAAGCAGACAGATCCCCGTCGTGAAGTCAACTTGCCCAAATTAAATTTACCGAAGTTCAGGGGAAACTTGACCGAGTGGTTAGCATTTTGGGACGTCTTTAAATCCACAGTGCATGATTCAAAACTTGACGATGTACGAAAGTTCCATTATCTGAAAGGCCAACTCGAGGATGAAGCTTTACATTTGGTAGAAGGTTTTTCCATCGCAGGTGAAAATTATGATAGTGTTGTGAGGTTATTACAGGCGACGTATGGAGACACTGACCAGCTCAAGGTAGCCCACGTGAACGCCCTGTTGAACCTAGCACAGCCTAGGTACAGGATTGATGAACTGACAAAGTTTAGGGCAGATATGGAGTGTCATACAAGATCATTAGATGCGTTAGGGGTAACCTCACAAGAAATGCTGGTCATAATTTTAAGACAGAAATTACCTCTAGCTATTCTAGATAAGGTTGGTACCTCTAACTTGGAGGAGTTCAAAGAGGCATTTAGCAAGGAGATTAGCAACATACAATTGAACAATGGTAGGACGGTGGGAGGGTCAGGAGGGACAACAGCAAGGGGTTCAATTAATATGATGGTAGGTTCTAAAGGGAAGGTTGAAGAGTCACGAAAGAAACCACAAATGTCATGTAGGCAATGCAACAATCCCAAGCATAAATGGCTAAGCTGTACCAAATATCAAACCAAATTAGCTCAAGCAAGGAAGCTAAAATTGTGCAAGGGTTGTCTGAGTAAGGACCATGGTATGCAGGGTAAATGTACTGCTTCCTATTTGAGTCCCTGTCGCAACTGTGAGGGTCATCACTTTGACAAGTTATGCCCCACAGGTAGTCCAGTCAAGGAGGAAAAAGTAGGGGGTACTGCAACACTAATGCTAGGCAGTAGGAAGGACACCACCATTTTACCCACAATCAAGATACCCATAGAGGGTTATGGCAGGACACAAGTCTGTCGGCTACTCCTGGACCAGGGCTAACAACGATCCTTTATAAAGAGATCGGTGCTGGACGGTCTAAAACACTGTGTAGTAGGTAGTGAGACCCTTAGGTTGCAAGGTTTTACAGGAGTGACCGACAGTAGAGA
Organism: Paralithodes platypus; assembly: GCA_032716605.1. Taxonomy (NCBI): domain Eukaryota; kingdom Metazoa; phylum Arthropoda; class Malacostraca; order Decapoda; family Lithodidae; genus Paralithodes; species Paralithodes platypus. The sequence continues at coordinate 12,061,613 of CM064531.1, forward strand.
CTACGAAGTTGTTGAAGTTGCTTACATCTACCGTAAGAAGAAACACTTCTTACAGTGTGTAGTGGTAGATGAACTCCCAGACTATCAATCTGTAGGAATTAACAAAGTAGAGCATGCACTTCGTAGGAAAGGTATTTACCTGTCTGATCCTGTAGGTGACTTGAAGGAGGTGCACATACTGTTAGGAGCAGATTATTATTATGATGTAGTACACCCGGGTTTTAAAAGAGAGAGTGGAGTAATCTTGATCCCCACTAAGTTTGGCTACTGCATGAGCAGTACAGTCCAAACTACCCAGTCAAATGTTCTGGTTGACACGGTATCCGTGTTGAGGATGAGCACGACCGCGGAAGAAGAGTTCACCGAAGATGATACTCACATTGACGACCCAAAGTTAGCTGCCGAGTTCAATCTAGAAAGACTGTGGAAACTAGACCACATAGGAATTAAACCTGTGGAGAATGACCAGGAATCAAAATTCGCGATCGAGAAGTTCTCGGAATCTGTGCGTTACTTGACCACGGGAAAGCAATACAATGTTTGTCTACCCTGGAAACATGAAAATATCAGCTTACCCACTAATTATGGTTTAGCGTTGAGTAGGTTACGCGCCTTGCAGCGGAAACTAACCCAAGAACCTAGCACCTACAAGGCTTATGACGAGGTTTTTAAAAATTATCTCGACCGAGGGTTTATCGAGGTCGTCGATGTGGATGAGCCAGGGAGTGCCGGGAAGGTCCATTACCTCGCACATCATGGGGTAAAGAAGGATAGTGTTACCACTCCCATCCGAGTGGTATATGACTGCTCAGCCCACCTAGGCCATAGTCCCAGTCAAAATTACTGTCTATTGACCGGCCCTTCAATGGTGTCGGATCTATCTCAGCAATAACTGCGATTTAGACTGGGACGATACGCATTCACCTGCGATATAGAAAAGGCCCTCTTGATGGTGAAACTGCAGAAGGGGGATAGAGACGTCACCCGGTTCCTCTGGTTCGAAAACATCGACGACCCCGAGAGTCCCATACTAACCTATCGGTTTAAGGTAGTCTTGTTTGGCGCAACATGTTCACAATTTCTATTAAACGCGACCATTAAAAAATATCTTGAGGATTCTGAAGAAGACACGACTGAACTCGCTCTCAGATTATATATAGACAATTTACAGGGGTCTAGTGATAGTGAAAAGGAACTAGTCGCAAGCTATAGGCAGGCTAGTAGGTTGTTCACTGAGGCTCATCTGTTTCTCCGCGAGTGGGTTTCAAATTCTGTGTTGCTTCGGGATGGTCTCATAATAGATGGGGTAGCTTCTAAATAACCAAGAATATGCCAGAATCTTGGGGATGATATGGCAACCAGGGAAAGACATACTGATTTACCGGAACAAAGATTATACTGATCAGGCAGGGACGCACACAAAACGTAGTCTGTTGAGTAAAGTCGCGCAATTTTTTGATCCTTTAGGTTTAGCATTACCTGTTACCATCAGAGCTAGGATTCTAATACAAGAAATATGGAGATGCAACGTAGGGTGGGACGTAAATTTACCCTATGATCTTATTGAACAGGGTAGGTCCTTACTAGAAGATTATAACACCCTATGTACATTAGAGTTACCGCGCCAAGTGGCCGCATTTGGACCCATGTCTTTACATGCATTCTGTGATGCGAGTGCCACAGCGTATGGAGTAGCTATTTATTGTGTTACCTCGTTTGGGATTAATTTACTCACCGCCCGGGCTAAGGTTGCACCGGTAGAGGGGGTCACGATTCCCAAATTGGAACTAACTGCCATGCTGCTATTGGAACGTTTGGTTAACCATGTACGCACTTCATACGATAAGGTACTGCAAGTAAGGGCGGTACACGTATGGTGCGATAGCCAAATTGCACTAAGCTGGGTGCATAGTCAAAGGAGATTGCCCGTCTATGTGCGCAATAGGGTGGATGAAATACGATCCCTACTACCAAACGCCTTCTATCATTATGTACCAACCAAAGACAACCCCAGTGACTTAATAAGTAGGGGAGTAACGGCGTCCAAATTGATTAAGTCCGACCTGTGGTGGCAAGGCCCAAAATGGCTGCTCCACGAAGGGAATTGGGCTGTATGGAATGCCGAGGTTGAGCTAGCTTTGCCTTTAGAAACGGTGACAGCTGTCATTCAACCGACATTAACACCGAGTCCTATATTAGAGTGGGTAAGGATCGGTGGGTACAATATATTAGTCAGGGTCGTAGCTTGGGTGTTGCGTTATGTCACCAACATAACGGCCAGGCTACAAGGACGACTCTGCAATCTGGGTCAAAGCTTAAATGCAGTAGAAATACAAGCAGCTGAGGTAACACTAATTAGATGGGTTCAAAGGGAATCCTTCAGTCAGGAACTAGAGTCCATGAGAAGTTCTGGTAAGATTAAAATGCCTAACATTGTGCGTCAACTAAGGCTACACCTGAAGAATGACATTATTAGATGTGAGGGACGTCTAAAGTGGTCAGGTGTAGACGACTGTGCTAACAATCCTATCCTGATGCCTGCAACACACCATGTCACCGATCTACTGGTACAACGCACACACAAAGAAGTAATGCACTACGGGGTCCACCATGTTATTTCTAAATTGCGTCTCAACTGGTGGATACCCAGAGTTTGGCAGGTAGTTCGACGAGTAGTCAAAAGGTGTGTGGTGTGCCGTAGACTAAAAGGAAGACCATTTACGACTGGACCTGCTCCATCCTTGCCAGAGTGTCGCGTTAATCATCTAGAACCCTTCAGAGTTACAGGACTTGACTATACCGGCGCACTGAGAACTAGGGAACTGGACAAGGTTTATGTGCTGCTATTTACATGTGCCACTTCACGTGCAATACATTTAGAAGTCTGTGACAATATGTCGTGTGAAGAGTTTATGCTGGCATTCAGGAGATTTTGTGCACGTTGTTCCTTCCTTCATTTGATACTCAGCGACAATGCTCCCACTTTTCTTCAAGCTTCAAGACTTGAAAGATATTAGCGACAATCCAACAGTTGTTGCTAACTTGGGAGAGCAGAAGTGCGAATGGAAACTCATACTAGTCAAAGCGCCGTGGTTTGGTGGAATGTGGGAACGGTGTGTAGGCATCATGAAGTCAGGCTTACGGGCGGTTGCAGGACGCGCCTTGTTAAAAAGGAGCGAACTAGTAACTGTGCTCACTGAAGTCGAGGCGGTTGTTAACGGTCGTCCTCTCACTTATGTATATACCGACCTGCAAGAACCACTGCCACTAACACCAGCGCATTTGCTCTACGGCAAGCCGTTGACTGCATTTCCTACTGACTTGCAGTCACAGGCAGAGTTAGAGGACCCTTTGATGTTCACCGAGGCTGCGGTGTCCCGACGATACCAGTATATTTCTAGGGTTATAGGTGATTTTAGAAAGAGATGGGTGAATGACTACTTATTGGCACTACGTGAGAGGGAAACTAAGACTGCTGGTCAACCATCAGCACCCTCTGTAGGCGAGATAGTGTTCATCCATGATGATAGTCCTAGATTGTATTGGAAGTTGGGCCGCGTAGTGGAGGTGTACGAGGGCGATGGCTCAGTAGGGCGAGTAGCGCTGCTCAAGACAGCTACTGGGACTACAGTTCGTCCGGTCGCGTGACTGTACGCTTTGGAGCTTGGCTCTTCTACACATGAAGAAGCTCCACCTGATGTTGCTGGGTCCGAGGACGCTAATTTAGTCGATCCACCACAACCCGTTGGGGATCCACCTCGGATTGGGACTAGACCCAGACGCGCAGCTCGTGGCGCCGTTGATATGTGGCGTCACAAGATTGCTTCTGGGCAACTCTCGATGTAAGGTGGGGTTCAGGTATTGTGTATGGGGGGGGGGGGGGGGAGTATATCGTGGATTCACGATAGTCAGTGGGATAACCTACATGTTCTATGTATCATACCCTAAAATACAGTTTGTACAGTATGTAAGCTTAATATGTTTAATAAGGCCTATTATACAAAAGTATAGTATTTAAGAGTCTTTAGGAATGCATATATGATTTATCATATAAATCATGCCGTAATATTATGAAAGCGGTGCGATATTTACTGCTAGATATCAGCTACTAACTTAGCAGTAGCCGCTAGATTCGTAGCGTAAGACGATGACGTCTCGGATCTTGGCGCACCGCGTCAGAGCACTTTTATACATCGTCCTAGCAACAACTCCACTCTTTAGTTCGTCGCTATCCTGGTTCCGGTTTCATCCAGCTCTCATCATTAACTTAAACTCAACTTCATCCTACAGACAGACCGACTGACAGCTAAGCCTTATTATCATGATTTGACTTTCTTTAACCATATTTATTCATTATTTGTTAAGGTGCATCCTCGTGGTCACCTTAAGGTAAACATCCAATGATGTTCGAACAGTAGCCATTTGCCTACCATCCATCAGCACCTCCATCAGCATTTCCATCTTGCCTGACTGCAATATTCTATGGTGATTTCAATAGTGAGTTAGACTCCCGGTATTATTATTAATTTATATTTTATATGAGCGGACCTTTTCAGTCTTAGGTAGCCTAGAGTAAACTTATCTTCCTTATATCCGCCATATATATATATATATATATATATATATATATATATATATATATATATATACACACACAGAAGGGGAGATTGGAGGCATCAATCGAGAAAGGCCTATAGACATTTGGTAATGAGTTGCTGGAACTCCTGTTTCATTTTTCTGGCTTCCCTTACTGTTTCTGTTTGTGCCTCACCTACACAGAGTGATCCAGCTAGCTCTCACAAACACCTCCTCCTGTTATCTACATCACTACACTAAACAAGCACACCACACTTATTTCTGCCACAAAACAAAAAAATAAATAAATTGTGATGACGGGGCTAGAAGAGAATGAGCCAAGACGTCCCCAGAACCTGCTCCCGTATGTAGAAGAGCCACCAACATCACAATGCCGCATTGCCGCCATACAATGCAGGGAGAAACAAATAAGTAAGTTCCCCCAACACCAGCATAAAGGTAAACAGAGCCCCCCTACCAGTGTGGGCCAAAACAGGCCGCTCCATCACGTTAATCCCCTCCAACCGCAGGATAAAAAATGGCCGCTCCCTGCCCGAGGTGAGAATTCCCTACCCGAACCAGACCTGGACTACGACGAGGACATGTTTATGCGACTACGGCATCAACCTCCTCAATTCCCACGTAGTCATCCAGAATATAATAACTACAATTACAACTTCTAAGGGGGTTAGCAATTACAATCTTCATATTCCCCCTCATAATAAAGACATTCCATATAACATGCCAAATACCTGTAGACATCCAAAACTGTAATTCAATTATCACTCATACATCAAAGCTTCTTCATCCATACATCTAATGTTAATAAATAAAGAATGTAATTACCTTTGTAACCATATATGTATTGTAATTTTAAGAACCTTAATAACCTCAGCAATAATAAAAAAATAGAATTCTCATGCGTTTCATATTCCGAAACGCACCACCCAGACACCTGAATTAAAATGGAACATTACCTGCCCGAGCCAAGAATTTGGTAGGCAAAGTTGATTCCACTTTTGGGTACCTCTCCTTTCGGGTCGAACGTGCTTAATAGCTGGTAATTCAACTCGGAATATACTTCCGTAGGGGTTAGCCTAAATCCCCTTAAAAATTATCTACAAGCGGCTGTGTGAAGTGACCAAGATGAAGTGGTGTAGGCGAGCTAGAAATGCATATTCTAGTTAGAGCGTGTGAAGAGGACGTTCCCCCTGGTGTCAACAGGAGTGGGCAACGGACTCGGTCGCCATGTCTGACCAGATTTCTCATGGGCTCCTACTTCTATACTTCAACCAAATTAAGTGCCTCTTGTTATTGCGAAGGTTATATAAGATATGTTAGTGTTCAATTTAACATCATCTTAACCCCCCCAGACATATTATATTAACTTACTTACAGGTTGGCAGAGCACCCGGTATTTCCCCCACAACAGTGTTTCTCAAACTGAGGGACCGTTAGAAGACGGAGGAATTTTGGGTTGCCATCAACCGACAGATTATGATCTAACTTACCTAACTTACTGAGCTCAAAATGACACAAAAACATCATATAACTTATTATTGAGCTATTTCATTAGGTTCATATGACGCGACCGCGTCATTTGATACTTTTGGGCGGAACCGTCATATAACGCGGTCGCGTAATATGAGACGGACAGGGTTAAGAGATTATTAATTCTCTCCTTCTAGCCATCCCCACTCGTTTTGAGAGAACAAAACAAATTCTATACGTGGGATTGCTATATATATAATTCTTGGGATATAGTTTCCTATATTCTGCATAAGAGCTATACATATATTCGTTCGGGAAATATACATGCTCAATATATGTAAATACCAGTGAACACTCAATTAGATCTTATTCTATGTGTTGTTATTAGCTGGGTATGCGAACTGCATGTATAAGTGTTCACAGAGAGTGTTTATTTATCAGTCTCTTAGTTAGACTATTGTAAAGATTATGCATCCTGATTTCAAACTCAGTTTAAGCCTTGTTTGAGTTGAATGCAAACTCCTGTCATTATCACGTTGCATTAACTTTTCCACGGCGAGATTTTCAGCCCCGCACACAGGCTATTATAATTATTTACTTACTCACTGAATTTATATTCATTAATGTAACTCTATGAGCTGATTTAGATTTATATCTTTTCTTATGTTGAATGAACGTCAAGTTATTCACTCCTCAACTAATATCCTTATTTGCATATAACTTTTTCACTGCGTGTGTGCCTACGCAGTATTGTCTATTTACCTCACTTCACTCGCTACCTCGAGTTTGCCATTTACCTTCAGGATATTAATTATTGTTTGAGACTAACCTCTCTGTGTTTATTTATAATATAATTTACATAGTTATCTTGTATACTTCATTGATACTATTTTGTAATTGCATCTTATTTATTCCTGCCAGTGTATTTAAGCAGGAACTTTCATACCTATTGTATTATTCTCATATGATTATATTGGACTTATTTGATATAAATGAGACTCAATTATATTATCTTAACTTGTACCCTAGCTAATAAAGAAACAAAAACTTGTGGACCGAAACTGCTATTATGTGACATTGGTGGTGATTGATTGATATAAGGTTTATGTATTAAAGTCAGTTGTGTTCCCATTGAGTGTTTACAGTTCTGAGCTTTCCTATGGTGGAAATAACGAACTAGTATAAAGCATGCTAGATTATAGCGTCGCATAACATAAATAATAATAATAATAAAATAAATCCCTAACCCTGTCACTCTTCTAACCCTAGGGGAGGAACTTTACACAGGCAGCTCTGCCTTTTCTCTCCCTCATCCACATAGAAGCAAGTAATATATATATATATATATATATTGTGACGCCTACCAGCATTGGCAGAATCGCCTCCCGGTAGCCACTAGCGCTCGCCAGGGCAGTGAAATGGGCTACAGTTATCAGAGAATGTTATACTTTCTTTCTTGTGAATCGTCATGTCACAGGCAGTATAGAAGTGGTCTTTATTTTCGTCTGTGACAATGCATTATATTTTATATCATCAGTTATAAGTTTAATGTATAAGACTGAATGATACAGCTAGAGAGTGTGAGTGAGTAAGTGCAGCAGGCAGAGGGTTGTGCGCGTAGTGTTACGCGTTGTCTCGGTGACGTCATGTCACGGCCGGGCCCTCTGAGTGGCTGGCCGCTTTGCCGCCCTCCTGCCGCAGTAGGAGGTAGTTCCCCCGCACTTCTTGCTGCCTTTGTGCCTTCCTTGCTCAGAGCTTGCTTGACCAGCATAACCTTCACACCTCCCTTGCCATCTGTCCGTGACTTCCACCTATATAACACTTTCTCTCTCTCTCAACTTCTTACCTCTTATTCTTCTAATCTATTTAACATCATAACTCCCCTTTGGTTTTGCACGATTTCATATATCGGCCATCGTATTATATGCTGAAGCTCTCAGATATTTCATGTTTAGTTAGACATTTTGGAGGGGTTAACATTTTGTCTGTAGAGGTTCAACACACTCGTGGTGTCTCCCTATCTATTTCTTGGTTGTCTGCTGGGCTATTTAATGCTAGACTGGGGTGAGGCTATTGGTGTTGTGATTTCCGATGTGTACCAGGTTTTGTTGAACTTGTACAATCGCAACGGATACGTGGGAAGCCTAGATTGTCTTTCTGACTGTGTACCTTGTGAGTTTAGCACTGTGTTGCGAGTGAGGGCTTTTGCCTCTGCCACCCAACACTGTGCTAACTCGTTTTGCTTTGACTTGAAGAGGGTCGCCAGGAGAGAACCAGATACTAGCGATCTGGATCTCTCAAGAGAGCACCCCGTCATTTAACGTAATTTGGCCGTACAGTCTTAAGGACCTCGCTAGGCTACGAGCCGCTTGCTCAGCCATTGTTTCCTAGCCTACGACATCCCAGCTAGACTTTATTCGCCTAGCAGACACCCGATTAGGATTATAAACTCTTATGTTATGTATGCAGCATTTTTATTCACGTTGATTGTAAGCCTTGGTTGTTGTTGAGTTGCACAACCCGAGCAGGCTTTTGCGTTGCCTGAGGAAGTACTTCTTTTGTTGTTGGAGATAATACTATTGCACATTTATCGTTATTCCTGTGCCAGTTAACACTGTATGTCCCTACACTTGTCATATCTTGTTCCTGCTTTATATAACAGTTCAAAATCCGATTCGATCATCTTAAGCAGCATCAGACTTTCTTCAGAAGATTCCTGTTCGATGCTTTACGACTTTCATTCACTTTCTTTAATATAGGAGTGACAGTTTATTATTGTTTAGAGTAACTTTAATTATACCTTCTTCTTGTTTGCATTAAATCATTCCAGTGATTTAATTAAGCTCTCTATCTTTTTTTTGTATACATTATTAACGTAATTGTATGTTGTTGTGATCAGGCTGTATCAGAGATCATCAGCCTGTAGTAGTAGTGCATTTACACCGAGTTAGAGGATACCCCGCTATCGCAGATTTAACTCTGGAGGGTATAGGTGTTTTTGTGCGCCGGCATTATAAGTTCGAGGGTTGGATCTAGTGTTACCGTTGTGGGTGTGTGCCTTTCTAGTCCAATGATTAAGAGCCCTTGTTTTATACGAGTCCCGGTCGTAACAATATATACGGTATATATATATATATATATATATATATATATATATATATATATATATATATATATATATATATATATATATATATAATTATATAAACAACATATACAGGTTGTCCCAGGAGGAAAGGTCATAACTTTGGGTAATTATAAAACAAGGTATTCTAAGCATAAAATGTTCTATTTATTATGTTCTCTCCAGTAACCAACTTTACTCCTAAACTCGATTAATGAAATTAAAAAACACATGTGGGAGTCCGGGGATTCGAACCCAGGATGCTCACACCGAAAATCAACACACTTATGCATTGCACCACGAAGACAGTTAAAGAATGCTGCACAAGCCTACGATTTATTATGCAGTTTCGAATCCTGCATACCAATCTTAGCATGTACAAACATTCCAGCTGCGCTATTGGAGGCTATGCATATAAGTGAATGGAAATAGTAATTAATGGGGCAAAAAGTCCTAATCTCAACTGTTAAAAATACATTGGAAATATACATGAAAATTACATTTTCAACATGATAGAACATTTATGGCTTAGAATTCCTTGTTTTATAAATTCCCAATGTTTTGACCTTTCTTCCTGGGACACCGTGTATATATATATATATATATATATATATATATATATATATATATATATATATATAATTATTATATACATGTACAGTGTACAATTGTATATATATATATATATATATATATATATATATATATATATATATTGTTACGTATCTTGATCCTCAAGTGGTTAACTTGATGAATCTAGATAGCACAGAGATATATATTAAGGTATCAGTCAGCTGAAGGCAAAACAAAAGTAAAATCTAATAACATAAATTCCTGTTGTTGCTTCCTTTCCTTTTGGATCATAGGACTTGGTATCCTTTATTGACTGATACTCTTTAATTATGAAAAATACTGAAACTAATTAAAGTCATGTAGTATTTATAAAGAATTATTATTTAACCGAAGCTTAGTAGGCTATGGTTATGAACCGAATAAGTTATAGCTAAAGAAGGACTATTAATTTTATAAAAAGTCTTGAAAGATAATATTAAAGTAAGAATATTTCTGTCTCTTACCCTTTTTGAAATGAATAGATAGTTTTCTTCTATGTCCTTTTATTTATATTTAATGTAATTATTCTTGGTTCTTGTCTTACGTTAATAGTATTATATTATTATTATCATCAGGAGTAATATCAAAGTCACATAAAAAGTTAGATATATATTTAATAATTAGTTAAATTTATTTCTTAACCACGTAACATTGAGGTTTGATTATGAGTAAATAAAGTTACAGGATCGTTTCATAGATTCGATTCAGGTCTCACTCAAATAATATGAAAAGCAAAATATAATATTTTGAAGCAAAAGAATTTTCTTCAGCTTAGAAAATCACTAGAAGTAATATTAACACAGCCATGTTAGTCTAAGGCGATATTACTAATAAGAGACAATAGCATCACCGTACTAAGCACCATTAAGCACTGTAAGCTTAATTCAAAGAAAATGAAAGAACTCGTAAGTATTAATATAAAACAATAGTATTACTTTCATCATAACCCAATTACTTAAAGAGTTGCTTTAGTCCACAAGTTAGTCAACTAAAATAGTTAAGTACATAATAATAGCGTTAACGTTAATTCCCAATCAAATAGTTAAGTACATAAATAGTAGCGTTAACGTTAATTCGCAATCAAATAGTTAAACACATAATAGTAGCGTTCACGTTAATTCCCAATCACATATCTCACTAACCAACATAACATAAGTGTTTACACCGAACACACTTAACACACATTTATATAATCTGACTGACAGTCACAATCCCATTATAATACTTCACCCCGTCTTCCTCCAGCTGCAAGTTCACCTTCCCCAACTCCAAATGAGACTGATTTGAATGCCCACAACTCGGGTCTTATATACCAAACAATGATGGTGTAGGAACGAATCAGGAGGCGAGTGATGGTGCGCGCTCCAATCATAGCTCCTCGAATCACATAACAGGTGCGCGGTCCACTCACAGCTCCTGGCGTCGATCATACGTCATAGCATCGGTCATCGAGGTGTGAAGGCTAGCATGCTGGTATGGGGCGAGATGGTTTGCCCACTCGCTCGTTCGCTCGCTAGTCTGCTTCACCACTTGGGTAGTTTGGCTCCTTGAACTCTAATTCTAACTCTTAAATTAACATACAGGGCTCCGTATGTCAGACCTCCCCCCTAGAAAAGAGTTTAAGGAGTATAGTACATAATATTAAACTTAATACATAAATAGATTCACCACCAGATTGGCAACAGCAAGATTATAATGAGGATATAATAAGGATATCACCCAAAGTAGGCAACGTCTCCAGGTACCACATCAGAACATAGCCGGAACGTAGCTGGAGCGTTATTCGAACTGCAAGGCATTATCTCACAGCTGAAGGCTTGAAAGCGCACTACAAAAGCATGATATTTACCTCGCTACAAGGGAGAGCTAATTGCCAAAATCCTCTCATTAAATTAAACTTACTGCTGTATGAGGCCAACCTGGTAAATGCAATCTTTGATCCGTGGCAGTGGGTAGGTATCGTTCTTTGTGACAGCATTGACTTGCCTATAGCCCCTACAAAACCAATGGCTCCCGTCTGGCTTCGGCACAAGTATGACCGGACTACTCCACTGGCTGAAGGCCCTTGTGATCAGCTGGTTTGAAAAAATTAAGTCAAGCTCGACCTGCAGTATACTCCTGCGTTGTGGTGAGACACGGTAGGGGGATAGTTTAATGGGAGTTGCATCCCCTACGTCGATGTCGTGCACGGCCAAAGAAGTGAGCCCTGGAGTATCACGGAACACACTGGGAGACTGAAATAAAACAGAGATTAGTTGGTTCGCTTGATCAGAGGGAAGATGACATAGTTTAGATGGTAATTCCCTCAAAGCCACTGAATTATACTGAAAGTTGGATAGGCTACATGACAAGTCAAAGTCTGCATGGATACCTTCAGGCTCTGGAACAGTCTGTTGCGGATCAGTAAGAGAACTGAAGACTTTGTCCGCACCAGGCTGTTCACAGGTCCTGACATTCACTGCCACAGTGGGAGAATCTGGAAGAGAGGAATCAGGGGACCTATGGTAGGGCTTCAACATATTTATATGGAATACTTGCGTGGGCTTTCTCCTGTCTGGGGTAGTTACTAGATAATCGGTAATGCTCACCCTCCGAATGATCTTATATGGGCCCCTGAACTTGGCAGATAATGGTTGGCCAAAAAGGGGGAGCAGGACCAAAACCTCATCACCGGGCTTAAACTTCCTCTCACGGGCTTTTCTGTCATACCATTTCTTCATGGAGCTTTTAGCCACTGTCAAGTTTTGAGCGGCAAACTCACATGAGGATCTCAGCCGGGTTTTGAAATCTGAAACATACTTGAAGAGGTTTTGGTTCCCCTCCTGGCCAACTAGGCTATCCTGCAATAGTTGCAAAGGACCTCTTACCTGGTGACCGAAAACTAGCTCATTAGGGGAAAAACCCAGGGATTCAGTTGGAACCTCACGAGTAGCAAATAAAAGAAAAGGTACCCCCTTATCCCACTCAACTCCGGTCTCTGTACAATACTTACGTAACATTCCCTTTAATGTCTGATGATATCGTTCGAGAACCCCTTGACTCTCTGGGTGGTAGGTGCTAGACTTTACATGCTCGATACCCAACTCCTTCAGGGACTGCTGGAAAATGTTAGAGGTAAAATTAGTTCCTTGATCACTTTGCACCTCATGGGGGAAACCCATTCTGGTGAAAAATTTGAGCAGTTCCTTGATTACAGTTGGAGCAGAGGTAGTCCTTAAGGGTATAGCCTCTGGGTAGCGAGTTGCCATGTCCATGATAGTTAATAAATAAAGGTTACCTTGGGAAGTCTTAGGCAATGGGCCTACAATGTCCACTACCACCCGAGTAAAAGGATTCTCGAAAACGGGCAAGGGCACCAGAGGATGTACAGGCACCTTCTGATTGGGTTTTCCTGTCATCTGGCAAGTATGACACACTCTACAACACTCCACTACATCTGCACGCATTCCTGGCCAGTAAAAGTGGGCTCTGATTCTGTCTAGAGTTTTTCTCACACCTAGGTGTCCTGCCAATGGTATACAATGTGCCATTTCCATGATATCTTTACGACAAGGTTTGGGGACTACTACTTGATGGACGTCCCAAGCCCCGTCATCGATTGGTCTGTGTGGCGGTCTCCATCTTCGCCACAATACTCCTCCTTTGAGGTAGAAACATTCACCACCCTCCTTCTCACATTCCTCTTCACTCACGGACCTGGCAGCTAACTCCTTGCATTCACTATCATCTCTCTGTAGCTCTACCAGGCCGCTAGGACAATTTGGAGGGGTTTCATGGTCATCAATAGGGTCAAGATGAGCCATAAAGGTGTCAGATAAATCCACCTCAGTCACATCATCAGGCACAGTTGGAGCATCATTCACACTCTCATCATCCCTTTCATCAACTCTTACATTCGGTACATTTCTGTCTGAGGGAACTGCTACTTGAGACATTGAACGTTTGTCAGCACACACAGGGAAAACAGTTGGCATCTCCTTGTCGAGCTCACCGGTTAGTGGCTCGTTAACAGGGGAAAGTGACAAAATGGGGTCTGGTCGGACCTTCTCACCTGCTACATCATTCCCCAAAAGGAGTGTTACCCCAGGCACAGGGATATCTTGGGACCTACACAAAGCTATGGTGGCCTCACCCTGTAGTAACTCACATTCAATTTCGCCTTTTACCAAGTATGCATAAAACTGGCCTCCAGCACCTCTCATTACAACTGGTTCGCCAGGTGGGCACTCAGTGTAAGGATTCACCATGAGGGTGCTAGTAGAACCTGTGTCTCTCAGAATTTTTACCTCATGCATGCAACCATTTAATCTCACGTTGCCAGATGAAATAAAGGGACGGTAACTGTCCTGCACTGATGGTGAAATTATTATTGGTTTAACCCTTGTGGGTTGCACCACACATGCTACTACACCCCTGTCTAGATGATTTACGTTAGCTGCTAGGTACTCCTTCTGTCGAGAGTCCTGCATTAAAGGAACTTTTGGTGCTAGGTACTCCTTCTGTCGGGAGTCCTGCATTAAAGGAACATTTGGTGCTAGGTACTCCTGTCGGGAGCCCTGCATTAAAGGCACACATGGAATTTGAGATACGGCGGCAACTGTCTGCCCCGATCTCTCGGATCTTTTCCTTGGCCCAGCACTGATAAGCTAGGTGGCCTCTCATGCCACAAAAAGTACATACTTTAGGGGATACGGGAACGTTCCCTCTTTGAGCATTACTATTAGTTTGGGGCCCACCTCTGTTACCATTGCCCTGAGTCGCATTTTTAGTTGGGGGAACATTTCTATTTTGGCTAGCTGGGGAAGACGTTATAGGCTTGTGACTGGGTCGGTCAGATTTGTGATTGGGATACTTAAAATTAGAACTAGAATTATCGTAGGGCTTCTTTCCACGAAATTTGTTGTTGAGCACGTATGTGTCAGCCATGTCAGCGGCGTCGGCAAGACAATCTACCTTTTTCCCCTTTAAGTGATAGGATACAGAAGAATCAATTTTCCATAGGAAATTTTCTAACAGGACCAACTCCTTCAGATCGTTGTAGCTTGTGACTTTCTTACTCTTGACCCAATGATTGAAAGTTTTAGTCATGGTCCTGGCAAATACCTTATGGGTTTCTTCTACTTTCTTCTGGTTTTTTCGGAAAGATTGCCTGTAAGCCTCAGGCTGCAATTGATAGGTTTTTAAGATAGCTTCTTTGAGATTGTCATAATCCTGCCTAACTTCTGCTACTTCTGACAAATACGTGGCTCGAGCCTGCCCTGTCAAAACAGTTTGTAACATAAAAGGCCATTGATCTCTTGTCCACTTCATACCTCCAGCAACTTCCTCAAACAAAACAAAGAAATCCTGCACATTATCCTCAGTGAAAGGTGGAATGACACTAGTCATAGTCAATCCCAGAGGGGGAGCAATTACGAGAGCATTTGTATTGACATTTAGTTGAGCCGTACGATATTGATATTCATATTGTTCGGTCGTTGCTCTGGCTTGTTCGGCATTTATTCTGGCTAGTTCTATTTTTAGTTTGGCTTGTTCTAGTTCGAATATTTGATCACCGGTCAAACCAGGTGGCAATTGTATATCAAGTTGGCTAGGTTTACTAGGGATCCCACCAACTGCTCCGTCTCCCTCCCCGCCTTCTACAGGGAACAGGTGGGTTTTTATGGTCTGAGCCACCTCTACTTTAGACATGTTTGAGACAGATAATTGGAGATGTGAGGCAAGCACTTTCAGTTCAGATTTTGACAGACAGTCAATATCAGGGGATGTGGGTTCTGATTCTATGAAAACTCGAGCATCTTCGTTATTAATTAGTTGAGGCATGATTAATATTTGATTGTTAAGTAGTGAAACGTTAATGAAACCGAGTGAAACTGTATGAAACGAATCCTGGCAAGGTCGCCACTCTTCTGTTACGTATCTTGATCCTCAAGTGGTTAACTTGATGAATCTAGATAGCACAGAGATATATATTAAGGTATCAGTCAGCTGAAGGCAAAACAAAAGTAAAATCTAATAACATAAATTCCTGTTGTTGCTTCCTTTCCTTTTGGATCATAGGACTTGGTATCCTTTATTGACTGATACTCTTTAATTATGAAAAATACTGAAACTAATTAAAGTCATGTAGTATTTATAAAGAATTATTATTTAACCGAAGCTTAGTAGGCTATGGTTATGAACCGAATAAGTTATAGCTAAAGAAGGACTATTAATTTTATAAAAAGTCTTGAAAGATAATATTAAAGTAAGAATATTTCTGTCTCTTACCCTTTTTGAAATGAATAGATAGTTTTCTTCTATGTCCTTTTATTTATATTTAATGTAATTATTCTTGGTTCTTGTCTTACGTTAATAGTATTATATTATTATTATCATCAGGAGTAATATCAAAGTCACATAAAAAGTTAGATATATATTTAATAATTAGTTAAATTTATTTCTTAACCACGTAACATTGAGGTTTGATTATGAGTAAATAAAGTTACAGGATCGTTTCATAGATTCGATTCAGGTCTCACTCAAATAATATGAAAAGCAAAATATAATATTTTGAAGCAAAAGAATTTTCTTCAGCTTAGAAAATCACTAGAAGTAATATTAACACAGCCATGTTAGTCTAAGGCGATATTACTAATAAGAGACAATAGCATCACCGTACTAAGCACCATTAAGCACTGTAAGCTTAATTCAAAGAAAATGAAAGAACTCGTAAGTATTAATATAAAACAATAGTATTACTTTCATCATAACCCAATTACTTAAAGAGTTGCTTTAGTCCACAAGTTAGTCAACTAAAATAGTTAAGTACATAATAATAGCGTTAACGTTAATTCCCAATCAAATAGTTAAGTACATAAATAGTAGCGTTAACGTTAATTCGCAATCAAATAGTTAAACACATAATAGTAGCGTTCACGTTAATTCCCAATCACATATCTCACTAACCAACATAACATAAGTGTTTACACCGAACACACTTAACACACATTTATATAATCTGACTGACAGTCACAATCCCATTATAATACTTCACCCCGTCTTCCTCCAGCTGCAAGTTCACCTTCCCCAACTCCAAATGAGACTGATTTGAATGCCCACAACTCGGGTCTTATATACCAAACAATGATGGTGTAGGAACGAATCAGGAGGCGAGTGATGGTGCGCGCTCCAATCATAGCTCCTCGAATCACATAACAGGTGCGCGGTCCACTCACAGCTCCTGGCGTCGATCATACGTCATAGCATCGGTCATCGAGGTGTGAAGGCTAGCATGCTGGTATGGGGCGAGATGGTTTGCCCACTCGCTCGTTCGCTCGCTAGTCTGCTTCACCACTTGGGTAGTTTGGCTCCTTGAACTCTAATTCTAACTCTTAAATTAACATACAGGGCTCCGTATGTCAGAATATATACAGTATATACAGTATATATATATATATATATATCATATCATTACATCCACAAACGTCCTTAACATCTAACACATACACAATAAAGTGTAGGGTTAATAAATGATGAATGATTGCAACTGCCGGGAATCGAACCCGGGACCCACACACAGGACGACAGTGCTCTGCCACTGGGCTGCCAAATGTTATATATATATATATATATATATATATATATACAAAAATACATATATATATATATATATATATATATATATATATATATGTATATATATTTTTTTCAACTACTACCTCTGAGAGCCTGTAAATTCTACCGTTGAACACAGTGAAGCCTGTGAGGTCTCATTCCAGTCTAGGGAGTGAGACATGCGAAGTACCCACCCACGGCTCGAATCAGCCCCATCTCTGAAGTTGCTTCACCTCTGCGTTTCACCGTCTCGCCCCCTAGACTCGGTCCTCGGTCTCAGAACGCCACCTGTTGAGCAATTAACTCACTAGGCATTGCCCCCCCTGTAACATATTTTGAATATGGGAATATTCATATATTGCAATTTAATCAAGGAATAATGAGGGTAATTTTTTGGCATTCCGGTAGGCTTTGTGGTAGTGCACTGAACTAGGTACAGTACAAACTCCATCCCAATAATATCTCCCCATTGACATATCGGGATTCGAACCCGGGTCCATTGGATGGCCCAAACCCACAAGTCTCCCCTCACAGCAGCCAAAATACCCAAGTGTCCCCTCCCAGCACCAGGTTAATTGTTAGAGAAAATTAGGCTATAGCACACCTGTTCCCCCCCTCACCAATCAAAATAAACCCCTGCAATACCCCCCCACTCCCTAGAGGCGGCGCGTATTGGGCAACCAGAACCTCACCTCCTCCAACTCCAGCGAGCCGACATCATCATCACAGCCGCCGTCTAATTGGTCGATCTGGGGGATCCTGTGGCGAATCAGGATGGTTCTCCCATTGTTCTCCTCCCTACCCCCCTTGCCAGAACCACACCGACACCAGAGACCAACGCTTCACGTGCCCTTTTTCCATTTGACACCCCTGTAGCAGAGAGCACTTGGAAAAGTGAATAGGTATTCAAGCCAGGTAGGGGGATATGATCTTAGCCCCCTCTTTGAGATCTGAATGCTTACAGGGTTCTACAGGTGCCCTCTGGCCCGACTTTTTGCATCAATGGCTAATCCCGAGTAAGAAGACCTAGACTGCTCCCTGGCTCTAGGCCCTCGAATGATCTCAAGCTTCTTGGAAAACTATTAGTCCAAGTTATCGCTGTATACTGTATACTATAGTAACGCTCTTATAGTCGAGACCGGGCTTTCAGGTCCCCTTTACCGTAGCTAGATTCATATTCCAGTTGCCTATTAAATACCGCACACACTGTCCTTAACGTTATCTCTTTCACTATAGGTACATTGTCACATGTCCGTCTAACCTCTAGGTTATCGGGTCTCTGTGTAACTATAAGGGAAAAGCTCTGCCATACCTACACTTACACTAGCTCCCAGTTAGAGAATTCCACACACATTGAGTCTAAGTAGGAGTCTCTACCATTATTACGTCTCTGAAGTATGTGTTGTATTGTATATATTAAGTGTATCCTTTCTCTGATATATTGATTACTGTATTTTGGCTTTCACGATTTATGATTTACATTCTAGATGCATTATACCTGAATAAATAAACTCACAAATGCATATCACTTTACCAGTTAAATAAAACTTGTACTACCGGCTTTTGTATCCTCTCAACACCTCCCCCTCGGCAAAACAGAACCTGGGACAGATAGTTTGACTGGGTGGCTACACTCTGCATCGGTATCGGCATGTTACTGGTGGCAGCGATGTCCTGCGAGGCTGGAAATAGTTGGGGAGCTCTTCAGGAGGCGTTAGTTCCAAGTTTTGCCTTGTTCCTAACGTAAAATCAAGTACAGTCACCATGTCAGAGGAAGGATTTAACTCACCTAATGCGGCCCTCTGCCCGGATGCCATGGATATCAACACGTACTTGGAGGTGGCCATCCCCATCAGTTCCATGAATTATCCCAAAACAAGAAGGACCGCCACCTTGCTAGCCAACATAGGATTCCGGACATACGCGCAGTTGTCCGGAATAGTGACCACTGAGACGCCCTTTGAAATTATCAGAGCCCTCGTCACCGCCACTCTCCAACCCCCTCATGGTCGCATTCCTGCAATGCATAACTTATACACCGTGATTTATACCGGCGATTTTGAGGAAACCATAATGCAACTTCGCAGGCATGCTCAAGGGGGCTGATACAGATGCAATCAATAAAGTAGTTTTTTATAGTTTCATATGAATGGTACCCGACAAAGTAAGACAGTATTTTGCCATTTACGAGGTCACCACTCCAGCGGAAGACTTTCAAGCTATCAGGAAACTCCTGTCAGTATCCCCAACCGACAAGACACAACTCGGCGCCATCAGCCTTCTGAAAGTGCTTCCGTTCCCCCTCAGCAACAACCTCTCCAAACCCCCACCCCCCCTCACCCCTCTGACACTCACTCGGTCCCTCACACTTACGCTCAACAGCCATATGATTTTGCCCAAACTCAGCCGTCTGCCTCCCACTCGGTCCCTCAGATATATTCCCAACAACCATACAACTTTTTGCAAAACCCTTCCAATCCCATGACATACCCCCACCCACCAGGAATAACTTGTACAACCCCCACCCGACACCAGGTAATCCTTCGGAATTTTCGCCCAGCCAAGGTAACTGTTCACCCCGTACTTGGCAGGCTTGCGACAGACCACGCCCACAATACCAACCCTTCCAACACTATTTGAATCAGAATGCCAGGGGTACCACCTACCGCGGCCGACAACCACACAGAAACCCCCAACGCGTTGAGGCGGCCAAGCCGGATCAAGATTTTTCCTAATATCCCACTCTGTATTCTCCACCAACACCCATAACTTCCCCCGCACCCTTGTTTTCCAATCCTGCATACTCACCCGCCAAACAATCCTATGATATGGATTTTTAGAAGTGCCCCCGGAATCCTATCAGATTGCTGGGGTTAGTAATACATTGCATAAGCCACCTATCTATCATACACTAAAGCTCAATGGATACTCCGTCTATTTACTAGTAGACACGGGCACCGGCCGGTCTTGTCTCCAAGCCCCTTTTTACAAGCAAATGAGTCACAAGTTGCCCCAAGTTGCCCCAACTAAGGACATCATCTGTAAAATTAGTCAGTGCCGGTAATCATCCCCGGCACGTTAAAGGGGAGACGTACCCTATCACAATCGCTCTCCCACATGGTCTACCGGTAGACTACGTCTTCGTCGTTATCGACTCGTATGATGCTGCATACGACGGTTACCTTGGGCTAGACCTGCTACAAATACTCAATGCACAAATAGACTGTAAGCACCGGCACCTCTGTTTCGATAATCAACCACAGTCCACGCACCTCCTTGCCCAAGACACAACCTCAGCTGCCATTTCGATACCTCCACACCACCAAGCATCGGCACCCATCCATCGCCCCTCCTCCGCGCCCTTGATGTTTTTCCCTGCCTTGCACGTAGCCCCCATTGCCTAACCTCCACCGCTTTGCTACCCCCCTCAGTCAATTGCCTGAAAGTCGATAATATTGGTGACCACCCCATCAGTCTGCCAAAGGGCTTACTGATAGGAGAGTTGGAAACATTTAATGACATTGCACCCTCGTCGTACAAAACCGCTAAGCTCGCCCACGCCCTCGTACTGAAACAAATACGCCCCCATCTCCCCGAGGCACACAAACAAATGTTGAGCGACGTCCTCCTGTCCTTTCAAGACATATTTTCTCAGTCCCCAGAGGATATAGGACACACCACCGTCCTTGATCACCCTATCCACACAGAGGGGCCGCCCATCCGGCAACCCCTGCATCGCAAGAACACCATGTCGTGGTGTAGTGCATTAATAGCTTGGACACTCATTCTGAACGTCGGAGGCTCGAGTCCGGCTGGGAGTATTTGAACATTTATTAGCTCACATGTATTTGTGAGATATATTTGGTATTTATGACTCTCTGTTTGGCTGGGCGAGAATAAAAAATAAATCTTTATAACCCGAGTTGCTTGGGGAATCTTGTAAAAATCTCTATATGGTATCCTGGAATATGGATCCTGCAACTTGTGCATGAATTGAAATACATTCTCCAAGTAGGATTTCCCTTCTCCTTAATATAAATAGGAAAAGGTAAAGATTCCTTCATCATGCCGTGGTGTAGTAGCTTAAAGCTTGGACACTCGTTCTGAATGTCGGAGGTTCGAGTCCGGCTGGGAGTAATTAAGCATTTATTAGTTCACATATGTTTGTGAGATGTACTTGATATTAATGACTCTTGTTTGGTTTGGCGAAAATAATAAACAAAAAATCCCTATAACCCGAGTTGTGTGGGAAATCTTGTAAAACTCCCTGTGTAACATGCATATTATACTCAAATATATATGCAAGACTGCAAGTAAACTAGTCTCAATCACTTAATATGCCATCCTTTGTTCCATCAGCATTATATAAAGGACTAGAATATATAGTATGTATACAGTATGTGTGTATTATACCCCATAATATGTAACCCATTACCCCTTTAGTTAGTCACATATAATCATTACACATTAGATATTCACCAAGCCAATCTCATCATAGAGATATAACTATCTAAAGTGTTTATACCTACAAAGTATAAACAACTTCTGTAAACAATCTCTTCCCAATAGACATGACAAATATGTCAGTTTAAGCAGGTAATGAGATCACAGGATATAAACATTAAACACACAACCCAATACTTGACCTAACTTTGAATGCTGAGTCAACAATCACAGCCTACCTGTAACATGAAGGTAGTTTAATAGATCACTCTTCACCAGCCACTGACAAGGACCAGACACTGCCTTAACCCATACCATACCGTAGGATACAGTAATAAAAGCCCCTGCAGTCCCAAGCACTGTGGCAAAAATGGTAGGAGAGACCACCTTTTCACCTCAAGAGATGGAGCATGACTAGCCCAGTCATATTAGTTAGTTAAAATAGGACTACAGAGGCTATCAACCCTATTGGATTATTAAGCCAGCACACTGTAAGTCAAGAATAATGTCAGGACTGGAGTCTCTCTGCGAAAACTCCAGTCCCTTGTGGCCCAGTCACCCTTCAGCGGGTCTTATATAAGCTGAGAAGTGTTGCCAAACCAGTAGCAGTGCCTGCTCAGGCATATTGGCCCCATATGGGCCAAAAAATATGCATAAAACAGGTTTTTCGCGAATATTTCACGGCCGGAGGCCGATGGCAAGAATTTTTGAAGACGAGCAGTCAGTCGCATCGTCCTACAACTGGGAGAGGGTGTGAGCCGCAGCTCTCTCTCCTCCCCTTTCCTGTACCAACCTGTCCGATCACCATATGGGGTCCATAATCCCAAATGTGTACTACAAATTTCCCCTTCCTATCGAACTTTTTTTTAGCCTCAGAGTTCAGCCTAGACCCTCAGCCATACCCTCCACAGCCCTGCAACCAAATTAATCCAGCTTATGTAATGTATGAGATATGCCTCACTTTTGTTGACCCTTTTTTTTTCACTACTTTTTTTTTTTTTTTTTTATATATGACTTAATATTTACAGTAGTGTAATTTGCTCTTAACATAATATTAAGCATTAATTGTAGTTTATATTGGTAACAAGAAATTTAAAATCCATCAATCAGTTTTCGGGTGAGAGCCGTTTAAAGTGCGGGTCCCCATATGGGGCCTCATTGCTAATTTCGTTACACTTCTGGAACATTACCTGAGCAGGGTTAAACAGTCATGTTACCAACTACAGGGTGTACAGGCAGTTACAAGGAAAGGACATTACTGACGAATATACTCGGGCCTGGGACTGGGGAGTTACTTATCTACTGACAAATATACTTGGGCCTGGGACTGTAAGGGTTAAGCCTACTCCACTCTACTCCACATCACTTAAGACTTGCTGTTACACTTGCTATCTAACCCAGAGACTTAGGTTAACCCCTTTTACCTTAAGTCCATATAACTCACACATAGTTATAACCTTATACAGACTCCAACCATAACCCACTGAAGAATCACATTAACCATTATTTTAAGCTGTTATTATTAAAGTTACATATATAACCAGCTTTATTTTGTCCCTTATTGATATAAAATAAACCCATGAATCAACGCATTCTACACCTGTATGGTATCCTGGAATATGGACCCTGCGACTTGTACATGCATTGAAATACATTCTCCAAGTAGGATTTCTCTTCTAATTTATATATATAGGAAAAGGTAAAGATTCCTTTATCACGCTGTGGTATAGTTGATTAATAGCTTGGACACTCATTCTGAATGTCGGAGGTTCAAATCCGGCAGGGAATATTTAAACATATATTAGCTCACCTGTATTTGTGAGATATACTTGATATATATAACTCTCGTGTTTGGCTGGATGAGAATTAAAATTAAATCTCTATAACTCGAGTTGCGTGGGGAATCTTGTAAAAATCCCTGTATGGTATCCTGGAATATGGATCCTGCAACTTGTGCATTAATTGAAATGCATTCTTCAAGTAGGATTTCCCTTCTCTTTAATATATAATAATAGGAACAAATTAAGATTCCTTTATCATGTCGTGGTGTCAGACGGTCGATTACGGCTGGGAGTATTTAAGCATCCCCCCTTGGGGTATGAGAATAGAATATGCCCCACGTGCCTCCTGCGTGTGTCGTAAAAGGCGACTAAAGAGGTTGGGTCGGTGGGCCATCGACCCTCCACCCGTGAAAAATACTTGCTGCAACGATAAACTAACGAACAGCCTCGGATGTGGATGGACCTAATGTTGACAAACCCCGACCTACCATGGACAGTCTTAGAATAGCGACTTGGAATGTAAGATGGTTGAATGATGTCACAAAAGAGAGAGAGGACCTGGAAGTGTTAGTGAATGCCAGGCTGGATGTATGTGGAATGACTAAGACCAAATGGAGGGGTACAGATGTGAGAGAGTGGGAGTGTGGAAAGGGTGTGTGTGCTGGAGTGAGTGATGGAGCAGCGAAAGAAGGTACAGTCGGTCACCTTTCCGACTGGGCCACCTATGGTAATTTCGTTGGGAGTCTTTCGCTCTGAAATTAGTAAGATCGCTCACTCCCCACACCCTGAATCTGTTGCATATTATGTCCCATAGATGGCGTAGTTAAATTTGCTGGGGGGGGGGGGGGGGAGAGGTATTATTGTGTAGGAAAGGTTGGTTATACAAAACAAACAAACAAAAATAGTTTATTAGCCTTTTGTACAATTTGATCATGGGCGATTTACATATTAATCTTATTTGATATACAGTATTTTACTATCATTTAACTTTTTACAAAGCAGTTTACAAACAGTTACTGGCCATGAATTTTTGTTTATTTGGCCTATGCCTATTAACTCAAGATAATCGTATTCCGAAAGTAAATTAGTTGATGAACTACCGTAGGTATATATATTAAAGCAAATTACTATGTATTCTATGCCATCCAGGAAAATTTGTATGTCTAAAATAAAAAATGAAGCTGGCAACCGTATTTTATGATTGATTGTATTAACGATCTATTGCACAGCTAGATAAGGACTGAAATACTCTGCATCATCAAACTTCCGTTACCTCACTGTAGACGTTTATGCTATTTTGACCTCTTTTGTCTCATGACAGAAAGTTGAAAATGGTATGGCTCAATTCCTCGCCACCCTAACGCCTCTGAAAATGCCACACTTACAGCTGTTCAGGCATGCCAACATGTGTCACGATATCAATATATACCCTCTATCTTTACTGTCCTTAACAATATAATGGTTTTGACCCACCTGCGTTATCTTTCAATGCTAAACAATAACAGGTGCTTGATGTACTTCTTGTGAAGTTGTTTTGATTAGAAACATTTGCAGAATATAACTGTTGGTATGCCTGGAGACAATATATCCTCGTGACTTGCATTGGAAACCATTATTATAGTTATACTAATTAAAATACAAAGGATTACTGTGGTCATTTGATTTGGAGCTTGAATAAATACTCTATTCAAATACATATATATTTATGTTCTTACAACATAGCTTATATGTATATATATATCTGAACTATAATTACTACACTATAACACGCCACAAGCATATGCAAACAAGCAGGCATGCACACACGCACGCATACGCAAACGCACATATTGGCTATTGTTTTGTCCACCCACTATTACATGAGGTGTCACGCAATATATGCTTATGATAAATATCTCAATTGCGTAGAATAAATTTAATACTGTTGCTAAATAATGACTTTGCTAAGTGTTCCATGTTACAACCAAAAATAATTATCTATAAAAAGCATATTCACTCCGATAATGCTTATTGAGGCACACAATATTCTGAGTGTGTGTGTGTGTGTGTGTGTGTGTATGTGTGATTACCAATTATGCCAAGAGTAGTGCTTAGTTGACGTAGTTTGTTTCCGAGGTTAGAGAGTGATGGTCGACCAATGACTATCACTGTTGTCAATTGCATGAGAATATGTTATTAGTTGTCTGAGATTGCACAGCATATAAAAGAAAAGACAATGCTGTATTAGTTTAAATAAATAGTACATTTTAAAAAATAACAAATGTAAGGTAGCTTTCTGAAGTCATAAGAGTAGGCGAAAATCTATACTATATCATTAATTATAGCATATTTATCCCCACGACTTGTGTGACACCAAATGATAATATGGATTTTAAACAGGTTATATATAAATATATATATATATATATGGCGGATTCTGATGAGCAACTGCAGCGGGTAGTCAAAGAGTTTGGTGTGGTTTGTGGAAGGAGGAAACTGTAGGTGAACGTCAATAAAAGTAAAGTAATGGTGTGTAATAGGGGAGAGCATAGGGTGAATCTAGATGTGAGGCTGGATGAGGAAATATTGGAACAAGTAGAGTGTTTTAAATATCTAGGAGGAACGATAAGCAGGAGTGGAGGTATGGAAGTGGAGGTAAAACAGAGAGTGTGTGAAGGATGGAAGGTTTTCGGAGCAATGGGAAGTATGTGGAAGACGAGAAATCTCGGAGTGAAAGTAAAAAGTGCACTGTATCAAGGAATTGTTGTGCCAACAGTGATGTATGGGGCTGAGACATGGGCTCTGAAGAAAAAGGAGAAAAGAGGGCTGGATGTGATGGAGATGAGCTGCTTGAGGAGTATGTGTGGAGTTACTCGTAGAGACAGATTGAGGAATGAAGAGATACGTAGGAGAGTGGGGCAGCAGGAACATTTGTCAGCCAGAGTGGACAGAAGGGTGCTGAGCTGGTATGGTCATGTTGAACGAATGGGAGATGAAAGGCTTACAAAGAGAATATGTGAGTCAGGTACAAGGGGAGATAGAAGGGCAGGAAGACCCCCATTGAGATGGAGAGACTGTGTAAGAAAGGCTTTGGATGATAGCGGAATGACTATAGATCAGGCAGGGGAAGTGGTGGTGGACAGGAGTGAATGGAGAATGCTTGTGAATAGTTGAGTGAACACGTGGTCATTTGGAGTAAGGGGTCGGGCGCAAGTTGGACTAGAGAATAGTCCATCAGGCGCCTGGCCCGGGGAGACGATTAATATGAAGGGTGCGCCTGGAAGTGTGGTGGGAGGGCTTTGGCTCCGCTGCATGTCTGCCTGCCGAGATCGGAACCTCTCCGGGTGGTCGGGGGCCGGGGGAGTGCTGGAGCGACCTTGGTGACCCTGGTCTCTGGGTCTTCTCCTGGGTGACCTGGATGTGTGTGAGTTTGTGCTTTTTATCTGTGTTTATTTGTTGATTTTAGGAGTATTGTTGGTTGTTGGAAGGGACATAATAATTGATATTGGTTCAGGAGTAATTTATCGAGAGGACTTCCCTAAGTGGTTAAGGCCCCATTAATTGCTCTTTCCATTCACATATGCATAGCCTACGTGAGTTGCAGTTGGGATGTGTGTACATGCTTAGATTGCTATGCAGGATTCGAAGTTGCATAATAAATCGTAGGCAGTGTCCACCAACCTTTAACTGTCTTAGTGGTGCGATGTATAAGGTGTTGATTTTCGGTGTGAGCATCCTGGGTTCGAGTCCACGGACTGCCACATGTGTTTGTAAATTTCATTAATCGATTTTAGGAGTATTGTTGGTTGTTGGAAGGAACATAATAATTGATATTGGTTCAGGAGTAATTTATCGAGAGGACTTCCCTAAGTGGTTAAGGCCCCATTAATTGCTCTTTCCATTCACATATGCATAGCCTACGTGAGTTGCAGTTGGGATGTGTGTACATGCTTAGATTGCTATGCAGGATTCGAAGTTGCATAATAAATCGTAGGCAGTGTCCACCAACCTTTAACTGTCTTCGTGGTGCGATGTATAAGGTGTTGATTTTCGGTGTGAGCATCCTGGGTTCGAGTCCACGGACTGCCACATGTGTTTGTAAATTTCATTAATCGATTTTAGGAGTATTGTTGGTTGTTGGAAGGAACATAATAATTGATATTGGTTCAGGAGTAATTTATCGAGAGGACTTCCCTAAGTGGTTAAGGCCCATTAATTGCTCTTTCCATTCACATATGCATAGCCTACGTGAGTTGCAGTTGGGATGTGTGTACATGCTTAGATTGCTATGCAGGATTCGAAGTTGCATAATAAATCGTAGGCAGTGTCCACCAACCTTTAACTGTCTTCGTGGTGCGATGTATAAGGTGTTGATTTTCGGTGTGAGCATCCTGGGTTCGAGTCCACGGACTGCCACATGTGTTTGTAAATTTCATTAATCGATTTTAGGAGTATTGTTGGCTGTTGGAAGGAACATAATAATTGTTTTATGTTGTTTTTGTGTTTTCCCTGTTCTTGCTCTGTCTTGAGTCAGCTACCCCCAAAATGGGGATTGGGCCTGAGCATATAGATAGATAGATAGATAGATATATAGGCCAATAGTAGATGCAAGTTATCAAATATGACAATATTCGATGGCGGTTCACGCAAGTATAATGTGTCTAACACAGAAGAGAAAAAACAATGCCTTATATGGTGATAATGACGTTATATGTGGACTTATTTTACTCCACATCATTATGTGTGTATCTGCTCTTTTGCAACCATATTTACAAGCAGCCTCGTAAGGATCAGTATACTATTGTTGCTTGTTTTCCTTTTTACTTATTTGCTAAACGTGACATGTTGGGTACACTTATACAAATTGTGTCACAATCGTATGATAATAATCAGATTATTTCCTTGGTCTACCATGGGTCACACCTATCAATTACTTTATATAATCCGTGCCCGATCTATAATTATGAAAATGGACTGAAACTTGTATTTTGGTTAATTATGTTGCATTATGCTTATAACCCTGTTAACAATATATTTGTGTTGTGCATAACTTCACATTTTAGCATGATTCGTTGACATTCCTAAATCTCTAGCACAAATATATATGAAGCAAATCGAAATCGCCAGGCTCCACATTGGTGAAATAAGGTTGGTTAATATATGATGGCTACTGTCTGCATAACATGTAATGCTAAATATTTAAATATTCTTCTGAAGTTATATACTTTTAACTATTTTGTATTGGCATATACAATAGATTTAATGATTATGGTAACAATTCATACAATAATTTAATTGTATTAAAGGCTGTACTACAAACTATTATTACATCTAGCAAACTCAAAATGACCACTCACATCCCCCTTTACAGAACGAAGACCCATTCATTCATACAGACTTACACTCATATATCGCTATCGCTCGCCAGGACAAAATCGACACCTAAATGACACAAACAGAAAACTAATGGGGCTAAACTTGAGAAAGAAAGGGGAACAGAAAAACCCCCCATCTCCCCTTAACCTCGTATAATTTAGCCGAGTACTCCTATTGTAAACAGATTAGGTTCTCTGAGATAAGGTACTCGTAGGATAGGTTTAACCCCTTCTGTACCGCGACGTCTTTTTCATTTTATTCTAGCTATATTTAGATGATTTTGTGCAGCTTAAGAAGGATCTGTGGTAGAATAAAGGGTTAATTGAGATAGTTCAAAGCCGCTTAATTGCTAGAGGGCCTTTTTAAGCTGAAAAATATCGTCTAATAGTAGCTAGAAGAAAATAAAAAGACGTCACCGGTACGAAAGGAGTTAAGAAAGACAGTAGAACTATTAACAAAATTATGTAATTTAGGTGGTCGCCACGTTTTAAGGATAAACGGTTTACGGATAAAGGAAAAGGACATATTGATATTAAGGAAAATTACATAGAAACACACAAAATATACGAGAGAATGGAAGTGAATTACTTAATAATGACGAAATACGGTAGAAACTCTTATAACTCTATAACTCTTACATTGAAGGCCTTCGATATATCTAGCGCAATAGAAAAGGTCTCACCGAAGTCCCGAAAGGAGGATGACCAGGAGTTAGTAAGATATGAAAGAAGATCTCCAATAGAACGACCCTTAAGGAAGCCATACTGGCAATCTGAGAGTAGATTATGAGAAGATAAATGCTTAAGAAATTTGGGAAGTAAGAATAGTTTCAAAAACTTTAGAGACACAAGAGATGAGCGCAATTGGACGATAGTTGGAGGGTTGAGAATGGTCACCCTTCTTTGGGACAGGTTGAATGAGAGCGAACTTCCAGCAAGAAGGGAAGACGTTAGAGAAGAGACAGAGACAAAAAAGTTTGCCTAGGCAGGGAGAACAGTTTTTGAGTACAACAGGAGGAACACCATTCGGACCATACACTTTCTATGTACTATGCCCAGAGAGGATAGAAAGTACATCTTTAGAAGAGATTAGGATATTAGGCATAAGTAGGAGAGATGGGGGTGGAGAGGGAGAGGAATAGCACCGGAATCATCCAAGGTGGAGTTTTTAGCGAAAGTGTGAGCAAATAGTTCAGCTTTGTCAGAGGAAGAAGTGATGGTTGTACCATCAGAGTGGCAAAGGGGAGGGAAAAACGAGGAAGAAAAATTGTCGGACAGGTTTTAGGCTAGATGCTAGAAAGCTAGGGAAGAGCTAGAGTTGGATAGTTCAATGCACTTATTATTGATGAAAGAGTGTTTGGCAAGTCGAAGAACAGATTTGGCTTGATTCCGGGCAGAAACATAGGAAGAATGAGATTCTTGAGGTTTAAGGCGTCGGTACCATTTAAATGCTTCCTCCTAATTGCGGACAGCAGTAGAAAAAGCATGAGTAAACCAAGAATTTTTGCACTAGTCAGAGGGAAAGAAAATGGAATGTATGCCTCCATGCCCGATAGGATTACCTCGGTAATTCGTTCAGCACTCTCCGAGGGTCCTCGGCCACAGAAGCAAAATTAATTCCATGGGAATTCAAAGAAGCACTGCCAGAGAGCCTCCCAGTCGTCAGCGACAAAGTGCCACAAGCGCCGCCTGCTAAGAGGATCAGGTGGCCGTACTGGAGAGATAGGACAGATGACAGAGATAAGATTATGGTCGGAGGAGCCCAAAGGAGAGAAGAGATCGACAGTATAAGAAGAAGGGTTAGAAGTTAGAAACAAGTCAAGAATGTTGGGCCAATCTCCGAGGCGATCCGGGATACGGATAGGTTGGTGAACCAACTGCTCTAGGTCATTTAGGATAGAAAAGACGTAGGCTTGTTCACCAAGCTGGTCAGTAGAATTAGAGGAGAGCCATTGGTGGTGATGAACGTTGAAATCTCCTAAAATGGAGATTCAAAGAAAGGAGGAATGGCTAGAATATGTTCCACTTTAGAGTTTAGATAATCAAACAATTTGGGAAAGTCGGTAGAGTTAGGGGAAAGACAGATATCACATAAATATTTAATATGAGAATGACAGGAAAGATTGAGCCAAAACGTGGAGAATTCAGAGGAGCCAAAATCGGAAATAAGAGAGCAAGTGTGTTTGTTGTGCACGTATGCACAACATCTGCCTTTGGCTTTGAAACTAGGATAGAGAAAGTAGGAGGATACAGAGAAGGGGCTGATGGCAGTTGCTTCAGACACCTGAGTTTCACACCCACTAAATGTGTCAGCCTTGGCCGGGATCGAACCCAGGTCAAGCAGAATCACATGTGAGCGTGCTTGCCACTCGATCGCCGTGGCTCCAGTGCTGAATGAAATTATCAAGCACTAGTCTCGATAAAATGTATGATTGCAGCCAAAACAATAAGGGTGAACCATGGTCGGGAGGTTCATGGTCGATGTATGAATTATTAACACGGATATTTTATGCGATTGTTGTTACAGGAATGAATGGAGGAGGTTTGTTAGGAAGAACATGTGAAGGTATTTGTAACCTTTTTATTGACAAACCTGGAAGGTCATCATCCCCGATGTTGTGAAGAGACTTTGTTGTGGAAGTGTATATCATCTGAGGTGAAGTCAATGCTATTTAGGCCTGGTGAATGTTAAGATACTTGCTTTGGAAGGTGTTTATTGTATTAATTTTCTCCCGGTCATCATTGTTCCCTTTCTAATGTCCCTTCCTAATCCTCCCCATTTATTTAACGGGAATGAAGGGTTGGCTATTGACTGTCTGACTGCCTGTTACACTTTCTGTGGTATCATTAGCATGACCAGGTGCTGTCTGTTATATACTAATGACTATACTGTTTCAGCGACCAGGTAGATGTCAATAGTTCCATCTGATTGACTTGTGCGACCGTGATTATTTAAACCTTTAAGAATTAATAATTACTAAAGGACCAGACATTGAACACTATCGCATGAGCTAATCAGGTAGACTTATTGACATCTCACCTCAGCGTCGCTGAAACAGAGTATAGTGTTCCAGCAGCCCACATAATGGACACATTAACAAAACCCAACAGGGTTTTACAAACTAATGGTCCTCGGAGTCACCGTCCTACAGATATTATCTGCCATCACTCACAGTGGTTACAGGAGAATTCGCCCCAAAACCAAGTCGCCCCGCTCTTGAACAACGAGTTCGCCCCGTTTATACGCTCCACCCCCCCCCCCCCCCCCCCCACCCCCCACCACTCCTGGAGCTTACCACTTATTTCCTTCCCTCCCCCAACCCCTGAGGTCTTATGTAGTAAAAACTGATGCAAAGAAGGAATTGAGGACATTACTCATTTGTACTCATTTGTTAGGTTAGGTTAGGTTAGGGTTAGGTTATTTTAGGTTAGGTTAGGTTAGGTTAGGGTAAAGTTAGGTTAGGTTAGGTTTGGTTTGGTTAGGTTGATAGATGAATAGAGGGGGAATTCTTCAGTATCCCTTTAGGGTGGAGGGGGGACATTAACGGGGCGAACTCGCGGCGGGGCTACTTCTCAAAGCGGGGCGAACTCGTGTCGGGGCGAATTCTCCAGTATTCCTCACAGTGCACTTGGTTTATGGTTGCGCATATAGTTATTAATGATTATATAGGGTGACAGTCTCTTATCTAACTTATACATTTTACTGCACATAATATATAGTTACCCTTGCATAGACTTAATCATGATATATTTAACGTTAACATAGTTATATCGGCATTTAACCTCCCCCCCCCCCCCCCCCCCGCACACACACACACTTACACACATACAGCTGCCACGTGGAATTGTGATATAATTAGGGTCTCTTCAGGCCTAGCGTGGTTGCTAAATTTCAGTAAATCTTAAATAGTTCCTACGCATGTTTTTCTCTTCCAGAAGCCAATAGGTATAAATCATAACGTGATTGGTTGTTAAAATATCAGTGGATATATCTTTTTCGTGAGCTACCCTGGCACCCTGTAACGCGCTGAGTTAGTTGCGAAAGATAACAATTGGTAGAAAGTGTGGTCCCTGTGACTCTCCTGCCAAACCACTATTCCTACAGAGAGAGAGAGAGAGATGGCTAGAGCCATAACATATACTGATATGCGCGTGCATGCAGTGAAACATTAGTGTTTATCGAAACACAAGTGTGTGTGTGTGTGTGTCTTTGAAAGATCATATTAGCATTGTTTATTAAAAAGTTTCCCAGAGGTTGTAAGCGTATCAGATATTGTTCGCATATGAAAAATGACTCTGAAAGGGTGCAGTCAAAGGCATGTAATTTTGGTATGGGAATTTCACTAATGATGTCGAGACTCGTAAGTAACTCGACAGTTTAGGTTAAGTAAACTTACTGGAAGTTCAAATTAGGCGCCAGTATTTGGCTAAGATAGATAAGCTTGGCAAGGAGGCCTCAGAGAAAGAAGAACCTGATCATATTCTTGAACTGTCATTGAAACAAATGAGAACTATAATTAAAAAGACACAAGAAGAAAGAGTGGATGAAGACAGAGCTAGACATCATAATACCAGCCGATCTATAAACTACTACAATAAAGTAGCATTTACGACCAAATACACCTATGGTAAACGTACAACGAGTAGGTGGGTAGACTCAGTACATGCAAGAATAAGGCTTGGCTATTGTTATCCATGGCAGCTGAATTGGCAGGTAGAAGAAGAGCACAAGCAATGTAGGGTTTGC
The DNA here is from genome assembly GCA_032716605.1 of Paralithodes platypus. NCBI lineage: Eukaryota > Metazoa > Arthropoda > Malacostraca > Decapoda > Lithodidae > Paralithodes > Paralithodes platypus. Next base: position 12,095,336 of record CM064531.1, read on the forward strand.
AGAGCTCCCAACAAACACTCTCTCGAGCACTATATCTTGGAATGCCCAATGATTAGGGAATACAGGAATAATCAGTTAACCACAATTGAGGATCAAGCAATATACATGCTAAAGAATAACGTAATCAATAACATACTAAAAAAACACAAGAACTTTACCCCCCCACAATAATATGTACTGTAAACATGAAACATGAACCTTATAAGTATGCACCCCTTGCCCTCCACACATCTCTTCTTTCTTACAAGGTCACACTTAAACCCTTTGTAACGCCCTCTACACGATTTCATATTTTCATTGATCATGTCACACTTATAATACCAGTCAGTATTTCTTTACTTACCACTGCTATTCTCATTTAATAGATTGATAATGTACAGTATATACATATCCCTCTGAGCCTCTAACACAGCTTTTATTTAAATAATCTGTTAAGTGCCAATTCATATCCTTTTGCAAGCCAATATACATGACCCTTGCATATGTAAGCAACATAATTGTCCTCAATATTCTTTGCTAATGGTTTGATCTACAATTAAGTACCTTCGGATATGCGGCATATCCATCCCGGAGGACTACTAGTATCTTCCTTCTGAATATTGTTTTGCTACTAAACTTAATTGAATCTTGATCTTTGCACGTATACAGTTTCCTTCCTTACTTATTGATATGTTGTGTCAGGTACGATGAAGCGATACTGCTGATATCTGTAGACTTGCGTTGAAATTCAAACTTTCCCTTTTAATTTTTTTTTTTTTTTTTTTTTTTTTTTTTTTTACTACCATATTAATTTTATCTTCAGTACTATGGCTGGCCTTAAACAACTTATTTATATGTAGTATGTCCCACCCTCCCCAACACATACACACACACACACCTCCCCTCTCACACTTTCCTCCTCCCTAGAGTACCTTACCTCCTCCTCCCCCCCCCCCCCTACTCCTCCTCCTCTCCCACCCATTCCTCTACCTCCTACAGTTGACCTCTGACCTTTGATGGGTAAACAGTGGCCGCTCCGCTCTGATCTAGTTTACGACCACAGTGACTTTGTGGGGTAGTGAACTTGTGGGGATTTTTCCCACGGTTCCCTCACCACCCATAAACCTCATACCCACACAGAGGAGGATTACCACCATTCTAGTGAAGAAACTGTGAGTGAGATGGTGACGAGAACCACACCGGCACCGAGGATATGGAGCAGGAGGGTTACACGTTGGTGGAGAAGAAACGCAAGAAACATAGTGGAGAGAAACGAGGAAACCAAGACAGGAGTAGTGACAAAGAAGATGACGGCAGGGACGAGAACAGAAAGAAGAATAAGCATGACGAAATGGACAACATTGAACAAGAGCGAAGGAACCCAGGGGTAGACGAACAAGTCCAGGGGAGACGCCCCCGACTACATTTCCCCATTGACTCCATACTTACATACCAACAAAAAGTGCTATGGACTGTGGAACTTGGCAGGGAACACAGAAGTTTTCAGCCACTCCTTAAGGACGGAAAGTACCGACCATATATAACTGTCGCCAATGAAGAAGCTGTGAAGCATTTAACCACCACAGGCTACCAGCAAACAATTATGGAAGTACCCAACGATACTGAGAAGACGACCAAAATAATTATATTTAAATACCCTGTTTGGCTAGATCCTGACTTCCTCCTAGACAACGACAAAATACTGTGGGTGGACAGAAACAAGTTGCGAGGGAAAGAGCGATGCCAAGCAGTTGCCCTGATAAAAGGTGAGGCGCCTGAAAGGATTTTTGTCACTGGTATCGGTTATCGATACGTGGCACCTTTCATAGAAGAAGAAAAGATGTGTCTAAATTGTTCAAGGTGGCGGCACCCTACCTGGAGTTGCCAACTTGATACACGGTGCCGTTTCTGTGGTGGTGGTCACCTGTCCACACTATGTGGGGATAAAATCCGTGCAGGGGTAAGAGTGGAGCCGCGCTGCTGCAACTGTGGGGGAAACCACAATGCTAATTCCATGATTTGCCCCAGGCGACCAGCATTGCAGAGACATAGATGGATACACCAGCGACCAGACGAGGAACGAAGAACGACATCAACCATACGCCCTGAAACAACAACAACAACAAGCCGCGTGGTGCCCTACCCACCACTGCCCAGCAATGCGCCGCCTTCTACACCTGGTCAAGCTGGGAGGGAAAAGGCGGCAAAGGAGGGGGGACGCGCTGGGGTTAACAGGTGGTCATTGGGGAGGCCGGCACTCCCAAATGAGCCCCAGGACACCCACAGGATGGGGAATCAACCCCACCTGCACTCCACAACACACACAGGGACCCTAGCAGAAAACAACGCAGAGGAAAGTGAAGAGCATGGGGACGGATTAATGAATAAGGAGGATAGGATTTTTCAGTATTTACATGAATTTGGAAAGAAAATAGAAGCACTAGAAAAGAGGGTAGACCTTATTAGTAACATTGTGAGAAAAACCATTGTACCAAATACCAAAGATGTTAATACAGGGGACAAAAATACAGGTGGTAGTGTAACCAGTAACCCAGATAATACAGCTCTGGTAATGAGTAGTGAGAATAGTGCTAAGAGCTCAGAAAACAAAAAATCAGGGGGTAATGTAAATTGCATATTTAAGATTAAAGGAAAAGAAAAACCCTTAAGACTCACAAGTTACTGACAAATGGGTTGGTAGGGCTGGAAGATATCCTAGGTAAATGTGATGATGAAAAGAAAAAAGAAAATCTATTTACAGAATGGCTCGCCCTCCACAAAATAATGGACAAGGTAATGGGGGGAATAGCGGGTCTGTCTGTTTCGGCAATGGAGAAAGACAAGAACAACGGATAATAAAACTGAAAATAAAATCCTGGAAAGTGAATGGCCTGAAAAATGAAACTACTGATATTCACTATAATTATTATTATTATACTTATTGTTTTAAATTGTACTTGTATTACCTTATTGATGTAGCCTACTATAATTGTCTAGCTACTATCTACAATTTACAAGTCGCCAAAATGTAGGTAGCTTGGTGTATCCATGGGTATAATTAAAAAGTAATAAATGAGTTTGCCCGAAGGGTGTGAAATCTGCTAAGTGACCCCAGGTGGGCTGGAGGGCGGTCCGGTTTCCTCGTTAAGAGGAAATCTGGCCGTTTTCCGGCCCACTGGGGATTGGCAGGGATTTACTACCAGCCCTTGTCTCCTAAACACAGGATGTCATATACAGTAATTGTTTTGTTTTTTTGTATGTATGTATGTAGGGTAAATATTGATTTGTATATATATATATTACAATATAGACTGGGGGGAAGAAAGTCCAATAATCTTCACCCTTTTGAGTCTCCGTGTATAATACATACCTGTATGCAACATTTGTATATCCTGTATTTATACCAACTTAATAAAATACTCAAACCAAATAAAAAATCTACCTCCTACAAAACCCCTAACCATACTGCTGTATTGTCCTCAATATTCTCGGCTAATGGCTTGATGTACAAGTACCTCCGGATATGCGGCACTGTCCCTCCCGGAGGATCACTTGCACCTTCCCTCCGAATATTATTTTATGGAAATAAAATAATTTGAATCTGAATCTGAATCTGTATGGCTGTGTGTTTTGGGTGCTGGGGCAACGCCTTCTCTATACATAATTATGTATAGAGAAGGCATTGGCTGGGGTCTGGTGACTGGGTCACGACGGGTAGGGTCCCTCTAGGATGTTTAAGGAGGGATTAACACGGTCGGGGCTCAGTTGGGGGTCTTGTGGGACAGCATGCGTGTTTAAAAACAAAAAACAATCTGATCAAGGTCTATAACGGGGACTCATGTATTTTAGATACCGGTATGTCTTTATTATAATACTGTATATACTAAACTTAGGTAGTGTTAAAAATGATCTTCAATATCAATGTATTACTCATCTAACTATATATGTAATGACATAGTTTAAGCTAGAAATAGGGTGAAGATTGCGTATGCACCTTCGCCCTTTTGAGATAATGTAACTATGATACTTGTGTAACATTTGTACTTTTCTCAATAAAACAATCAAATCAAATCAAATCAAAACCCCCCTCCCTCTCTCCCATAACCACACACCCTACTAAATATTATATTACTATCGGCATGTAAACTTCTCCACTGGTCATATTGCGCTAACTATCCCCTCAATAACCATTATTGTAATAAGAATTTGAACCATGTAACTCATCTTTGTAAAATATTTGTATTACTATAATTCCATTATAACTTCGGTAGTTGGTAATATTAGTCACATTATGTATGTGACTCTTGTATTCAGCTAACTATGACCTCAATAACCGTTGATGTAATGAAGAATGTGAAGTGTCCCTCATATGATTGTAATATATTTGTCGTACTATTATAGCATAATAATTTATGTAGTTCGAAATATTAGTCACATCATGTATGTAATAATTGTATTCAGCTAACTATGATCTCAATAACCATTGATGTAAGAAAACATGAATGGTCTCCTCATATGATTGCACTAGTTTTGTAGTGCTATTATTTACCTGTCAATTAATAATTCAGTCACATTTTTTTTTTTTCATGAGCACGTATATACAGCACATGTGGCAATCAAATGAGGAAACTATAATAACACCAGACGACGATACTGTTGTTACAGTAGAATAATGGCTCTTTGAGCAGTATGTATTGCCTTAGCAGTGGTTGTCCCCTTATTATTATTATTATTTTATTATTATTATTGAAATACCACAGGAACGAAAATTCCTGGGAGCGAAACTTCCACCCCCAACGAGATCCCTCTCTTTCTACCACCTCCCTCCACATGTTACACGTCTCGTTAATCACAGTCTTCTAATATACAAATCACATTTCCTTACCCCCTGACATTCTTGAAATACCCACTAAGTATATTCAATAAGACACCAACCATGCAGACTATAATACGTTCGTTGTGTATGGGTACGAGGCGATCTCAAGACACCTTAGCTCCCAGTGCACAACGAACCGGATCATGATTATGTCCGCCTGTATTTAATTATGTATTATGTTGATTTATACCATTGCCTATTTTTGTAATAATTGTATTCAGCTAACTATGATCTCAATAACCATTGATGTAATGAAAATATGAATAGTCTCCTCATACGATTGCACTAGTTCTGTAGTGCTAGTATTTACAACCTGTCAATTAATAATTCAGTCACTACAAGCTTGCTTGTTTGCTTTTTTTTTTTTTTTTTTTTTTTTTTTTTCATACAGACCATTTGACAATTAAATGAGGAAACTATAATAACACATCTGAATAATGCCAACCTGACTTATAAACACAAATATGAATGTAACCAGACGACGATGCTGTTGTTTCAGTGGAATAATGGCTCTTTGAGCAGTATGTATCGCCTTACTAGTGGTTGTCCCCTCACAGGATGGGGGGCGCTGCTCAATAAACTCGCCCCTCGGGGCAAAATCAAATATATCTATATAAAAGATATATACTATTTCGTATTAGGTTTATATGGGTTTATTATCCATAAATATATCGGGTTATCACTATAATCAATCCGGTATATCCTTTTAGTTAGTTAAATGACGTATTGGTGGAATATAACTGCGCATGTGTCATTCTCAGAACTGGCGGGTTCATCGCCACAAACCTCAGAATCGCTTTCGCTACGACCTCAAGAACATCTCCTTCTAGCCGCTCCAATACAACCACCTGTTTCCTGCTAAGTCATCCTAATTCTTATATCTAAGTGGCCACTATATCTTCTATCTATTCCTACCACTATCATTGAGCTATCTATCCCTATCAACCAATAAAAGTAAGTTAACTCTTATGAGTTTATAGGTAAATTCCGCTTTGTTTACTATCTAATTCTCACAATATGGTCCTTCGATACCTCTGACTTTGCCTTATGCTGCATTTTCTTCTTTGTGTTTTCTTTCTTCTGCTTTCCTATTGTCTGATATTTCCTAGCTATTCCTTCTTTCTGTTCCCTATTTCCGCTTCCCTGGTGTCCCCTTTAGGTTTGTAGGCTGGTGTTAATTGTCTGTGGCCTAATTTCCGCCGGGTCCCGCTTATTTTGCCCGACCATATGAGCCGCCTTACCTTTACCTTTGGATACCTTTGGATGTGTTCGCCGCTCCTCTAGCGGCACCAAGGAGCGCGACGCCCCTCGTTATGGGTGGTGATTTGGTGCAGTATACTGTTTGAAGCGACAGCTCGCTCCCTTGCGAGGATGGGCTCGTCTGGCACTTTTTGCAGTTCGACATCTAGGGCTCTCTTGAAGTTGTCTAACGAGATGTCCCTCATGTCTCTTACTCGCCGTGGGAGTATGTTGAAGAGACGTGGGCCTCTGTGTGATAACCAGCCCTCTCGCAGAGAGCCCATAGCACCCCTGTTATTCATCCGGGGGATTTCGCATTCCCAGCCTCTCCTATCACTGAATTTCATGACTATCGGAGTATGTAGGTTTGGTACTAAACCCTCTGCGATTTTCCATGTGTATATTATTAGGTAACGTTCTCTTCTACGTTCCAGTGAGTACAGATTCAGTGCTCTTAAACGCTCCCAATAGTGTAGATGTTTTATCGAACTTATATGCGAAGTGAAATTTCTTTGTACACTCTCTACGTCATTTATTTCACCTGCTTTGTATGGGGATGTTAATACGCTACAGTATTCAAGCCGCGGTAGCACTAGAGATTTGAAGAGCGTTATCATAGGCAATTCACCGCGTGTTTTAAAGGTACGCAGAATCCAACCCGTTAGACGTTTCGCAGCCGCCACTTTGACCTGGTTATGTACTTTGAAACCCATATTTTCAGACATTAATACCCCAAGGTCTTTCACACTGTCTTTCCGTTCTATTATGTGGTTAGATTCTGTTAAGTAATTTGTAATTTCTTTAACACCATTATTATCTCCGTACCGTATTAATTGGAATTTTTCCTCATTGAATTGCATGTTGTTTTCCCTGGTCCACTGGAACACTACATTCATGTCTTCCTGCAGTCGGCCCGTGTCCTCTTGTGTGTTTACTATCTTGCTTAATTTTGTGTCATCAGCAAAAGACGACACCGTACTGTGTCTGGTGTTGGTATCTATGTCGCAAATTAGTATGAGGAACAGAAGGGGCGCTAGCACTGTTCCTTGGGGCACTGAGCTTTTAACATCCGAAGGCTCAGAAGTGACTTGGTTTACTGCTACCGATTGTTTTCGGTTTACGAGGAAATTGTATATCCACCGTCCGATTTTCCCAGTTATACCTTTTGCTTTCAGTTTGTGGGCTATTATACCATGGTCACATTTATCAAATGCCTTAGCAAAATCGGTGTAAATGACATCCACGTTTTTCTTTTCTTCTAGCGCTTTAAGAATTTTGTCATAGTGTTCCAAAATTTGTGAGAGACATGATCTTCCCGCTCTGAACCCATGTTGACCGGTGTTGTGTAGTTCATTTGCCTCCATGAATGTTGAAATTTTGCTTCGCAGGACTCGCTCGAAAACTTTAATGATGTGAGAGGTTAGAGCTACCGGGCGGTAGTTTTTTGGTAGTGCTTTACTCCCTCCTTTATGCAGTGGGGCAATTATTGCGTTTTTCAAGCTATCTGGTATGTCACCAGTGTCTAGACTCCTTCTCCACATTATAGCCAGGGGTTTTGAGAGGTTTTCCTTACATTTTTTCATTAGGATCGAATTCCATGAGTCCGGGACTGGTGCCGAGTGGGATGGCATGTTGGAAATGGCCTCTTCTATGTCTTTTGGACCGAAATCAATATCCAGCATCTGAGGGGTTTCCGTGGGGGAGGTTTCCATGAAAAATATATTTTGGTCTCTGATGACTTTTGTTTCATCAGGCTCACTGAATGCCATTTCATACTGCCTGCTTAAGAGTTCGCTCATTTCCTTTTGTCCCCTGTGAAAGAGCCGTCCCCTTTGCTCAGTGGGCCGATGTTTGATGTTGTTTTAGCCTTTTGTTTGGCATATGAAAAGAAGTATTTGGAATTTTCCTTTATACCTGCAATAGCTTTCCTCTCCTCTTCCATATGTTGTAGTTCATATGATATTCTTAGCCTTTGTTCAATTTCCACAATTTCTCTATCTATTTCGACCTTTTGCCTATCCTGTAGATTTTGATGTGTGCGTCTTTGTGTGAGTAATTTTCTTCTTCTGTACAACCTCCTCCTTTCCCGATCTTGTTTGCTTCTTCGTTTTGTTTGTCTTGCAGGTAAATGGTGGCTACAGATTTGGGTCATGGTTTCTGTTATTAAGACTAGACATTCTGCTGGTGTCAGGTTATCCATTAAATCTTCCCAGTCTATTTCCTCCATTTCTTGATTTACCTCTTCCCACCTAATGTTTTTGTTATTGAAGTTAAATTTACTGAAGGGGCCGGTTTTTGTTCTCGATTCTGAGGTTGTCTGTACACTTTCTAAGGTTGTTTTGATCTCAATTAATTTATGATCTGAGTATGTTGTGTCCGATATGTTAATGCTGTGTACTAGAGAGTCGTTGTTAGTGAAGACCAGGTCTAAGATATTGTTTTCCTGTGTGGGTTCAGCAATATGTTGGGTAAGACTAAAAAAATCACAAAGTTCAAAAAGCTCTCTCGTATTAGTATTTGCTTCTCCGGTGTTATTTGCCACTAACTGGTTTTCTAGTTGTCTCCATTTAATGTTTGGTAGGTTAAAGTCTCCTAGCCATATAATATTTGGTGTTGGGTTCCCCAGGGTTTCCACTTCTGATTTTATTTTGTTGAGCTGGGTTTTGAATTCTTCTCGGGATGAGTCTGGAGGCCTGTATGTAACAATAACTGCTAAATTTAGGGATTCTATTTTAACTCCAAGTATTTCCACCACTTCATTACTGTTATTTAGGAATTCAGTACATATCAGTGAGTCATGTATGTACAAGGCTACACCTCCATGTGATCTATGCGTTCTGTCCGCCCTATGTAGGTTGTAACCAGGAATCCATACCTCACTATCTTCCTGATCTTTAATGTGAGTTTCTGTGAGAGCCGCAAATATAGCGTTTCCTTCTTCTAGCAGGCCCCTAATAAATGGTACTTTGTTCGTGGTTCTATTTTTTAGGCCTTGGATATTTGCAAGCAAGATTGGGGAGGGATTGTTTGGAGTACTATGTGTACCTAATAGTCTTCGGGATGTATTGGCCACTCTTGGGAGGCCAGGAGGTGCTCGAGGTGTTCTATGTGCTCTTCCATCTCCCTCAGTCTCTTCATCTTCATCTGCCCTTTCCCTCCTTGCCTTTTTCCTCTGTCTCATCCTCGCATAGCTAGAGAGTTTTTTGGGCTACCATTCGTGTTAGGTCTAGCATATCTCCAAGTCCCTTTAATATGAAAAGCTGGGCATGTCATATTGTAGCAGGTCTTGTTCTCAAGTGATGTCTTGCAAAGGGATGGGTGGTGGTATTTTCAGGTTTTACCAAATCTACATTTTCCATGACTGGTTATGTTGTTGCAAATTTTGGGATGAGCAAATCTACATGAATTCCCATTATATTCACCCTTTTGACCAAAGTAGCACCTTCTTTCCAGATAATATCTGCACACTGGTGTAGACAACCCCAGTAGGTGTGGCTGGGGCTGCAAGGGGTTATATGGTGAGCTAAGTGTGGTTGTGGGTGATAGTGGGCTTGGTGTATGGGTGGGTGAGGCCTGCAGGGGGGTGGAGTTACGGGTCGGGTCGGTTGTAGGTGGGCAGGTGGCAGTGGTGAGGGGGGAGACGATGTGGTAGGGGAGCCTGATATGGGGGCTAGTTGCATCCTACGTTCATCCTGCAATTTTATTTGATCAACAGCAGTAGGGTGGTCAATGGCCATAGATGGGATTAATGTGGGTGTTTTCTGGGTCTGGGGAGGTGTGGGGAGATGTGCGACAGGGTTTGTGTATATGTAGGGTGCGAAAGGTTGTTGTTCGGCAGGCGATGTGTGTTGATGTGCAGGAGGCAATGTGGGCATTATCATGGGAAGGTGTGCGTGTGTGGGTTGTGATATTTGTATGGGACCTGAGGCCCCAATAGTTCCCCATTTTCTGTGAAAGGTAGCTATGTCTTGGCTATATTTCCGTCTATCTTGTACTTCTGTATTTTCTACAGTCTGTATGACTTGCCATGTGATATCGAAACAACTCTCGCAGAAATGGAGGTTCTTCCCTCTTGTATTGCACGCCTCATTTATTGGTGTCAATCCTATGCAAATCCAGTGATATGGTTGCTTGCATATCCGACATGCGGTGCCTTCATGGATGTGTATATTCATCTTACAACTCGTACAGTTGTTTCTGGTAATTTTTTTTTTTTCCATCCGCCCTTACATGGGAGAGAGAGAGAGATTTGATTTTGCCCCGAGGGGCGAGTTTATTGAGCAGCGCCCCCCATCCTGTGAGGGGACAACCACTAGTAAGGCGATACATACTGCTCAAAGAGCCATTATTCCACTGAAACAACAGCATCGTCGTCTGGTTACATTCATATTTGTGTTTATAAGTCAGGTTGGCATTATTCAGATGTGTTATTATAGTTTCCTCATTTAATTGTCACATGGTCTGTATAAAAAAAAAAAAAAAAAAAAAAAAAAAAAGCAAGCAAGCTTGTAGTGACTGAATTATTAATTGACAGGTTGTAAATACTAGCACTACAGAACTAGTGCAATCGTATGAGGAGACTATTACACTGGGAGCTAAGGTGTCTTGAGATCGCCTCGTACCCATACACAACGAACGTATTATAGTCTGCATGGTTGGTATCTAATTGAATATACTTAGTGGGTATTTCAAGAATGTCAGGGGGTAAGGAAATGTGATTTGTATATTAGAAGACTGTGATTAACGAGACGTGTAACATGTGGAGGGAGATGATAGAAAGAGAGGGATCTCGTTGGGGGTGGAAGTTTCGCTCCCAGGAATTTTCGTTCCTGTGGTATTTCAATAATAATAATAAAATAATAATAATAATAAGGGGCCAACCACTGGTAAGGCAATACATACTGCTCAAAGAGCCATTATTCTACTGTAACAACAGTATCGTCGTCTGGTGTTATTATAGTTTCCTCATTTGATTGCCACATATGCTGTATATACGTGCTCATGAAAAAAATAAATAAAAAAATAAATAAAAAGTGACTGAATTATTAATTAACAGGTAAATAATAGCACTACACAACTAGTGCAATCATATGAGGAGGCCATTCATGTTTTCTTACATCAATGGTTATTGAGATCATAGGTAGCTGAATACAATTATTACATACAAGATGTGACTAATATTTCGAACTACATTAATTATTATGCAATAATAGTACGACAAATATATTACAATCATATGAGGGACACTTCACATTCTTCATTACATCAACGGTTATTGAGGTCATAGTTAGCTGAATACAAGAGTCACATACATAATGTGACTAATATTACCAACTACCGAAGTTATAATGGAATTATAGTAATACAAATATTTTACAAAGATGAGTTACATGGTTCAAATTCTTATTACAATAATGGTTATTGAGGGGATAGTTAGCGCAATATGACCAGTGGAGAAGTTTACATGCCGATAGTAATATAATATTTAGTAGGGTGTGTGGTTATGGGAGAGAGGGAGGGGGGTTGTAGGAGGTAGAGGAATGGGTGGGAGAGGAGGAGGAGTAGGGGGGGGGGGGGGGAGGAGGAGGAGGTAAGGTACTCCAGGGAGGAGGAAAGTGTGAGAGGGGAGGTGTGTGTGTGTGTATGTCCCTTCTTAAACATCCTAGAGGGACCCTACCCGTCGTGACCCAGTCACCAGACTCCAGCCAATGCCTTCTCTATACATAATTATGTATAGAGAAGGCATTGCCCCAGCACCCATAACACACAGCCACACAGATTCAGATTCATATTCAAATTATTTTATTTCCATAAAATAATATTCGGAGGGAAGGTGCAAGTGGTCCACCGGGAGGGACAGTGCCGCATATCCGGAGGTACTTGTACATAAAGCCATTAGCCGAGAATATTGAGGACAATACAGCAGTATGGTTAGGGGTTTTGTAGGAGGTAGAGGAATGGGTGGGAGAGGAGGAGGAGTAGGGGGGGGGGGGGGAGGAGGAGGAGGTAAGGTACTCCAGGGAGGAGGAAAGTGTGAGAGGGGAGGTGTGTGTGTGTGTGTGTATGTGTTGGGGAGAGTGGGACATACTACATATAAATAAGTTGTTTAAGGCCAGCGATAGTACTGAAGATAAATATGGTAGTACACAAAAGAAAAAACAAAAAAAAATCTTAAAAGGGAAAGTTTGAATTTCAACGCAAGTCTACAGATATCGGCAGTATCGCTTCATCGTACCTGACACAACACATCAATAAGTAGGGAAGGAAACTGTATACGTGCAAAGATCAAGATTCAATTAAGTTTAGTAGCAAAACAATATTCAGAAGGAAGATACTAGTAGTCCTCCGGGATGGATATGCCGCATATCCGAAGGTACTTAATTGTAGATCAAACCATTAGCAAAGAATATTGAGGACAATTATGTTGCTTACATATGCAAGGGTCATGTATATTGGCTTGCAAAAGGATATGAATTGGCACTTAACAGATTATTTAAATAAAAGCTGTGTTAGAGGCTCAGAGGGATATGTACAGTATATATTGTACATTGTCAATCTATTAAATGAGAATTGCAGTGATAAGTAAAGAAATACTGACTGATATTATAAGTGTGACATGATCAATGAAAATATGAAATCGTGTAGAGAGCGTTACAAAGGGTTTAAGTGTGACCTTGTAAGAAAGAAGAGATGTGTGGAGGGCAAGGGGTGCATACTTATAAGGTTCATGTTTCATGTTTACAGTACATATTATTGTGGGGGGGCAAAGTTCTTGTGTTTTTTTAGTATGTTATTGATTACGTTATTCTTTAGCATGTATATTGCTTGATCCTCAATTGTGGTTAACTGATTATTCCTGTATTCCCTAATCATTGGGCATTCCAAGATATAGTGCTCGAGAGAGTGTTTGTTGGGAGCTCTGCAAACCCTACATTGCCTGTGCTCTTCTTCTACCTGCCAATTCAGCTGCCATGGATAACAATAGCCAAGCCTTATTCTTGCATGTACTGAGTCTACCCACCTACTCGTTGTACGTTTACCATAGGTGTATTTGGTCGTAAATGCTACTTTATTGTAGTAGTTATAGATCGGCTGGTATTATGATGTCTAGCTCTGTCTTCATCCACTCTTTCTTCTTGTGTCTTTTTAATTATAGTTCTCATTTGTTTCAATGACAGTTCAAGAATATGATCAGGTTCTTCTTTCTCTGAGGCCTCCTTGGCAAGCTTATCTGCCCTTTCATTGCCTGGGATGCCTACATGTGAAGGAATCCAGGCAAATTTGACCCCTAGCCCCTTCTCCCCTACACATTTTATCCCCCGTCTGATATCTTGTACAAGGAAAGGATAGGTGGGTTGGGGGCTAGAGATAGCTTCCAAGGCCGCCCTGCTGTCAGATAGGATAAGAATATTCTTTCCCCTTCGAAAGATACTCCCAATTCCCATCGCTATTGCCACCAGCTCAGTTTGAGTGGAGGAGGCCCAGTCCTGTAGCCTGGATAGTTCATCGTCTTCCTGAGCAAAGTTGCCACCACTCATAATAGTGATGGCAGCTCCTGCCCTCCCAGTTACGGTGTTAAGTGAGCCGTCACAGTATGCCTGATCAGTGTTCTCATCTGTCATATCTTCTATTAGTGACATAAAGTTTGTCTTCAGAGCGTAGGACGGGATCTCAGACTTTTTTGTGTCGAGTTGTGTCACTATAATCTCAATAGTGGCCTCTTCCCAGGGCGGAAGGGGAACACTCAATTGCCGGTCATCTGGATGGTAGTCTGTAAGCTGGGTGGGCGGGGTGGGGTCAGTCAGTTGCCAGTCACCGATATAGTAGTCTGTAAGCTGGTAGTCAAGAATGTCAGCAGCAGTTACATGTGGCCAGTCCCTGCCTTTTAAGTCATCTATTCTAAGTAGCTCCATTAGTGCAGTCTTAGGTCGTGTTTCTCTGTCGTCTCTCAGTGTTCGTATGCCTATTATCATATTTGTTTCTTTTATTCTATCAGTGATGGACGATAGATTTAACTCATATCTAAGATTTTCTACCTTGACATTTCTCGGACATCCAAAAATAAGTCTCATGGCCTCATTTTGCAGTTTGTCAAGTTTTTCGATCTGATTAGCAGGTAGACAGGAGAGAGCAGGTGCATGGTAGTCAATTACTGATCTAATATAGGCAATGTACATGGTCCTGAGGATAGTGATGGAGGCACCCAAGAGAGAGAGAGAGAGAGAGGGGGGGGGGGGCGGGGGGGCTTGGAGGACAAGGAGGTGTTTGTTACGCGGTTTGTGGGAGTGTGGGGGGTGGGGGGGGGGGGGGGGGTTGGGGGGGGGGGAGTGCCACTCGTTTACCCTCGTTATGTTTAAACTTTAAGTAACTTTAAGTAACACTTTCAATAATTATCTTATGAAACAGAATTCTCACTGCCCTAACCACTTTTCCCGTTTTTGGTCGACTGTTTAGCGGAAAATACGGCACTCTAGGATAATAACGAACTTTCCAGACTACCTACAGTATATATAGTATCTATTATAATTTTCATATCTTACCTATCAACTTGATTCAACACTGCTCAGGTTCGAATTTTCACCACATTTGAGAGAAGAGAGAGAGAGAGGGGGGGGGGGGGGGGCCTGGAGGACAAGGAGGTGTTTGTTACGCGGTTTGTGGGGAGTGGGGGGGGGGGGAGTGCCACTCGTTTACACTCGTTATGTTTAAACTTTAAGTAACTTTAAGTAACACTTTCAATAATTATCTTATGAAACAGAATTCTCACTGCCCTAACCACTTTTCCCGTTTTTGGTCGACTGTTTAACGGAATATACGGCACTCTAGGAAAATAACGAACTTTCCAGGCTACCTATACCTGTATAATATAGTATTTATATAGTTATTATTATTATTATCTATTTTAATTTTCATATTTTACCTATCAACTTGATTCAACACTGCTCAGGTTCGAATTTTCACCACATTTGGTTGCGTGGGAGATCTTTCTCTCCAATAACGTCACTACTAACCTGCGATATGGTCGAGAAATAATCTGCACTGATTAATTTGTTTAAATATTGTTTTTCTCTGTTTGCTATTATTTACGATATTTGTTTTGTCGGTACCCTTTCCTGTCGAGGTTAAGTTTCGCTTTTGGTAAAATCGTATAGGGGGAGGGGCGGGGACGTGTCCAGGAGAGCGAGGGGATATATGTGTTTATGGTCTTTGCGGTCACTGGGGGTATTTTGTTTACAGCATACGTCCTGTTGCCAAGCTAAAAGTTAAAAGTTCCCCTGACTTTAATTCTCTGTATTATACTTTCCTAGTTTATTTACGTGATATACGATGTTCACTATCACTTTTAACTTAGGCTTCCTATTTTCCCATAGCCCTGTTTGATTTCATAGGACTATATAGCTAACACTTTGTTTTTGGGAAGTAACGGTTTTTTCTTTCCCTTCTTCTTTCCACCCGCCTTATGGGCCTGCCCTAGGCCTGTCCTAGACCAGCGCCGTGGCACTGCTGTAGGAGTTAACGGATTTTGTCTCCAAAACGCGTATATCTCTCCAGATATTTTATCAATCGGTTCGATTTTGCACTTCACAGAACCGCGACACTACGTTTGTTTTTGTGTGTGATTTTTTGGAAGTTTTAATCACCAGTATCCCGCGGGATAGTACACCGATAGTACACCAATAGTACACCGGCCACCAGCCAGTGTACAACCCATTTTTCCAGGTGTAAATTTTGCCCAAGGGGGTGCTAGGGTGGACACTTTCAAGTCCTCTGCGGCCTCGGAGAGCCACGTCATGAATAATTAAGTGGTAGGTTATAGGCTAGGTATATAATTGCAACAATTAAATTAATGTAAAGTAGAATTATAAGGGTTAAATTGAATTTGTTCAGTCTTAACTAAATTTAAAGGGGGTAATTACCACAAACATTTTGGGCTAGCCTAGTTTATTATATGTTTACAATTTAAATTGGCTTGTTACACCCTTTTGGCCTCCCCTTCCTTAGTGTACTCCAACAACTAAATTGCTGCATTAAATATGAGGTTTACTATTTAAATTTAAGTGTGGAGATCCTTATGCGTTGTCCGTTTACTTTTATTATTGCGTTCCGCGTCATATTTCCCGCTTATTTTGCCCTAGCCCGACATCACACTTTTCATTAATTATTACGTTTGAGTCGGGGTTCCCTATATCTTGCCTTTATTGGCGTCAGCTAACTTTCTGAGTACGCTTTACGTCCATATAGGTAAGATATAGTATTATTCTATTCTATTTCCTGTGTATTGCCATCATGTCGTTGACACTGTCCCAGTACAAGCGACGCAAGGGGGGTATCAAGAGTGGTTTGACTAGGATCACCAAAGATATTACTACATTTTTAGTTAATGCAGATAATGATGCGATTAAGGCTAAATTGGCTTCGGTATTAAGACAGCTCGAAGATTTAAATTTATGTCGCCGCAAAATGGAAACGCTCTATGAAGAAGACGCCGAGTATTTCGCGGACATAGAAACAGACGTGGATTATATAGAGTGTCTTGATAAAGTTATCATCCTCCTTAATGGTAAGCTAAAACCCAAGGAACCAAATCGTTCTGCAGTTAACAAAAATGCCGGTATAAGATTGCCGAAAATAACCCTTCCTGTGTATTACAGTGATCCCACTCTATGGTTGGGATTCTGGGATATGTTCCACTGTAGTGTCCACAGCAATGCGGAGCTCAGTGACATCCAAAAATTCACCTACTTAAGAGGTCAACTGAATGGCGAGGCAAAACAACTAATTGAAGGTTTCGCAATAGAGGGAGCCAGCTACCAAACAGCGGTTGCCCTTCTAAAGAAAACCTATGGGCACAGGGATAGAATTAAGGCGGCACATATAACTAACCTTACTACGTTGAATCCTCCCTCTCACAATGTCGAGGACCTAAAGGGTTTCTATGCTAGTTTTGAAAGTACACTGAGGTCAATAGAGGCCCTACAAATTACCCTTCATGAAGCTAGTGTTTTAATTCTCATGAATAAATTGCCATCCCCACTAAAGGAAACATTAAAGACAACTTTAGGTGGAGAAGGTCTGGACCTAGAAAGGTTTGTCCAGGCTTACCAGACAGAAGTGTTCAACATGGAAAGTGTAGCAGAACGGACTACACCAAACATACCAGTTGCTTCAGCATCCTTTGCGGTGCAGGAGGCCTCGGTGCGAAGGAAGGGTTGCAAGTTGTGCGAAGGGGCACATGCATGGTTTAAGTGTATCAAATTCAAATCCAGTGCTCTGAAAGTAAAACGCGCAAAGCAACTCAACCTTTGCACCGGGTGCTTATCTTCAACCCATGGGAGCAATGGTGTGTGAACCCTGACATCCGCAGCTGCAAGTTCTGTCAAAACAGACACTACCATATCCTCTGTCAGTCCAGATCTCAATGGGACGGTGCAAAGAAGGAGCAAAAACCTCAACAGGTAACAAAGACCAAGATGCAAACTACCACGATGTCTGTGTCGTCAAAGAAGACTGGTATTATCCTCCCAACTGTAATGCTGCCAACAGTTAAGGAATCAAGAGGAACAGTCAAGATGAGAACACTGCTGGATCAGTGCTCACAGCGCACCTTCATTTTAAATTCCGCTCTAGACTCGATCCATTATATAAAAGTGGGCGATGAAGAGCTAGAGTTGCGAGGGTTTACCGGAGCATGTGAGAGCAGAAAGTACCCAGTAGTGTCCTTCCAATACAAGTTCCGGGGCAGAAACTATCCTCTACAAGCAGTTGTGGTAAAAACTCTCCCGGATCACAAAGGATCAGAATGCCTTGAAGCAGACATGAGAGTTTTGCGAAACAAGGGTTACAAATTAGCTGATCCTCTAATGACACAGACATCTCCACTGGACTTGTTGGTTGGTGCCGATTATTATTATGACTTAGTGCGGCCAGGGTACAAGAAAGAGGGTGACATAATTCTCTTGCCCACTAAATTTGGTTATGCACTAAGTGGCTCCTGCCATAACGACAAGTCTAGCGCCCAAGTAGAGGTAGTTACAATTTTGAAAGTTGCAGTCACCCCGATGGATCAATATATATCCACGGCATCAAGTAATCCATGTCATAATGAATTAAAATGTATGTGGGAACTGGATCATCTAGGTATTTCTCCAAGTGAAGATTCAAAGGAAAACATGACTGCGTTGGACATATACAAGGAGACAGTATCATACTGCACAGAATCAGCAATATGAAGTCAGACTGCCATGGAACCAACATAAAGAGAAGCTGCCTTCTAATTATGGTTTAGCAGCGGGTCACCTAAGGGGTCTGCAGAAGCGTTTCAAACAAGGACCCTGTCTATTGTAGTCACTACACCAACGTTATCCAAGATCAACTTCATCGTGATTTTATTGAAGAGGTTCCTTTCGGTGTTACTGAGAACAGTCATTATTTGGCACATCACGGGGTCACCAAGAATAGCACAACAAAGCCCGTTCGTATTGTGTACGACTGTTCCGCTAGTATTGGCAAAGGCTGGCCAACTCTTAATGACTGCCTTTACACAGGGCCATCACTGGTGCCAGATCTAGCAAAAATATTGCTGCGATTCAGGGTACACAAATATGCCTGGATAAGTGACATCGAGAAGGCCTTTCTCATGTTGAGACTTCATGAAGAAGATCGTGACTACACCCAATTTCTGTGGCCAAAGGATCCCCTGGATTTATCTTCACCCTTACTTTGCTACCGATTTAAGGTAGTGTTGTTCGGGGTGACTTGCTCACAGTTTCTTCTTAATCCCACGATCTTAAAACATCTTTCCATTATTAAAGAGGATCCCAAAGTTGTGGAGGCTATTAAGGAAGGTTTGTACATTGACAACCTCCAGGGCACAGGCAGTGATGAAGAGACTGTCGTTAAGCGTTACTGGGATGACCAAAGAATATTGTCTCAAGCACATTTATATCTCAGGCTACCATTAGTCCTCAACTACGTGACCTCCTGCAATTGGATGGTGTTGCTGCCAAGAATCAGGAGCGAGTGAAGACATTAGGACTCTTATGGTTACCTGACTCTGATCTGTTGATGTTCAACGCTAGTCTCCCAGAGACCAATAAGGCAACAAAGAGAGAGTGCTTAAGAGTAGCGGCACAACTGTTCGATCCACTCGGTGTACTACTGCCCATTACAATAAGGTCCAGAATTTTCTTACAGGAATTATGGAGACTGAAACTAGATTGGGACGATCCGCTACCTGACGACTGCGCTACCGAATGGTCTACAATTACCAAGGACCTGCACCTCTGCTGTGACTTTACTTATCCTCGGAGGACGGTATATGCTGATTCAGTGGAACTTCATGCTTTTAGCGATGCAAGTGGTGTCGCCAATGGCACTGCAATATATTTTGTGAGCCCAGAACATAGCTGTCTGGTCATCGCTAAAGCAAAGGTCGCTCCTATAAGATCCATAACAATACCAAGACTAGAGCTAACTGCTGCTTTGCTAGCCGCCAGATTAATCAAATTTGTGGAGGAAGCCTATCATAAAATTGTAAAAGTCAGCAAAATTGTATTATGGTGCGACAGCCAGGTTACATTGCATTGGTTGCGTAGTATGAAGAAGCTTCCAGTGTATGTCGCAAACCGAGTTGACGAAATAAAAATCCCTTCTTCCGACTGTAGACTTCCGGTACGTGCCCTCTAAAGAAAACCCTAGTGACTTACTGTCTAGAGGTGTTTCGGCAAAACATCTGAAATCTTCTGCGTTTTGGTGGGAGGGGCCCATGTGGCTCCGAAACAAAGACGAGTGGCCAGAAGACATATTACCAGATGACCCAGCACCAAAAGTAACTAGCCAAGTCATTGGGACTAATGATGAACAGGACACACAGTTATGGAACTGGGAAAAATATGGCAGTTATGATAAATTAATTTGGGTAGTTGCATGGACTATTCGATACAAGAATAATTTGAAGGCAAAAATTAAAGGGACGTCTCCCACAGACAGTGCCCTCCTCAGCATAAAGGAACTAAAAGTAGCAGAAAAGATTATAGCTCAAAGATGCCAGCGGGAATGCTTCCCAAAGGAGTACGAGATGCTGTCTGGTGACAAGGGTACTCGCAATAATTTGGTAAACCAATTAGGACTTGTCATGAAAGGAGGATTAATTGTATGTGAAGGTTGATTGAAGTTAGCGGCTCTTCCGGATTTAATGAAATATCCGATACTACTGCCTTCCAAACATCCTTTCACTACCATGCTCATTAATATGTGTCATCGTGTCTGTTGTCACTATGGAGTTAATCACGTGGTCACATATATACGGCAAAGGTGGTGGATTCCTAAGATAGGACAAGCGGTAAAACAAGTGACCAGTAAGTGTATAACCTGTCGTAAAATACAAGATAATACCTACGCGAAAGCTAAAGTACCTCCTCTACCAGACATCAGGACTACTTCTAGAGATCCCTTCGAGGTCACGGGAGTTGATTATACAGGAGCAATTCCTGTCTGGGGCTCACACAACAACAAGGCTTATATGGTTTTATTTACGTGCGCTACTACAAGAGCTATCCACATTGAAGTAGTTAGCAATATGACCTGTGACAGCTTTATCCATGCGTTCCGGAGATTTTGTAGTAGGCAGGGATTTCCGCAGATAATGTTAAGCGACAATGCTGCTACATTTGTGGGACACTTGGAAGACATCCAAAGCGATCCCAGTCTTCAGGCTCATCTTGCCGAAATCTGATGTGAATGGCATTTTATCCCAGCATGTGCGCCTTGGTTTGGGGCTATTTGGGAGAGAGCCATAGGTATTGTGAAGGCTGGGCTTAAAAAGGTACTAGGTCGTGCTCTAGTCTCCTTTGAGGAACTAACTACTGTCCTATTGGAGCTGGAGGCTACCGTGAATGATCGCCCTTTAACATATGTCTCAGGTGATCTGGAGGACCCTTGCCCTATTACTCCATACACGCTGGTTAAAGGTCATAGACTTCGTGACTTCCCAAAGGGCCTAATTCAGCTAGATGAGCTGCAGGATCCTAGTTACGATAGTAAAGCAGCGATACACAGCAGGTACAATTACATAAATAAATTGATCCGGGACCTATGGAGGCGTTGGTCTAATGAATACTTGGCATCACTACGATAAGCCTATTAGACTAAAAGAGGCTCATCAAGTAGTGTATGGCCAAGGATAAATGACATCGTGCTTATACATGACCAGGGACCTCGTACCTCGTGTCCTTTGGAAACTTGGTAGGGTAGGTATAACTGGGAAAATCGGACGGTGGATATACAATTTCCTCGTAAACCGAAAACAATCGGTAGCAGTAAACCAAGTCACTTCTGAGCCTTCGGATGTCAAAAGCTCAGTGCCCCAAGGAACAGTGCTAGCGCCCCTTCTGTTCCTCATACTAATTTGCGACATAGATACCAACACCAGACACAGTACGGTGTCGTCCTTTGCTGATGACACAAAATTAAGCAAGATAGTAAACACACAAGAGGACACGGGCCGACTGCAGGAAGACATGAACGTAGTGTTCCAGTGGACCAGGGAAAACAACATGCAATTCAATGAGGAAAAATTCCAATTAATACGGTACAGAGATAATAATGGTGTTAAAGAAATTACAAATTACTTAACAGAATCTAACCACATAATAGAACGGAAAGACAGTGTGAAAGACCTTGGGGTATTAATGTCTGAAAATATGGGTTTCAAAGTACATAACCAGGTCAAAGTGGCGGCTGCGAAACGTCTAGCGGGTTGGATTCTGCGTACTTTTAAAACACGCGGTGAATTGCCTATGATAACGCTCTTCAAATCTCTAGTGCTACCGCGGCTTGAATACTGTAGCGTATTAACATCCCCATACAAAGCAGGTGAAATAAATGACGTAGAGAGTGTACAAAGATATTTCACTTCGCATATAAGTTCGATAAAACATCTACACTATTGGGAGCGTTTAAGAGCACTGAATCTGTACTCACTGGAACGTAGAAGAGAACGTTACCTAATAATATACACGTGGAAAATCGTAGAGGGTTTAGTACCAAACCTACATACTCCGATAGTCATGAAATTCAGTGATAGGAGAGGCTGGGAATGCGAAATCCCCCGGATGAATAACAGGGGTGCTATGGGCTCTCTGCGAGAGGGCTGGTTATCACACAGAGGCCCACGTCTCTTCAACAAACTCCCACAGCGAGTAAGAGACATGAGGGACATCTCGTTAGACAACTTCAAGAGAGCCCTAGATGTCGAACTGCAAAAAGTGCCAGACGAGCCCATCCTCGCAAGGGAGCGAGCTGTCGCTTCAAACAGTCTACTGCACCAAATCACCACCCATAACGAGGGGCGTCGCGCTCCTTGGTGCCGCTAGAGGAGCGGCGAACACATCCAAAGGTATCCAAAGGTAAGATAAGGTAGTTAGACTCTATCCCGGACGAGATGTTCTGGTTAGAGTGGTCCAGATTAGAACAAAGACTAGCCTGACCACTCGACCCATCGTCAAGTTGTATCCATTGGAACAGGAAATTGAAAGCATTTTGATCCCTCAACCGGCGGTCACTGGTGATGGTGTTAGCTCTCACGACTCCACCCCTATGTCACCAGCGGTCGCTGGACCATCTGCCAGTAATGATCCTGTTGGAATATTACCTCTTCGCCGAGCCGCTGTTAGCTCTTCACAGCTATGGAGATCTAACATCGCTGCGGGATTATTGTAGATAATGTATATATTGGTGGTGGGAATGTGTCGAGACTCGTAAGTAACTCGACAGTTTAGGTTAAGTTAGTAAACATACTGGAAGTTCAAATTAGGCGCCAGTATTAGGCTAAGTTATATATCTATATAAAAGATATATAGTATTTCGTATTAAGTTTATATTGGTTATTATCCATAAATATATCGGGTTATCATTATAATCAATCCGGTATATCCTTTTAGTTAGTTAAATGACGCATTGTTGGAATATAACTGCGCATACGTCATTCTCGGAACTGGCGGGTTCATCTCCACAAACCTCAGAATCGCTTTCGCTACGACCTCAAGAACATCTCCTTCTAGCCGCTCCAATACAACCACCTGTTTCCTGCTAAGTCATCCTAATTCTTATATCTAAGTGGCCACTATATCTTCTATCTATTCCTACCACTATCATTGAGCTATCTATCCCTATCAACCAATAAAAGTAAGTTAACTCTTGTGAGTTTATAGGTAAATTCCGCTTTGTTTACTATCGAATTCTCACAAATGACGACTAGATGGATAAGGATATGCAATACATTATTTTATTTTAAGTAACAACACAATGCTACACATAATGCTGCATTTGAAGAAAAAGGCATGAGACAGAGAGGTATGAGGAGCCCCAAAACAAATGCCTCAAATCGACAATACGGGCCAGCCCGGGACTTCAACCAATATTAAGGGACCAACATTAACCCAAAGAAGAGCAAATTAATTATGAACATCAGCTAAGGAAAAGACTAATCTATAATGTGGATAGAAATAGATAGAGAGATAAATAGATAGTGTGAGTGAATGAGTGAGAAAGAGCTGTCTTACTAAATAGATAGTGAATCTAGCAATCCCTACAAATTGATTTGCAAACAATAATTACACATAAACAAATATTTCTTAGAGGCAGATTTCACTAGCAAAAACTATTTACATCTTACTTAATATCAAGATATAAAACAGTAACCATAAAACTGGTGAAATAATTCACATAACCCCCCTACCCCACCCTACATACTTCCAACTTTCCCTACATAATAACCCCCCCCCCCTTCTCCGTGTAGTCCACCCCTCTCCTTCCCAGCAAATCTAACGACGCCATCTATGGGACATAATATGCAACAGATTCAGGGTGGGGGGGGAGTGAGCGATCTTAGTAATACCAGAGCGAAAGACCCAGCGAAATTACCATTAGGTGGCCCAGTCGGAAAGGTGATCGACACTACGTGTTTGCTTGTAAGTAGCAAATGGAAAGAGTGTGTAAGAGACTATGGGTATGTGGGTTCAAGGATTGTGTGGGTGAGAATGAAAGTGGGAATACAAACATGGGTGGTTGTGTGTGTGTATGCTCCGACAGAGGTTAAAACTTTAAGACAGAAAGAGGAGTTCTGGGTGAATGTGGAGGAGTGCCTGGATAAGTTTGGCAAGAGTGAAAGAATATTTCTGATTGGGGATATGAATGGGAAGGTGGGTGATATGAAAGTTGATGGAGTGGTGGCAGGGCGGGGTGTACCGTCAGAGGTGAATGGGATTGGTAGTGCACTTGTGGACGTATGTGTGGGGAGGAGGCTGTAGATAGCCAACACCTTCTTCCGACACAGAATGATACACAGGTACACATGAAAAGTGGTGTGGAGGAAGAAGGATGAGACAGTTGTGGAACGAAAGACATTGATTGATTATATATGTGTGGATGAATGAATGAAGAAACCTATGCTGGATGCTAGGGTGTATAGGGGTATTGTACGGGGTCTGTCTGACCATTATGTAGTAGTAGCTAAAACTAGGATACACATGAATTGGGTGAGGAGAGCTGGAGGGAGGCGAAAGGAAGGTGGAATGGCGAGGAGGGTGGAGAGGTTGCAGGAGGAGGAAATCAAGGAAGAGTTCAGGAGAACAGTAGAAAGACGACTAGGTAGGTTTGACCTGGAAGGTATGGAGGAAGTGGAGAAGGTGAGCAAAGTGTTTAAGGAAGAGATCTGTGCAGCATGTGAGGAGGTGTGTGGAGTAAGGAGAAGAGGGAGGGGAGTGAAGGGTACAGCATGGTGGACAGAAAAGGTAAAAATAGCTGTCGAAGGCAAGAAGAAAGTGTATAGAGAGTGGTGGGGTAGTAGAGGGAATGAAGATTTGGAGAGACAGAAAAGAGCGAGGTACTTGGAGAAAAAGAGAGTGGTGAAGAGAGTAGTGAAGGAAAGTACGAGAAGAGTAGACGAGGAAAGAAGTCAAGAAAGTTAGGGAAGGTAGCAAGGAAAACAAGTAAGGGTATGAAAGATAAGAATGTGCGAGTGCTAGCCGAGAAGCAAGAGAGAGTCGAAAGATGGAGGGAGTACTTCAACGAATTGCTGAATGTAAGGCATGAAGCGCCAGCAAAAATAGTTGCATGGGGTATGGGAGGGAGAAAAAAGTAGTGGAGGAGGAAGTGGCGATCAGGAGGTCAGAAGTGTGTGAAGCCATGAAAAAAGTGAAGTTGGGGAAAGCACCAGGAATTGATGGAGTGTGTGGGGAAATGCTGAGCTGTGGTGGTGAGATAGTGATCGCATGGGTATAGAAAATGTGCAAACTAGCATGGGAGAAGGGGAGTGCACCTGATGACTGGAAGACAGGCATAATAATCTGCCTATATAAGGGTAAAGGGGAAAGAGGAGTGTGTCGTAACCACCAAGGTTGTTTACTGTATATATGGATGGAGTCATACAAGAAATACAAGGAAGAGCAGTGGATGTTGGTGTATCGCTGATAAGTGAGGGAAATGAGTGGAAGCTACCTGTACTACTGTTTGCTGATGATACAGTTCTGATGAGCGATAATGAATGGGAGTTGTAGGGTTTGGTAAATATGTTTGGAACAGTGTGCGAAAAACGGAATCTGAAGGTTATGGTCTTCGAAAGGGGTGAAGCCACGGAGTGTGAGGTGAAGTTGAACGGTCAGACTACGGAGATTGTCAGTTCATTTAAGTATCTGGGCAGTCTGCTGAGTAAAGATGGGAGTATGGATGAAGAAGTGTGGGAGAGGGTGCAAGAGGGGAAGAGGGTTGTAGGAATGCTGAAAGCAGTAACAAGAAATAGGGTGGCCAGCATGGAAGTGAGGAAGTCCTTGCATGATAGTGTGGTAATCCCAACACTGACTTACGGAAGCAAAGCACGGACGTTGGTGGAGAGACTCAGACCAATAGTGAGAGGGGTAGAATTGACTTACTTAAGAAGTGAGTGCGGAGGTACATGGAGGGATAGACAGACGAATGAGGAAGTACAAGAGAGGTGTGGTGTGGAGGTAGATGTGCTGGAAAGTGTGAAAAGGAACACCTTGAGATGGTTCGGCCATATGGAACGTATGGGAAGCGAGAAAATGACTAAGAGGGTGTACGAGAGCGAGGTGGAAGGATAGAAAGGGAGAAGTAAACCGAGAGAGAGGTGGAAGGATGGAGTGAAAAAAGTATATGGATGAAGGCGGTGCTGGTTGGGAAGAAGGGAGTCGACTGACTGGAGACAGAGGTGCATAAGGGCACTTTGTTCGTGGCCACCCCTTCGGGGATCACGGTGTCAGGCAATTGATAGATAGATTAGCTCACGTGTATTTGTGAGATATACTTGATATTTATGACTCGCATCTTTGGCTGGGAGACAATTAAAATTAAATCTCTATAACCCGAGTTGCGTGGGGAATCTTGTAAAAATCCCTGTATGATATCCTGGAATATGGATCCTGCGACTTGTGCATGAATTGAAATACATTCTCCAAGTAGGATTTCCCTTCTCCTTAATATAAATCGGAAAAGGTAAAGATTCCTTTATCACGCCGTGGTATAGTTTTCAATTTTTTCAAATTCAAATTCAATCCTTTATCCCTTTACCGGGCACTCATAGAAATACTTAGAAATTTCATTTTTTGACCCTAGACCATGAAAGTAGACCTAATTCTAAGGTATTTTTGCTTATGATTTTTGTTCACATTTTTGCATATTGAATTACCAAATCGAGGTTGACGAAGTGATCATATATGGTCAAGCGCCGGTCTAGGGTAAAAATAATCTTGAATTATGCTATATTGAAAATGTAAATTTAAGGTAAACAAAATACACAGAATAACAGTTATATCATTATATTACCCAAAAATAAACGTTTTATTTTAATAAGTATATAAATAGATTATATATGAATATTTTAGTTTAGGTACTTTTCACAACCCAGACACTGTCTGGTACCCCATGAATAATTAATTCCAAAAAACAAATTTGGCATAGGTTCCCCCTGAACAAGTAATTCCAGCAACATTTGGGCATAGCTTCCCCATGAACACAGAATTCCAGCAACATTTTGGCATAGGTTCCCCATGGACAATGAATTCCAGCAACATTTGGGAAGAGGTTCCCCTGACCAATGAATTTCAGCAAATTTTGGGCATAGGATCCCCATGAAAATTGGTATTTCTTTATGTGACAGTACTCATATCTCAAAAAAACTTCAGTATATGCCTCACAATATCAAAAATATATGTGAACTCACTAAAATATTTGTGAACTCACTAAACTTACCAAACTCATATTTATTTCACTGTACACTTATGAGGAAATAATATAAATCGGTCATTTATTTCTATGTTGAACATTCTAGAATCCCTACCCAAGTTGTGGCCATGTGCCATGCTGGTTTGGGTAACTATCATCAAAGTTATATGGTTTTATGTAACTTGGGAGTACAACCCCTTACCGGGCGAAATGATCATATTTAGTAATTTCAAGTCTATAGGCTACCGGGCGTAAGTCCATATATGATCACTTGGGCTTTACCCCTTACCGGGCGCATGTCCATATTTGATCATTCACTTTTTCGCAAACAAATTTCACCAATTTCCGTATGTTCCACGTAAATGACAACTATATCAGCTTATAGTATAACTATTCAACTGCATAATATCAGATTATTATCAACTTACCGATATTATGTGATGAGCTAGGGTCGAGGGCGTCAAGAGAAAAATCGCTGAGATCCTACTTTCTTCATGTCTGGCCTGCAACTGAACTTCGAGTTGCTCTCAACCAATACTGAGATGGCATCAGCTCTTACACCATACCCACGTGAGTAGCCTGATCATCGGTGATTGGCTGAGGCATGATGACGTGGTGGCAGACACACACCGGGCGGCTTGGGAGCGCCCTTTTGGACGCCCATTTAAGTTACCATATATGGTTCCTCGCCCGGTAAAGGGTTATTAGCCTTATAAAGTATTACAATAACATATTGTAGTATTATACATAACATTCAAGGCTGAGCTCATTAAATGAATATTTGTTATGGGCTCCATCATATAATCAAATAATTTATTTTACGAGGCAGACATCAAATGTTTTCGTGCTTGTACTTCGATAGGCATGCTAACTATTATATGATACCTGATACTAATAAATGCACTTCTGACAATAATAAAGGTTGAGCATGTAATCATATTATATCAATGTATCACAGTTCACTTGGTGGTAAATTCACTGATCCCTGTTAATAATATAATTCTTTGTCTTTAGCTTAAAGGTTACATGATTCGTTATGGACTTCAACTCATCGGGAAGATTATTCCAACATATACATCCTGCATATGCTACAAATCTTTCACTAGCTTCAGATCCAGGTTTATGGGCTCTTATTGAATCGGGTGGATGGGACTCGTTAGCCTTGGTCGGCAACCCATCTAGGGGAGACAACCTTATAAAAATCCGGGTGGATAGGACTCGTCAGCCTTGGTCGGCAACCTTTCTAGAGGAGTAAACCTGATACAAATCCGTACTGCTTTCCTAAGGGTAAGGCAGGTTAGTGGATGGACTAACCGAACACCACTGTAGAAAAATAGTGCTAAAAAGATACACAGAGGGCCTCGGAGTCGGACGGATCCTAAATTGAGTGGTCAATCCTGTAAGTCCTTCAATAAACTGGCTCGGGTTGTCCCTCTTACAGGGAATAGGTTCGCTTGGGGGCATTCTGTGTATGGCCACCCTCATTAACACTCAACGAGCGGTCTATGCGGTATATTTGACCGTGCCGCCCAGCGTTTTTTTTTTACCATAAATGGCGTTGTTTCCGTGCTCTTTTTCATGCATAAACAAGAGCCAGAGCGTAATACAAGTATGTATCCGTGAAAGGGCGATAATTGAGCTTTCCAATGACACCAGAACCATCCTTCTAAGATCACTGGTTGTCTTGCAACGATCGTGCAACCGAAGGGCAAAATCGCTAAAATACGGTCATTTCGTTACATAATTACGTGTGTAGCGAGTGAGAGAGGGTGGAGTAGTGTGGAGTACAAAGGAGTACAAAGTACAAAGGAGTACAAAGGAAATCAAGCAACAACAGATCCAGTGACCCTTCTAGGTTGCTTGTCCTCCAAAACACTGAGGATCAAGTGTCCAAACAGTGGTTTAGAGTGGGTAAGGGAACATTGGAAAGGGAATTACTGCCCTGGAACTAATGTCCGTGGCAGGATTAGGAAGTTAGTAGGGGACAGATGGGTTAGTAACTGAGGGGGGGATAAAATAAAGTTATTCATTTACAAACGCAGTCAGTCGCGGGTTTGATGCGAGATATTTGTCTAGGCGGAGTTTAAATGAATCAACGGTGATGCAGTCTATAACGTTTCGGGGAAGCCCATTCCACAAGTTGACAACTCGATTGAAGAAGAAATTCTTAGATTCGTGCGAGTTAAAAGATTTACCAATAATTTTGCAACCGTTTCCCCGCGTGTAATTAGATTGGTCGATAGTGAAGTACTTACTACAGTTCATATTGTCGATGCCTTTGATGATTTTGAACACTTGAATTAAGTCGCCTCTTAATCTGCGCTGGGTTAAAGGAAATAGATTTAATTCTCTAAGACGCTCTTCGTATGGTTTGTTCTTTAGGCTAGGTATCATTTTGGTAACTCTACGTTGAACTCGTTCTAGCTTGTTTATATCTTTTTGGTAATAAGGGCACCAGGATTGAACGCAGTATTCCAGAAGAGGGCGGACTAAGGAATTGTAAAGGGTTAGGATAACTTCTTTGGATTTATGCTCAAATGACCTGCCTATAAAGCCAATTATTTTGTTTGCCTTCTTAACAACTTCTGAACATTGTTGACTCGGTTTTAGGTTACTCGATATTGTTACTCCCAGATCGGTTTCTCTGTTTACATTCTTAAGCTGAGTGCCATTCATCGAATAGTTTGCTTTCTCATTTAGGTTGCTCTTTCCATTCACATATGCATAGCCTACGTGAGTTGCAGTTGGGATGTGTGTACATGCTTAGATTGATATGCAGGATTCGAAGTTGCATAATAAATCGTAGGCAGTGTCCACCATTCTTTAACTGTCTACGTGGTGCGATGCATAAGGTGTTGATTTTCGGTGTGAGCATCCTGGATTCGAATCCACGGACTGTCACATGTGTTTGTAAATTTCATTAATCGATTTTAGGAGTATGGTTGGTTGTTGGAAGGAACATAATAATTAGGTATCCGATATGTAGTACTTTACATTTATCCGCATTGAAACTCATTTGCCAAATTTGGGCCCAACATGACAATTTATCTAGATTGTGTTGCATATCGTCAACTTGTTCTTTTGAGAGTACGCTATTTGCAATTTTTGTATCGTCAGCAAATTTTGAGATTGTACAGGTGAGACCCTCATCTATGTCGTTGATGTAAATTAGAAAGAGAATTGGTCCTAGTACCGATCCCTGGGGTACATGTCAGTGGGCCCATGACGGTCGTGGCGAGCGGTCATGAGGCAACCTACGCTCCTCCCACCGCTCGGCTCTCTCTCAGAGCTAATATTGTGCCAAAATTGCACACAGACTAAAGGCGGGCCCCGCCACATAGTCCAGGTTTTTAGATACAGACTTAAGTCGGGCCCCGATAGACAAGGGTTAAGGGGAGTAAGGCGTCCGGCAATAGATAGATAGATAGATTGAATTGTTGCTCATTAAATTGTGTGATTGGATATTAAATACATTTTGGAAATATATCATTGATGGACTCTGAATTTTGTTGTAAACAAATTGTACTGCTTCTAGGAAGTGTATGTCGTGAATCTTTAGAATGCTATGTTGCAAAAAAAGTGGGTCACTTTGTTCTCTATAACCTTCACCTGATATAATTTGTGCAATTCTTTTTTGTATAAGCAATAGTGGTTGTAATAAGGATTTTACAGCAGAACCGCAAGCGACATTACAATACTGCATATATGGATATACCAGACAATAATAGAGAGTTTTTAGTGCATCTTTAGGTAAGTTACTTCTTATGTTGTAGATAATTCCAGTAGATTTTTTTCCATTTTACCACTAATGTAATTTATGTGTTTTCCACGTCAATGTTTCATAAATATAGAATACTAGAAATTTGGTTGATGTACATTTTTCTACCGAGTTATCCCCTATTTTGATAGTAATGTTGGGGTTGTGCTGCTTATTTTCTGCAAACAACATATAATGGGTTTAACATACGGTACATTAAGAGATAATATAATCTGTTTACTAAAAGCCATTTCGAAATATTAATTTGTTCTGAATTCATAATGTGCACCAGAGCCGCAAGATCCGAATCAGAGTGAAATACAGTAGTGTCGTCTGCAAATAAAATTAATTTAAGTGTATCAGAAGATTTAACAGTCATTAATATAGATAAGAAATAGTAAAGTACCAAGAGTCGAACCCTGCGGAACTCCGGTATGTACCCATTCATTCATAGATTTTATTCCATTAATTTTACTATACTGTTGTCTGTTAGACAAGTAGCTTTTAAACCAACTTAAAGCTTGATAATTTATTCCATAGTATTCTAGTTTCCTATAACTAATATTTATTGATTAATTGTATTGAAGGTTTTACTAAGGTCAAGAAAGACTTCGATTGTAAATTTGCCTTTATGCCGTGGCTTACCTATATTGTCTATGAGGTTTGCAAGTTTTTTCTTCTAAAACCAAATTGATTTACTGTCAAGATCTGGTTGGTCTCCAAGAACAGCAAAAGCCGATCATACATCACTCGCTCCAGAATCTTACTCACTGTTGACAAAATTGAAATAGGCCTATAATTAGAAACTTGGAGCTTGTCACCACCTTTTATAGATAGGTATAATTTTGTCTATTTTCAATTTATCAGGGAATTTACCGGTTCGAAAACTAATGTTGACCAACTCTGATATTCTTGGAGCCAGCACCGATACTGCCTGTTGAATAACTTTGATGTGAACACCATCATGACCCGGGCCAGATTCCTACATTGCTGCAACTATGTTCATGATTTCCTCTGAGGTGGTTGGAGTTAAACAGAAGGTTGGGTAATTAACATCGAGATATTGCATACATGATATATCAGAAGAAGGCAAACTTCTAGAGAAGTCTCTTTCAACTATTGAAAAATAAGCGTTCACATAGTTACAAATAATTGCAGGATCTTTTTCCAGGCGACCATCTATCACTAGCTCGTTAATGTCAGTTCTATCGTTATATTTGTTTGTGTAATAGGTCTCCAATAACTGTTCATACTGCTTTGTTATTACCAGATTATTATTATTACCAGGGGAGGTGTGGCAGAGTGGTCTTGCCACTGAACTGGTAATCCAATGGACCCGGGTTCGCATCCCAATATGTCAATGGGAAGGTATTATTGGGATGGAATTTGTGCTGTACCTAGCATCAGTGCATTACCACTGCACACCGAAATGCCAAAAAAAATACCCTCATTGTTCCCTGATTAAATAGCACTGTATGAATATTCCCATATTCAAAAATATGCTACAGGGGGGCAATGCCTAGTGAGTGAATTGCTCAATAGGTGGCGTTCTGAGAGTGAGGGTCCGAGTGTGGGAGATGAGACTGTGAAGCGCAGAGGCGATACAGCTTCAGAGATGGAGTTGCTTCGAGCCGTGAAGCTTCGCATGTCTCACTCCCTAGACTGGAGCAAGACCTCACGGGCCTCACCATGTTCAGCGGTAGAGTGTAAAGGCTATCAGCCTATGCCCGAGAGGGAGTAGTTGGAATATAGAAAACAAAAAATTGCATATTCTAATTTTGATTTGTAGTAATCCTTGTTTGCCTTTTCTAATTTATTATTAACCATGTTTCTTTAATGTCTATATTCATCCCCATATGTTTTAGATTTCTTTGAATATTTCTTGTAATGCTTATGTCTATTTTGAATGAGTGCCTGTAAGTCATTAGTTATCCATGATTTTGCCAGATTTGTTCTTGAAAGTCGAAGTGTCTTCCAAAGAAAGTGTTCATTAATAGCTTGTTGTATAGTTAATAAGATGTGCATGCTTACAATTGACATCATTTGAAGGTGAACTACTGTAGAATAAACCATCTATAGTGTTGCAGAGCTGATCATTATTGACATGTTTATAATCCCTATATATAATCTCCGTTTGAACTACATTAGTATTAGGTTGATTCGAGCCAATGCCAAATGGTGAAAAATTATCAGTAGTATCAGTTATTAATATACTACAATGTGTAACACTATTATGATCGTTTGTCCATATATGGTCTATCAGGGTGGCAGACTGGGCTCCCACTCTTGTAGGTTTATTTATACATGACAGAAATCCATGACCATACACAATGCTAACAAATTCTTTGTTAGAAGTATTACTATCACGATTCAATAAATTAATGTTGAAATTTCCCATAATGTAACAAACCTTTCGGGTTAATTCCTGATTGCCAACTAATTATTCAATCAATACATTAAATGTTTTAATATCAGTGTTTGGACGTCTGTATATTACTCCAACGATATATGTAACTGTAGCTTTATATTCAACAAACACTGACTCAAAATATTCATTATTAACACTAATAGAATCAATAACTTTACAATGTAAATTATCTTTGGCGTACAGCGCGACACCTCCCCCTTAGCGGTTTCTATTTTTTGTAAACATATTGAATCCATCCATTCTATACAAAATATGTATGTCCTCAGATAATCTGGTTTCACTAAAACCTAGAATATTAATAGAAGGCAGAACAGGCGATAAATGCAGGTTTACAAATTGTTCTAAGTTATTTGATACTTCTAATATTAAAAGACATACAAATAACACTAGTTGGACAATTACTGATAGTAGCTTCAAAGTCTGTTTGATAATAATATTCATTCTGAGACAAGTTACATAGAGTCATTAAATCTTGATCGTCAGGACCTAATTGGTCCCGGTCATTTGGTTCATCTAACATGATATCGGGGTTACAATACTGTAATTTACTAAAATAATCGTACGGAAGTACGTTATTGCCATAATTATTCTGAAGTACATCGATTAGCTCTGTATTGTTAAGTTGAGAAAATGGAAGAAACGATGAAAACATGAACACAAATTAATTATACAAACCACTATATAAAATCAACAGAATATATACCGTAATTAGCCCTTACTGCCTGTGTTTATTTTTCTGCTTACTCCGAGTGTCATGTCCCAACTGAGTTTCCCGCACATTAACCACGGTACAGTCGCCCCAACAGGTGTAACCACGTCCTTAGCATCAGACCATCCACACCAGGCTCAGAAGCTGCATCAGTGGCACCAGGGACAGAATAGCCAGTACCAGGGGCACCAGCGGCAGTGTCAGTACCAGGGGCATCAGCATCATTGCCATTACCAAGGGTACCAACAACAGTGCCAGCATCAGTGGCACCAGCATCAGCATCCACAATAAGGGCAGCATCAACAGAACCGTCACCAGGTGCGACGAAGGGTCTTCAGAGACACCAGAATCAGCAGCAGCAGCACCCAGGGTGGGGAGGGCCGGGGCATCAGCAGGGAAACCAGAGAAAGCGGGGGCAGGATGACCAGGACATGAGGCAAAAGGGACCCGTCCTATGTGATGTCCCGCACGGATACCACCCCTCTCTTTAATTATCAACTTTGTGTGGCTAAAGTAGGCTATTTTCCCGGCCGCTCGTGCTCTCTTCAGTTCCGGTAGTTGTTCTTTCCATGCTTGCATCGAAGCCTCACACAAATCTTCATTCAAAAATATGTTAGTATCTTTCAATTTGGAAGAACTTCGTAGTGCTAGTTGGCGGTCAGAATGCCTGTTGAAGCGAGCAAGGATGGTGCGGGGTTTGTGTGGATAGTCAGAATACCGGGGAGGTGACGGTCCTACACGGTGGCCTTGCTCCAGCTGCATCCCCGTCAGGTTCATCTTCTCCCCCCAACAAATGCTGCACTTTGTCCTGGGTTACCTCCCAGGTTTCACCTGTGTTATGACCCGGACTCGTATAAAACAAGGGCTCTTAATCATTGGACTAGAAAGGCACACAGCCACAACGGTAACACTAGATCCAACCCTCGAAATTATAATGCCGGTGCAGAAAAACACCTATACCCTCCAGAGTTAAATCTGCGATAGCGGGGTATCCTCTAACTCGATATAAGTTCACTACTACTACAGGCTGATGATCTCTGATACAGCCTGATCACAACAACATACAATTACGTTAATAATGTATACAAGGAAAAAGATAGAGAGTGTAATTAAATCACTGGAATGATTTAATGCAAACAAGAAGAAGGTATAATTAAAGTTACTCTAAACAATAATAAACTGTCACTCCTATATTAAAGAAAGTGAATGAAAGTCCTAAAGCATCGAACAGGAATCTTCTGAAGAAAGTCTGATGCTGCTTAAGATGATCGAATCTGATTTTGAACTGTTATATAAAGCAGGAACAAGATATGACAAGTGTAGGGACATACAGTGTTAACTGGCACGGGAATAACGATAAATGCGCAATAGTATTATCTCCAACAACAAAAGAAGTACTTCCTCAGGCAACGCAAAAGCCTGCTCAGGTTGTGCCCCTCAACTACAACCAAGGCTTACAAACAACGTGAATAAAAATGCTGCATACATAACATAAGAGTTTATAATCCTAATCGGGTGTCTGCTAGGCGAATAAAGTCCAGCTGGGATGTCGTAGGCTAGGAAACAATGGCTGAGCAAGCGGCTCGTAGCCTAGCGAGGTCCTTAAGACTGTACGGCCAAATTACGTTAAATGACAGGGTGCTCTCTTGAGAGATCCAGATCGCTAGTATCTGGTTCTCTCCTGGCGACCCTCTTCAAGTCAAAGCAAAACGAGTTAGCACAGTGTTGGGTGGCAGAGGCAAAAGCCCTCACTCGCAACACAGTGCTAAACTCACAAGGTACACAGTCAGAAAGACAATCTAGGCTTCCCACGTATCCGTTGCGATTGTACAAGTTCAACAAAACCTGGTACACATCGGAAATCACAACACCAATAGCCTCACCCCAGTCTAGCATTAAATAGCCCAGCAGACAACCAAGACATAGGTAGGGAGACACCGCGAGTGTGTCGAACCTCTACAGACAAAATGTTAACCCCTCCAAAATGTCTAACTAAACATGAAATATCTGAGAGCTTCAGCATATAATACGATGGCCGATATATGAAATCGTGCAGAACCAAAGGGGAGTTATGATGTTAAATAGATTAGAAGAATAAGAGGTAAGAAGTTGAGAGAGAGAGAAAGTGTTCTATAGGTGGAAGTCGGGGACAGATGGCAAGGGAGGTGTGAAGGTTATGCTGGTCAGGCAAGCTCTGAGCAAGGAAGGCACAAAGGCAGCAAGGAGTGCGGGGGGACTACCTTCTGCTGCGGAAGAAGGGCGGCAAAGCGGCCAGCTACTCAGAGAGCCCGGCCGTGGCATGACGTCACCCAGACAACGCGTAACACTACGCGCACAACACTCTGCCTCCTGCACTTACTCACTCACACTCTCTAGCTATATCATTCAGTCTTATACATTAAACTTATAACTGATGATATAAAATATAATGCATTGTCATAGACGAAAATAAAAACCACTTCTATACTGCCTGTGACATGACGATTCACAAGAAAGAAAGTATAACATTCTCTGATAACTGTAGCCCATTTCAATGCCCTGGCGAGCGCTAGTGGCTACCGGGAGGCGATTCGGCCACTGCTGGTAGGCGTCACACCCCGCCCAAGATATGGGACGCTCAACATTTGGCGAGCACCATATTTGACAAGGCAGAATGCCGACAAGACCCGCTACAACCAGACACTCTGCCAGAAATGAAATGCAAAGCTCAATCATAAACAAAACAACATTTTAGCATAAATAAAATCTTATAACCCCTCCCAAACATAATAGTATAATTTTAGCCTGCTATGCTCCCAGAGCGAGCTTCACAGAGCCCAGCCTCCTAAGTGAAAGACAGGTTCAACTTAGGACTTTAGCTATAACATTGGCAACTTACAATTAACTATCAAAAGAAAGATTTTTTTATGTGATTTTTTCTTTTTATTTAATTTTAATGTTGTTTTTGACGGCTGCTCTACAGGGGCAATCCTGATTTTTCTCCACTCTCAACACACACTGACTGAACGGCGAGGGTTCTCCTGCAAACAAACCCCCCCCGTGACAAACAATCAGCCAAAACATTATCAGTGCCCTTAGCATGCCACACATCCAACTTGTGTTCCAGCAGCACAACAACACCTGACACTGATAAACTGCCCAGTTCATCACAAGACTGGCACTTCTCTTCACTCTTTCTGGCAACGGGGCCTGCCAATAACCTTTCACTAGTTCTACCTTCGTGATTAGCGATGCAGCCCCGATGCGGTCTATGGTATCGTCAACTCTAGGTAATGGATAGGCGTCTGTCAGGGATAATGCTTCCACACTCTTGCAATCACCATACACACGGATCTTGCCACTCAACTCAGGTTGCAAACTCACTGGCAACGACCACTCACGATATCCCTTATCCCTCAGAAGACCCTTGGGTAATGGATAGGTGTCTGTCAGGGATAATGCTTCCACACTCTTGCAATCACCATACACACGGATCTTGCCACTCAACTCCAGTTGCAAACTCACTGGCAACGACCACTCACGATATCCCTTATCCCTCAGACCCTTTTTCCACATGTCGTCTAGCTCTGTTTTCACGACAGGCTGTTGAGCAGGATTTATACGGTAGGGAATTAAACTGAGCCTTGCACTGTCTCCAGCCTCCATGTCGGATTCTACCCCGTACATCAGGCCTGGAGAAGCAACAAACATGCGGATGCACTGCCACAGCCTAGTAAACAACTTATCTCGCATACAACATGCCTAGTGCCCTCCCACAACCCAGCCGAGACCGCAGCTTCTAACCTGTAGTCTCCCTCCTTCTCCACCTTCGTCCCTAGAACAGCTAGGTCATGGGAGGGACAATCAGTACCACCTGTGCAGTCACTCCCATAGTTCATTATTGCTAAGGCTTCCCCGCCGATACCGTACATGCGCACCCCCGCATTCCTTCCCACTACATCTGCCTGCGCAGCATCACCGCTTTTAGCGACATGGCCAGATACAGTCGGTCTATGGTAGGGCTGTTGCATTCGACTAGAGCAGCATTGGGAGGTTATGCGACGACCGGGCACATCCACTCCACAGCCAACCTCACCAATCTGCTCAATGTCCTCCTTCTGACCACCACCCTTGGCAGCCATGGGTCGACCCTGACCTGACAACCATGTCCAAGCCTCGTCGCCCACCTTGAACCACCGAAACAACGAGGCTAACGGTCTACCAACATTCAAGTGACCTGCCCGTGGAACATCTTGCACCGCCTGAGTTGTGAGGCTCGGGTGCTCGGCACGACCAGTGGGGTATGAACCGAGCTGGTGCTGGAGCGCTGCACACTGCCGCTCAGGCAGGTGCTCTAGCGCTTCCACAGCCACCAGACTCGTGTCCCCCGCCCACTTCTCCGCCGAGACATGACAATCCCAACTTTCCTCCACCTGTGCCCTACTGCCCCCCTCTCCTTTTCCACCTTGGCCGCTGCAGACCAACGCAGGGACAGTAGGCTGCTCAGGTGGTTGCCTCACAAAATCCTCCAACCGGTTCACATGACATGTTTCCCCGTCCTCGTGTTCGATTGCCCCGTTCCCACAACTCTCCTCCAACTGGGAACTACTAAGTTGCGGAGTGCCATCACGCCCAACCATGTCACTAGGGGTGACAGGTTCTGGGGCCACTCCGGAGCTCACCTCTGAGTCAAGTACTAAGCCGCTAAGGAGAGCCGCTGGAGCAAAACTCACAAAACTCCCAACTTTAGCTTGCTCCTTCCGACCGTTCCTCCGCTGGTATGAAGACTGAGGAATAGGCTGTGACACTTTCGATGCAAGAGATCTTGTAACAACGCACGCCATAGGTTGTACTTGACACTTCTCTACCCACTCCTGTTCCTCCCTACTCACGTCGGCCGGCTTCTCGGCAACGACTAAGGGTGAAACCTCAGAAGTAGGCACCGCAAAGTTGTTGCCGAGAAGGAAGTCGACGCCCCCAACAGGCAAGTTCTCCACAATTCCAACATCCAACTCTCGTGTCACACCATCTACCTCCAGTTCCATCCTGACCAACGGGTATGACCTGGTAGCATTGATACCTTGCACCACAACCACCCGTGCCACGTTTATTGGTCTACCAGTAAAGTTCTTCATCAAAGTCTGAGAGGCACCCGTGTCTCGCAACAGCTCAACTCCATGCTTCTTACCAGCCCACTTCACGCAGCCATGCCCTCGATGGCCGCAAAAGACATCGCGGACAGGGTTCGAGTCTTCCGGATTCTTCTCCACTGGCTGTGTCCCAGCCTCTGACGTTATACCCCGGGCAAACTCAGACGACTTCGGGGACACCCCAATGTTGCGAGCCAAAGACACGACTGCTGTAGGTAGCTTGCTAGGACAGGATCGTGCAAAATGCCCCTTCTCATGACAATGAAAACACTCTAACTCCCCCTTGGGCTTCCCTTGAGGTGGGGGAAGGGCCCGGACCCTTCTTAAACGGGACGGTATTAGGTTTATGGTCAGACTTAATATCATTGCTCTTGTTGTTATTGTTATATGGTGTATCACTGACTCAGGGGGGTGGAGTGTTGCGCCCCTTGTTACCTGCATCGTTCCGTTGTGCAGACCCGCACCCACGAATCAGCGATAGCCTACGGTCAGCCATCTCAGCTGCCTCCTGAAGAGTTTTCGGGGTTTTTTCTTTAAGATTCAACGTCAGATTGCCGCCCGTACACTTGAAAAATTGTTCTAGAAGCATCAGCTGTTTCAACTCCTCAAACGTCGATGCCTTCACAGAACGCAGCCAGTTTCTAAATGCATCGGACAGATCCCAGGCATGCTCAAGAAAGGTGCACTCACGACCCTTCGTTACACCCCAGAACTTCAATCTGTACGTCTCTGGTTGTAACTCGTACGCCCGCAGAACAGCTTCCTTCAATACCTCATAATCGACACAAGACTCCAAGGGCAACGCATCATATGCCTTGAGTCCTTTGCCAACCAACCTAGAGGAAATGGCCCACTTAACCTCGGGCCATTGGTGCTCCCGGCACTTCTTCTCAAAACGCATGAAACATTCGGTAACACCCGACTCATCAAATACAGGGACCAACTTGAGCAGGTGCGATAAAGACTGATCAAGACCTCGATTCCCAGAACCGAGACGCTGCCCTGTCGACTCCACCCGAGACTTCTCAAGATCTATGTCTGCACAGTACTTCGTAGCCTCAACCTGAAGCTCAGCCTCACGTATGGCCTTTCTCTCCTCAGCCTCATTCTCTCGCTGCCGTTGCTCGAGCTCAGCCTCATGCCTTCGTTGCTCAGCCTGCATTTTAGCCATCTCAAGCTGGAAGATCATATCTGCAGTTAAACCTTGAGGAGGAGGAGATGCAACAATTGGAGACCTCCCCTGTGATCCACCCGCGGGCAAACCACGCTGCCAGTGACTATCGGCCTGCGGGAACGTCGGATCAGGTGTTCTAGAGAACACGATAGGAGTAGAGTGGAGGGGGGGCTTGGCAGAAGGTGCCAAAGCACCCTCTCCACCCTGTGCACCACGCACCCGGCCCAGAACACATGCCACCAGGTCATTTCTCGTCATGCTGCTAGTGCCAACATACCCCATGACCGTGGCAAAACACTGGAGACCATACCGATCAATCCCCGCCACCCGGTTAACAGTAATAGGCATTTCCAGAAATTTCCTTGCATCCTCCTCACTAGTTATTACTCTCATGTCCTCTAACAAACCCATCCTCTGCATCTCAGAGCCTGCTTCCCGTACTGTGCCCTCACTGTACACTGATCAGTCGTCCGACAGTGTCCACCGAAAATACTCAACATTTATAAAAAAAAGGAGTACCTAAACTCTCATGCAGCACTATTCACTTAAAAATGCTTGAAGACTCTTAAGTGTTATACTACTTGCCAAAAATAAATCCGTGTCCATTATATTCCTTCAAACAAAAACAAATGGCCACAACACTCCTGCAATATTTCTCTAAGTTCACAAAATCCTGAGCAAGGTCGCCATTTGTTACGACCGGGACTCGTATTAAACAAGGGCTCTTAATCATTGGATTAGAAAGGCACACAGCCACAACGGTAACACTAGATCCAACCCTCGAACTTATAATGCTGGTGCACAAAAACACCTATACCCTCCAGAGTTAAATCTGCGATAGCGGGGTATCCTCTAACTCGGTATAAGTGCACTACTACTACAGGCTGATGATCTCTGATACAGCCTGATCACAACAGCATACAATTACGTTAATAATGTATACAAGGAAAAAGATAGAGAGCGTAATTAAATCACTGGAATGATTTAATGCAAACAAGAAGAAGGTATAAATAAAGTTACTCTAAACAATAATAAACTGTCACTCCTATATTAAAGAAAGTGAATGAAAGTCCTAAAGCATCGAACAGGAATCTTCTGAAGAAAGTCTGATGCTGCTTAAGATGATCGCATCGGATTTTGAACTGTTATATAAAGCAGGAACAAGATATAACAAGTGTAGGGACATACAGTGTTAACTGGCATGGGAATAACGATAAATGCGCAATAGTATTATCTCCAACAACAATAGAAGTACTTCCTCAGGCAATGCAAAAGCCTGCTCAGGTTGTGCCCCTCAACAACAACCAAGGCTTACAATCAACGTGAATGAAAATGCTGCATACATAAAATAAGAGTTTATAATCCTAATCGGGTGTGTGCTAGGCGAATAAATTCTAGCTGGGATGTCGTAGGCTAGGAAACAATGGCTGAGCAAGCGGCTCGTAGCCTAGCGAGGTTGACTGTACGGCCAAATTACGTTAAATGACGGGGTGCTCTCTTGAGAGATCCAGATCGCTAGTATCTGGTTCTCTCCTGGCGACCCTCTTCAAGTCAAAGCAAAATGAGTTAGCACAGTGTTGGGTGGCAGAGGCAAAAGCCCTCACTCGCAACACAGTGCTAAACTCACAAGGTACACAGTCAGAAAGACAACCTAGGCTTCCCACGTACCCGTTGCGATTGTACAAGTTCAACAAAACCTGGTACACATCGGAAATCACAACACCAATAGCCTCACCCCAGTCTAGCATTAAATAGCCCAGTAGACAACCAAGAAATAGGTAGGGAGACACCGCGAGTGTGTCGAACCTCTACAGACAAAATGTTAACCCCTCCAAAATGTCTAACTAAACATGAAATATCTGAGAGCTTCAGCATATAATACGATGGCCGATATATGAAATCGTGCAGAACCAAAGGGGAGTTATGATGTTAAATAGATTAGAAGAATAAGAGGTAAGAAGTTGAGAGAGAGAGAAAGTGTTCTATATGTGGAAGTCGGGGACAGATGGCAAGGGAGGTGTGAAGATTATGCTTGTCAGGCAAGCTCTGAGCAAGGAAGGCACAAAGGCAGCAAGGAGTGCGGGGGGACTACCTTCTGCTGCGGCAGAAGGGCGGCAAAGCGGCCAGCCACTCAGAGGGCCCGGCCGTGGCATGACGTCACCGAGACAACGCGTAATACTACGCGCACAACACTGCCTCCTGCACTTACTCACTCACACTCTCTAGCTGTATCATTCAGTCTTATACATTAAACTTATAACTGATGATATAAAATATAATGCATTGTCACAGACGAAAATAAAGACCTCTTCTATACTGCCTGTGACATGACGATTCACAAGAAAGAAAGTATAACATTCTCTGATAACTGTAGCCCATTTCACTGCCCTGGCGAGCGCTAGTGGCTACCGGGAGGCGATTCTGCCAATGCTGGTAGGCGTCACACCTGCTTTTTCCTGCAGACCTTCTATGCGTAGATTATTTTTTTCTCGAGTAGTCTGCCTGATAATCCATTCTATTGTTTATTTTCAGTCTCAGCATCCAAATTCTTGCCTTTAATGTACTCAATGTCTTTCTTCAAAGCCAGTATTTCTTTATCCTGACCTTCCTGTTTTTTTCTTCAAATTGTCCATTTCTTTTTGTGTGAATTGAAGTGATATTATAAGCTCTACATTCTTCTCCTCTAGATGTTTCACTTTGTCATTGAAATTCGATCGAACCATTTCTATTATGTTTCGGTACGTTTGTTTTTGCACTTCGAGTGCAGGTTATAAGAATTCAAGAGTAAAGAAAGTGTAATTTACCTACAAACTTATAAGAGTTAACTTACTTTAATCGTTGATAATGATGGATAGCTCAAGTATAGAATTAGGAATAGATAGAAGGTATACTGGCCACTAGGAGTTAAGAATTAGAGTAACTTAGCATGAACAGGTGGGTTGTAACTAGAGCAGCTAGAGGGAGTTGTTGATGAGATGGTCGTCAGAGAGAGTCTGGATTTTCTTGTGCAAGGGACCCTCAGGTTCCCGAAAATGACGCATGCGCAGTTAATATCTTATCCA
This sequence comes from Paralithodes platypus, assembly GCA_032716605.1. NCBI lineage: Eukaryota > Metazoa > Arthropoda > Malacostraca > Decapoda > Lithodidae > Paralithodes > Paralithodes platypus. The sequence continues at coordinate 12,138,926 of CM064531.1, forward strand.
CCAATGCGACATTTAACTAACTACAAGATATACCGGATTAATTATAATGATAAAGCGATATAATTATGGATAATAAACCCATAGAGACTTTATACGAAATAGTACATATATTTTATAAAGATATAAAGCTTAGCCTAATACTGGCGCCTAATTTGAACTTCCAGTATATTTACTTAACCTAAACTGTCGAGTTACTTACGAGTCTCGACACATTCCCACCACCAATATATACATTATCTACAGTAATCCCGCAGCGATGTTAGATCTCCAAAGCTGTGAAGAACTAAAGGCGGCTCGGCGAAGAGGTAGTTTTCTAATGGGATCGTTACCGGCGGATGGTCCAGCGACCGCTGTTGACATAGGGGTGGAGTCGTGAGAGCTAACACCATCATCAGCGACCGCCAGTTGAGGGATCGAAAACATTTCGACATCCTGTTCCAATAGATACAACTTGACAATGGATCAAGTGGTCAGGCCGGTTTTTGTCCTAATCTGGACCACTCTAACTAGATCATCTCGTCCTGGATAGAGTTTAACTACCCTACCAAGTTTCCAAAGGATACGAGGTCCCTCGTCATGTATAAGAACGATGTCATTTACATTTGGCCATACACTGCTTGATGAGCCTCTTTTAGTGTTATTGGCTTCTCGTAGTGATGCCAAGTATTCACTAGACCAACGCTTCCATAGGTCCCGGATCAATTTATTGATGTAATTGTACCTGCTGTGTATCGCGGCTTCCCTATCGTAACTAGGATCCTGCAGCTCATCTAGCTGAATCATGTCCTCTGGGAAGTCACGAAGCCTACAACCCTTAACTAGCATGGATGGAGTTGTTGTAGTTGTTGTTGTTCCCTAAGCTGCCTGGCCGAACAGCCCCGAGTCCCTGAGAAAGGCCATGGCCACGATCGGGCTTTCCCACAGAGCTCTCATTGAGTGTAGATTGTGTTGTTGGCGTAAGTGGTTGTGTGAAATGCAGTCTTCTATGATGTGTTTAATGGTATGGGGTGCTGTGTTACATCCCGGGCAGGCGTCGACAACGGAGTCATCCAGTCCCTTCTGATAGCTCAGGAGAGCTGGATGGTGTCCGCATCTCAGCCTGGCCAGGTGGACTCTGTCCTCGCGAGGAAGGGAGGATTCGGAAGGATGGATTTCGGGAGGTCGTGCATGCAGCTGCATGTTGTCTGTGAGTGAGTGGATGGATCGGTGAGAGATATGAGTATGGATGTGCTTCTGGAAGTTGGTTCGGGGTGGGCAGGGAGGGAGAGAGGACAATAATTGTGTGTGATACCGTGTGCTGGGTGTTGTTTTGATATTTCTTGGTGTCTGTGGGTGTGTTGCCATGTAGTTTAGTGGGTGGTCTTGGTTCGTGGAGGCTGCTGCCAGGAATTGAGTGCCTCTCATGTCCAGATGGTCTTTGACTTTGAGGATTTTGGTTTCTTGATGTAGGTGATCTGTGGGTGCAGTAGCTGTGCAGCCTGTAATGATCTTCAGGGCTTTGTTTTGAATAGCCTGTAAGGTCTTATGATGTGTTTCAGCTAGGTTAGAAGCCCAAGCTGGGCTTGCGTATTCCATCACTGATCTTATGTATTGTTTATATGTGGTGGTAGTTTCTTTGTTGTGTCCAAATTTTATGTGAGCAAGTGACCTGAGGGCGTTAAGTCTGGGTGTCAGTTTCTTTTTAATGTTTGTGGTGTGCTGTTTGAATGTCATATGAGTATCATATGTTACTCCTAGGATTTTGGGTGTGTGTGTGGTTAGGGGTGTGTTGTTTATGGTGAGTTGAGGGATGTATTCGTGTTCTCCTGTCCAACTTGTGAGCAGGGTTGCGGTGGATTTGGCTGGGGCTAGATTAAGTCTGTTTGTAGTACACCAGCCATGTAGTGTGTTGAGATAGGGTTGAAGGAGATCTGTTGCTCTTTTTGGGTCATGGTACAAAGGAGTACAAAGGAGTACAAAGGAGTACAAAGGAAATCAAGCAACAACAGATCTAGTGACCCTTCTAGGTTGCTTGTCCTCCAAAACACTGAGGATCAAGTGTCCAAACAGTGGTTTAGAGTGGGTAAGGGAACATTGGAAAGGGAATTACTGCCCTGGAACTAATGTCCGTGGCAGGATTAGGAAGTTAGTAGGGGACAGATGGGTTAGTAACTGAGGGGGGGATAAAATAAAGTTATTCATTTACAAACGCAGTCAGTCGCGGGTTTGAAGCGAGATATTTGTCTAGGCGGAGTTTAAATGAATCAACGGTGATGCAGTCTATAACGTTTCGGGGAAGCCCATTCCACAAGTTGACAACTCGATTGAAGAAGAAATTCTTAGATTCGTGTGAGTTAAAAGATTTACCAATAATTTTGCAACCGTTTCCCCGCGTGTAATTAGATTGGTCGATAGTGAAGTACTTACTACAGTTCATATTGTCGATGCCTTTGATGATTTTGAACACTTGAATTAAGTCACCTCTTAATCTGCGCTGGGTTAAAGGAAATAGATTTAATTCTCTAAGACGCTCTTCGTATGGTTTGTTCTTTAGGCTAGGTATCATTTTGGTAACTCTACGTTGAACTCGTTCTAGCTTGTTTATATCTTTTTGGTAATAAGGGCACCAGGATTGAACGCAGTATTCCAGAAGAGGGCGGCGCAGTATTCCAGAAGAGGGCGGTGTGTGCATGTGAGTGTTATGTCATCTGCATAGGAGGCTAAGTTTATTTGGGGCGTATTGGGTGTAGTTATATCGTGCATGTACAGGTTGAAGAGTGCGGGCGATAGGACGGATCCTTGTGGGACTCCGTTTGGAAAGTTTCTGATTTTAGATGACTGACCGGCAAAAGATACGTGTGCACATCTGCCTGCTAGGAAGTTGGCCAGCCACCGTTTTGTGTTGTTGTGCATGTTTGTGTTGTAGATTTTGTTTGTTAGGTTGTGGCGGGGGATGGCATCGAAGGCTTTACTAATGTCGAGTGTGGCTAATAGTGATCTGTGTGGTGGTCTAGCTGAATTGATGCCGTCGAAAGCTCTTTGTGTAAGGTCTGTGAGAAGAGTGTTTGTGGAGTGCAGTGGCCTAAAGCCATGTTGTGTTGGAGCTAGGGGTAGGTCAGGTGTAATTAGTTGTAATACTAGGCGTTCCATGACTTTGGAGGGGGAGCAAAGGAGTGTGATGGGGCGGTGCGAGGAGGGTAGCGTGGGGTCTTTGTTGGGTTTGGGGAATGTGATGATGATACCATGCTTCCAAATGTCTGGTATTGTGTTGTGTGAATAGCTGTAGTTTGATATGTTAGTGAGTGCTTGTATGCCTTGTGGTCCCAGGTGTCTGAGGTGTATGTTGCTTATGTTGTCTAGGCCACAGGCGGGTGAGTGCTTGAGATTGTTGATGATATGCTTTGTCTGGTGATTGGTGAAGGGTGTATAGTCAGGGTCTGTGGGGAATTGTCTCTTACGTCGGATGACACGTCGGTCGTCTTTGTGAGGTTTTAGGTGGCTGACATGTGAAAAGTGATTGATGAGAGTGTTTGCTTGTTGTTTACATGAAGGAGTAGAGTCTGTTGTTGTGATTGCAGCATGTGATTGTGTTGTGTTGCTGTTGGAAAGTGTGATGCTGTTTAGTGTTTTGTATAGATTTTGGGGTTTGTTTTGTGATCAAGTGTTTGTAGGAAGTTATTCCAATTTAGTTTTTGTTGTTCTTGTCTTTTGTTGTTAGTTTGGGTGTTGAGTGCTTGAATTTGTTGTGTGATGTCTTGTGTGGGGTGCTGGGGAGTGTTTCAGTATGTCGCGTTGTCTGATGAGGTTTTGAATTTCTGGTGTGAAGTTGGGGTTGTGTCTTTTTCTGTTACCTCTTGGAATGTGTTTCTTGTCAGCGTTTTTGGATAGTTTTATTGAGTATGTGTACAGCATTGTTGATGTTAGTGATGGGTGTACTGTTTAGAGTTGTGAAGTGTTGTTCTGTCATTTGTGAATGCTTCCCAGTTAGCTCTTTTATAATTGGTGTATGTGTGTTTGTGGCTAGCTGGGGTGAGTCTGGTTTTGGTGGTGATAATGATCGGGAGGTGGTCAGAGCCTAAGGTTCTGACCACCCTCCAGGATGTTGTGGGGGCGAGTTCTGGGGAGCAAAAGGTGATGTCTGAAGATGATGGGTTATAGAGGGCTTGGTGAGGAATATGGGTATGTTGATGGATGGATGGAGTAATAGGACAAGGGTCCTCCAGATCACCCGAGACATATGTTAAAGGGCGATCATTCACGGTAGCCTCCAGCTCCAGTAGGACAGTAGGTAGTTCCTCAAAGGAAACTAGAGCATGACCTAGTACCTTTTTAAGCCCAGCCTTCACAATATCTATGGCTCTCTCCCAAATAGCTCCGAACCAAGGCGAACGTGCTGGTATTAAACGCCAATCACATCGGATTTCGATAAGATGAGCCTGAAGACTGGGATCACTTTGAATGTCTTCCAAATGTCTGGAAGCTCCTACAAATTTGGCAGCATTGTCGCTTAACATTATCTGTGGAAATCCCTGCCTACTACAAAATCTCCGGAACGCATGGATAAAGCTGTCACAGGTCATATTGCTAAGTACTTCAATGTGAATAGCTCTGGTAGTAGCGCACGTAAATAATAGCATATAAGCCTTGTTGTGTGAGTCCCGGACAGGAATTGCTCCTGTATAATCGAGCCCCGTGATCTCGAATGGATCTCTAGGAGTAGTCCTGATGTCTGGCAGGGGAGATACTCTAGCTGTCGCGTAGGTATTACCCTGTATTTTACGACAGGCTATACACATACTGGTCACTTGTTTTACCGCTTGTCTTATCATAGGAATCTACCACCTTTGCCGTATATATGCGACCACGTGATTGACTCCATAGTGACAACAGACACGATGGCACATATTGATGAGCATGGTAGTGAAAGGGTGTTTGGAAGGCAGTAGTATCGGATATTTCATTGAATCCGGAAGAGCCGCTAACTTCAATCTACCTTCACATACAATTAAACCTCCTTTCACAACAAGTCCTAATTGGTTTACCAAATTATTGTGAGTACCCTTGTCACCAGACAGCATCTCATACTCCTTTGGGAAACATTCCTGCTGGCATCTTTGAGTTACAATCTTCTCTGGTACTTTTAGTTCCTTAATGCTGAGGAGAGCACAGCCTGTGGGACACATCCCTTTAATTTTTGCCTTCAAATTATTCTTGTATCGAATAGTCCATGCAACTACCCGATTTAATTTCTCATAACTGCCATATTTTCCCCAGTTCCATAACTGTGTGTCCTGTTCATTATTGGTCCCAATGACTTTGCTAGTTACTTTTGGCGTTGGGTCATCTGGTAATATATCTTTTGGCCACTCGTCTTAGTTTCAAGAGCCACATGGGCCCCTCCCACCAAAATGCAGAAGATTTCAGATGTTTTGCCGAAACACCTCTAGACAGTAAGTCACTAGGGTTTTCTTTAGAGGACACGTACCGGAATTCTACAGTCGGAAGAAGAGATTTTATTTTGTCAACTCGGTTTGCGACATACACTGGAAGCTTCTTCATACTGTGCAACCAATGCAATGTAACCTGGCTGTCGCACCATAAAACAATTTTGTTGACTTTTACAATACTAAGATAGGCCTCCTCTACAAATTTGATTAATCTGGCGGCTAGCAAAGCAGCAGTTAGCTCTAGTCTTGGTATAGTTATGGACCTTATGGGAGTGACCTTTGCTTTAGCGATGACCAGGCTACTACATTCCGGGCTCACAAAATATATTGCAGTGCCATAGGCGACACCACTTGCATCGCTAAACGCATGAAGTTCCACTGAGTCAGCATATACCGTCCTCCGAGGATAAGTAAAGTCACAGCAGAGGTTCAGGTCCTCGGAAATTGTAGACCATTCGGTAGCGCAGTCTTTAGGTAGCGGATCGTCACAATCTAGTTTCAGCCTCCATAATTGCTGTAAGAAAATTCTGGACCTTATTGTAACAGGCAGTAGTACACCGAGTGGATCGAACAGTTGTGCCGTGACTCTTAAGCACTCTCTTTTTGTAGCCTTATTGGTCTCTGGGAGTCTAGCGTTGAACGTCAACAGATCAGAGTCAGGTAACCACAAGAGTCCTAATGTCTTCGCTCGCTCTTGATTCTTGGCAACAACACCATTCAATTGTAGGAGGTCACGTAGCTGAGGACTATTGGTAGCCCACTCTCTGAGATACAAATGTGCTTGAGACATTTTTCTTTGGGCATCCCAGTAACGCTTAATGACAGTTTCTTCATCACTGCTTGTTCCCTGGAGGTTGTCAATGTACAAACATTCCTTAATAGCCTCCACAACTTCGGGATCCTCTTTTATAATGGAAAGATGCTTCAAGACCGTGGCATTAAGAAGAAACTGTGAGCAAGTCGCCCCAAACAACACCACCTTAAATCGGTAGCAAAGTAAGGGTGAAGATAAGTCCAAGGTATCCTTTGGCCGCAGAAATCGGATGTAGTCACGATCTTCTTCATGAAGTCTCAACATGAGAAAGGCTTTCTCAAGGTCACTTATCCAGGTAAATTTGTGTACCCTGAATTGCAGCAATATTTTTGCTAGATCTGGCACTAGTGATGGCCCTGTGTAAAGGCAGTTATTAAGACTTGGCTTGCCTTTGATAATACTAGCGGAGTAGTCGTACACAATTAGGGGAGGTGTGTGGAGTGGTCATGCCACTGGATTGGTAATCCAATGGACCCGGGTTCAAATCCCGATATGTCAATGGGAAGATATTATTGGGATTGAATTTGTGCTGTACCTAGTATCAGTGCATTACCACAAAGCCCACCGAAATGCCAAAAAAATACCCTCATTGTTCCCTGATTAAATAACACTGTATATATATTCCCATATTCAAAATATGTTACAGGGGGACAATGCCTAGTGAGTTCACTGCTCAATAGGTGGCGTTCTGAGAGTGAGGGTCTGAGTCTGGAGGGTGAGACGGTGAAGCACTTGAGCGAAGCAACCGGCCGCTTCAGAGATGGAGCTGCTTCGAGCCATGATGGTTGCTTCACATGTCTCACTCCCCAGACTGGAACAAGACCTCACGGGCTTCACCGTGTTGAGCGGTGGAATGTACAGGCTCTCAGCCTATGCCCGAGAGGGAGTAGTTGGAATATAGAAAAAAAACAAAAAAAACAAAAAAAAAATTCGAACGGGCGTTATTGTGCTGTCCTTGGTGACCCCGTGATGTGCCAAATAATTACTATTTTCAGTAACACCGACAGGAACCTCTTCAATAAAACCATGATGAAGTTGATCTTGGATAACATTGGCATAGTGACTACAATATACAGGATTTTGTTTAAATCGCTTCTGCAGACACCTTGGACGACCCGCTGCTAAACCATAATTAGAGGGCAGCTTTTTCCTTATGTTGGTTCCATGGCAGTCTGTCCTCATACCGCTGATTCTGTGCAGAGTATGTTACTGTCTCTTTGTAGATGTCCAGCGCAGTCTTGTTTTCCTTTGAATCTTCGTTCGGAGAAATTCCTAGATGATCCAGTTCCCACATACATTTTAATTCATTATGACATGGATTATATGATTTCGTGGATATGTATTGATCCATCGGGGTGACCACGACTTTCAATATTGTAACTACCACTACTTGGGCGCTAGACTTGTCGTTATGGCAAGAGCCACTTGGTGCATAGCCAAATTTAGAGGGCAAGAGAATTATGTCACCCTCTTTTTTGTACCCTGGCCACACTAAGTTATATTAATAATCGGCACCAACCAACAAGTCCAGTCGAGATGTCTGTGTCATTAGAGGATCAGCTAATTTGTAGCCTTTGCTTCGCAACACTTTCATGTCTGCTTCAAGGCATTTTGATCCTTTATGATCCGGGCGAGTTTCTACCACAACTGCTTGTAGAGGATAGTTTCTGCCCCGGAACTTGTATTTGAAGGACACTACTGGATACTTTTTACTCTCACATGCTCCGGTAAACCCTCGCAACTCTAGCTCTTCAACACCCAATTTTTCATATTGGATAGAGTCTAGAGCAGAATTTAGAATGAAGGTGCGCTGTGAGCACTGATCCAGCTGTTCCTCTTGATTCCTTTACTGTTGGCAGCATAACAGTTGGGAGGATAATACTAGTCTTCTTTGAAGATACAGACATTTTGGTAGTTTGCGACTTGGTCTTTGTTACCTGTTGAGTTTTTTGCTCCTTCTTTGCACCGTCCCAATGAGATCTGGACTGACAGAGGATATGGTAGTGTCTGTTATGACAGAATTTGCAGTTACGGATGTCAGGGCTGACACAACCATTGCTCACGTGGGCTCAGGACAAGCACCCGGAGCAAAGGTCGAGTAGTTTTGCGCATTAACTTTCAGACCACTGGTTTTGTACTTCAGACAATTAAACCACACATGTGCCCCTTCGCACAACTTGTAACCCTTACTTTGCACCAAGGCCTCCTGCACCGCAAAGGATGCCGAAGCAACTGGTATGTGTGGTGTAGTTCGATCTGCCACACTTTCCATATTGAAAACCTCTGTCTGGTAAGCCTGGACAAACCTTTCTAGGTCCAGATCATCTTCACCTAAGGTTCTTTTTAAACTTTCCTTTAGTGGGGATGCAATTTATTCATGAGAATTACAACACTAGCTTCATGAAGGGTAATTTTTAGGGTCTCTATAGACCTGAGTGTACTTTCAAAACTAGCATAGAATCCTTTTAGTTCATCGACATTGTAAGATGGAGGATTCAAAGTAGTAAGGTTAGTTATGTGTGCCACCTTCATCCTATTCCTGTGCCCATAGGTTTTCTGTAGAAGGGCAACCGCTGTTTGGTCGCTGGCTCCTTCAATTGCGAAACCTTTAATTAGTTGTTATAAGAGATTACTTAGAGTATAAAGTCACCACCGCTGAAAGTAAAAACCCATTCCGTTGAGTTAGAATTAATCTATGTTCAAGATTTCTAATTTGTATTAGTTCTTGTGAATAATCTAATCATATACGTTACCCGGTTTATGTAATTCTTTCACCCGCAATTTAGGAATTCAGATTATACAATCCTGTATTCAACAGCCTATTATTTTGGGTTATTTATACGATACTACTTTGTTCTGTATCTATATATTTTTAAAAAGTTATTCAAGTTATTGTAAATTGCTACTCTGTTCTGTGTCTTTATATTTTATTCTAGTAGTTTGTTAACCCGGCAGCTGCAGGGAGACTGTTAAGAGGTTTTACTGGGCGACTGCGGGGAGACTCTTAAGATCCTAGGCCTAAAAAAAACTTTTAAAAGGCCCCAGTAGCACTTGATGTTTTTTTTCCCTCCATACCTCATATTACTTCTCCACATCTGTCAAAGTCCCCCCCCCCCCCTTTCAATTATCACCTATTTTCCCTGTTATTCCCTTATTCATTGGTATATTTTTTGTGCTAACATCTGCAAGCCGGTTGCAGGGTGTGGTTATGTGACTAGCGAGTGTTTTGGGTAAGGTAGAGGGTGGGGTGAGACACTCAGTCATGCTTCAGACCTCGCGAGAGGTGGGGTTGCCTCGCTCTGCTCCACATTTCATGAATGGACCGCTCCGTATTTATTCACGATTTTGACCATCTAAACACTATTCCCACTTGTTTTATTGTTGTCACATGTTACTATCTTCATATTAAATGTAAAATAGGCGCATATGGATAAGTATTGATTATATTTATGGTAAATTAATGATTTTAGTGAGCAATGAATGAAAATACCTATGCACAGAGGTATGGTGTACACTACAGGGGCTGCGCAGCCCAGAGGTTAATTCAAACTCACTGTTTCAGCCTTCATTTTGGCTATTCAAAGTCGCTACTTTGTTCTGCGCGTTTATCTTATATCTAGTAGTTTGTTGATTCATTCAAACTCCTACACTAGCCCTCATTTTGGCTATTTATTTAATACTACTTTGTTCTGTATTAAATCATATTATTCTGCGTTTGTTGATTCATTCAAACCAACTTATCTATAGCTATCATGCTGCTATAATTTATTCACTCTATTTACTGTAAATCTGATTTCCTCATTCTGTGTGATTTTAACTCATTTACGATTGAATTTATTTTTTGTGTATCGTGAGAGACATTATTCACATCTATTTATTGATAGTTAAACGCTAAATTAAATTATCATTTCATCTAAAGTAAGGCGAAGTTCATATCTTCTAAACTTTATTGTCTTTTAATTAAAGTTTTTAACAACCCTCAGCATCCCTTACATGGGGTTCTGCCTGGGCCCTATGTCCGGGTTGGTGCAACTAGATTCACAAGCAATCTTAATGATCTTGCCATGAGCCGTGTTAATATTTCTACTACACAGTTTTCACGGTGTTTTGTGCCGGCCATGGTTGACTTGTGGAATAAGTTGCCAAATGAGCTAGTCAATTCAGTTCATATCTCCATTTTTAAGTCTAGAGTTAATGCTTTTTTGCAGCATTAATTCTAATTTTTAAACTTATTTTATTCTATTTTATTGTATTATACTTATACTTGATATCCTCCACAGCATAATATGTTATCTGTGTTTAATACGTGTATATGTACAGTATACAGCATATATTTTTATTTTTTCCTAAGTTGCCGTAGTCTCTCTCCAGTGCCTCCGGGTGTTTTGTGTGGATTCATCTTGATGGTGTTTCTGCACCCTGGTTGGAGACTTCGGCATCTCATATAATAATAATAATAATAATAAACTCGATTTAATGTTGCACTAAATTGAATATTAATTTAACTTGACCTCAGTCCGTTTGACCTTTACCCCCTTCAGCGGTACCTTTGACGCGTCTACCTGAGCCGGGCCGGCTCAGGTAGACGCGCATACTTGTGCGCAGTCTAAGTAGATAACCTCAGCTACCCATATATAAGTAAACATTATTATACCTCTCGATACACACTTGACCCGTATATGTATTGTCATCAATATTAATATCTATGTGTTTATTTTATGTAATGATATATTCATGATTACTACCTTGTAAGTGACGACATCATCTACTAAAGAGTGAAACTTATTCAACTCTTTATAAGTCACCTTGAATTACATTAGACTCCAACTCATTATAGTGGAGATTCTGATGCCCCATTTATATGTACCCTTTGTTTATGTAATAAAAACGAGTGTAATTATTCTGTGTGTTTATTGTGTTTTGGAGAGTGATTGAGTAACCTAGAAGTAACATTCATCAGGCGAAATATGTTCCTGTTGAGCATTATCTGATTCTAAATATCCGAAACCCGGATTATAATAGAATACATAAAGTGAGTTGGATTATATATATATATATATATATTTTCTTTAATACATACGAGGTTGAAAGAAATGGCAATTTCTGCGTTGGAAATTTTATTATTCAAAGTTTCCAGGTCTCTGATGAGTTTTCGCTGGGTGGCAGGAAGTAGATGAAGGAGATGAGAAAAATTCATGGTGGTACAGGGTTACATTACAGTACATGAAGATACAGGATATACGACGCGTTTCACTGGACAACCAGCATTATCAAGTAAGGAAGGAATGATATAAAAGGTAAACAGGAAGGGTATATATAGAGGGTGGAGGATCAGAGGAGGCGGAAAACAGGGGGCAAAAGTCTGCTATTAGTGGAAGGGTAAACTAGGAGAGAGAAAGGGGGTAACCGCTTCACGCATGCGCACTGGATGCGGGATGGTGGTCGGTACGTGGGGTCGAAGCTGATTGGCTGCGTGTCGAGGGGCGTGGCCAAAGTTGTGTGGCGCCTGCAGAAGACGAAGCTGAAGGAGGTAGCGCGGGGGGCTGCGTCAAGGGCACCGGGGGGCGAGGAGGGGTGTTAGGTCCTGTAGGGTAGTGCCTTTTGGCAGAAGGAAGGATCTGAAGGTCCAGAGTTTGGTTGTTGATGTTGGGATGTAAGGCTTGGATATATAAAGCTTCGAGTATTGGTAATCTCCTTGGGTCACTTTCTTTATCGAGTATGGTGGTGTGTTTCTCTAACTCGTTGCGTGTGAGGTGAGGGTGGTTAGGGGTGAGATAGTGGTCTTTGATGGCTCCAGCCTGAAGGTGAAGAGTTAACTGACGTGAAAGACGAGTCTGCGTCATACCAATATAGGAATGAGGTCCACAGTCCTCATAATTACAGGTATGTTGGTAAATGACGTGATCGTCGGTCATCGGGCTCTTTATCTTGGTGGAGGCTGGTTTGTTGCGGAGAACGAGGTTGGAGGTCTTAGGGGATTTGTAATAAATTATTAATTTGATTTTGTTTTCCGGGTTGGTTGGGTGGACATGCTTGGAGATTATTTCATTTAAGACGGCCTCGTCATTTTTGTGTTCAGAGGACATGTAATTGCGGTAGAAGATCTTAATTTCATTGGGGGGGTCAATGTTGGGTGGGCTTTGGGTGTACCATTTTTCAAGATGGTGGTTGATGGTGCTGGAGATGTCGGAGTTGGAGTATCCGTTATTTACTAAAACTTGGGATAGTCTTTCTAGTTCCTGGTGGGTGTCGGCCCAGGTAGAGCAGTGCGTGAGGGCTCTCCTAACATAGGCGGAGATGGAGGATAGAAGATAACGGCGGGGGCATTCACTATCGCCGTTGAGGCATTGTCCTGTGTTAGTTGGTTTAATGTAGACGGTGGTTTTGAACCCATGGTCGTTCAGAGCTACGAGGATGTCGAGGAAGGGGAGTTGTCCATTGTTAGATTTTTCAAAGGTGAAGTTAAGCCCGGAGGAGGTCATGAAGCGACGCTGGAGTTCCTGTAGTTCGTGGAGGTCTTTGATTTGCACGAAGATGTCATCCACGTATCTACAGTAGACGGCGGGTCGTTGGGCAGCTAGGAGCTCTTCCTCGATGGTACCCATGAAATAGTTCGCAAAAAGAACTCCTAGGGGGCTGCCCATCGCCACACCGTCTATCTGCTTGTACATGTTGCCCCGGGGGCAAAGGAAGGGGGCCTCCTTGGTACATAGCTCCAGTAGTGTTTTCAGGGCCTTCTCCGGGATGTCCAGTGTAGGTGTATCAGGGCAATGATAAATTCGACGTAGAATCATGTCAATGGTCCTATCCAGTGGCACGTTGGTGCCACGTTGCACGTTGGTGCACGTGCACGTTGGTGCCCTCGAACAACTCCTTGAACAACACAGAAGACAAGCGGAAAACACAACCATAAAAAAGCTTGCCCGTCTTTATGGCGGAAACTTAAAACTACCCAAACCAACAAAAGGATATATAAACCTTACTAACACCATTCTGACCCTGGACCAAGAAGACCTCCTCAACAAAGGCCTCAACTGCCACTACAGCTCCAAACCTGGCCCCCACCGAAAACGCCTAGAAACGGAAATCCTCCTGGACGACATCCTACGACTCAAGAAGGATGGCAAGGTCACCACTACTCCCGCCCTACAACCTACTCTCCTCGCTGAAGCCGCCAAAACCAGAGGAACTCACCATAGCAAAATACTCAACAAACAACACTTCCAAGCTGCCAATCTATTAAGAGACAACCCCAACATCATCATCCGTCGTGCGGATAAAGCTTCCTGCCTCGTGATCCATGACAAGGAGGAATATCTTAGAAAAATGGACGTCATCTTAAGTGACAACACTAAATTTAAAAAGATCACCCGCAACCCAACCGACGAAATCAAACGTATTGTCAACACCACCATCACCGCCATCAACGCCAAACAAGGAGGGATCCACCTTAAAAAACTCGTCGGAGAATACACCCCTGGTTATGCGTACGGAACCATCAAAACACACAAACCTGGGAACCCCCTCCGCCCCATCATCTCCCAGATCCCCACTGCCACCTACCAGATCGCCAAGGCCCTGAACAACCTCCTCACCCCCTACGTGCCCAGCCAATTCAACCTTAACTCAGCCCACGATTTCTTGGAAATTTTACGAGACGCCCCCCGTAACAACAACCACACAATCGCCTCTCTCGACGTAGAAAGCCTGTTCACTAACGTGCCAGTGGATAGGACCATTGACATGATTCTACGTCGAATTTATCATTGCCCTGATACACCTACACTGGACATCCCGGAGAAGGCCCTGAAAACACTACTGGAGCTATGTACCAAGGAGGCCCCCTTCCTTTGCCCCCGGGGCAACATGTACAAGCAGATTGACGGTGTGGCGATGGGCAGCCCCCTAGGAGTTCTTTTTGCGAACTTTTTCATGGGTACCATCGAGGAAGAGCTCCTAGCTGCCCAGCGACCCGCCGTCTACTGTAGATACGTGGATGACATCTTCGTGCAAATCAAGGACCTCCACGAACTACAGGAACTCCAGCGTCGCTTCATGACCTCCTCCGGACTTAACTTCACCTTTGAAAAATCTAACAATGGACAACTCCCCTTCCTCGACATCCTCGTAGCTCTGAACGACCATGGGTTCAAAACCACCGTCTACATTAAACCAACTAACACAGGACAATGCCTCAACGGCGATAGTGAATGCCCCCGCCATTATCTTCTATCGTCCATCTCCGCCTATGTTAGGAGAGCCCTCACGCACTGCTCTACCTGGGCCGACACCCATCAGGAACTAGAAAGACTATCCCAAGTTTTAGTAAATAACGGATACTCCAACTCCGACATTTCCAGCACCATCAACCACCATCTTGAAAAATGGTACACCCAAAGCCCTCCCAACATTGACCCCCCCAATGAAATTAAGATCTTCTACCGCAATTACATGTCCTCTGAACACAAAAATGACGAGGCCGTCTTAAAAGAAATGATCTCCAAGCATGTCCACCCAACCAACCCGGAAAACAAAATCAAATTAATAATTTATTACAAATCCCCCAAGACCTCCAGCCTCGTTCTCCGCAACAAACCAGCCTCCACCAAGATAAAGAGCCCGATGACCGACGATCACGTCATTTACCAACATACCTGTAATTATGAGGACTGTGGACCTCATTCCTATATTGGTATGACGCAGACTCGTCTTTCACGTCGGTTATCTCTTCACCTTCAGGCTGGAGCCATCAAAGACCACTATCTCACCCCTAACCACCCTCACCTCACACGCAACGAGTTAGAGAAACACACCACCATACTCGATAAAGAAAGTGACCCAAGGAGATTACCTATACTTGAAGCTTTATATATCCAAGCCTTACATCCCAACATCAACAACCAAACTCTGGACCTTCAGATCCTTCCTTCTGCCAAAAGGCACTACCCTACAGGACCTAACATCCCTCCTCGCCCCCCGGTGCCCTTGACGCAGCCCCCCGCACTTCCTCCTTCAGCTTCGTCTGAAGCCACACAACTTAGGCCATGCCCCTCGACACGCAGCCAATCAGCTTCGACCCCACCTACCGACCACCATCCCGCATCCAGTGCGCATGCGTGAAGCGGTTACCCCCTTTCTCTCTCCTAGTTTACCCTTCCACCAATAGCAGACTTTTGCCCCCTGTTTTCCGCCTCCTCTGATCCTCCACCCTCTATATATACCCTTGCTGTTTACCTTTTATATAATTCCTTCCTTACTTGATAATGCTGGTTGTCCAGGTGAAACGCGTTGTATATCCTGTATCTTCATGTACTGTAATGTAACCCTGTACCACCATGAATTTTGCTCATCTCCTTCATCTACTTCCTGCCACCCAGCGAAAACTCATCAGAGACCTGGAAACTTTGAATATTAAAATTTCCAACGCAGAAATTACCATTTCTTTCAACCTCGTATGTATTAAAGAAAATTTATTACCTGGCTTTACCAACATATATATATATATATATATATATATATATATATATATATATATATATATAGAGAGAGAGAGAGAGAGAGAGAGAGAGAGAGAGAGAGAGAGAGAGAGAGAGAGAGAGAGAATAGGGATAGAGCTGCGCCATACGCCATGTTTATTAAACGAATGTTCGGCATCAACAATGTGCCATCCTCAGGTTATACAGACTGATTCTAAACATATACAAAATAAATGTTATACTATATGTAAGAAAATGGATCTAATTTAATACATTCTTTCACTTAAGAATCTAAAAAAAAAAATACCTAGTGAAATAGCTCCCAAATACATACAAAATAACATTAACCATAACCTACTGGCCTCAAACTCCATCTTGTGAGCAATGAACATCAAAAAGCTAAAAATCTTTGATAATTGATTAGCATACAATCGAAAAATTACAAGACACCCATGTACAGTACCTCAAAAACGTAAGCACATCGAAAGAGATCCACACCCCATGATAGCTAAGGGACAACTAAACTAACCCAACTGAACCAAACACAACCGTTCATACAACCAATTCCCAAGCTTTGGACACTAGTTGCAGATAATGATGTACAAGTAAAACAATCGGTTTTCGATACGGAGTACTTTACATTTATCTGCATTGAAACATATTTGCCAAATTTGAGCTCAATGTGACAACTAATCTAGATTATGTTGCATATCTTCAATATATTCATTTGAGAGTACGCTATTTGCAATTTTGGTATCGTCAGCAAACTTTGAGATTGTACAGGTGAGACCCTTATCTATGCCGTTAATGTAAGCTAGCAGGAGAATTGGCCCCAGTACCGATCCCTGGGGTACCCCGCTACTTACATTGATCCATTTGGATGCTTTATCATTTATGACTAGTCTTTGCTTTCTGTCACTGAGCCAATTTTCTAACCATTTCAACACACTGTCTTGTATTCCATGCACTTTTAGTTTTATCAATAATACTTTGTGGATAACTTTATCAAATGCCTTTTGAAAATCAAGGTATATAATATCTACAGTTTTACTTTCACAATATAGGTTGAAGATATCGTGGACGAAGCCTAAGAAGTTTGTTAAGCAGGAGCGCTTATTACGAAAACTGTGTTGAGTATCTTTAAGTATATATTGTTTTCCTCTAAGTGATATACGAGTTTGTCTCCTATGAGTGTTTCTAGCACTTTACATACAACTGAGGTTAAGCTAATTGGACGATAATTACTAGGTAAGGATTTGCTGCCTTTTATTAATATTGGTGTAATGTTGGCGAGCTTCCACTGATCAGGCATAGTCCCAGACTGTAAGGATTTATTGAAAAGCAATGTCAGTGGTTTGGACTTTGGAGAACTCATACTTAGCTTTCTTTAGAACTCTAGGCGAGATCGTATCAGGTCCGGGTGATTTATTTACCTCGAGTTTATATAAACAATTCAAAACTTCTCTCTTTGTAATGCCGATACTGCTTAGAACGTTAGAATTATCTATCTGAACCGGCGATGCTGTAGGGATATTACTAAGGTCTTCCGTTGTAAAAACTGATGCAAGGAAGGTGTTGAGGGCGTTGCTCATTTTTGTATCATCTTTAGTGTAATCTATCTCATCGACAAATGGTCCAATCGTTGAAGTCACTACTTTGTTCTTTCTGATGTAACTACAGTATAAAACTCTTTCGTTTTTTTGTTTTACTTTGTTTGATTAACTTTTTGACTTTGCGTCGTAGATCTACAAATATCACTTTATTTTCATGGGTATCAGAGATTTTTAATCTATCATGAGCGTTCTTTTTAGCAAGCAGGTCAATCTGCAATGTCTTTATTCTACTACTTAGGCCTAATATTATGTACTCATCTTCGGTTTTTTAATGGTATGCACTCATGTACTGCATTTTAGAAAGTGGAGGTGAAAATTCTCCATGATTAGTTTAGATCATCATTGTTAATCATAGAACTTCAGTCGATTTCCTTAAGTATTCTTCTAAGTTTACAGAAGTTTGCTCTCTTGAAATTTGGGACCTTCTCTTTGCTGGTATTGAGTTCTCTGCTATTGAATTGTATATTGAAAGTGATCATACGATGGTCACTATTACTGAATTCATCACTAACATTCAAATTCTCTATTAATTCTTCTTTTGTTGCAAGTGCAAGGTCAATAGCGTTATTACCACGTGTCGGCGATCGAACAAATTGATAGAGCGAACTATCTTGAAGTTCGCATACAAGTCATGTCCAGAGTGTGAAGTAAGAGTATCGCCCCACTTGGTCACAGGTAAATTAAAGTCGCCGAAAATTACGGTGTCTTGTAAGTTACTTACATCTCCAATTTGTTCGTAAATTTCTCGGTCAATTTGCACTGATTGAGCTGGAGGTCTGTATATTAATGCAAATATTATATTGTATTTGTATTTGTGATACCAGTGCCTTTGGCCCAACAGAAGCCACCCACGTCCTTCCAACACCGGGAGGCACCACCCATGGCACCACATTGTTCAGAGGACTCCCAACGACCTCCAACCTCCAGGGACAGAAGGGAAAAGTCCTGTGGCACCCCTGCACCTAAAGGAGTGAAGTAGGTGCCCCAGATTCCAGTGACACCCCTGGCGCAAGGAAGTATACCAAAGGACGCCCGGAAGACCCACAGACAGAAAATACATAAGGTGTGGCACCTGGTCATCCCGGAATGGTGACGTATACAACGCCCTTCCGGGTCGGGATATCCTACAGCATCCTCTAGAGTTGTCCCAGGAAATAGGCCAGTGACCCCTACAAAACATGTAGGACACAACAAAGAGACAGAACCCCGGATGAGGAAAGAAGCCCCGGGGCCAACTTCATCACAACAAAGCAACTCATTGGCCCAGGCAGCTATGACATCACCACCCGGGCCGACGGTACCATTGGCCAACGCGCAGAACAAAATGGCCACCACAGGATCACCGCCCGGATACTGGACTATAGAGGGGCTCAAGAAATGCATTAGAGCAAAACTACCCTGCCTTCCCCCCTCACCGACCAGGATCAAGGAAGAAGGGCCTAAGGCCAATCAGGAGGAGGCCTAGGTGATCTCTTCTCGACTCCATCCTCTCCAGTATCCACCTTAGTTATAAGTTCACCAAATTAGTGGACGACTCTAGTTTTTCTGACATCATTATTATTACTTGCTGCCTATCCAGGGGAATTCTTTGATGGATCTCCTTCGTGTTCACCTTTGACCGGCGTGGGTAACAAGGAAGTTTTATTCAGGAAAGAGGATCCTATGTGATCTCGTCTTAACCGGGTACACCTTGTGCCGGATATAAGACCTTAGACCCGTCCCGTTATTCAAGTTAAACTATTTAACCCCCTTCTCTCAGCAGTAAAGGCCAATCATTGTCCAACAATTCACACCCTGTCTTAACGTAAATGTCCGCATAACAATATCTGTCCTAATCTAAATAACCCCTCAGTTAGTAGACTCGCAGATTTTGCCAAGTGACCAGTGCCTACCCACATTCACTCACATTGTTAAAATCAATTTAATTCTCCCTACTCTCGAAACCTAATTACATCACCCCATTACCCTTATCACTCATCTCTTATCCATCTCTTAGTCCTAAGGTTATTTTTCCAATATTACCTGTTATCCATATCCCCCCTTGATCCTAAAATCCTTGAATCCTAAAATTGTCTACCGTCACTCTTTAGTTATATTTAACTTTGCTGTAAGAGTCGTCCTGTGCATCTTCTTGTGAATAACTTTATCCTCGATATCTGAACTTTTGTGTTTCTCGCAGTGTAATTATTTGTTGTTGTAAATACTTACATTTAAGAGTAATACTTCGTGTCACTATCTGCCGGTCCTATTTTGACTGCAGAATCTAGTGCTATTTACAGAAACAGTGTACTCGCTTGGACAACGGAGTTCAATTTTAACCCGCTCCAGTACTCTTATCGGAAGCCTGTCTCCATTATATTATCTCATTAGCCTTAAATTAATGTGTATGAATAGATATTAAATGTTAGATTCAGTAATTGTTGTAGAAATCATTATTACAACTCTCATATTTTAAGGTGGTTTACTTGTAATGAATCGTATATTTATGCGGGTGACCCTACATTCTATGAGGGTATTCATTGTAACTTCCTGGTTTGAGTTTTCCTGTGTCAATCTTATTCACGCTCCTTTTAAGCTCGCTCGCACTTTTGGCCACCAGGGACTGTACATGTGACTCAGAAGTTAAGATCACATGTTAGGAGTGTGCAGGAAGGTGTGTAGTGAAGGTAGGAGAGAAGGTTTTGATTACACTTAGACACAAGCTATGGGGACGATCATAACTCCGGGAGATTCTCTCCAAACTTAGGGAATTCTCTTTATAATATTTAAATCTACATTTGTTTGAATAAATCAACGTGGCTTGTATACAGATAACTTTTCCTTTAACCCGGCAAGCGCTATAGGCCTCACGGAAGGCTTCCTATAGGGAACGCGATAGGCCTCACGGAAGCAAGACCATAAAAAAAGCCTTCCATAAAAAAAAAGGGCCTATCAAAACAAAGGAATTTGTCTCTAGGTGAGATAATTCCCCTCCAGTACTCATCCATGTAAATCTCACCCACCCCCCTCCCCTCCTTCCCCACCTTATTCCCCCCTCCCTCCCCTCCTCAATTATCACCTATTTTTCCTCTTATTATCATCATTTATCGGTTATTTTTCTCTCCCGCGATAATGTAGCACAAGTGGGTTGCAGAAAAGATCGTTATGCAACACCCAGACACCGGCCCACACCACCCCGCTCGTCTCAGTTACCTCACAGACAGCGAGACAGGAGGGTTGCCTGTGGCTCTCTCTCGCCTGAGATTATGACCGGGTGGCCAATATCTTCGTTTTTCACCACCCAAATGCTTTTCCCATTTATTTTAGCACTCTTGAAGGTTCATATATACATCATATATGTAAAATAAAAGCATACCGAAAACAAATAATGCTCTATATTGTAAATATAACGAATTGTGTCAGAATCCAAGGCTAGAAATGCACAAATAACTACCCTAGCCCCTAGGTCTATTTAGCGCTTGTCAGGTTAACTATATGAGGAATGGTGGCGGCGTATCTATCACATCTATCTTATCTATCTATTAATCAACGAGCACAGCCGGACGCAGAGCTGAGAACCTACCAGTATACTTCAATCAACCTAAAACTACATTAAACCATACTATAACACCATAAGGAAAGACACCCTCACTCTTCCTAACTTGGAGTTAACCCCTTCTGAACATTGGCATAAACGTCTTTGTTACATAGATTATATGTGTATGATTAGTATAACATCCCTTACATAAAACCTATAAACTTTCAGTATAATATTATTATTTATTAGCACAGAGGATGTGTCGACGTTCACAAAAAGCGGTTTTGACAAGAGGATCGGGTTAAGACTTTCTTTGATATCAAATAAAACGCCACTTCCATTTCTATTAATTCGTTTTTTTCTCAAACATTACATAACCTGGAAGTGAATATTCTGCTGAAAAGTCTCTGTCTTCTGTATTGAATCAAGATTCTGTTATGCCAATTACATCATCATTTTCTGTAAACACTAGTTCCTCTAAATCTGAAAGTCTATTTTGTATGCTACGAGCATTTGCATAGAAAACCTTTAAAGTTGTGGTCTTAGAACTCACGGAACGCTCTTTAATCAAATGTTTGGTTCTGGTTGGATCTACATTTACGTTCATGGCTGTTCCCGGTCCTCGCTGTCCTCGGTCCTAATCCCTGGTGGTCCTCGTTTGACTTTGTTTCTTTTCTAAAAATACTTTACTGCGTTGTTTAGCAAGCGGCCAAACCTTGCTGCTCCCACCTGGTTCAGATGTACTCCATCCTTTGTAAACAGATGATCTTCGTGGTAGAAGGCATCTCAGGTATTGACTAATCCAATGTCCTTCTCCTTGCACAGATTAGAAAACCGACGATTAATGCTGATGGGTATTGTTACGACTGGGGTTCAAATATATCAGGGCTCTTATTCATTGGACTAGTAATGGCATAAATGCTACAACGGAAAGCGCTAGATCCAACCTCTGATGTATATTCCCAGTGAACAAAGAACACAAATACTCTACAGAGTTCTATATGCAATAATAGGCTATCAAACTCTCAATAAATGTGCGTCTACTCTAGGCTTAATGTTATGTGAAAACAGCCTATTACTACCTATAACCGAAGGTGCTTGGTCATGGTATGCAAAGTAAGGTGGTAAGAGAAGTTACAGCTTACGTTACTTTAATCAATAAATGTCAGGCACTCCTGCATGAAAGAAAGTGCACTAAAGTCCTTCAACACTAACAAGGAATCTTCTTTAAATGTTAGATGCTATAAAGATGCTCGTATCGGAAATGGAACCCAAAAAGGCAGGCAGCGGAACAATGCTCGTGCAGGCTATGCACACAAAAAGGCAGAATATATAATGCCGTCGGAGCCAAGAATATTCTAAACACTACAACAATAATAATAATCGCCACGACAATGCAGTATTCCTATCAACAAAAAGAGCCTAAGTCGTTTGTGTCTCAATACATCAAACTAGGCTGCGAAATGCTTGTGTAATCATAAATGGGTATGCATAAAAAGAGTAATTAGGTTAATATACTTAATGTCTACTATGATTGATAAAGTCTAGCTAGAGTCAATGATACGAGATACTGGTGCGCATGGCATGCTGCATAGCCTAGTGCAAATCTCAAGTCTGTGCGTCAAATATTACGTTATAGGGAAGGGTAGCTCTCTTGAGAAACCTTACTACCGAAGTATTAAGCGTTCTCCTGGCGTACCTCAAAGACAAACAACGAGCTTAGAACAGTGCAGAATGGTATAGGCAAAAAGCCCTCATTCGTGCATGCTCTACTCTCAATGGCACACAGACTAGAATTTACTCAATCAACTCCAGTTCTCAGGTATGTCGTGCAGCTTTTAACTAAAGCCAGCACTCATAGGAAACAATACCTTATAATATCAGACTCCTAGTCTAGCATTATCTAATCCAGCAGAACACTAGTAATTATAGGAAGCGGCAATATGAAAGCCAACCAATGCTTCGTGATCCACTTATCTTAACAACTAACATACAGGGGTTATATCAGACCTTAACGCACAATACAACTGGCCAGCATGAAGCTGATTTTGCAGAGTTAACCAGAGGGGGTATAATATTAATAAAAAGGTGGTGAAAGATATGAAAAAGAGAGAGGTAGGCAGAGGAAAAGATTCTCAGGTGCGGAGCGGGAGACAGATAGCAAGAGAAAAAGATGGATGCGTTCTAGAAACCAGATATGAGGGAGAGAGTGGCGAGGAACTGTATATATACTCGCACTAGCTCGAGGCGCGTGGGAAAAAAGCGGTTACAAGTCCTCTAGCCACTAGCAAGGGAGCTAACAGCATGGTAAGGACCTCTCTTAACCAACCCCCACGAGGCAGCCAGCCGTGACATCATCGAGCGGGACAAAAACACTGCGCGCTCCCTCTCACTCTGTTCTACTCTCTCTCTCTCTCTCCCAGATCCCATCATTACTAGTTAATGATAAAACATATACTTTACAATTAAATATATAAAGCCTTGACATGGGTGAAAACAAAGAGCCTTTCTGGACTGCCCATGACACAAGCTTTCATATGAAATAAAGCACACTCTAATACATTAACTGTAGCCCCTTCCACTGCCCTGGCGATCCTAGCGAGTCACTGTAGGACAAGCCATGCGGTTCTAACGGAGTGGTTAACGTCACCCCCCCCCCCAAGATTTTTCTCAGAGGCCCCAAGGCTCACAAAAATCTGATGGTTAGAACCCATGCTATATCTCCACTTCCCATCACCCAGCGGCAGTAAAATATCTGGCACAGTTCTTCAACAAAACATTTTTCAAAATTATAACCCTCCCCAACACCATAGGTTAAATTATATGTAGTTATGCTCCTCAAGAGCGAGCTTCTCTAGCCCAGCATTCTGAGAGGAGTGCAACTCAGAATTACTGCTATAACATACTAAACAAAAATCAACTATCAAAGAAAGAGTTTTTATTTGATTTTTATGTTTATAATTTGTTTATTTCGGCTGCAGTATAGGGGCAAGCCTAGTTTTTTCTTCTATACCAAACGCTCAACTCCTGCTTTACGACCCAATATGCTGGGCTACAACTGCGAGCCAACAAGCACCAAGCGCAAAATACTATTCAAACTAAAGCAGGAGGCTACCCGTGTGTCAATCTACCCAGGATCATATACCCTTGAACGACCATCTGCAACCACGTTGTCACAACCGGCAATATGGCGTATGTCCAGGTTATATACCAATAACCTTAGTGACCACCTGGTCAGCCTCATATTCCGATTGTGAAACTGGTTCAAAAACTTGAGAGGGTGATGATCTGTGTAAATGACAACGACTTGTCCATAGGCTGGAACATAGACCTCGAAATGCCCCAGCGCAAGCACAACCACCAGCAGCTCCTCCTCGACAACAGAGCAGCTCCCCTGGGCCGAATTGTACTTCTCCGAGCAGAAACTAACAGGATGCTCCAGCCCATCATCGTCCTTTTCCACAAGGATGGCACCAGCCCCCACACCACTAGCCTCCGTTGTTAGTTGGAAAGGTAGGCTAAAGTCAGGGGCCCTGAGGATCGGGTGAGTGCACAACAGGTGTTTTACTTCTCTAAACACCTTCTCACACTCAGGCGCCCATTTGAACTTCTTATCCTTCCAGTTATCCTCCACCTGAGCTTGACTGTCCCGTTCTCCTTCTCCACCTTGACTGCTAAACGTCATCACAGGCACAGTGAGAGGCTCAGGGGGGTGCCTCCCATACTCCTTCATGGGATTAACATGACATAACTGATTGCGCTTCCGTCTGTCTGGAGTGGCTACCAAGTAATCCAGGTCTGATAGCTCCTCCACCACCCTATAAGGACCAGCGTACTTCACGGATAAGGGGTGACCTACAAGGGGCAGTAGAATCAACACCTCCTGACCCACGTGAAACTCCCTGAGTTCAACCTTGAGGTCGTACCTGTCCTTCCTGAGGGCCTGAGAGCTAGTCAAATTACGGCCAGCCAACTCCAGACTGCGCAACATCCGTTCCCGACTGTTGAGGACACACTTGAGCATAGAACAAGGTTTTTCTGCGCCCTCCCATACTTCTTCAACTATATGGAGAGGCCCTCTGACACGGTGTCCAAAGGCGAGCTCATTAGGGCTGAATCCCAAACTCTCCCCAGGTACCTCCCACACAGCAAACAAAACACATGGCAGGCCAAGATCCCAATCCCTCCCACTCTCAAAGCAACAACAACGAAGCACAGATTTCAAGGCTGAGTGCCATCGCTCTAACACACCCTGGCTCTCCGGATGATACGCAGATGACACAACCCCAACAATCTCATGCTGCGGCATTGCTTGAACCAAGAGGCTAGAAGTGAAGTTGGGTCCCTGGACTGACTGAATCCCCTGCGGGTAACCATACCGGGAAAAATACACTAGCAAGCTTCGGACCACCGTCTTCGCCGACCCATTTCTCATAGGGTACGCGTCAGGGTACCTTGTTGCTACATCTCCCGACTGTGCATCACTGTCCTCCTTCAACTCTTTCGTCTTTTTAAGCCCATCCTCTGCCTTTTCCACAACAGTTACTGGGTCTTCTTCAGACTCGATATTTGGTCCTAATACTGAGTCCCCGAGAAGGGCCGTTGATACTAAACTCTCAACCGCATCAACTTCCAACCCCTTCTCGGTACCCTTCCTCCGCTGATCTAAAGATTGTTGACCAGAATGTGACTCCCTGGATGCAGGATCTCCGGTGACAACACACGCCATAGGCTGCACCGGACACTTCTCAACCCACTCCTGCTCCTCCCTACTCACGTCGGCCGGCTTCTCGGCAACGACCAAGGGTGGAGCCTCAGAAGTAGGCCCCGCAAAGTCGTTGCCGAGAAGGAGGTCGACGCCCCCAACAGGTAACTTCTCCACAATTCCTACATCCAGGTCACGAGTCACACCATCAAATTCCATCTTCATTCTTACAAGCGGGTATGACCTTGTTGCATTAACTCCCTGAACCACAACCACCCGCGCCGTATTTACAGGTTTACCAGTGAAATTCCTCAACAATGTTTGCGATGCCCCAGTGTCACACAAAATTCTCACCTCATGTCTTCTACCCCCCCACTCCACACAACCGAGTCCCCTGTGGTCACTAAAGGCATCACGGACAGGGAATAAGCCTTCCGGATCCTTCTGCACTGGCAGTGTATTTACCTCGGAAGAATTGCCTCTAACAAACTCCGATGTCCTCTTGAACACTCCAATGCCGTGAGCAAAAGACACAGATGCCGGAGGAGGTCGACTAGGGCACTCATTTGCTTTATGACCCTCCTGGTGGCAACTAAAACACATAAATTTCGGTTTCGGCTTATACTGTGATGTAAAAGGCCCCTGACTTTTCACATACGGTGTGGTGTAAGGTTTGGATTCAGTTTTAGTTTCATGGCTCTTCTGTTTAAATGTGTCATTGTTCCGGGGAGGGGGAGGATAACGTTCCTTAGCACTTACATTGTACTTCTGTGAGGACCTGCAACCCCGAATCAACGACAGCCATCGATCAGCCATTTCTGCTGCTTCGACTAGAGTTCTTGGGTTTTTCTCCTTTAAGTTCAAAGTTAGATCACCGCCCGTGCTCTTAAAGAACTGCTCCAACATCATTAACTGCTTAATTTCATCAAATGTTGTGACCTTCTCAGATCGGAGCCAGTTCCCCATAGAATCGGACAAGTCCCGGGCGTGTTCCAAAAAGGTGCTATCTCTTCCCTTAGTTACACCCCGGAACTTCAAACGGTACGTTTCTGGTTGCAGTTCATAAGCCCTCAGGACAGCCTCCTTGAGATCCTCATACACAATACATGACTCCAAAGGTAACGCATCGTAGGCTTTAAGACCCTTGCCTATTAATCTAGAGGATACAAGTGCTGCCCATTTATTCTCTGGCCACTGGTGTTCCTGGCACTTCTTCTCAAAGCGTGTGAAAAATTCTGTTACACCACTCTCATCAAACACTGGAACCAGTTTCAATAAGTGCGAGAGAGACTGCTCATGAACACGGTTACCAGCCCCAAGTCGCTGTCCCGTTGTCTCTACTCGCGACTTCTCTACATCCATGTCGGCACAGTACCTAGTCGACTCAGCTTGGATTTTTGCTTGACTGATAGTTTTTCTCTCTTCTATCTTGGCTAATTCTAATTGCTGCTGAAGCTCACATGCCCTTTGTTGCTGTTGAAGCTGAAGCTCAGATACCCTTTGTTGCTGTTGAACCTCAGATACCCTGATAGCCTTTCTCTCTTCGATCTTAGCTAATTCGAGCTGAAACAATAATTCTGGAGTTAACCCTTGAGGAGGTGAAGGTGCTACAATGTTTGAAATTACCGGTGGTCCCCCCAGGGGCAACCCACCCTGCCAGTCACCACCCAACTGCGGAAGCGTACCCGGGGTCGGCAAACTACTAGGATGGCTGGGAGTCGAGTGTAGGGGAAGCATGGCCGAAGGGCTCTGAGCACTCAACCCATCTCGCTCACCAGTCACCCTGCCCAGTACACACGTTATCAAGTTATATCTGGTCATGCTGCTAGTAACCGCATGACCGATAGCTGTGGCCAGGCTTTGAAGACCGTACCGATTCATACCCTCCAACCGCTCGGCAGTAACAGGCCATTGCAAAAATATCCTAGCATCCTCCTCACAGTTCACCTGATTAACCATATCATCATACTGCTGTTCCTCAGTTTCGACATTACGTACTGTGTCTCCATTCTCCTCTGATCCGGTATAAGACGTGATGCTCACAAAAATTTCCCACCTCAATATTCAGAAAAGAAGTACCCCAAACTCTTATACCTCAATATACACACAAAAATTCTCGGAAATACTCAAGGGCTATACTATGTTGCGAAAAAAAAATATTCTTGCTGATCCCCGCAAAATATTCTCCAAAACAACAAATGTTCCCTGCTAATAAATGTAGGTTCACCAAATCCTAGGTAAGGTCGCCATTTGTTACGACTGGGGTTCAAATATATCAGGGCTCTTATTCATTGGACTAGTAATGGCATAAATGCTACAACGGAAAGTGCTAGATCCAACCTCTGATGTATATTCCCAGTGAACAAGGAACACAAATACTCTACAGAGTTCTATATGCAATAATAGGCTATCAAACTCTCAATAAATGTGCGTCTACTCTAGGCTTAATGTTATGTGAAAACAGCCTATTACTACCTATAACCGAAGGTGCTTGGTCATGGTATGCAAAGTAAGGTGGTAAGAGAAGTTACAGCTTACGTTACTTTAATCAATAAATGACAGGCACTCCTGCATGAAAGAAAGTGCACTAAAGTCCTTCAACACTAACAAGGAATCTTCTTTATATGTTAGATGCTATAAAGATGCTCGTATCGGAAATGGAACCCAAAAAGGCAGGCAGCGGAACAATGCTCGTGCAGGCTATGCACACAAAAAGGCAGAATATATAATGCCGTCGGAGCCAAGAATATTCTAAACACTACAACAATAATAATAATCGCCACGACAATGCAGTATTCCTATCAACAAAAAGAGCCTAAGTCGTTTGTGTCTCAATACATCAAACTAGGCTGCGAAATGCTTGTGTAATCATAAATGGGTATGCATAAAAAGAGTAATTAGGTTAATATACTTAATGTCTACTATGATTGATAAAGTCTAGCTAGAGTCAATGATACGAGATACTGGTGCGCATGGCATGCTGCATAGCCTAGTGCAAATCTCAAGTCTGTGCGTCAAATATTACGTTATAGGGAAGGGTAGCTCTCTTGAGAAACCTTACTACCGAAGTATTAAGCGTTCTCCTGGCGTACCTCAAAGACAAACAACGAGCTTAGAACAGTGCAGAATGGTATAGGCAAAAAGCCCTCATTCGTGCATGCTCTACTCTCAATGGCACACAGACTAGAATTTACTCAATCAACTCCAGTTCTCAGGTATGTCGTGCAGCTTTTAACTAAAGCCAGCACTCATAGGAAACAATACCTTATAATATCAGACTCCTAGTCTAGCATTATCTAATCCAGCAGAACACTAGTAATTATAGGAAGCGGCAATATGAAAGCCAACCAATGCTTCGTGATCCACTTATCTTAACAACTAACATACAGGGGTTATATCAGACCTTAACGCACAATACAACTGGCCAGCATGAAGCTGATTTTGAAGAGTTAACCAGAGGGGGTATAATATTAATAAAAAGGTGGTGAAAGATATGAAAAAGAGAGAGGTAGGCAGAGGAAAAGATTCTCAGGTGCGGAGCGGGAGACAGATAGCAAGAGAAAAAGATGGATGCGTTCTAGAAACCAGATCTGAGGGAGAGAGTGGCGAGGAACTGTATATATACTCGCACTAGCTCGAGGCGCGTGGGAAAAAAGCGGTTACAAGTCCTCTAGCCACTAGCAAGGGAGCTAACAGCATGGTAAGGACCTCTCTTAACCAACCCCCACGAGGCAGCCAGCCGTGACGTCATCGAGCGGGACAAAAACACTGCGCGCTCCCTCTCACTCTGTTCTACTCTCTCTCTCTCTCCCAGATCCCATCATTACTAGTTAATGATAAAACATATACTTTACAATTAAATATATAAAGCCTTGACATGGGTGAAAACAAAGAGCCTTTCTGGACTGCCCATGACACAAGCTTTCATATGAAATAAAGCACACTCTAATACATAAACTGTAGCCCCATCCACTGCCCTGGCGATCCTAGCGAGTCACTGTAGGACAAGCCATGCGGTTCTAACGGAGTGGTTAACGTCACAGTATGTTGAAGAACCGGCACTCTACACCGATCCTTCGGACAATTCTAAATATTAAGATCCTGCAAGACTTTTCCTTATAAGACTTTATCAGCTTCCGGTACTTGAGCATAAGGTCCTTTGATCGGGTCTGCTGCACGTCATTGGATCCAACGTGGATGACGTATGCTGTGGTTGGCGGGGCTAGTCTGGACACTTCGTTTATTGCAGCAACAACGTCGTCCACACCACGACCCGGGATACAGATGCGCTACCAAGTCCCAGGTGCCCTGGCGCAGAACTCTGCGAGTTGACCACGAACCATTGAGTCTCCAACCAGCCAAATAAGGGTGATAGGGATGATCTTTCTTGGAGTGGGTCGAGTGTTGTTCCTCACGACACGGAAGTTGTCCTGAGGGAAGGCCAAGCTGCTTGTTGATTCCTCCTGAGCCGAGTTGTTATTCGGTTCTTCCGCAGCCGGTGGTTCAACTGGGGTCGGTGCTGCAGGCATCGGGCTGTTGGAAGTTGGTGTCGAAGTGCTGATTTTGGCAGTTGATAATGATATAATATAATAATGATGACACTCCTACATTGAGTGCTATGAATTCCTGGAGATATTTAACCTTCATGGTGATGGTGCTGATCTTGTTGTGAGCTTCCTCCAGTTTTGCTGACAAATATTCATGGAGAATGCAGAATCAGCAGATTTGAAGGTCAACAGCAACGAACATGGCAGCACAAAACCTACTGGTGCAGTTAGTACAGGTGCGAGGCATGGTGACGGTTACTCACTTCAAATATCTTCACTCAATTAAAAAACTTTACCCACTTTAAAACAGTTCACTCATTTTAAAACACTTCACTCACTTTAAAAAAACACTTCAATCACTTCAGGTCACTTCACTTACTTAAATAGGTCACCAGTGGTGATAGCCTAAAGCCCTAAACGAAAACAACAATTTTGAAATGCACTATTACTGTGTACTGGTACTTCTCAAGTTTTCTCTTCCCACTTGTCTCTCTCTCTCTCTCTCTCCAATTAGCTTAACCTCAGTTGTATGTAAAATGCTAGAAACGGTCATTCGAGACAGACTCGTAAATCACTTAGAGGAAAATAACATACTTAAAGATACTCAACACGGCTTTCGTAAAAAACGTTCCTGTTTAACAAACCTCTTGGACTTCTTCCACGATATCCTCAACCT
The DNA here is from genome assembly GCA_032716605.1 of Paralithodes platypus. Taxonomy (NCBI): domain Eukaryota; kingdom Metazoa; phylum Arthropoda; class Malacostraca; order Decapoda; family Lithodidae; genus Paralithodes; species Paralithodes platypus. The sequence continues at coordinate 12,169,700 of CM064531.1, forward strand.
CTATGATGAGAGTAAAGCTGTAGATATTATATACCTTGATTTTCAAAAGGCCTTTGACAAAGTTCCCCACAAACGTTTACTGCTAAAACTAAAAGCGAATGGAATACAAGACGGTGTGTTGAAATGGATAGAAAATTGGCTCAGCAACAGAAAGCAAAGAGTAGTCATAAACGGTAAGGCATCTAAATGGACCAATGTAAGTAGCGGGGTACCCCAGGGATCGGTACTAGGACCAATTATCTTTCTAATTTACATCAATGACATAGATGAGGGTCTCACCTGTACAATCTCAAAATTTGCTGACGATACAAAATTGCAAATAGCGTACTCTCAAAAGAACAAGTTGACGATATGCAACACAATCTAGATAAATTTTCATGTTGGGCCCAAATTTGGCAAATGAGTTTCAATGCGCATAAATGTAAAGTACTACATATCGGATACCTAAATGAGAAAGCAAACTATTGGATGAATGGCACTCAGCTTAAGAATGTAAACAGAGAAACCGATCTGGGAGTAACAATATCGAGTAACCTAAAACCGAGTCAACAATGTTCAGAAGTTGTTAAGAAGGCAAACAAAATAATTGGCTTAATAGGCAGGTCATTTGAGCATAAATCCAAAGAAGTTATCCTAACCCTTTACAATTCCTTAGTCCGCCCTCTTCTGGAATACTGCGTTCAATCCTGGTGCCCTTATTACCAAAAAGATATAAACAAGCTAGAACGAGTTCAACGTAGAGTTACCAAAATGATACCTAGCCTAAAGAACAAACCATACGAAGAGCGTCTTAGAGAATTAAATCTATTTCCTTTAACCCAGCGCAGATTAAGAGGTGACTTAATTCAAGTGTTCAAAATCATCAAAGGCATCGACAATATGAACTGTAGTAAGTACTTCACTATCAACCAATCTAATTACACGCGGGAAACGGTTGCAAATTATTGGTAAATCTTTTAACTCATACGAATCTAAGAATTTCTTCTTCAATCGAGTTGTCAACTTGTGGAATGGGCTTCCCCGAAACGTTATAGACTGCATCACCGTTGATTCATTTAAACTCCGCCTAGACAAATATCTCGCATCAAACCCGCGACTGACTGCGTTTGTAAATGAATAACTTTATTTTATCCCCCCCTCAGTTACTAACCCATCTGTCCTCTACTAACTTCCTAATCCTGCCACGGACATTAGTTCCAGGGCAGTAATTCCCTTTCCAATGTTCCCTTACCCACTCTAAACCACTGTTTGGACACTTGATCCTCAGTGTTGTGGAGGACAAGCAACCTAGAAGGGTCACTAGATCTGTTGTTGCTTGATTTCCTTTGTACTCCTTTGTACTCTCTCTCTCTCTCTCATAGCTGTCACCGTTTCTGTCATGTGTTTATGTTTAATTTATCAAACGACCGATTATCATCAGGTAACCTAAATATATAAACATATGCTCTAAAATTATCCTCAAGGAGCATTTTTTTGTATTTATAGCTTGATGGAGGTCTATGCAGGAAGCTTAACAAATAATAAATATATAAGTAAATACACCAATACATCTACCTTCCCACCTTAAGGGGGAAGGGTTTATTTATTGGATGGTTTATTTATTGCTTTACTTATTATTTGTTTGTGTTTCCTCTCTAGACCTCCATCTAGCTTAAGAAAACGTCCATGAGATCCCCCTTCTAGGTAGATTTGTAATTTGTGTCGGTAGAAAACGTTCCTCCTAAATTACAGGCTCGGTGTCGCTCACCAGGAAAAAAAATCGACACCTAAATTGCACGAAAGTTCTTCATAGTGACAAATAAATGGGGCGAAAGGTCTTACAATAGCCAAAGTCATGGGCCGAACATTTTAAAATATGAAAAATAATGGGGCGAAACATGAAGGAGAAGGGTGGCAAGAATATGCACCCATCCCCTCTTAAACAATACAGAGGCTTCAATATACACAAGCTATACCCTGTTCCAAATAGGTAGTCCATATATTGTGAACCCTAACCTCGATAAATAAGAAAGAGCTAGAGAAAATGGGCTGTAAACTTCCACACCTATTCCCTGGCTGACCCTTCCCAGATGGTAGAAATTCATATTATCACCAACCCACCAATTAACTTACAAATAATCCTAATTAATGAAATTAATGAAACTAATGAATACATGTGGTACTCCAAGGAATCGAACCTACGATACTCACACCGAAAATCCGCGCACTAACCATTAATATTAGCTCGATTACTCCAGTCGTTTGAAAGTTATAGAGGTTAATGTTCAAGAGTTTTGGCCTACTTACTTGGAACAGGGTATAGCAACAGTACTGGTGTTTACTAGAACCCTTAACCTTTTGAGGATTATGACGCGCTTTGACAGTTTATTATGGTTACTGTTAGATGATTTAATCAAGATTGGGAAGGGTACACAAAAGTAAGAGCGTCAATTGAGAAAGTCTTTGCCATTTTAATCTCCCGAGGTCCTTCCTAAACTGTATACAATAGTCTAATGATAGCCAAAGTAGACTGTCAAAACGCAACATAATTCTGAAGGGGTTGATTAATGTCAACAAGTTTAACCCGTTCAGTACCAGTTCCGTCCTATTAATTGTATTCTGGCAACTATTAGACGATTTATTTCAGCTTAGGAAGGATGTCTACTAATTAAAATGCTACAGAAAATCTTAAAATCCCTTTTTGCTACCACAGATCCTTCTTAAGCTGAACATACCTCCCCGTGGCGTAACTGACAGCGCGTCTGGCTCACAACCAGAAGGTCCCGGGTTCGAGACCCGGGCGGGGAAGAGACATTTGGGCAAGTCTCCTAACGGCGTAGCCTCTGTTCACCTAGCAGTATAAATAGGAACCTGGTATAAGTGGACGAAGTTGTGACGTCCCATCTGGGGTTGGTGATCGGTTACAAGGTGAGATGGATATCGTACTGGTCAACCTAAGCCTTCGGGTGAGACTGGTACCGTAGTGAGAATGGTACCGTACAGATTAACCCTAAGCCTTCGTTTCCAGATGTCGCCAATTGGCTAAAATACAAACTACACACACATCCACAGCCATTCCAACGATACATAAACACTTAACATGCATTTCACGCAATACATTCCCAGTTAAGGAGGCGCGATAATAATGAGCTTAACTCGCATTTCGTGGATTCCCCTTGACAAACAAGTAAGTGAATTACAATCGTCTAAATATAGCTAGAAGCTTGAAAAAGACGTCGCCGGTACAGAAGGGGTTAAAAGGAAAGGGCGTCTATACTTCAGTAAGCTGGGATGTAAACAATATAGCAAAGGGGTGGGCTCGGCTATACTGCGCTGATAAACATTGATAGTAAACATGGCTGATAAACATGGCTGATATACATGGCTGATAAACATGGCTGATATACATGGCTGATACATATGGCTGATAAACATGGCTGATATACATGGCTGATATACATGGCTGATAAACATAGCTGATAAACATGGCTGATAAACATGGCTGATATACATGGCTGATATACATGGCTGATATACATGGCTGATATGCATGGCTGATAAACATGGCTGATATACATGGCTGATAAACATGGCCGATATACATGGCTGATATGCATGGCTGATAAACATGGCTGATATACATGGCTGATATGCATGGCTGATACACATGGCTGTTAAACATGGTTGATAAACATGACGGATAAACATGGCTGATATACATGGCTGTTATACATGGCTGATATACATCGGTGATAAATATGGCTGATATTATATCAGCCATATTTATCAGCGATGTATATCAGCCATGTATATCAGTGATATACATGGCTGATAAACATGGCTGATATACATGGCTGGTACAACACTGTCTTGATAGTTAGGACGTGTTTAGAAAGTATATTCTGGCTATCATTAGACGATTTCATACAACTTGGGAAGGATCTGTGGGCATCAACAAAGTCTATATTTAACCTACTAGCAGGGGTTACCCGGCGTTGCCCGGGTAAGCACCATAATCACCATCACTACTACCACCACTACTACTAACATAATCACCATCATCATCACAATACTACTACTACCATAATCACCGGCCTCGACCTCCCTGTGCCTCATTAAACGGCGACCTCGATTTCGGCCGCTAAATGACCTCCGATTTTGAATCTGACCTCATCCGTACCCCCATTTTGGGGAGCTGCGAACAACTTTCGTGCCATACAACTTTTCGATCGGAGGCCTCCTTCTGCCCCAAACGGCCATTTTGTTTTAAACCAAAAGCGATTTTTCTGATTTCGCGCCCATTTTCTCCATTCCTTTCACTATGGGGAATTCTATTTTTTCACTAAAACTTGCCTAAGGACCCCCTTACTATGCATACCAAGTATGAACGCTCTAGCTTAAAAAATGTGGCCATGCATAAAGAACAGACACACACACACACACACACAGACAATCGCAAATATTATATAGATGACTTCCATAATTATACCCTTCGTACTCTGAATAAAATCGTCTAATTATAGCCAGAAGACAAAAAAATGCGTAATCATATCTTGATAGGGTAAATCTCACACTAGACAAACTAAACAAATATTGTGTACTAGCAGGGGCACCCGGCGTTGCCCGGGTAATCACCATAATCACCATCACTACTACCACCACTACTACTACCATAATCACCATCATCAATCACTACTACCACACCGGCCTCGACCTCCCTGTGCCTCATTAAACGGCGACCTCGATTTCGGCCGCTAAATGACCTCCGATTTTTGATCTGACCTCATCCGTACCCCCATTTTGGGGGGCTGCGAACAACTTTCGTTCCATACACCTTTTCGATCGGAGGCCTCCTTCTGCCCCAAACGGCCCTTTTTCCGATTTCGCGCCCATTTTCTCCGTCCCTTTCACCCTGGGGAATTCTATTTTTTCACTAAAACCTGCCTAGGGACCCCCTTACTATGCATACCAAGTATGAACGCTCTAGCTTAAAAAATGTGGCCATGCATAAAGAACAGACACACACACACACAGACAATCGCAAATATTATATAGATGACTTCCATAATTATACCCTTCGCACTCTGAATAAAATCGTCTAATTATAGCCAGAAGACAAAACAAATTGTAATCGTATCTTGATAGGGTAAATCTCACACTTGACAAACTAAACAAATATTGTGTACTAGCAGGGGTACCCGGCGTTGCCCGGGTAATCACCATAATCACCATCACTACTACCACCACTACTACTACCATAATCACCATCATCAATCACTACTACCACACCGGCCTCGACCTCCCTGTGCCTCATTAAACGGCGACCTCGATTTCGGCCGCTAAATGACCTCCGATTTTGGATCTGACCTCATCCGTACCCCCATTTTGGGGGGCTGCGAACAACTTTCGTTCCATACACCTTTTCGATCGGAGGCCTCCTTCTGCCCCAAACGGCCCTTTTTCCGATTTCGCGCCCATTTTCTCCGTCCCATTCACCCTGGGGAATTCTATTTTTTCACTAAAACCTGCCTAGGGACCCCCTTACTATGCATACCAAGTATGAACGCTCTAGCTTAAAAACTGCGGCCGCCTAGAAAGAACAGACAGACAGACAGACAATCAAAATTATTATATAGATACGACAGTGTATTTCTCAGCCCTTTCACCGCCATGACCTAGTTTTCATCATATTCTGGTTACCATTAGGTGATATTCTTTAGCATATAATCAATATACAGAAACACTATATAGGATATTTCTATATCGTGCTAATAATCTACCTCTATGGCTCAAATGGGTAAATACGATCTCTATAAACCCTCTTGATAACATAGATCCTTCTTTACCCTTAACTGGCGGCGCGCAACATATGTCGAGTGAAATAAATTTGGACTAAGTGGCGGTGCACGACAGCTGTCGAGCGCCATTTTCAGCACGTAATGTTGCTGAGAGAGAGAGCTGAGCGGTGTGACGAGCGTATTAACCTTATGACCGCTCCCCACAACCACCGTGGACGTACTGAACTGTATTGCACCCTTCTCCCCCATTTCTCACTCGCTACACAGGGAATTATGTATGGAACTTACCTTATTATAGGGTTTTTGCACTCGTGTTGCACGATCGTTGCAAGAGAACCAGTGGTCGTACAAGGATGGTTCGGGTGTCATTGTAAAGCTCTGTTTACGTCCTTTCAGGGATATATACTTGTTTTACGCTCTGGGTCTTATTTAGGCCATGAAAATGATCACGTAAACAACCCTATTTAGGGTAAAAAAAAAACCCGCTGTGCGGTACGGTCAAATAGACCGCCTAGCCCGCCAATAAGGTGTTAAACTGTATAAAATCGCCTAAATCTAGCCTGAATCACAGGTAAGAAGACGTCAGGGTGCTGTATGGGTTAACCCATTCGGTATCGGTGACATCCTTTTCGTCATATTCTTGCGTTTATTGGATGATTATATTCAAGTTAGGAAGGACGTCTACCCATTAAAAGGCTACAGACTATCTCAACTAATCCTTAGAGCTACCATGTATCGTTCGTAAGCTTCATAATAGCGCCTAAATAAAGTTGAAATTAATTGAAAAAGACGTCTTCGGTACAGAAGGGGGTGATAGACACCAAACGTTTTCCACCACTGAAGATGACGTGTACATTACAGTATATAGAAACGTTTGGGGTGTGTATTTCTAGGGCACCCATAACTGTCGGGGCGCAACATAAGTCGAGTATAATAAATCTGGACTATCTGGCGGCGCTCGACATAGGTCGTGTGGCAATTTCAGCACGTAATGTTGCTGAGAGAGAGAGACAAGTGGTGGCAGGAGAGTAGCGAGCGTATGACTGCTCCAGACCACCGCGGCGAACCTACTGACACGAATCCCACCTCCTCCCTCCCTCTCTCACTCGCTATATACGGAATTGTATGGGGAAAGTGCCGAATTACATGCTTTTTGCACTCGCGTTGCACGGTTGTTGCAAGAAAACTAGCCATCATAAAAGGATCGTTATGGTGTCATTGGAAAGCTCTGTTTATGCCCTTTCAGGGATAGATACTTGTTTTACGCTCTGGATCTTATTTAGGCATGAAAATGATCACGTAAACAGCCCTATTTTGGGTAAAAACACCCCGCTGGGCGGTACATATAAATAAACCGCCTAGGCCGCTCGTAAGGTGTTAAAGGTGGGATGGTTGGTTTTGTTTGCCCCCATTCTCCCTCATGATTACCCCTATTAGTTTTCAGATTTAAAAACGTTCAACCTATTAGTTTGGCGATTATAGGACCTTTTGCTCCATGTCATTGTCAATATTAAGACCTTAGGTGCCATTTAGGTGTCGATTTTCTCCTGGCGAGCGATAGCGAACTTGTAATTTAGGAGGAATCTGCCTCTGGCCGGGAAATTTTTCTACCGAATAATGTACAAATGTATCCAGGATGTACATTTTAGGCTTCATGGAGATCTAGGCATGAAGCTAACAGCATAATAAATCAACCAATATATATACCCTTCCCCCTTAAACGAATCTTACCAAAACTCATTAACTCATTCAGTACCAGTGACATCCTTTTCAATAGATTCTGCCAACTATTAGAGTATTTTATTCAGCTTAGAAAGGTCGTCTACACATTAAGAGGCGGCAGACAATCTTAATTTATGCTTTACTGTAGCTTCCATACCCTTCCTGAGCTTTACAAAATCGTTTGAGTGTAGCCGAAATCAAAGTAAAAACGACAACGCCGGTACCAGTACTGAGAGGGTTTATAATTTGTGCAGATTCAGTTGTTTATATTTCTCACTTTCCTTTTTCTTAGAATTGCAAAGTATACATATACACACATTTGCATTTTATGAACAAATGCCGCTCCGAAAAAAAACATATATATATATATATAAACTAAATATATAACATAAATAAATTTGCTATGCTGGGTTGTAATCCAACTCGCTTTATGTATTCTTTATTAATCCGGGTTTCAGATATTTAATCTTAGATAATGCTCGACAGGAACATATCTCGTTTCATGAATATTACTTTTAGATTATTCAATCGCTCTCCCACAAACACAATAAACACACGGAATAAATTACATTTGTATTTATTAGTTAAACATAGGTACTGGAAATGGGGTATTAAAACCTCTACTAAACTAAGTAGGATTCCAATATTAATACAATGTGACTTGTATAGAGTTGAATAAGTTTTACTCTTTAATGAAATAATGTCATCACATACAAAGCATCAAAATAAGAAATACACAATTACATAAAATACACACACAAATATAAACACTGATGACAATTTCTATACGGGTCAGGTGTATAACGCGAGGTATAAGAATTACAAGGTATGGCAACTGAGGTCAACTACTCAGCTGCGCATAGGTATGCGCAGCGTGAACAAATAATAATAATGTCGCGCTCAGGTGTACACTCAAAGGTACTGCTCGCGGGGGTACAGGTCAGTCGGACTGAGGTCAGGTTAAATATAGTTTCGATTTAGTGCAACGTTAAATCGAGTTTGGAAGATATGAACTTTACTTTATCATAGGGAAAATGATAATTTAAATCTGAATTTAACTATCAAAGGATTATTGTGAATAATCTCTCACACGATACACAAAAAATAAATTCAACCGTAAATGAGTTAAAATTACACGGAGTAAGGAAATCAGTTTCACAGTAAATATAGTGAAGAAATTATAGCAGTACAATAGCTATAGACGAGTATGTTTGAATGAATTAACAAACTACTGAATGTAACGCAGAACGGAGTAGCGCTTTATTATAGCTTTTATAAGAGCTATAATGACTTAGATACAGAACAAAGTAGTATTTCATAAATAGCCAAAAATGATGGCATCAGAAGGAGTTTGAATAAATTAACAAACTGCTGAATGGAACGCAGAACTAAGTAGCGCTTTACTATAACTTTAATAATCGTTTTATGATTTAATTACAGAACAAGGTAGTAACATATCAATAGCCAAAAATACAGGCTTGATGAATATAGCAATGTATAATCTGAATTCCTAAATCGGTGGCGAAAGAATTACATAGCCCGGGTAACGTATATGATTAGATTATTCACAAGAACTAAAACAAATTAGATAACTTGAATAGAGGTTAATTCTAACTCAACGGACTGGTTCTTTACTTTCAGCGGTGGCGACTTTATACACTAAGTATTCTCTTGTTAAAATTGGACGTAATATGGTCCTGAGTTTAGGAGTTAAGTTTAGGTTTTAAAATATTTAAAAGGAAAATAGCCCTCGTTATACACTTCACTTCGACTTGGACACACAATGAATAATAACACAATAGAATAAAATCTGAGAGCATTCACTAAGTATCACGGATAATATCGATAATATCGACGTAGGTAAAATAAGTCAACAAATGCTTGAACACGAATTACATAAACAACACACTGTACTTATATAAAATCACTGCACGGATCAAAGTTTGATAAATCTCACACGTGTACTAAATTGACATGGAGTCCTAGAAGCGGATCTCTACCAAAAAGTTAAGTTGAACACTCGCATATTTTATATTACCTTCACAATAATTCCAAAAACTTATGACACACAGAGACACTTAGGTAAGGTACGGGTGTAGAGGAGAAGTAATTTCCATGAGGGAGAATCTGGACGATGTAGGACTCGTAGTTCTTCCTCCGGCTGGACATCAAAGGGAGCTGCCTCTCTCACGGACACTAGAGAAGGTTGCTCCTGGCTCCTCTAACACACTCTCGTTCGCCACCCTAGTTAGACTTTACTATAGGGACAGGCTTGTTCTATAGAAAAGTATAGCCAACACTGTTCTCTACCCACTAAAAGCTGAGATAGTGGAAGGTATTACCCGTGTTTGCATACCTTCCCTCAATTTCAGTCGGGCTTTATTTGGATGATAATTTGAACTCAATTTGACCTATTTTAGAAAAGTAGGGACATGGGAATTTCATTCTTTCTCTTATTGTGAAGGCAATTATTATTCTAAAAATATACTTACCCTAATCATGTTATTCTCTATCTCTTAAGATTGTACTCTTTATATAAAAGGCTTGCATGGTTGCATGATACATTTTTTTCTTTGATTCACTCTTCCTGACTTTTTCTATATTGCAGGCCATGCTTTTGTTCCTCCTAATTATTGTTCTACTATTTCCACTCCTCAAGTGAGGTAATGTAGAGGTGATTCTCTTGGTCCCATCTGTAGAGGTATTGCACTGCATCTTTATGTGGCATTTGCATAAACTCTTGTTCGTCGTATAACAAATCTGGCTGTTGTTGAGTATTTGCCTTTTGTGTTTGTCCCAGACTCTGCAGTTGGCTGAACAGGTATCTCCGCGATTGGTCTGGGTTCGAACTTCTGGTAGGTCCCGGATGTGGTGACCTTTGGCGGGCAGACTGTCCTATACCTGCAGGGATTAGAGCATGGGTATGTCTTCCTTGCTGGGTAGACTGTGTTTTCGCTGCAGGTATTAGAGCACGGGAAACTGTGTGGTTTCTCTTTCCATCCTCTGCTGTATCTTCTTCCTTGTCATTTTGCTCTCCTTTACTGTAGCTATTTTGGTTCTTGTAGGCTGTTCGCTTCCCTGCATTGTTAGGACCTCTGCAGGGTTTGCTTTGCCCCTGGTTTGCAACCCCGTCATCTCAAAATTCATGAATACAAATGTAATGGAAAGTTAGTTGCAATAAATATCAGAAAGTTCACTTCTCCTTTCCACTTTTTTTTTTTTTTTTTTTTTCTATGTGATTGAGGGAGGCAAAAGGCATAACTGCCTATAGCGAGTGCCTCCCCCATAGTTGAAAGAGTGACAGGGCCAAAATCAAGGGACGTTCGAGCCAAAATGCCTGGACACACGGAGTTTGAAGCAATTTAAGTCATAGGAAGAGGGAAAGACTGATTCTGGGAGAGAGTTCCAGAGCTCAGCTGTTGAGTAGAAGAAAGTTTGAGAGTAACGTTTCACTCTTGGGTTGGAGAGTTGCACAGAGTAGGGGTGGGATTGAGTTGCAAGACGGGTACCACGTGCCCTACGTAAAGGAGGTGGTATGCACTGGGATAGCTCTGAGGAACACTGATTATTATAGTAGCGATAGAATAGCGAGAGAGATGCAACATTGCGGCGGAGAGAGAGAGATTGCAGAGAGTTGGTGAGTGGACGGGAGTTAATGATACGAAAGGCCTTCCTTTCAACTTTGTCTAGGAGAGCGGTGTGAGAGGAACCTCCCCACACATGTGAACAATACTCAATACAAGGGCGCACTATGCCCCTGTACAGAGCAAGAAGCTGTGCAGGGGAAAAGAACCCCCTAAGGCGGTTGAGCACACCCAGCTTCTGGGAGGCTGCCTTAGCAAGACTGGTAATATGGTCCTTCCAAATGAGAGCAGAAGAAAAAGAGACACCAAGAATATTGAGAGAAGATGAAGGGTTGATTTTTGTATTGTTGAAGAATAAGGGATAGTCCGCTGGGAGATCCTGACGGGTAGATAGATGGAGAAATTGGGTTTTGGAAGCATTAAAGTTAACAAGGTTTTCTCTGCCCCAATTGGAAATAGTATTTAGATCAGAATTTAAGAGTTCTATGGCTTCATTACGTTTGTCGTTGAGGGATTGCTGGCTGGGGCGTTCTGAAAAACTAATGGAGTAGTGTAAGGTTGAGTCGTCTGCGTATGAATGGATGGGAATTAAGGTACAGTTAAGGAGATCATTTATAAAAATTAGAAAGAGAATAGGAGATAGGACAGAGCCCTGAGGAACACCGGAGTTTATAGGGTGAGGAAGTGAACAATGGCCGTCCACAACCGCGGCTATGGAACGGCCGGAAAGGAAATTAGAGACAAAGGCACAGATGGAGGGATAGAAACCGAAGGAGGGTAGTTTAGAAATTAAAGATTTATGCCAGACTCTATCGAAGGCTTTCGATATGTCTAGTGCAATAGAAAAAGTCTCACCGAAGTCCCGGAAGGAGGATGACCAAGAGTTAGTAAGATATGAAAGAAGATCACCAGTAGAGCGACCCTTAAGGAAGCCATACTGGCGATCTGAGAGCAGATTATGAGAAGAGAAATGCTTAAGAAATTTGGAAGCAAGAATAGTTTCAAAAACTTTAGAAAGACAAGAGATGAGAGCAATTGGACGATAGTTGGATGGTTGAGAGCGGTCACCCTTCTTTGGGACAGGTTGAATGTGAGCAAACTTCCAGCATGAAGGGAAGACGTTAGAGGATAGACAGAGACGAAAGAGTTTGCCTAGGCAGGGAGTCAGCACGGAAGCACAGTTATTGAGAACAACAGGAGGAACACCGTCCGGACCGTACGCCTTATTAGTGTTAAGCCCAGAGAGGGTAGAAAGTACATCTTTAGAAGAGATTAGGATATTAGGCATAAGTAAGAGAGAGTAGGGCGGAGAGGGAGGAATAGCACCGGAATCATCCAAGGTGGAGTTTCTAGCAAAAGTTTGAGCGAAGAGTTTAGCTTTGTCAGAGGAAGAAGTGATGGTTGTGCCATCAGAGTGGGAAAGGGGAGGGAAAGACGAGGAAGAGAAATTGTTGGAGAGGTTTTTGGCTAGATGCCAGAAAGCTTGGGAAGAGCTAGAGTTGGATAGTTCAGTGCATTTATTATTGATGAAAGAGTGTTTGGCAAGTCGAAGAACAGATTTGGCTTGATTCCGGGCAGAAACATATGAAGAATGAGAGTCTTGAGTTTTAAGGCGTCGGTACCGTTTGAATGCTTCCTCCTTATTGCGGACAGCAGTAGAACAGGCGTGAGTAAACCAAGATTTTTTAGCATTAGTCTGAGAGAAAGAGAATGGAATGTATGCTTCCATGCCCGATAGGATTACCTCGGTAATGCGTTCAGCACTCTCCGAGGGTCCTCGGCCATGGAAGCAGAAATCATTCCATGGGAAATCAAAGAAGTACTGCCGAAGAGCCTCCCAGTCGGCAGCGCCAAAGTGCCACAAGCGCCGCCGGCTAGGAGGATCGGGTGGCTGTACTGGAGAGATAGGACAGGTGACAGAGATAAGTTTATGGTCGGAGGAGCCCAGAGGAGAGAAAAGATCGACAGTATAAGAAGAAGGGTTAGAAGTTAGAAACAAGTCAAGAATGTTGGGCCGATCTCCGATGCGATCCGGGATACGGGTGGGTTGCTGAACTAACTGCTCTAGGTCATTTAGGATAGAAAAGACGTAGGCTTGTTCACCAGGTGGATCAGTAGTGTGAGAGGAGAGCCAATGGCGGTGGTGAACGTTGAAATCTCCTAAGATGGAGATTTCTGAGAAAGGAGAAATGGATAGAATGTGTTCCACTGTAGAGTTTAGATAGTCAAAGAATTTCGGAAAGTTGGTAGAATTAGGGGAAAGATAGACAGCACAGAAATATTTAGTAAGAGAATGACAGGAAAGTTTGAGCCATAAAGTTGAGAATTCAGAGGAGTCGAAATCGGGAACACGAGAGCAAGTGAGTTTGTTGTGCACATATGCACAACATCCGCCTTTGGCTTTGAAACTAGGATAGAGAAAGTAGGAGGATACAGAGAAGGGGTTGCTGGAAGTTGCTACAGACACCTGAGTTTCGGTGAGGAAGAGAAGATCAGGTTTGTAGGAGGAGAGATGGTGCTCAACAGAGTGAAAGTTAGAGGAAAGTCCGCGAATGTTGCAGAAATTAATAGAAAGAGTAACAGGCCGAGGTCCAGGTAATTGTGTGGGGTCGTCAGGGGATGGTCGGTCGGATGAGGGGGCATTTATGGTCCCCCCCCCTGGGGACTCCGAGGCTGGGCTACAATTCATCATTTTTTTTTTTTTAATTTTGGTGTGGAGGAATGAAGTGTGGTGTGCATGTTTAGTGTAGTGAAGTGGATAGGAGGAGGAGGTGTTTGTGAGAGCTAGCTGGATTGCTCTCAGTGTAAATGAGGCACAAAGAAAATTGATATCACTTACATGACAATTGCCATTATAGTGTCTATATGTTCAGCCACTATCCATTGTCATCATTATCACAATGAATATAAACATCATATATGGAGGAGCACTTTATTGACAACGTTTCGCAGATAGATTCTTCAGGTTAGTTACCTGAAGAAGCTATCTGCGAAATGTTGCCAATAAAGTGTTCCTCCTCATATGATGTATATGATAATTTTGTCAACTTTTCTAAGATATTTCAGTATCATTATCACAACCTATGACTTAAATAGTAGATACCAGTTACCACATCCCTTTAAGGGGGCAGTGGCTGTATTGTTTGCATATGTATTCATTAATTTTTTAGTTTCCTCGCTAGACCTCCATTAAACTTTTAAAAAATACACTCTCGAGCCCCCCCTTCAAGGTAAATGTGTACATTGTTCGGTATCGCTCTCCAGGAAAAACTCGACACCTAAATGGCACGAAAGGCCTTAAGATTGGCAACTAAATGGGGCGAAAGGTCTTTAAATCACTAAAATAATGGGGTGAACGTCTTAAAATATGAAAACTAATGGTGCTATACATGAGGGAGAATGGAGTCCAGAAAAACGAACAATCCCCCCTTAAATACCGGTACCAACAATAAAAATGACTAGTGGCTCCCTTATTATTTTATATTTTTGTTCTAAGTGAGTGAGGTAGACAAAAGGGAGAACTGCCTGTGAAGAGTGCCTCCCCCAGATTTGAAAGAGTGACAGGGCCAACATCAAGGGACGTTCGAACCAAAATGCCTGGACACACAAAGTTTGAAGCAATTTAAGTCATAGGAAAAGGGAAAGACTGATTCTGAGAGAGAGTTCCAGAGCTCAGCTGTTGAATAAAAGAAAAACGTGAGGAGAAGTAATACCAGTGTTGTACTGTCTCACTCAACTATTCTGACATTTATAAGAGTTTTTATGCAGAACCTTCCAGCACTCTTGGGTGTAGGGTCTTGAATGAATATGAAAACCTGCTATTAGTCCATGAGCCAGGCCAGATATCGGTACCACCTGGGGTGACTAAACACGAATGGTACTAAAATGTTTATAGAGTGACTGTAAGTACATATAAGATATGATAGCCTTCTCGCACTGGTAGCTTAGTCTAATTTTTTTGATGCAATAGGGGCGCTACCCAAAAATAAAGATTTTTAGCGTGACGCTCGGCGTTTTCCTCATTTTCTTTAAAATCCATCACACAATCATCGCGAAACTTTGAACACCTATGTAGAATTATATTCTCTACCAGAGTTGTTCCTAGGTATTTTTCAAATTTCCTCATATTTCGGAATATACTCTATATTTTGGGTATTTTCCTCTAAATCTAGAATAAATCCTTAAATATGGGGAACATTGAAAAATATATTCTAACAGCTCTTGTAGCTTATTTGATTCTCTACAAGAATTATTCCGATGTGTATTTCAAGTTTCTCCATATTTAGGGGTTTATTTCATATTTGGGGATTTTTTGTTATATTTTGGGGATAATTTATTATTGGAAGGAGCAAACATATGTAGAGTGGTTTCCATGTAATGTGTTTGTTTGTTCATGGTTTAATGGTGATATTTTTTGCAGGTGTGTGTCGACTGTTTGACGGCAGGATGGAACCATCTGCGAGGAAGAGAGCACGGATCGACTGTATCATCCACTGCTCTGATGATGACAGCGATGCTCTGGTGTCACCACAGGATTTGGACTCCTGGAACACATTGCTCAGGGCTGCAGAAATCAGGCAGCATGATCCAGTCCTGGAAGCAGCCAAGGGCCTTGAAGAAGGAGGAATACCACACATACATTATCACCGTAAATGTCGTAGTCTCTTTACAATGAAGAAATCACTGGATTCTATCCTTGCCAAGGGTGTCAAGATAGAATCAGCAAGCGTCGACCCCAGGAGGAGGGCATCAAGGGATGCCCCTAGTACTAGCAGGGTGTATGCCAAAGTATGTATCTTCTGCGAGAAGTCAAGCAAGTACATAAAAACAACAAAGACAAGGGAGCCACTCATACAGTGTGTTGAGCTACGAGCAGATGAGAAGATTCGCAGAGCAGCAATAAGGAAACTCAACCAGAGAATCCTTGGTTTAGTTAGCAGAGACCTTGTTGCTGCAGAGGGTCACTACCACAAGTCGTGCTACAAACTCTTCACAAAAGATGATTTCCCAGCGGCCGCCAGGTCGGGTGCAGGTGAAAATCAGGAAGAAAGCGAGGAAGCACGCTACGAAGAGGTTGAGACAGAAGCCCTCGAGGAACTCTGCTTGTATATAAGGACCAAATTATTCCCCAACCCAGAGGTACTGCCTATGACAAACCTCACATCTAGGCTTGAGAGATCCATGATGTCCCGTGGTATTATCCAACTGAAACCAGCGACAAAGAAACATGTTCGCCGAAAGATTGAAACCGAGTTTGGAGAATCACTACGCTTTGTCCCAGATGAGAAAGGAAAGCTTCTAATCTATCCACGCAGCCTCTCAATGGACGACCTTGCCCGGCAAGCACACAAAATGGCAAAAGACCTGCAAGAAGCAAGAGCAGCTAACTCTGAAGATGTCTTAACCAAAGCAGGAATGCAGCTGAGGAATGAGATCAATAAACAAGATGTGAGTCAGCCATGGCCTCCCGATACAGATCAGAATGTCATTCCTGCAGCAGTCACTCAATTCCTGCACACCCTGCTGACAGGAGAGTGTGAGTGTGAAACTCCCTCTGAAAGAGCTCAACGTCTTGCCACTTCCTTTGGCAGTGACTTGGTCTTTGCTGTTACCAGTGGCAAGACAAAACCACCCAAGCACGTACTGCTGACCAATGCTGTAAAGTCTTTGACAGGAAACACAGAACTGATCCGAACTCTGAATCGTCTTGGTCACTGTGTGTCTTACTCAATGTTTGAGGAGATCGATACAGCCCTTTGTATCCAGAAGCTGGAATGCTCAAAGGATGACATTCCACTGCCAGCAAACATCTACCCTGGTGTGTTCACAACCCTGGCCTGGGATAACATTGACCGACTTGAAGAGACCCTAAGTGGAGCAGGTACTTCTCATAGAGTCAATGGCATTGCTGTCCAGTCCAAGGTTGCAGGCTCTGTGCCAGAGAAAGTCCTGCCAGAGATTACCAAGTCCAAGATAAGAAGCATCACTCAGACATCATCAATGCTGCCAATATACAATGTTGGGCGGCGGGCAGGGCCACCTAGGATTGAGACTGCGTATGTCGACACTACCAAGGAAGTCCAGGATTCAAAGACAAAGAACCATATCTGGCTTCTTACTCGAATGTCAGACCATGAGGACCAGTCCATCAGCAGTTGGACTGGGTTCAACATCAAAATGCGCAGAGACATTGCAGTGGTTCAGGACACTGTAAGCTACCTGCCCACTATCAATGCTCCCGCAACAGAAATGTCCACCGTTAATGAAATCTTGGAACAAACGCATGCTATCATGCAGTCCTTACAGTGTGTGCGTGTTTGATCAAGCACTCTATGCCAAAGCTGCCGAAGTTATCTGGAAACAAGAGAAGTTCAAGAACATTATCATCAGGATGGGCGTCTTCCACACAATCTGTAATCTCATCTCCACCATAGGAAAGAGGTTTCAAGATGCAGGTCTTAGAGATCTGTGTGTGGAATCAGGTATCATCGCAGAAGGATCAGTGTCAGGAGTGATGAACGGCAAGAGGTACAACAGAGCAGTGAGACTACACAAGCTCGTGTATGAAGCACTGATGAGGCTTGCATGGAAAGGCTTCCTTTCATGGCTAGAAGAAAACCATTCAAGGGACATACACCATCTAGATGAAACACTGAAGGACATCAACAGCTTTCACAGCAATGTGTCTCAGGGACTCTTTCAAGAGCTGATGGAGAGTGAATCATGCACACATATCATGAAGCTTTTCCAAGTTTATCTTGAGACCCTCAGAGATGAACACAACCTCTCAGCATTCTGGATGTCATACCTGGACATGGTTGAGATCATGCTGGACTTAATTCGAGCCTCCAGAGAAGGCAACTGGATGCTCCACCTAGGAGCAATCCGACAGATGATACCGTGGTGTTTTGCCTATGACAAAGTGAACTATGCCCGGTTCCTAACCTACTACTATGCCTTGATGTCTCGACTGCCCATTGAACACCCAGAGGTCCATGAACACTTCATGCAAGGTGGCTTTTCGGTCCAGATCGGTAGCAAGAATCCCTTTGGACGGATCCCTGTGGACCAGACAATCGAAGAGACGATCAACAAAGACACCCAGACACCAGGGGGCACAAAAGGCTTCAGCCTGAAAGGCGGAGCTGTCGCCAGGTACTACCTGACATCGGAGTATCGCAGCAGGTACTTAAGGCAGCTCAGGACTATGGTAGTAGGCCAAAAGTATACTGACTTCAGCCACCCAGACCTACAGATGCCCAGGATTAGAAGAGATGAGGCCGATGTTCATGGTGTTGTGTCTTGGCATGTGCCACAAGATCCCATCCCATCTGTTCCAGAAGTGCGGGACGAAGAACCGGACAAGATTCCTGGATATCACCACACTGAGCCGCACACTGGGAGGCAGCGTGTGTGATTCATTGATTGGTATGCATGCCTTTACAGGCTGTGATACCGTCAGTGCATTCGCTGGCCGAGGGAAGATGACGACACTCAAGCAGGTGAAGATGGACAAGACATACCAGCATGCTTTTCACGAACTTGGACGCTCATGGGAAGTGTCTCCTGAACTCTTTGAGAAGCTACAGGAAATCACCTGCCACATGTACCTACCATCTACCCACACAACTAAGGTAAACAAGCTTCGGTATGAGCTGTTCTGTGCAAGACGTGGAGAGGTAGAGTCAAGTCAACTCCCTCCTTGTGAGGACTGCCTCTTCATGCATGCACTGCGTGCAAACTACCAGGCTGCGATCTGGAGGAGAAGTCTTCAGAGCCAGCCATTTGTTGCGAACCCAACAGACTGCGGTTGGATGACAGATGAGGACGGTAAGCTTGCCGTCAACTGGATGCGAGGCTCACCAGCACCAGATGCTGTTATGCAGCTACTGTCTTGCAAGTGTGTGCGGTCATGCGAACTCCCTAAGTGTACTTGCCTCAGCAATGGTCTAAAATGCACGGACATGTGCAGGTTACAGACATGTCAGAACAAGGCTATTGAAGAAGAGCCGGTGGCACAACAGTCAGATTCCGAGTCTGACGTAGATGATATTTAGGAGTAGTAATTTGCCATAATAGTATGTACAAGCCCATGGCATGCTTAGTGTGTATTTACAGGACTTGTATTAAATGTGACAATTACTATATGCATTTTGTTGACATTTAGGCATTCCTGTCCCCAAATTTGACATTTTAAAAAATTTCGGAATTTTCGGTAGGGTATGTCTATTCAAGAAGTGATAACGACCATTAAGCTACCAATGTGCAAGGGCTATCATATCAAAACATAAACTAGAGACATGTAGCAAGCTAAAAACACCTAAGAGAATTAGTCACCCCGGGTGGTACCGATATCCCAAAATTCGGGTCTTGGCTCATGGACTATATGCCAGTGCTGTGCATATCATATCATCGGACTAACGTAAGAGGGTTGCTATGCAACGCCTCTTAACTGTCCTGACTGTTATAAGAGTTTCAGGGACTGGTGGATGGGTTTATTTGGGCCTTTTATGCATAAATGTCTTAAAGCCAGTGCCTGGGACAACGTACGGTATGGGCTCTATGCAGAGTGCCGTTATGGTTTAAGCTATGGTATCTCGCATGCCCTACCTTTTAAAAAGCCAATTGCCAGTGTGTGTGCTTTTTATAAGGGGGTCGATTTACTACCGATAAAGCGCACGTCAGCACAGCCTTCTTTATCGAGAGTAATTCCTATTAATCGAGGCAGAGGAATCAATATTGGGTTGCCACCATGGTGATGCAATTAATAATTCCTTTGATGAGCCAAGATCTAAAAATCCTGAATAAACCTTTTTTGCCAGTGCTTTAAAAGTTTATTCAATATAGCCCAAATCTTCCAGCTCTTAAAATAGCTTCTAGTGAAGTATGTTTTAAGAGCTTTCCAACTGTTCTAGATCTTAACTTTGCCCGTCATAGTCTTACCTCTTCTGGCGTTTCTCCCGGTGTCCCTTCTCCGGGTAAGAAGGGCAGCTGTTCTGGGCGGAGGCCCTTGGGCAGCTGGGGTAGCCCCTCCAGATTTCCCTCTCATGGTGGTGAAGCAGATTGGAGGAAGAAAGGCGCGTGGAAGTATAGTGTTTATGCAAGCTTCTGGTAGCCTTGCCTTCCTTTCCACCTTTCCTTCTCTAGTTATCACTCGTCTTGCTGATGGTTACAATGATATCTTTGCCGGGTGTTGGAAGTAGTGCGGGCGTGATCGAGGCGACTAGGGCATATCTTATTGGTGTGGTGGTTAGAGCTTCCGTTCTCAGGGTTGTGGTGGTATGGGTGGTAATATTGCTTGGTGGTAGTGGCGTGGTGCTTTCTTTTTCATTTACATTAGGTATACACTGAGAGCTCTGAGGAACACTGATTAGTGTAATAGTGGTATAACAGTGAGAGAGATGCAACATTGCGGCAAAGAGAGAGAGACTGCAGAGAATTGGTGAGTGGACGTGAGATAACGAGACAGAAGGCTTTCCTTTCACTTTGTCTAGAAGTGCTGTGTTAGAGAATTCTCCCCACACGTGTGAACAATACTCAATACATGGACGCACTGTGCCCCTGTACAGAGCAAGAAGCTGTGCAGGGGTAAAGAACAACCGGAGGTGGTTGAGTATACCCAGCTTCTGGGAAGCTGTTTTAGCAAGAGTGGTAATTTGATCTTTCCAAGAGTGAGCAAAAGAAAAAAAACACCGAGAATATTAGGAGAAGGTGAAGGGTTAACCCGTACAGCCCCAGCGACGCGCCTGACGCGTCGGCGATGTATGTAACGCACAGCCCCAGAGACGCGCCTGGCGCGTCACCCTAATTGCGCCGACCGTAACCTCAGGTGTAGCCACTCAAGAGGGCTCAGATTTGTATGGGAACTGTGTACGTATCCCACGCAACCGTGCCAATGGTTGAAAACTCTCAAAGTCCACGTGCGTGCGCGTGAGCACGCAATAACCTGGTTTTTTGGGGTAATTGCCTTCAATTTTTTACTCTTGTAAAATACGTTTTCGGGGGCTCTGTAGGACCATTCTTTAAGCTTTTTGAGCGTTTTTTCGAGGTTTTTCCTTCATTCCTAACCCATTCGCTATTGTTTCTGGAATAAAACCATTTTTTGAAAAACGGCCGGGTTCTGGTGAACAAACATTACAAAACTAGCCGGGGCTGGACGGGTTAATTTGTATGTTGTTGAAGAGTAGGTCATATTTTTCTGGAAGAGGGGGATGGGTATACAGATGGAGAAATTGAGTTTTGGAAGCATTGACAGTAACACGGTTTTCTTTGCCCCAATTAGAGATAGTAGAGAGCTCAGAAGATAGATGGTTTATGGCCTCCTTACCTGATTTGTGGAGTTCCTGCTGTGAATGATGTTGAGGAAGTGGAATAGTGTAATGTAGAGTCATCAGCATGAGTGAATGGGGCTGGAGGTGCAGTTGAGAAAGTCGTTAATGAATAATAGGAAGAGAATTGGAGATAGGACAGAACCCTGAGGAACACCGGAGTTGATAACTTGAGGAAGTGAACGGTGCCCGTCCACAACCGGTGCTATGGAACAGCCGGACAGGAAATTAGAGACAAAGGCAGAGATGGAGGAATAGAAACCGAAGGGGGGTAGTTTGGAAATGAGGGATTTGTGCCAGACACTATCGAAGGCTTTCAATATGTCTAGTTCAACAGAAAAAGTCTCACCGAAGTCCCAAATGGAGGATGACCAAGAGTTAGTAGGATTAGAAGATCACCAGTAGACCGGCCCTTAAGGAAGCCATATTGGCAGTCTGAAAGTAGGTTATAGGAAGATAAATATTTAAACCCTAAAAAAAAAAAAAAAAAAAAAAAAAAAAAAAAAAAAAAAAAAAAAAAAGGTGAAAGGTGAAAACTTAATTGCGTAGTGTAAGGTAGAATCGTCGTCTGCGTATAAATGGATGGGACTGGAGGTACAGTTGAGAAGATCATTTATGAAAATTAAAAAGATAATGGGAGATAGGACAGAGCCCTAAGGAACACCAGAGTTGATAGGATGAGAAAGTGAACGATGGCCATCCACAACCGCAGCTATGGAACGGCCTGAAAGGAAATTAGAGGTAAAGGCATTGATGAAGGGATAGAAACCGAAGGAGGGTAGTTTAGAAATTAGAGATTTGTGCCAGACTGTATCAAAGGCCTTCGATGTGTCTAGTGCTATAGAAAAGGTCTCACCGAAGTCTCGAAAGGAGGATGACCAAGAGTTAGTAAGATATGAGAAGAGAAATGCTTAAGAAATTTGTAAGCAAGAATAGTTTAAAAAACTTTATAGATACAAGAGATGAGAGAATTGGACGATAATTGGAGGGCTGATTGTGGTCACCCTTCTTTTGGACAGGTTGAATGAGAGCAAACTTCCACTAAGAAGGGAAGACGTTAGAGGAGAGACAGAGACGAAAGAGTTTGCCTAGGCAGGGAGTCAGCACGGAAGCACAGTTTTTGAGTACAACAGGAGGAACACCGTCCGGACCGTACATCTTCTTAGTATTAAAACCAGAGAGGGTAGATTATACATCTTTAGAAGAGATTAGGATATTAGGCATAAGTAGGAGAGAAGGGGGTCGAGCGGGAGGAATAGTAACGGATCATCCAAGGTGGAGTTTCTAGCAAAAGTTTGAGCAAAGAGTTCAGCTTTGTCGGAGGAAGAAGTGATGGTTGTGCCATCAGAGTGGAAAAGGGGAGAGAAAGATGAGGAAGAAAATTTGTTAGAGACGTTATTGGCTAGATGCCAGAAAGCTTGGGAAGAGCTAGAGTTGGATAGTTCAGTGCATTTATTATTGATGACAGAGTGTTTGGCAAGTCGAAGAACAGATTTGGCTTGATTCCGGGCAGAAACATAGGAAGAATGAGATTCTTGAATCTTATGGCGTCGGTACAGACACTGTGTAAATCCCTGATTTGTTTGCTGTTGAGGCACATATTTCTAAAATTATCGATGCAAAAAAGTAGGTTACACTAAACAAATCATACAAGATATAATTACTGGCCGCTTTGGCTGAAACCTTGAAGGATGAAAGCTGGATGATGGTGACACTTTCTGTGAAAACCAGAACCCTGTAGTCCCAAGGAAGTATACTAATCTGGAAGAAATAAAAGACACATACTTTTTAGTCACATAAAATCACACCACTTGTTATATATTCATATAGGACCCCAAAAAGAGGAACTGAAACATGATTGATTGTGCTGAATCTCTGTTATTATAAACTTACATGTATAATAAATAAATTTGGCATAACAAAAATTATATTTATTGACTTTTCAGTTTATATTTACCTAATATTGATGGCAGTCGGTGCATAGGGGTTTGTAGTGTGTGGGTCACACAAAATTGCCACACTGTATGTACAGTCAACTCGTTTAATACGCAGAGCCTCCAAATATTATTTAGGCTTATTAGCAGTTTCAAAGTTAATTTATGTGATAAATTTGTAATATATGAAATGGAAAACGGATGAATCAAGTATTATATAAGCGATATAGCTTCCTACAGCAATATGAAAAACGTTAATTGCATAACTACAATTTCTGAGATTATTCGGATTAAACGAGTTGACTGTACCTGGAGCTGGTCTTCCTGTCCACATTCCTGGGGCATAGGATGCATCTGAAAACGTTTGTGAGGCTCCTCACTTGATCCTGGCATGGCTAGAGGCATGGAAGATTAGTGGTAGGCACCCCTGATGACATTCTTGACCGTCGTGTGCTATCCTGGCAGGTTGAGGCGGTGCATGGCCCAAGGTTGAATCAGTGCCGAGCTGAGTTGTTTCATGTAATCCCGCCTGGATAATTCCGTTTTGCCTTCCCTCAATTGCTTTCTTTTATATATTATGTGGGAGTTGATACAGACACTGTTGAGCATACCCAGGAAGATACAGATGGGACACCGTCGAGTCTGCCTGCCACAGTGGTAGTTGGCACATAGCTGATCGAATGTGTCAAATCCCCTCTAGTGTTTGTTGTAATAGAGGAGGGGGATGGCCTCTTTGGTGTGGTGGAATGTTGACAGGAGAGCGAGGACCTTGTCCTTTTTGGGCTTATATGAAAGCACAGTTATATCATCATTGAAGAGGAAGGCTGTTGTACCAATGGGCCGTGACTTGGGGGGATGAATATGAGGGCAGGTATATATAGGGCTTCTTCCTGAGTGTGCCGACTGTAGTGAACTCAACCTCTTTCAGTGCCTTGGCCAGGGGCAGCGAAGTAAACCAGTTATCGTTGTGACTGTCCGTCCACTCTCATAGCAGACCTCCAGCAACTTCAATTTCAATTCAATTCAAAAAGTTTATTGTCATGAAAATTACAAAATTTGATACAAATATATTCTACATCACAATTGTCATGACAATGAGGGCTGATACAATAGTATATTTGCCCTCTTTTTCATATTCCCAAATAATATACTGAGTATAAGTGCAATGTTAGTAATGTGAACAAACACGAAACTAGCAAGATGTATTATAAATAAATTACAAAGCAATAATATTCCATTCCGTAATATGCCTTAGGCCTATCTAATAATACATTTCACATATCATCACAGGTATTAGTTACAATACTTTAAATGTTACCTCAAACCCACCAGTATAATAGTTTAAACATTCGCAGGCATGCATACACATACACTTCACTCATTTAGTAAGTACTGCTTTAATTTATATTTATAAGTTACAAATGAACATTCATGATTAACCTTCTCTGATATGTTGTTCCATATATGTGCTCCCTTATATCTAAAGGTAGTATATACCATGGATGTCCTACCTCTTTCTATGCGTAATTGTCCTCTCTCTCTTGTGAAATATGCGTGTAACTCTTAATTTGTGTGAAATATATTGTGCAAACATGTAGGAACACTGCGCTTAATAAATTTATACATCATTTTAGACATACCATATAGGTAGACTTTTGAGAAAGGTAAAATATCCAATGTTTTAAATAATGGAGCTGTATGGTCCCTATACTTGGCAGATGCAATTTTTCTTACTATCTTCCTTTGTATTACTATTATAGTTTGAATATGACATTGACTAGCAGCTGCCCACACCTCCACACCATATGTAATATAAGGATACACAAAACTATTATACAGTGTTATGAGTGTTGACCTATTTAGTACTTTTCTAGCTTAGCATAAGATTCCTGTTCCCTTCGAGATCTTATTCCATACATGTGTAATATGTTCTTTCCAAGACAGTTTGGAATCGATTATGACACCCAGAAATTTTGTGTTATCAACTTTCTTCAAATGTACATTGTTAATATGCAAGTTTAAATTATTATTCTTATTAATCTTATTGCCAAAGATCATATAATTGGTTTATAAATATTTATGGCAAGTTTATTAACATTTACCCATTCAATAAGTTTGTTCAATTCTTGGTTCATTTGACCTATCAAATCTTCTATGTGTTTACCTGCAAGAAATACATTTGTGTCGTCAGCAAAAAATATTGGTAAAACATGAAATATTGACTATGTCATTTACATATAGGAGGTATAACAATGGCCCTAGAATTGATCCCTGTGGTACTCCACAGGTCACTGTACACAAGTTAGATTCGGGTTCATTAAAGCATACATATTGTTTTCTATCACTTAAATACTTTTTTATCCAGCTGTGAGCAACACCTCTGACCCCATAAACGTCTAATTTACTCAATAATATCTGGTGGTCGACAGTATTAAACGCTTTGGTAAAATCCAAAAATACTCCTAATGCATTATTTCCCGCATCAACCTCCCTGGATATTTTATCAACTAATGTAATTAATGCAAGATCTGTGCCATGTCCCTCCCGAAATCCGAACTGGTACTTATATAACATTTTATGATTGTTGATGAATGATACGAGCCTATTATACATTAATCTTTCAAATATCTTGGAATACATTGGTAAAATTGACACAGGTCGATAATTACTCATTATAGTTTCGTCCCCCCCTTTATACACTGGAATTACTTTAGCGGTTTTCATTTCCTGAGGGAAAATGCCTAGTACAAAGGATAAATTAGTGATATGAGTCAGTACATCTATAAAACTCTAACAGGGTTGTTTTAAAATCATCATCATCATCATCATCATCTCCGACGCCTTGTTTCCCCCTGGGAAACCCCCACTAGAGGATGGTCATGACAGCAACGTCTCCAAGCTACTTTGTCAAGACATGCCTCCTTTGCCCGTGCCACAATGCCCCTTCCACTACGTGGAAGTTTTTCTTCAATATATTTTTCCACTTTCTGTTCCCATACCATAGGTGGTCTTCCACTACTAGCGGTTCCACTCACCTGACTCCCATATTTCTTTCTTGGCATTCTGTCTTCATCCATTCTCTGAACATGGCCATACCACCTCAAAGTACTTCTCTTTATCCACTCAACCACACCACAATCAATGCCCAAAGCCTGCTCTTCCATTCCAAAGGACTCGTACACTTCCCTATTACTTGGCCCATCTAGCCTATTCATGCCAGCTGCCATTCTGAAAAAGCTCATCTCTACAGCTCTCAGTTTGAAGAGGTCCTCGTCACTTGCCGTCCATGTCTCGCTTCCATACGAGAGTGTTGGGAGCAGCACACTGTTTCTCAGTGACTTTTTGACTTCCTGGCTAACCATTCTTCCTTTGAGAATACTATCAAGTTCTCCAATCACTTTTCTCCCTTGCATTTTTCTCTCTTTTATCTCACTCTCCATTTTACCATATTTGCATAGTACAGCTCCCAAATACTTGAAACTTTCAACCTCTTCTAGTACTTCATTTTTCAATTTTATTTTACAACTTTTCTTGTGTTCTTTCTTGATTCTATATTTTTCCTTAAAATCTATGGTTTCATGCATTCTTCTCTCAAACACCATTACCTTACATTTCCCTACATTGACCTTTAACTTTCTCTTTTCACATACCCTGTCAAAGTCAGTGACCACTCTCTGAAGTTCTTCAGCATTTTCCGCCAACAGGACTGCATCGTCCACATATAGGCATGTTAACATCTTCCATGTTCTTCCCTCTGATTCCAGTCTAGCTCCCACACCCATTGATACAGCCCTACATTCCCTAATCACTCCATCCATGTATATATTGAACAACCAAGCTGACATGACACATCCCTGTCTTACACCTACATTGACCTCAAAACTTTCACTTAACTTATCCCCTACCTTCACATTTGCCATTGCATTCCTATAAAAAGATTTTACTGCCATTAGCAACTTTCCTCCCACACCATATACTGTTAACACATCCCACAGGCCCTCCCAGTCTATTTTGTCGTAGGCTTTTTCCAAATCCATGAATGCTGCATAGAGTTTTCTGTTTTTGGCCAGATACTTCTCTACCAACAATCGCATTGAGGCTATCTGGTCAACGCAGCCCCTGCCCTTTCTGAAACCTCCCTGTTCCTCGCCTATTTTGTCATCCGTTATCTTCTGTAGCCTCTGTGTTACTACTCTTGCGTGTACCTTTCCAGGTATGCTAAGCAAGCTAATTCCCCTATAATTCTTACACTCTTCTTTACTACCCTTCCCTGTGTACAAGGGTACTATCACTGCTTTCCTCCAGTCCTCTGGTACACTTTCCTTTTCCCATGCAAATTTACATAACCTATGCATTATGTCAACAGCTTCTTCTCCTCCATATCTCAGCATTTCACCTGGGATGTTATCTACTCCAGCAGCTTTGCCCATTTTAAGTCTATTGATTGCTTCTTTTACTTCTTCTCTGCTTATCTGGCTTTCAACTACCCTGTTTATTCTACCTCTCTCCATTCCTATGGATGAGATCTTTGCCTTCCCCCTACTCTTTACAGCTAAGCTACTAAAATGATCTTTCCATACTTTCACCACACCATGACCCTCTACCACTTCCCCATTCATGTCCCTCATCCTACCACCTGAGACACTCTTAGTCTTCTTCCCTCTGGCTTCTTTCACAGCTCTGTAGTATGCTTTCCTGTCATTCAGAAACTGTTCACTAATCTTTCTCCCATATGCCTCATCTGTCTTCCTTTTAGCGTCTTGTATCGCCCTCTTCACTCTTTGTTTCAAATTTTTATATTCTTCTTTCCTCGCATCTCTAGTTTCTCTAGGTATATTCTTTTGCAGCATACTCTTTCTGAACTCTTTTTTTTTTTCACTATTTCTTCTATCTCTTTACTAAACCATGCGTTACCTTTCTTCTTCCACATTTTAAAGGTTTTCTTCCCACATACTTTCTCAGCTGCTTTAATCATGGAGTCTCTTGTACCTTTCCATACTTTGTCTACAGTATTTCCCAGATCTATCATAACATCCATGTCCTTTATAGTCTCTTTCAGGATGTCTTTGTATTTTGTTGCATTACATTCTTCATTTAATTTTCTCACATTTATTCTCTCTACTTTCAGTTTTCTCTCTTTCCTCTCATATTTCCACTCTTTCCTTATCCTCACTTTTGTTAGCACTGTATAGTGGTCTGATCCCGTCAGCATACCTCTTACAGCTTTTGAATCTAAAATTCTACCTTTTAGTCCGGAGTCCATCATGGCGTAGTCAATTAGAGATTTCTGTTCCTGCTCACCTTCACCTCTGTGCCATGTATATCTATGAATGTGACGATGTTCAAAAAATGTGATAGCCAGAAACATCTCTCTCTCCGCACAAACTTCTAAAAAGAAGTCACCATTCATATTCCTACCCTTCACACCCCATTTACCCACTATACCTTCCATCTCCTCGTTTCCAACTCTACCATTCATGTCGCCTACTAATATTACTTGTGTACACTCTTGCCTTTCTCTTATACATTTATTGACTGTATTCCAAAATTTTCTATTTTCTTCTGCACCTTTCCCAGTTTCTTGGTTGACTGGTGCATAGACACACATAAAAGTATACCTATCTATCCCAATCTTGCACTCACACCATACAATTCTTGAGTCCACGCATCCATAGTTTTTCACACATGTGAAATTAATTTTTTGTTATGTTTTAAAATACATGCAGTTATTCCATCCCACCCAGGACCTTTTAGTTTTAGTTTCATAATAATGGTTTTAACCTCAGAATATGTAGTAGGAACCAAAAACATTGTACTTCATGGTCAGGTAGTGGCCCTGGTTCATGCCTGGGTCAACTGGTACAGAACCCTTCCCCAGGGGAGGTGTGGTGGAGTGGTCTTGCCTCTAGAGTGGTAATCCAATGGATCCGGGTTCGAATCCCGATATGTCAATGGGAAGATGTTATTGGGATGGAATTTGTGTTGTACCAAGTATCAGTGCATTACCACAAAACCCACCGAAACACCAAATAAATATTCTCATTGTTCCCTGATTTAAATAGCACTGTATGAATATTCCCACATTCAAAGATATGCTATAGGGGGGCAATGCCTAGTGAGTTCATTGCTCAATAGCTGGCGTTCTGAGAGTGAGGGTCCGAGTCTGGAAGGTGAGGCAGTGAAGCACTGGAGCGAGGCAGCTTCAGAGATGGCGCTGCTTAGAGCCGTGAGTGAGCAACTAAGCCCCATGCATCCAGTGAAGGCAAGATGGCAAGGGCTGGTTGCAGCTAAAAGTGCTTCACATGTATCACCCCCTAGACTGGAACAAGACCTCACGGGTTCAGATATCAGATATGTTCAAATATCAATCGTTTTGGTATGGCAAGTTGGGTAATTCATCTATCCACCATATAAGCACTATGCGGAATAATTCGGTACATAATTACAGGTGTCACAGGCATGAAAGCAAAATAATCCAAGACAAAAAAACCTACCTTAAAAGGTGAAGGTGGGGTAAAAATGACTCGAGGGTCTTCAAAGAGAGAGAACGGCTGGAGCTATAGAGCTGTACATCCGCACGCATCAAGAGCGGGGCAAGAACTGAAGATCTCGCACTAGTACACCCGCCTTGAGGCCCGTGGCTGGCAACAACAAGCGATAACAAATTTTGCGCGCATTCCTGGGGTAAAAATGACCCCGGTTTCCCCTTCTAGGTAAGACATTTTGATGTAAGAATAGTTTTAAAAACTTTAGAGATGTAAGAAATGAGAGCAATTGGACGATAGTTGGACGATTGAGAGCGGTCACCCTTCTTTGGGACAGGTCAAATTAGAGTAACTTACAGCAAGAAGGGAAGACGTTAGAGGAAAGGCAGAGACGGAAGAGTTTGCCTAGGCAGGGAGTCGGCACGAAAGCACAGTTTTTTAGTACAATAGGAGGAACACCATCCGGTCTGTATCCCTTCTTAGTATTTAGCCCAGAAAAGGTGGAAAGTACATACTTATAAGAGATTATGATGTTAGGTAAAAGTAGGAGAGAGGGGGTGGGGAGGGAGGAATAGCACCGGAATCATCCAAAGTGTATTTTTTTCGCGAAAGTGTTAGCAAAGAGTTCAGCTGTGTCTGAGGAAGAAGTGACGGTAGTGCCATCAGAGTGAAAAAGAGGAGGGAAAGACGAAGAAGAAGAATTGTTGGAGAGGTTTTTGGCTAGATTCCAGAAGGCTTGGGAAGAGCTAGAGTTGGATATTTCAGTGCATTTATTATTGATGAAAGAATGTTTGGTGAGTTGAAGAACAGATTTGGCTTGAATCCGGGCAGAAACATAAGAAGTATGAGATTCTTGAGTTTGAAGGCGACGGTACCGTTTGAATGCTTCCTCCATACTGCGGATAGCAGTAGAACAAGTGTGAGTAAACCCAGATTTGTTTGCTTTACATCATCAAATACTATATTTGTTGCATTTCTTGAAATAATAGCAATACTTTGAGTTGCATTACAATATGATCTGAAAATGGTCCTGTAAATTTTGTGATTTCATGCCAAACAATATGCCATATTTTGGCATGTTCCAACAGCAAAGCGGCCACTAACCTCCTCACACACACAAACACATGGCCGTATATATTTCCTCATTTATGTATCTTATATAATTATATTTTGTTTAGTTTCCTCCCTAGACCTCAAAATGTCCCGGCCTTTCCTCTTAATTTACAGGGTCCCTATTGCTCGCCAGGAAAAGAACGACACGTAAATGACAAAGTCTTGAAATTGACAAAGAAATGGGGTGAAAAGTCTTAAAATTGCCAAATTAATGGACTGAATGTATTAAAATCTGAAAACTAGTGGGCTAAACATGAGGAAGAAGGGGGGCCAGAAAAACGACCCATTTCCCCTTAAGGGAAACAAAAATGAAGGTAAACATGGTTATCCATTAACAATCCGTTTTAAATTGAAAAATCATCATTAAACATCTTTCTTCCCGGCCCCGAAGTATTTCAGCTGAAATCCGCCTTATAAATTAACCCTTTGGCTGTGGCCATGTTTGGGCTATTTAGGGCATATTCAGGCACTCCTGAATGATAAATCAAGCATCTGCATTAAATGAAGTGTATTCTGCCGAAAACTAGGCGAGAATAGCTTCAAAATGACACCAGAACGGGCACCGTAAGTGGTCTGGTTCACCTGCAGTGATGCCAGTGAAACGCGGGAAACCCGCTATTCTGTAACATTCGCTCGCTTGGCTACACTGTTGGGAGACACAGAGAGAGACTCGCACGAGACACAGTCAACCTCAGTGAGTCGCTCAGTGCTCTGAGGGTCGGAGGCGGGCCCCTCATGCTCCCGCCCACTGACACTCAATTTTTACGGTTTTTACAGGCTTCTAAAGCCTGGAAATTGCTGTAACTTGCCACGACGTTCCAGAATGTCACCCGCAGAGAAAGGGTTAAGGAACACCCCGTTCTTAACATTAATCATCCATTGCAAATCCCCAATGTACTTGAATAAACTAATGAAATCATATGGTCCTTCCGGGATTCGAAGTCGGGACACCACACCCAGAACATAAGCACCTAAACCATTATACCATCAACACAGTTGGTGGTGAGATTATCTAAATTTTTGGGGGTAATGCGTCGTCACTCGATATATCTAAAAATAGACAAATAGAAATATATGATTTTGTTAAATTTACATTATATGCGCTAATTATACTGCACCATCTAGTAACCCCACTGGAACAGAGAGAGCTCTGCGTCTACTCCATCACCAGTCGAGTATGAGATAATAATAAGAGTGGTCATGCGTCACTTCACGCTCCTATTCACCCAACTTTGGGAGCTGTTTATGTAAATGTAAGTTATTGACGTTCGAGATCAATAGGATCCGAAACTATTGGTCGTACGAGGATCGTTCATGTACCAATCGAAAGAGCTTGAACAGTTCTATAAATTGTGTGGTCAATTTATTCTCCTCCCCTTTCGGGAACCGCATGTCGTTCAAATCGAACAAAATAGAAACAAATAACTGTATTACCTAATTGCCTAATTTCATAATTAGATCAAATAATATAAACAAAAACTCGACTAAATGCAAGAAACACCACCTGTGAGTTGATGGAATACTAAACAATTATGATATATGAGATTTTATAGGACAAGATAGATTTGTTGGTTGTGGTACAAATTTGACCCTAATTTGACACTAATTTGTACGTCATTCGAAAACTAATCGCCCGATTTTCAATTGTGAAGTACGAATCTAAAGCTCCCATAGTCCCCTATACGTGTGCCCAATCCCATTGAAATCAGACGAAATTCACCGACACACTATAAGTAAAAATATCCCATACTCCTAAATTTCCCAACAGCAAAGCGGCCGCTAATTTCCCCATACACACACAAACATATTCCTTTTAGACCAAGCTGTGAATAATGCATGCAGTCAAACTGACTGAGTGTGTAGGTGATAGTAGGGTACCTATATACGAAAGGGTTGTGTTAAAGGGGTGGGGTGGGGGGGGGGGTATATATTTCCTATTTTTTTTTTTTTTTTTTTTTTTTTTTAGTTTCCTCCCTAGATCTCCACCAAGCTTAAAAAAACACCCAACACGACCCTCCTTCAATATGAATTTGTACATTTTTCTATATAACAATTTCTCTTAAATTACAGCCTCCCTATCGCTTGCCAGGACAAATTGACACCTAAGTGCCACGAAAGGTCTTAACATTGACATAAATGGGGTGAACATTCTTAAAATCGCCAAACTAATTGGGCGAACGTCAAGAAATCTCAAAACAAATGGAGCTAAACTTGATGGGGTCAAGAAAAAACATTCTAAAGTGAAAATCTCCCCGGCACTTAGCCCATTCAGTACCGGGAACATCTTTTTCAAAATATTCTGGCAACTGGTGGTCCATTATATTCAGCTTATTCAACGTGTGCCAACTAACATGCAACAGACTATCTTAATTAACCCTTTATACTACCACAGCTCCTTCTTAAGCTGCAAACAATCGTCTAAATAGAGCTAGAGTACAGAAAGGGTTAAGAAGGAATGATTGTATTTATTTGCTCATTTATGTATCTGTTTACTATTTTGTTTAGTTTCCTACTTATACCTCCATCAAGCTTATAAAAACACCCACCTAATACCCTCCTTCAAGATAAATTTGTACATTTTTCGATAGAAAATTGTCCCGGCCGAAGGCCGGTTCCTCTTAATTTACAGGCTCGCCATCACCCGCCAGGAAAAAAATCAACATCTAAATGACACGAAAAGCCTTAAAATTGACAAAGAAATGGGGCAAAAGGTCTTTAAAGGACAAATAAAATGGAAGGAACATCTTAAAATTTCAAATCTAATGGGGCTAAACGTGAAGGAGAATGCGGTCCAGAAAAACGACCCAGTCCCCAGGTGCCATATTGTTTCTGACTCCCGGGACCCACTATATTGGTACTATATATATCAAAGTACTCTACGTGATAGATTGGTACCGGAACTCTTTATATCAAGGTACTCTATGTGATAGATTGGTACAGGTACTCTCTATATCAAGGAACTCTATGTGATAGATTGGTACCGGTACTCTATATATCAAGGTACTCTACGTGATAGTGACCAGTAGTCCCGAACAACCAATGATTGCTTGGCCACCAGGTACAACAGGCAACGGATTGTTGTGCTAATGAAAATGGCATGTGAACTGAATGCATTTTAGCGAAAGACATGCAATATTTATGTTTAACTGAACCATATGTAACATTCTTCAACAAGGAAGCTATTGCGTTTTGCGGTACGTGTTATAATGCAAATATATTAGTGTATCTAATATTTAACTCCCTAAAAGCGGACATGCTTGTTTACAAGACCGTATTGCTGGGCGGGTATATTTACCGAAAACGAGCTTCATTCCATGCTCTTTTTCATGCATAAACAAGAGCCAGATCGTAATACAATTATATATCCGTGAAAGGGCGATAATAGAGCTTTCCAATGACACCTGAATCATCCTTGTACGACCACGGGTTATCTTGCAGCGATCGCGTAACCGGAGGTGAAAATACCCTAAGATAAGGTAATTTCTGCGTTTTTTTCCTTGTCTCGCGAGGTACGGCGGTAGAGATGAGGCATACTACGTGCCAGTGACAGCCCAGAGGTGGTGCCGAGCTGTCCAAGCCCAGCTATCGTCCTCCTGTGACGCATGTCCAGTGTGAGCATGCTGTACAGAACGCCTAGTCATGCCCCACTCTCGCTAGGATCGTCAGGGCAGGAACTTTGGCTGTAGTCTATGTAGAGTTTCCTAACTTAGTTCATGTGAGCCGTTGTACTATAAGTAATATGAATATGTATTTTGTTTTCATCTGAGTCAACGAGTTCTATTTTATATCATTAGTTATAAGTATTGTGTGTAAAACTTATTTGTAATGATGGGAGAAGCGGCAGCCACAGTTGGGGGTCAGTGGGTGCGCCATGCGGGAGGTGGGCCTAACTCACTAGCACTCCCCCCCCCCTCCCCCCTCCCCTCAGTGCTAGGAAAGCCTTTGTCTATCCCAGAGGAGAGAGAGAAATTATGTAATGATTGTCAGTGGGCGGTCCTTAGTAGTTCACGTTGGGCTCACTAGAGGGCCGAGTATAAAAAGGGAAGTCTAGCCATTTTTTGATCAGAACTCATTAGGCAGAGCGACTTCTCATTTCCCTTGCTAACTATATATATTCTTCTGACTGATGTGAACTTTCTCTACTACCTTACATTCTTATCTCCTCTTTTCCCTACCCTTTTTAACTTCCATGGTCCCGTTGGTGCAGAGCTAGTCAGCCAACGTATTATCGCTTGAGTTCTCATGAGATACATGCCTATTAGATAGCCTATTTTGGAAGGGTTAACTTAGAATAGGATTGATTTATGTTTGTTGCACTTGTCTATGCATTTCCCTGTGTGTTATTATTATTATTCCTGGTTTCTGCTAGTCTAGGTAATGCTAGACTGGGGTAAGGCTTTTCTGTGTTACGAGTTGTTGTTTGATGCAGTGGTTAAGCGATAAACCTGCATACTCGTTTCGGTTCAGTGAAGCCTAGGTTGTCTTCGCGGCTGACTGTGTTGAGTTAATAATTTACAGTGCGTGAGGGCAAGAGCCTAACCACCCTGTATTTTATTAACAGCTTGTTTTTACTTTGTCAAGGAGCCGGGAGAAAACCAGATACAAGGGATCTGGATTTCTCAAAGTGCACTTGTTAGTGTTAACGTAATACTTTAAACAGTTGTGAGGACTTCGCTAGGCTACGAGCCGTTTTTGCTCAGTCACTGCTACCTTTTGCCCACAGTACCCCAGCTAGACTTTACTCGATTAGTAGATACAGAATAGTATTGAAGCTTTCCTTATGTATGATATTGTTTATGCACTATTGATTTCATGTGTTGCAAGCTTGGCTACTTTAGTGATTAGTGGCCCACGAGCACAATCCGAGTAGGCTATTGCCGTTGCATTTGCGGAGTACTTCTTTTTAATGTTTGCCATTTACTATTGCATATTCTTTTAATTATTCTTATGCCAATTTAAACCTGTAATAGTATTTAATTGCCAGTGTTTTTCTTATTGAATTACTGTTCAAATCCGATACGTACTTCTTACGAGCATCCGAGAAGCATCTAACTTTTTTCAGAAGATTCCTTGCTCGATGCTTAAGGACTATTAATTAACGTAACGTAATAGTGCCGATCCGAAGTAGAGGGTGGAGGACTTCTTAAGTTCTTAGTCAAGGGTGGATTACTTCGGCTTCGGCCAACACTATTCTTTGGTGTTGTTGTTTCTTACTTCTTTGTTTGATTGTTGACCAGACTAGAGAATTCCTGTCTCTTTATTAGTCTGTTGTTGAACACTAGTACCGAGTTCTTGTATACCCCGTTATAGCAGATTGAACTCTGGAGGGTATTGGTGTTTTTTGTTCGGCTGGCAGTACTCAGGGGTTGGGATCGTGTGTTTCCGTTGTGGCAGCGAGCCGTATTAGAGTCCTGATTGAGAGCCCTTGTGTACCCGAGTGCCAGGTCGTAACAAATGGCGACCTTGCTTAGGATTTTGTGAACAGTATAAATTTTTGCAGAGTTGTACAACATTTGTTTGTTTGTATTTTAGCGTGCATATTGAAGAATATTTGTTTTTGTATGGCAATTAGTAAAGCATTTAAGAGACTCCAGTTAATTTAGTAATTAGTGCTTGCATAGGAAGTTAAACACTTTTGTCTCGAGAATTTTTTGTGGACTTCAGTATGTCGTGCATTAGCACTGACGATGAGCGAGAGATGCCATTTGAAGGTGTGCCGTTAGTAACCAGTGAGGAGGATGCTAGAGTTTTTGTGAGTAAGCGGTACCACGTGACGGAGGAGAGGCTGACTGGGGTGGATGTTTGTGGCTTGCACCTGATAGCCAAGGTTTTGGGAATTTCCAATGTAGTAGGGATGTCCAAGGGGGAGCTGATTTCCTGGGTGTTGCGTGGGCGACATGGGGTTTCGGAGGAGAGGGCGTTTGGGGGGGTTCCTCCCCAGATCCCCTCTCACTCGACTCCCACAGTGCCGTCCACTCAGTTACCGGAGGTTAGCACTCTCCCACAGAGGGATGAGAATTGGCAGATTGGAGTGCCCTCGGGTGGTGCACATGGTGGTTCCCCAGTTTTTGCCCCCCCTCCTTCAGTAGTGGCAGCTCCCTCTTCCTGTCTGTCTCCAGATATGGTATTTAGACTTGAGCTTGCTAAGATTGAGGCTAGGAAGCAGGAGGATGAGACCAGGAGGCATGAAAATGAGACCAGGAGGCAGGAGGATGAGACGAGGAGGCATGAGATTGAGGTTAGGAGGCATGAGGCTGAGCTTAAGTACGACTCGGAGAAATATTGTGCTAAATTAGATTTAGATAAGTCTCGTGCAGAGTCGACAGGGACTTGGATGGGCCGTGAGGGCCAAGTAAGAGAACAGTCCTTGGCCCAATTAGTCAAATTGGTGCCGGTATTTAGTGAAACTGAAGTCACAGAATTTTTTAATCGTTTTGAGAAGAAATGTAGGGAGCATAATTGGCCTGAAGAGAAGTGGGCAGCTCTAGTCTCCTCAAGACTTACGGGTAAGGGTCTGAAGGCTTATGATGCACTGCCTTTAGAGTCTTGCATTGACTACCCAGAATTGAAGAGAGCTGTCCTACGGGCATACGAGTTGCAACCGGAAACATATCGATTGAAGTTTCGGGGTGTTACAAAGACTAGGGAGGTGACCTTTCTTGAACATGCCCGGGACTTAAAAGATGCACTTAAAAACTGGACACGTTCTGAGAAAGCTGAGACGGCCGAACAGTTGACTGAGCTGTTTCTGCTCGAGCAGTTTTATAAGTGTACTGGTGCAGAAATGACTTTAACTATTAAAGAAAAGAACCCAAAAACTCTACAGGAGGCAGCTGAGATGGCTGACCTCCGGCTATCACTAATTCGTGGGTGCGGGTCTGCCCAGCGTAGTGAGGCAGGTAACAAGGGGCGTGACGCCCCACCCCCCCGAGTTAGTGATATACCTTATGCAAACAAGTACAAGAGCCATGATACCAAGACTGACCACAAGACTAGCACCGTCCCATTTAAGAAGGGGCCGGGCCCTTCCCAGTACCAAGGGAAGCCCAAAGGGGAGGTGGAGTGTTATCATTGTCATAAAAAGGGGCACTTTGCAAGAGTCTGTCCTAGCAAACCACCTACAGCAGCTGTGTCTTTGGCCTGCAACATTGGTGTGTCTCCGAAGTCATCTGAGTTTGCCTGGGGCAGTTCGTCAGAGGCTGAGGCACAGCCAATGCAGAAGCACCTGGGAGGCTCGAACCCTGCTCAGGATGTTTTTTGCGACCATAGAGGGCGGGGTTGCGTGATGTGGGCGGGGCGCAAGCATGGAGTAGAGGTCTTGCGTGATACAGGTGCTTCCCAGACTCTGATGAAAAACTTGACTGGCTACCCTATAAACGCGGCTCGGGTGGTAGTGGTGCAGGGTATTAATGCAACTCGGTCATACCCGCTGGTGCGGTTGGAGTTGGAGGTGGATGGTGTGGCACGTGAATTGGATGTCGGGATTGTGGAGAAACTGCCAGTGGAGGGCGTCGACCTTCTTCTCGGCAACGACTTTGCAATGCCCGCTTCCGAGGTTCTACCCTTAGTCGTTGCCGAGAGGCCGGCCGACGTGAGTAGGGAAGAGCAAGAGTGGGTCGAGCGGTGCCAGACACAACCCATGGCGTGTGTTGTCACCCGAGCTCGGGCAGCTAAAGTGTCACAGCCTAGTCCTCCGCCTTCAGACCAGCGGAGGAACGATCAACAGGAGGAGGCTAAAGCTGGAGTTGGTTTTAAGAGTTTGACTCGGCGGCTCTCCTGGGTGATTCAGTATTAGCACCATTACTTAATTCTGGAGTAGCCCCTGGGCCTGTCATCGAGAGTGACGAGGCTGGGCATGACGAGTCTCCACGACAGCAACGTTATGTACATCGAGAGAGACAGAGGGAGCAGCCCAGTATCGGGGAAGGTCATGCATTGCTCCGGGAGCAGTTAGATCGCTTGGCACCCTCAGATATAAGTCGGTTGCAACTAGAGGACCCTGAGCTCCAAACGTGTGCTAATGGAGCTGTAGAGCTCGACGAGGACGGCGATGCACAGCCAGGAGATTTTTATTTAGAAGGCATCCTTTATAGGCGTTTTCAAGACCCTAAACGTAGTTGGCAAAAGGGGTCCGGAGTAGTGGACCAGTTGGTGGTGCCACGGGAGTGCAGGGATAGCCTACTGAGGTTGGCGCATGACACACCACTGGCAGGACATCTAGGGGTGAGAAAAACGGTGGCGGCTTTGGGGAAATTGTTTTGGTGGCCGGGGATGAAGTCTCATGTGCAGTCATGGATAAACTCCTGTGATATTTGTCAACGTGTCGGGAAACCGAACCAAGTTATTCCTAAGGCTCCGTTACACCCTATTCCTGTGATTGGGCCACCCTTTAGTAAAATTATTGTTGACATGGTTGGTCCACTCCCTCCCACTAAGGCGGGAAATAAATTTTTGTTAACCATAATGGATGTTGCCACTAGATACCCCGATGCATACCCTATGAAAATGGAATGGCTAAGACGGTAGTCAGTAACTTGTTGTGGTACTTCTCAAGGTACGGGTACCCGGAGGAGATTCAGTCTGATCAGGGATCTAATTTCACCTCCAACATGTTCAAGCAAACAATGCAACAGCATGGGATACGAGCAGTAGTATCGTCAGCGTATCACCCTGAGAGTCAAGGGGTGCTTGAGCGGTGGCATGCTACACTTAAAAGCATGCTCAGGTGTTATTGTGCTGACAACGGTATGGATTGGGATCTTGGATTGCCTTATGTGCTGTTTGCTGCTCGGGAGGTACCTGGTGAGAGCCTGGGATTTAGTCCAAACGAGCTGATTTTTGGACACCGTGTCAGGGGCCCCCTTAACATGCTGAAAGAAATTTGGGAGGGGACTGTGCAGCCTTGTCCATTATTAAAGTATGTGCTTGAAAGCCGTGAGCGCATGCTTAAGAGTCTGGAGATGGCAGGTAGAAATTTGACAGAATCACAAGCTTTGATGAAGGACAGGTATGATCGCAAAGTGAGGCTCCGGAAGTTCACTGTAGGACAAGAGGTATTAATTTTGTTGCCTTTGGTTGGTAACCCCCTCTCTGCGAAGTACACTGGACTTTATAAAATTGTAGAAAAAATTTCAGACTTAGATTACCTTGTTGCCACTCCAGACAGGAGGAAAAAGAACCAGTTATGTCACGTGAACCTTATTAAAGAGTATGTGAGGCGCCCCTCTGAGCCTCTCACTGTCCCTGTGTTGGCTTGTTGCGGCCGTGGTGGAGAAGGAGAGGGGGACAGTCAAGCTTCAGAGGAGGATAGCTGGGATCAACATGTTTCAGCGGATCAGTGGGCGGGGAACTCGAGCCTAAGGGCTGACGAGGCTATAGCTCATTTGCCTGAGCCGCAGTTTGATGCTATCCGTCAGTTGTTCGGTTCATACCCCACTGTATTTGCTGAACACCCAGGCCTCACTACTCAGGCTATGCATGATGTTGACGTGGGGGACCATCTACCCTTTAAGTCAATCCCGTACCGTGTGCCCCCCATAAAACTACCAGCTCTGAGGGATGAGTTGGAGTATATGCTCGGTAGAGGGTTGATAGAGAAAGGCACAGTTAAGTGGACTTCCCCTGTAACACTGCAGCCTAAGCCAGATGGCAAGGTACGCTTTTGTATTGATTTCCGTAGGTTAAACGGTTTGACTCCAACTAACCCATATCCTCTTCCTCGGGTTGATGATAGTGTTGACAAAATTGGTAATGCTCGTTTTTTGTCTAAAGTAGATTTAGTAAAAGGTTACTGGCAAGTACCTTTGTCCGAGCGTGCTAAAGAGGTATGTGGTTTTGTTGTGGACGGGAGTACCTACCGGTGCAATGTTATGCCTTACGGGCTTAAGAATGCACCAGCAACGTTTCAGAACCTGATGAATGAAATTGTAAAGGACATTCCAAATTGCACCGTATATTTGGACGATGTAATCATTTATGATGACGACTTTGAGAGCCATTGTGAGCACCTTGAGACCTTGTTCCGGAAACTTAGTGAAGCAGGTCTGGTAGTAAATTTGGCAAAGTGTGACTTCGTAAAAGCCACTGTGCAGTACCTTGGGTTTGTAGTGGGAAGGGGACAGGTGTGCCCTCCTCAGAACAAGGTACAGGCTATCAATAAATTTCCGCACCCAACAACCAAGAAGCAGATTATGAGATTCTTGGGTATGATAGGCTACTACAGACGCTTCATAAAAGGTTACTCAACGGTGTTGGCACCTCTCACAGATTTGTTATCTAAAGACAAAAAGTTTTTGTGGGCACCTGAGTGTGAAAAGGCTTTCACTTTGGTGAAACATTTGCTATGTACTCACCCGATACTCAGGGCCCCAGACTTTAACAGGCCTTTTCAGCTGGCAACAGATGCTAGTGGTGTAGGGGCTGGTGCCGTCTTGCTACAGACAGACAATGAAGGTGTGGAACACCCAGTAAGTTTCTTTTCTAAGAAGTTCAATGCGGCACAAAAGAACTATTCTACAATAGAAAAGGAATTACTGGCGATTGTGCTGTCGCTCAGGCACTTCGAGGTGTATGTTCCAGCCTATGGCCCAGTCGTGGTTATCTACACTGATCATCACCCTTTGAGATTCCTGAATCAATTTCACAATCACAATATGAGACTGACCAGGTGGTCTTTGATGTTGCAGGAGTATAACCTGGACATCCGTCATATTGCTGGATGTGACAATGTGATCGCGGATTGTTTATCAAGGGTGGATGATCAGTCGTAGGCTATCACAGGTGTGTGGGTTTGAGTGGAGGAAAATAGGCTGCCCTTATAGTGCAGCCGGGAAAAACATATTAAAATATAAAAATCATATAAAAAACTCTTTCTTTTGATATAGGTAATCGTATAAGTTTGTCATAGCCTATAGAGTTTGAGTAGTCCACAAACTATCAAACGGCTGAGCTGCTGTAAGCTCGCTCTGGGAGCATGATATTGTGTCTTTTTGCTATTGTTGGGAGGAGTTATAAAATGTGAATTTTTGGTTAATAATAAGATGCGTTTTGGTGATAAACTCAGCTTTGTTTTAGTGCCATGCGGTCGCTGGGTCGCTGGGTGTGAGGGGCTTGATGGGGTTCTGTGTTTGTCAGATTTTAGCTCAGGGTTGAGCAAGTAAAATCTTGGGGGAGGTGTGACGCATGTCCAGTGTGAGCATGCTGTACAGAACGCCTAGTCATGCCCCACTCTCGCTAGGATCGTCAGGGCAGGAACTTTGGCTGTAGTCTATGTAGAGTTTCCTAACTTAGTTCATGTGAGCCGTTGTACTATAAGTAATATGAATATGTATTTTGTTTTCATCTGAGTCAACGAGTTCTATTTTATATCATTAGTTATAAGTATTGTGTGTAAAACTTATTTGTAATGATGGGAGAAGCGGCAGCCACAGTTGGGGGTCAGTGGGTGCGCCATGCGGGAGGTGGGCCTAACTCACTAGCACTCCCCCCCCCCCTCCCCCTCCCCTCAGTGCTAGGAAAGCCTTTGTCTATCCCAGAGGAGAGAGAGAAATTATGTAATGATTGTCAGTGGGCGGTCCTTAGTAGTTCACGTTGGGCTCACTAGAGGGCCGAGTATAAAAAGGGAAGTCTAGCCATTTTTTGATCAGAACTCATTAGGCAGAGCGACTTCTCATTTCCCTTGCTAACTATATATATTCTTCTGACTGATGTGAACTTTCTCTACTACCTTACATTCTTATCTCCTCTTTTCCCTACCCTTTTTAACTTCCATGGTCCCGTTGGTGCAGAGCTAGTCAGCCAACGTATTATCGCTTGAGTTCTCATGAGATACATGCCTATTAGATAGCCTATTTTGGAAGGGTTAACTTAGAATAGGATTGATTTATGTTTGTTGCACTTGTCTATGCATTTCCCTGTGTGTTATTATTATTATTCCTGGTTTCTGCTAGTCTAGGTAATGCTAGACTGGGGTAAGGCTTTT
Source organism: Paralithodes platypus (assembly GCA_032716605.1). Lineage (NCBI taxonomy): Eukaryota > Metazoa > Arthropoda > Malacostraca > Decapoda > Lithodidae > Paralithodes > Paralithodes platypus. The sequence goes on from CM064531.1 coordinate 12,212,623, forward strand.
CTGTGTTACGAGTTGTTGTTTGATGCAGTGGTTAAGCGATAAACCTGCATACTCGTTTCGGTTCAGTGAAGCCTAGGTTGTCTTCGCGGCTGACTGTGTTGAGTTAATAATTTACAGTGCGTGAGGGCAAGAGCCTAACCACCCTGTATTTTATTAACAGCTTGTTTTTACTTTGTCAAGGAGCCGGGAGAAAACCAGATACAAGGGATCTGGATTTCTCAAAGTGCACTTGTTAGTGTTAACGTAATACTTTAAACAGTTGTGAGGACTTCGCTAGGCTACGAGCCGTTTTTGCTCAGTCACTGCTACCTTTTGCCCACAGTACCCCAGCTAGACTTTACTCGATTAGTAGATACAGAATAGTATTGAAGCTTTCCTTATGTATGATATTGTTTATGCACTATTGATTTCATGTGTTGCAAGCTTGGCTACTTTAGTGATTAGTGGCCCACGAGCACAATCCGAGTAGGCTATTGCCGTTGCATTTGCGGAGTACTTCTTTTTAATGTTTGCCATTTACTATTGCATATTCTTTTAATTATTCTTATGCCAATTTAAACCTGTAATAGTATTTAATTGCCAGTGTTTTTCTTATTGAATTACTGTTCAAAATCCGATACGTACTTCTTACGAGCATCCGAGAAGCATCTAACTTTTTTCAGAAGATTCCTTGCTCGATGCTTAAGGACTATTAATTAACATAACGTAATAGTGCCGATCCGAAGTAGAGGGTGGAGGACTTCTTAAGTTCTTAGTCAAGGGTGGATTACTTCGGCTTCGGCCAACACTATTCTTTGGTGTTGTTGTTTCTTACTTCTTTGTTTGATTGTTGACCAGACTAGAGAATTCCTGTCTCTTTATTAGTCTGTTGTTGAACACTAGTACCGAGTTCTTGTATACCCCGTTATAGCAGATTGAACTCTGGAGGGTATTGGTGTTTTTTGTTCGGCTGGCAGTACTCAGGGGTTGGGATCGTGTGTTTCCGTTGTGGCAGCGAGCCGTATTAGAGTCCTGATTGAGAGCCCTTGTGTACCCGAGTGCCAGGTCGTAACACTCCCAATGCGCGGACTCTCTCTCAGAGCTCATAACGTCCTCAAAATGGCACCCGTCATATGATGGGCACCGCAGGGGTCTCCAATATTCTCTCTCCCGTCATATAATGTTCACCGTCGTTTGAGGGTTAAGGCTGTGGATAGTACAGGTCGATATTTTTTGTCTATATGTATGAAGGAGACAAAAGGCAGGTTGCCTGTAATGAGTGTTTCCCCCAAAGCCAAAAGAGTGACAGAGTCAAATTCAAGGGATGTTGGGGTCAAAATGCCTGGCGACACGAATTTAAAGAAGTTAAATCATAGGATGAAAGAAAGATTGATTGAGGGTGAGATTTCCAGAGTTCTCTTTTTGAGCAGAAGAAAGGCTGATAAATGTTGCTAGTTTTTGGGTTGGAGACCTGCACAGAATAGGAGTGGGACCTTGTTGAAAGGCGAATGCCTCGCACTCGCCGCAAGGGAGGGGGTATGCATAAGAAGGCTCTGAAGAACACTAATTGTTGTAATAGCGATAACAGAGTGAAAAAGATGCAACACTGGTGCATGCAAAGAGAGATTGAAGGGAACTATCAAGAGGAAGTGAGTTGATGAGGCGGAATTATTTTGATTCTACTCGTACGAGAAGTGCGATATCGTTGGATCCTCCCCACACATGAGAACAATACTCGATACATGAATGCACTGTGCCCCTGTACAGAGCAAGAAGCTGTGCGAGGGTAAAGAACCAACGGAGATGGTTGAGCACACCTTACTTCTGAGAAGCTGTTTTAGCAAGATTGGTAAATTCCAAGAAAGCTCGGATGAAAAAGATACACCAAGAATATTGAGACAAGAGGAAGGGATCAATTGTGTATTGTTGAAGAGTGTAAGCTGTCAAAATGCGTCATAGTACTCAAGAGGCTAATATATTAAACAATAAACACAAAGTATGAATTCCAGTAACGTTTGTAAGGTACGTAAGGGTAAAATTGCAAAGCTAGTGTCATTACCCAAATCCACCACCAGTACTCGAGTTTAAACGTTTTTAAAGCCCTATATTCCGAGGGCTTTCAAACGTTTGCCGAATGTATGTGTTGGGCGATTACCAACAGGCTGAAAATGGTGCCCTGTTGGTCATATCACGTACTATAGTCCTAGTCGGTTATATTTCAGATGATGGTCAATTTCCTCCCTTAGTAACTGATTTATAAATACTTAAGGGGAGATGAGCGTATTTATTTTCTCCTTTATGTTTTTTTTTTTTTTTTTTTTTTTTAGTTTCCTCCCTAGGCTTAGAAAACACCCCCGTAGACCCCCTTTAAAGATAAATTTGTAAACTTTTCGGTAGAAATATTTCCCGGGCGAAGTCCGCTTCCTCCAATCGTTATAGTTCGCCAGGAAAAATATCGATCCTTAAATGGCACGAAAGATCTTAACTTTGACAAAGGAATGGGTCGAACGGTCATAAAATCGCTAAACTAATGGGTCGAATGTCTTAAAATGTCAAAACTAGAGGGGTTAAACATGAGGGAGAAGGGGGTCCAGAAAAAAACCCATCCCACCCTTAAAACGTTTCTAAAGCCTTATAATCCGAGGGCTTTCAAACGTTTGTCAAATGTTTGTGTTCGGCGGTTACCAACGCTGAAAAGGGTTCTCTGTTGGTCATATCACGTACCGGTAATATAGTCGGTTATATTTCAGTAACTGATTTATAAATACTTAAGGGGAGATAATCCACTTGAGGGATTTTGTTCTGGACTTCTTTCTCCCTCATATGTTTAGCCCCATTGCTTTTGACATTTTAAGATGTTCACCCCATTAGTTTGACGATTTCAAGAACTTTCGCCCCATTTCTGTCAATTTTAAGACCTTTCGTGCCATTTAGATATATTTGTTCCTGGCGAGCGATAGCGAGCCTGCAATTTAAGAGTAACCGGCCTTTGGCCGGATTTTTTTTTCTACTGAAAAAGTGTACACTTTTATCTTCTAGGGGGGTGTCATTTTAAGTTTGATGGAGGTCTAGCGAGGAAACTAAAAAAAATAAAAAAAAATAATAAGTATATAATTATACACCGAACAAATATATAAACCCTATCCCCTTAATGGATACTGTAAATGTGAGTTTACTATGTCGCTGCATGTTATTCATGCTTAGTTTTCACAATTAACACCATATTTTCGCTATGAAATCTACGTAATAGCTGGGTAACCAAGATAGTAGTATAACAATTTATCTTTAGCTGAGAAAAACGAACTATAACATTTAACACTATCTGGTCCGACGTCTTGTGGGTTATTATGATGTTTTGTTTAACTATTATTGAGGATATTGCTTGCCTTTGCCAAATTCGAGTAATGTATTTTGAGTTTGTCCCTTAGGTAAAAACACCTTCTCATACTTCCTTCAGGCTAAATAATTACCCCCCCAGACTGATTTGGACTGTTTCAATAAACAACTGTCCCGGCTGAAGGCCGATTTCTTGTAAGTTACTGACTCGCTATCCCTCGCACAGAAAATGAATGACTCCTGCATTGGGTGAGGTAAAAATTCCATTAAAACTCCAAACAAATGAAGCGAAACAGGGGCGATCCAAAGAGATCCGCTTGGACCAAATAGGGTTAATGTGGTTTAATAGCCAATGTTCAATGTGTATCTCTCTCTCTCTCTCTCTCTCTCTCTCTCTCTCTCTCTCTCTCTATTTTATGTTGTTTAATCCTGAAAACGAAAAAGTGTTCTTGTCCACGACTATGCAGTACCGTACCTACGAATTTGTTTAAAAGGCAACTCAAAAACACTTCATATAAGTTAAATGACACGACTTTCGTAACAAACGTTCCTGCTTAACAAACCTCTTGGACTTCTTCCACGATATCCTCAACCTCTTTGATGAGAGTAAAGCTGTAGATATTATATACCTTGATTTTCAAAAGGCCTTTGACAAAGCTAGATATGTTTTACATCAACGACATAGATGAGGGTCTCACCTTTACAATCTCAAAGTTTGCTGACGATACAAAAATTACAAATAGTGTACTCTCAAAAGAACAAGTTGACGATATGCAACATAATCTAAATAAGTTGTCATATTGGGTACAAATTTGGCAAATGAGTTTCAATGCGGATAAATGTAAAGTACTACATATCGGATACCGAAATGAGAAAGCAAATTATTCAATGAATGGCGCTCAGCTTAAGATTGTAGACAGAAAAACCAATCTGGCAGTAACAATATCTAGTAACCTAAAACCGAGTCAACAATGTTCAGAAATTGTAAAGAAGGCAAACAAAATAATTGGCTTTATTGGCAAGTCATTTGACCATAAATCCAATGAAGTTATCCTAACTCTTTACAATTCCCTAGACCGCCCTTTTCTGGAATACTGCGTTCAATCTTGGTACCTTTATTACCAAAAAGATATAGACAAGCTAGAACGAGTTTAACGTAGAGTTACCAAAATGATACCTTGCCTAAAGAACAAACCATAAGAGGAGTGTCGTAGATAATTAAGTCTGTTTCCTGTAACCCAGCGCCGACTAGGAGTCAACTTAATTCAAGTGTTCAAAATCATCAAGGGCATCGACAATATGAACTGTAGTAAGTACCTCACTATCGACCAATCTAATTACATGTGGGGAAACTGTTGCACAATTATTGGTAAATCTTTTAACTCACACGTATCTAAGAATTTCTTCTTCAATCGAGCTGTCAACTTGTGGAATGGGCTTCCCCGAGACGTTATAGACTGCAGCACCATTGATTCTATTAAACTTCACTTAGACAAATATCTTGCATCAAACCTGCGACTGACTGTGTTCGTAAATGAATAACTTTATTTTATTCCCACCTCAGATTCATCAAGGAGTATTGCGTATATACAGTATATATTACTAAGACGTTACTCTCTTTTTTTTTTCAGATATACGAACAATCACTTATAACCGCGTTATGTTACTAACCCATCTGTCCCCTACTAACTTCCTAATTCTGCCACAGACATTAGTTCCCTTTCCAATTTTACCTTACCCACACTAAACCACTGTTTGGACACTTGATCCTCAGTGTTTTGGAGGACAAGCAGCCTAGAGGGGACACTTGACCTGTTGTTTGATTTCCTTTGTATTCCTTTGTCCTCTCTCTCTCTATCTCTCTCCCTCTCTCTCTTACTTTTGTTACGACCGGGACTCGTATAAAACAAGGGCTCTTAATCATTGGACTAGAAAGGCACACAGCCACAACGGTAACACTAGATCCAACCTTCGAACTTATAATGCCGGCGCACAAAAACACCTATACCCTCCAGAGTTAAATCTGCGATAACGGGGTATCCTATACTACTACAGGCTGATGATCTCTGATACAGCCTGATCACAACAACATACAATTACGTTAATAATGTATACAAGGAAAAAGATAGAGAGCTTAATTAAATCACTGGAATGATTTAATGCAAACAAAAAGAAGGTATAATTAAAGTTACTCTAATCAATAATAAACTGTCACTCCTATATTAAAGAAAGTGAATGAAAGTCCTAAAGCATCGAACAGGAATCTTCTGAAGAAAGTCTGATGCTGCTTAAGATGATCGAGTCGGATTTTGAACTGTTATATAAAGCAGGAACAAGATATGACAAGTGTAGGGACATACAGTGTTAACTGGCACGGGAATAACGATAAATGAGCAATAGTATTATCTCCAACAACAAAAGAAGTACTTCCTCAGGCAACGCAAAAGCCTGCTCGGGTTGTGCAACTCAACAACAACCAAGGCTTACAATCAACGTGAATAAAATTGCTGCATACATAACATAAGAGTTTATAATCCTAATCGGGTGTCTGCTAGGCGAATAAAGTCTAGCTGGGATGTCGTAGGCTAGGAAACAATGGTTGAGCAAGCGGCTCGTAGCCTAGCGAGGTCCTTAAGACTGTACGGCCAAATTACGTTAAATGACGGGGTGCTCTCTTGAGAGATCCAGATCGCTAGTATCTGGTTCTCTCCTGGCGACCCTCTTCAAGTCAAAGCAAAACGAGTTAACACAGTGTTGGGTCGCAGAGGCAAAAGCCCTCACTCGCACCACAGTGCTAAACTCACAAGGTACACAGTCAGAGAGACAACCTAGGCTTCCCACGTATCCGTTGCTATTGTACAAGTTCAACAAAACCTGGTACACATCGGACATCACAACACCAATAGCCTCACCCCAGTCTAGCATTAAATAGCCCAGCAGACAACCAAGAAATAGGTAGGGAGACACCGCGAGTGTGTCGAACCTCTACAGACAAAATGATAACCCCTCCAAAATGTCTAACTAAACATGAAATATCTGAGAGCTTCAGCATATAATACGATGGCCGATATATGAAATCGTGCAGAACCAAAGGGGAGTTATGATGTTAAATAGATTAGAAGAATAAGAGGTAAGAAGTTGAGAGAGAGAGAAAGTGTTCTATAGGTGGAAGTCGGGGACAGATGGCAAGGGAGGTGTGAAGGTTATGCTGGTCAGGCAAGCTCTGAGCAAGGAAGGCACAAAGGCAGCAAGGAGTGCGGGGGGACTACCTCCTGCTGCGGCAGGAGGGCGGCAAAGCGGCCAGCCACTCAGAGGGCCTGGCCGTGACATGACGTCATCGAGACAACGCGTAACACTACGCGCACAACCCTCTGCCTCCTGCACTTACTCACTCACACTCTCTAGCTGTATCATTCAGTCTTATACATTAAACTTATAACTGATGATATAAAATATAATGCATTGTCACAGACGAAAATAAATACCACTTCTATACTGCCCGTGACATGACGATTCACAAGAAAGAAAGTATAACATTGTAGATAGACTGTAGCCAAATTCATTGCCCTGGCGAGTGTTAGCGAGTGGCCAAGCGAGTGGCTGAGCCCACGTGGCGTTCTGCTAAGCTGCAGGCGTCACACCCCACCCAAGATATTAGACGCTCAACCATGAGCTCCATATCTGACAAGCAGAACCCCGATAAGACTCGCCAACCCTAACCAATTCGCAACAAAGAAAGGCAAAGCTCAGTTCTCATAAAAAAATTACAACCCCTCCCAACACAATAGCTTAATTCATACTGCTATGCTCCTAGAGCGAGCTTCTACTAGCCTAGCCTTCTGAGAGAAGTACAGGTTCGACTCAGAACTTCATCTATAACATACTTAAAAATTTAACTATTAAAGAAAGAGTTTTTATAGATTTTTTTCATTTTAATATGTTTATGGCGGCTGCACTACAGGGGCAAGCCAATTTTACTCCACACAAACCCGCACACCTGTGGTAGCCTAACTCGGATCCTCCACCCTCGATAAACAGTCAGCAATCACGTTTGTACTACCGGCAATATGGCGAATGTCTAAATTGTACTCCTGTAACATCAACGACCACCGTGTCAGTCTCATATTCCGATTGTGAAACTGATTGAGAAATTTAAGAGGGTGGTGATCAGTATACACTACCACGACTGGTCCATTGGCCGGAACATACACCTCGAAGTGCCTGAGCGCCAGCACTATCGCCAGTAATTCTTTCTGCACCACTGAGTAATTCTTCTGGGCCGAATTAAACTTTTTGGAGAAAAAACTTACTGGGTGTTCCAGGCCCTCTTCGTCTGTCTGCATCAAGACGGCACCAGCCCCAACCCCGCTGGCATCAGTTGCCAACTGAAACGGCCTGTCGAAGTCTGGGGCCCTGAGTATTGGATGAGTGCATAAAAGGTGTTTAACAAGGGAAAATGCCTTTTCACACTCCTGCGCCCACAGAAACTTCTTATCCTTCGCTAATAAGTCAGTCAGAGGTGCTAACACAGTTGAATATCCTTGAATGAAGCGGCGATGGTACCCGATCATGCCCAAAAACCTCATAATCTGCCGCTTGGTGGTCGGTCTAGGGAACTGATTGATAGCCTGTATCTTTTTCTGAGGAAGGCAAACCTGGCCTCTCCCGACCACAAATCCTAGATACTGCACAGTTGCCCTTACAAAGTCACACTTTCCCAGATTCACCACCAAGGCCACTTCACTAAGCTTGTTAAACAAGGCTTCAATGTGTGCACAGTGACTTTCAAAGTCATCGTCATAAATGATCACGTCGTCTAAATACACAGTACAGTTAGGTATTTCTGCTACTAAGTCATTCATCAGATTCTGGAAAGTCGCTGGTGCATTCTTGAGTCCATAGGGCATGACGTTACAACGGTAGGTGTTACCATCCACCACAAACCCGCAAACCTCCTTCGCTCGCTCTGACAGCGGCACTTGCCAGTAACCTTTCACTAGGTCTACCTTTGTCAAATACTGTGCCTTTCCGATCTTGTCGACACTGTCATCCACACGAGGAAGGGGGTAAGCATTTGTGGGGGTTAAACCGTTTAACCGCAGGAAATCAATACAAAAGCGAACTTTCCCATCAGGCTTGGGCTGCAGAGTAACGGGAGATGTCCACCTAACTGCACCCTTTTCTATCAGGCCCCGATCCAACATATACGCTAACTCGTCCCTGAGTGCTGGGAGTTTGATAGGAGGGACTCGGAATGGCACTGATTTAAAGGGTGGGTGATTTCCTATATCCACATCATGCACCGCATGAGTTGTGAGGCCTGGGTGCTCTGCAAACACAGCAGGGTATAAATCGAACAGGTGCTGCACGGCTACACGCTGTTGCTCAGGCAGGTGCTCTTGAGCCTCGTGAGCCACCTGTCTCGAATTCCCCGCCCACTGGTCTGCGGAGACATGACAATCCCAGTTATCCTCCACCTGAGCATGACTGTCCCTTCCTCCTTCTCCACCTTGACCGCTGCAAGTCATCACCGGGACAGTGAGAGGCTCAGGGGGGCGCCTCACATACTCCTTAATCAGATTTACGTGGCACAACTGATTTCTCTTCCTCCTGTCTGGAGTGGCCACCAGGTAGTCAAGATCTGAGGTCTTCTCCACCACCCTATAAGGACCAGCATACTTAGCGGATAAGGGATGACCCACCAAAGGTAGCAAGATCAACACCTCCTGACCCACCTGAAACTCCCGGAGTTTCACCTTCTCATCGTGCCTGTCCTTCATCAGGGCCTGGGATCCCACCAGGTTCTGACCAGCCAACTCCAAGTTCTTCAACATCCGTTCTCTGCTCTCGAGGACATATTTCAATAGCGAACACGGCTCACAAGGACCCCAATGGAAATACGCCTAACGGCCTTATTGGGCTATCCTTAGTTGGAATTATGCAAGGCTGGTACATGTCATATTTATAACAAACTATGTGATACCAACTCTGTAAATTGCTAACTGAATAAATATTATTATTATTATTATTATTATTATTATTATTATTATACTAGTACCCTCCCAGATCTCCTTAACCATGTTGAGAGGACCTCTGATGCAATGACCAAATACAAGCTCATTTGGAATAAACCCGAGGCTTTCACCAGGTACCTCTCTCACAGCGAACAATACGTAGGGCAAACCAAGGTCTTTACCATTCTCCAGACAATAACAACGGAGCATATTCTTCAAGGTCGAATGCCACCTCTCTAACACCCCTTGGCTCTCAGGGTGATAAGCCGACGACACTACAGTATTAATCCCGTGTTGCTGCATTGTCTGTGTAAATATGTTCGAGGTAAAGTTAGACCCCTGGTCAGATTGTATTTCCTGCGGATAACCATACCGGGAAAAGTACAAAAGCAAGTTCCTAACCACCGTCTTTGCCATGCCATTCCTCATGCCATTCCTCAGGATAACGGGTCGCTACATCCATTATCGTCAGGAGAAATTTATTACCGGCACTAGTAGGAGGGAGGGGACCAACCATGTCTATAACTACCTTACTGAAGGGGGGCCCCATGACAGGAATAGGTTGTAACGGAGCCTTTGGGATGCATTGGTTCGGTTTCCCCACTTTCTGGCAGGTACTGCACATTGCCACCATGACACAACCTGTGCTTTTAAACCTGGCCACCAAAACAACTTAACCAATGCCGCTACCGTCTTGCATACTCCCAAGTGTCCTGCCAACGGCACATCGTGGGCCAACCTTAGTAGGCTATCCCTGCACGCCCTCGGCACAACCAGCTGGTCTACCACTCCTGACCCACCCTCCCAACTTCTCTTCGGGTCTTGAAATCGCCGATACAATATTCCCTCAATATAAAACAAATCTCCTGGCTTTGCATCCCTGTCCTCTTCGAGCTCAACAGCACCATTACCACACTTCTGAACTTCCAGATCCTCCAACTGCAGTTTACTAATATCCGAGGGAGCCAACCTGTCTAAATGCTTCCGAAGCAACCCATGTTCTCCCCCAATATCAAACTGAGCAACTCTTTTTTCTCTCTGTGTGTAACGTTGCTGCCTCGGAGTCTCTTCCTGCCCTACCTCCTCACTAGCTGTGACAGGTCCTGGGGCTTCTCCAGACTCCAACAATGGTGCCAATACTGAGTCACCAAGAAGAGCTGCTGGTACTAAACTCTCCAAACTTTTACCAACATTAGCCGTCTTCTTCCAACCGTTCCTCCGTTGATCAGAAGACTGAGGAATAGGCTGTGACACTTTGGATGCAAGAGATCTTGTAACAACGCACGCCATAGGTTGTACTTGACACTTTTCTACCCACTCCTGTTCCTCCCTACTCACGTCGGCCGGCTTCTCGGCAACGACTAAGGGTGAAACCTCAGAAGTAGGCACCGCAAAGTCGTTGCCGAGAAGGAGGTCGACGCCCCCAACAGGCAAGTTCTCCACAATTCCAACATCCAACCCTCGTGTCACACCATCTACCTCCAGTTCCATCCTGACCAACGGGTATGACCTGATACCATTGATACCTTGCACCACAACCACCCGTGCCGCATTTATTGGTCTACCAGTAAAGTTCTTCATCAAAGTCTGAGAGGCACCCGTGTCTCGCAACAGCTCACCTCCATGCTTCTTACCAGCCCACTTCACGCAGCCACGCCCTCGATGGTCGCAAAAGACATCGCGGACAGGGTTCGAGCCTTTCAGATTCTTCTCCACTGGCTGTGTCCCAGCCTCTGACGATATACCCCGGGCAAACTCAGACAACTTCGGGGACACCCCAATGTTGCGAGCCAAAGACACAACTGCATTAGGTAGCTTGCTTGGACAGGCTTTTGCAAAATGCCCCTCCTTATGACAATGGAAGCACTCTAGCTTTCCCTTGGGCTTCCCTTGAGGTGAGGAAGGACCCGGACCCTTTCTAAACGGGACGGTACTAGGTTTATGGTCAGTTTTGGTGTCGTTGCTCTTGTTCTTAGTGTAATTATGTGTATCAGTGTTTCGGGGAGGGGGAGGGTTACGCTCCTTATTGCCTGCATCACTTCTCTGTGCAGAACCGCACCCACGAATCAAAGATAACCGAAGGTCAGCCATCTCAGCTGCCTCCTGAAGAGTTTTCGGGGTTTTTTCTTTAAGATTTAACGTCAGATCGCCGCCCGTACACTTGAAAAATTGTTCTAGAAGCATCAGCTGTTTCAACTCCTCAAACGTCGATGCCTTCTCAGAACGCAGCCAGTTTCTAAATGCATCGGACAGATCCCGGGCATGCTCAAGAAAGGTGCACTCACGACCCTTCGTTACACCCCGGAACTTCAATCTGTATGTCTCTGGTTGTAACTGGTACGCCCGCAGAACAGCTTCCTTCAATACCTCATAATCGACGCAAGACTCCAAGGGCAACGCATCATATGCCTTGAGTCCTTTGCCAACCAACCTAGAGGAAACAAGGGTTGCCCACCTAACCTCGGGCCATTGGTGCTCCCGGCATTTCTTCTCAAAACGCATGAAAAATTCGGTGACTCACGACTCGCCAAATACAGGGACTAACTTAAGAAGGTGCGATAAAGACTAATCAAGACCTCGATTCCCAGAACCGAGACGCTGCCCTGTTGACTCCACCCGAGACTTCTCAAGATCTATGTCTGCACAGTACATGGTCTTTCTCTCCTCAGCATGAATCCTAAGCTCAGCCTCCCGCTGCCGTTGCTCGAGCTCAGCCTCATGCCTTCGTTGCTCAAGCTCAGCCTCATGCCTTCGTTGCTCAAGCTCAGCCTCATGCCTTCGTTGCTCAGCCTGCATTTTAGCCATCTCAAGCTGGAAGAGCATATCTGCAGTTAAACCTTGAGGAGGAAGAGATGCAACAATTGGAGACCCCCCCTGTGATCCACCCGGGGGTAAACCACGCTGCCAGTGACTATCGGCCTGCGGGAACGTCAGATATGGTGTTCTAGAGAGCACGATGGGAGTAGAGTGGAGGGGGGGCTTGGCCGAAGGTGCCAAAGCACCCGCTCCACCTTGTGCACCACGCACCCCGCCCAGCACACATGCCACCAGGTCACTTCTCGTCATGCTGCTAGTGCCAACATGCCCCATGACCGTGGCCAAACACTGGAGACCATACCGATCAATCCCCGCCACCCGGTTAACAGTAATAGGCATTTCCAGAAATTTCCTTGCATCCTCCTCACTAGTTATTACTCTCATGTCATCTAACAAACCCAGCCTCTGCACCTGAGAGCCTGCTTCCCGTACTGTGTCCTCACTGTACACTGATCCGTCGTCCGACATAGTGTCCACCGAAAATTCTCAACGTTTATAAAAAAAAAGGAGTACCTGAACTCTCATGTAGCACTATTCACTCAAAAATGCTTGAACACTCTTAAGTGTTATACTACTTGCCAAAAAAAATCCGTGTCCACTATATTCCTTTAAACAAAAAACAAATGACCACAACACTCCTGCAATATTTCTCTAAGTTCACAAAATCCAGAGCAAGGTCGCCATTTGTTACGACCGGGACTCGTATAAAACAAGGGCTCTTAATCATTGGACTAGAAAGGCACACAGCCACAACGGTAACACTAGATCCAACCCTCGAACTTATAATGCCGGTGCACAAAAACACCTATACCCTCCAGAGTTAAATCTGCGATAGCAGGGTATCCTCTAACTCGGTATAAATGCACTACTACTACAGGCTGATGATCTCTGATACAGCCTGATCACAACAACATACAATTACGTTAATAATGTATACAAGGAAAGAGATAGAGAGCTTAATTAAATCACTGGAATGATTTAATGCAAACAAGAAGAAGGTATAATTAAAGTTACTCTAAACAATAATAAACTGTCACTCCTATATTAAAGAAAGTGAATGAAAGTCCTAAAGCATCGAACAGGAATCTTCTGAAGAAAGTCTGATGCTGCTTAAGATGATCGAATCGGATTTTGAACTGTTATATAAAGCAGGAACAAGATATGACAAGTGTAGGGACATACAGTGTTAACTGGCACGGGAATAACGATAAATGTGCAATAGTATTATCTCCAACAACAAAAGAAGTACTTCCTCAGGCAACGCAAAAGCCTGCTCGGGTTGTGCAACTCAACAACAACCAAGGCTTACAATCAACGTGAATAAAAATGCTGCATACATAACATAAGAGTTTATAATCCTAATCGGGTGTCTGCTAGGCGAATAAAGTCTAGCTGGGATGTCGTAGGCTAGGAAACAATGGCTGAGCAAGCGGCTCGTAGCCTAGCGAGGTCCTTAAGACTGTACGGCCAAATTACGTTAAATGACGGGGTGCTTTCTTGAGAGATCCAGATCGCTAGTATCTGGTTCTCTCCTGGCGACCCTCTTCATGTCAAAGCAAAACGAGTTAACATAGTGTTGGGTGGCAGAGGCAAAAGCCCTCGCTCGCAACACAGTGCTAAACTCACAAGGTACACAGTCAGAAAGACAACCTAGGCTTCCCACGTATCCGTTGCGATTGTACAAGTTCAACAAAACCTGGTACACATCGGACATCACAACACCAATAGCCTCACCCCAGTCTAGCATTAAATAGCCCAGCAGACAACCAAGAAATAGGTAGGGAGACACCGCGAGTGTGTCGAACCTCTACAGACAAAATGTTAACCCCTTCAAAATGTCTAACTAAACATGAAATATCTGAGAGCTTCAGCATATAATACGATGGCCAATATATGAAATCGCGCAGAACCAAAGGGGAGTTATGATGTTAAATAGATTAGAAGATTAAGAGGTAAGAAGTTGAGAGAGAGAGAAAGTGTTCTATAGGTGGAAGTCGGGGACAGATGGCAAGGGAGGTGTGAAGGTTATGCTGGTCAAGCAAGCTCTGAGCAAGGAAGTGACAAAGGCAGCAAGGAGTTCGGGGGGACTACCTCCTGCTGCGGCAGGAGGGCGGCAAAGCGGCCAGCCACTCAGAGGGCCCGGCCGTGGCATGACGTCACCGAGACAACGCGTAACACTGTGCGCACAACACTCTGCCTCCTGCACTTGCTCACTCGCACTCTGTAGCTGTATCATTCAGTCTTATACATTAAACTTATAACTAATGATATAAAATATAATGCATTGTCACAGACGAAAATAAAGACCACTTCTATACTGCCCGTGACATGACGATTCACAAGAAAGAAAGTATAACATTGTAGATAGACTGTAGCCAAATTCATTGCCCTGGCGAGTGTTAGCGAGTGGCCAAGCGAGTGGCTGAGCCCACGTGGCGTTCTGCTAAGCTGCAGGTGTCACACTTTCTCTCTCTCTCTCTGTCTCTGTCTCTCTCTCTCTCTCTCTCTTTCCAAGTTTGCAGATGACATAAAACTTGCAATTAATGTGAAAGACCCCAAAGAGGTTGAACAGCTCAGGATGGACCTCAACAGACTGGGTGAATGGTCGGAGACATGGCAGATGCCTGTAAACTTGGAAAAGTGCAAGGTTGAGCATATCGGCCAAGCAAACCCCAAGTCAGACTATTCACTATTGGGAATGCCTCTAGAAGTGACTAACTTGGAAAAGGATCTGGGTGTTCTGATTAGCATTGACCTAAAGTTTTCCAAGCAGTGCATTGAAGTAGAGATGAAAGCTCAGAAATTATTGAGCTATATTTATAGGCAATTTAAGTATAAAAATTAGGAAATAGTCCTCACAATTTACAACGCTCTGATATGGCCTGTGCTGGAGTATGCTGTTCAATTCTGGTCTCCAGCATTCAGGAAATATATAGAGCGACTAGAAAGAGTGCAAGCTAGAGCTACAAACCTTATTCCATCGCTTAGAGGAATGAGCTATGAGGACCAGTTGAAAGCTCTTGATATCTTTCCGTCGGAGACACGCAGACTACGAGGTCAGTTCATTGAAGTATTTAAAATACTTAATGGGTTTGACAATGTGGATTATAGCAAAATATTTAGTCTCAATATGAATACAACCATGGCTGAGAATTGGAATTGAAAAGGTTCAGCACTAGTATTTGTGGAAATTTGTCACATAATTATAAGATCTGTTCTACCTGGAACAAACTTCCCTCCGAAGTTGTAAACAGTTCTTCAGTAGAGCAGTTCAAGAAGAAAGTAGGGAAAAACTCCATTTATTGGTCACCAATTTTCCCATGGATTTTTTTATTTTTCCCTGTTAGTTTTCATCAATATATAGTGTTTAGAAATAATTAGAACCCTCGGCGAAACCGTTTTCCCCATTATACAACGATCTTAAGACACGCCGCCCGATAGTGGGGAGGGCTATGAAGTACAGGGAAAATGAGGGGTTAAATGCGTAAAACGGCGATACAAACGTATTCAAGCAAAACTTGGCTCGGGTTTGAAGGTATTTCAAAGGTCTAAAACCCAATATTTCGAAAACCCGAGCCAAGTTTTGGTCAAAGCTGGCTCGGATTTTGCGAGTTTGTAGACAACAAAATGACAGTAACCTCATTTAGAAATTTGGCTCAGGTTTCCCAAAATTGCAAAGCCATAAAACCCGAATTTTGGAAAACCCGAGCCATGTTTTGGCCAAAGCTGGCTCGGATTTTGCGAGTTTGTAAACAAACAAATGACAGTAACCTTATTTAGAAATTTGGCTCAGGTTTCCCAAAATTGCAAAGCCATAAAACCCGAATTTTGGAAAACCCGAGCCAGGTTTTGGCCAAAGCTGGCTCGGATTTTGCGAGTTTGTAGACAAACAAATGACAGTAACCTCATTTAGAAATTTGGCTCAGGTTTCCCGAAATTGCAAAGCCATAAAACCCGAGCCATGTTTTGGGAAAATTGTCTCTGATTTTGCGAGTTTTAAGAGTAAACAAATTACACTAACCTAATTTCGATTTTTGGCTCATGTTAAGCTATCATAGTGTTTACAAGCCTATACCCCTTTGAAAGGACATTAGCCTAACCTAACAACCTTACCTAACCTATCCTAGTATTATGGGTGGGGGCTGCCGCCCCACACCCCCGCTATTTGCATCTTTGACAGAATGTTTGTGTATTTGTCTGTGAAAAGGGGGTAATTGTTTAGTGTATGGCCTGCTAAAGAAAATGGATTTTTGAGCACAGACTAAACCAAATGTTCACTACTGTATTTACATAGCTGGTCATTAACCTAACCTAACCTAACCTAACCTAACCTAACCTAACCTAACCTAAGGTAACCTGGGCATCCTGGGGGCTGCTGCCCCCAGACCCCCGCTGGTCTTGGGATGAAAAGTGATAAAAAAACACATATCTCTTACCTCATTATTCAAAGTTTTGTATTTGGTTTAATATACACTTACCAGGTCATTTGAACAGTTATATTGCTTCTATATATCATATAATACACCATAGAATACGTTTTTAATAACTAGAAAAAAAAGAGTACTTCGATTAAACAATTACGGAAATACCTTAAAACACGAGCCAAGTTTTGCTTAAATAAATTTGTTTTCGCCGTTTTTAAACCCGCGAAAATAAGAAAGCGTAATTGCATACCATATTGAGATGTGGAGGGAGTAGGTGAGGAAGAGATGCGTCCACGTTTTCGACGAGGAGTTACGACGAGTAGTGGTTTTATTTAAAAACCAATAATGACCGCATCGCCACTGGTCTGCCGGTTCATAATAGTAACATTCGTTTGAGCAGAGTTTGCAGGAAACAGAGGTAGGCAAACAACCATGGTCAGTAAAAACCTTAAGGGCTGCACTATTGTTCCTTGTAGTGTCAATAATCACTGAATGTGGGAGGGGTGAACAACCATTACAAGCGGCGTCCATGACTAAAGTGAGGAGAGACTTAAATGAAGGTGTGTAGCTGTGATTGGTTCAGTGCAATGATGTAATCAAGGTCAATAAACTCACCTGATAGGTTGCTGGTTGTATGCGTGACGGAATCTATGAGTTTAATGACGTGGTCAGAAAAAAACCAATAAGAATCCAGAAGTGTCTCGTGACGTATTGCGCAGGAGTTAGGAAATGAAACTCAGTATTTCCAATGAGGATTGGCAGATGGCGTGATAGTATTACAAAAGTTGAAGGATAGAGCTCTCCAGTTCACGAAAAAATGGCGTCGCTGAAAGCCGCGCCGTCTATAAGAGAGTATTGACAACCGTTTTACGGTAGGTAGACATGTTGTTACCGTTTTTTTAAATAGGTTTTGCCGAGGGTTGAAACTAATTTTAATATGATGCTTAGAGCATATAGATTCCATATCTGTCTTCAAATATGTCAAAATAATTGGTGACCAATAAATGGAGTTATACTGAAAGTAGATAGCATTTTGCATACTCTGTAAAGAGTATCTCCTCGGAATAGACCGCAAGGTCTCTGAGATACTAACTATTCCTTGTAACTCTCTTTCTCACACTCTCTCACACTCTCTCTCCCTCTCGCGCCCACTGTAAACTAAGCCCTTGTATTGTCAACAAACAGACCCAAACAGTCTGTGTTGATAGTAGTCAACAAATTAAGGGGGTTGGGTAAATTCTAGACCCCTTTTTCCCTCATGCTTAGAAGTGAGCACCATTAGTTTTAAGTAGTTGAGACGTTCGCCCCATTAGTTTGTCGATTTTAAGAGCTTTCGCAAAACACACACGCACACCAACACACAAACCCACCCACCCAAACACACACACAAATAGACAGACACACACATACACAAATACAGAGAGAGAGAGAGAGAGAGAGAGAGAGAAACACACACACACCAATCCTCTCTCTCGTGCCAACTGTAAACTAACCCTTTCTGTTGTCAACAGACAGCTCAAAACAGTGGTTGTTGATAGTAGTGAACATATTAATGGGAGGTATGTCGTCATTCTAGACCCCCGTCTCCCTCATGCTAATCCCCATCAGTTATGAGTGGTTAAGACATTCGCTCCATTAGTATGTCGATTTTAAGACCCCCCACCCCCTCCCCCGCCTACTGTACACACACACACACACACACACACATGTACACCCGCACACACACACACCGAGACACACACACACAACTCCCCCTCCCCCCTCCCACACAAACACACACACACACACACACAACCTCACTCAATCTCTCACTCTCTCCTACCAACTGTAAACTAACTCTTTCTGTTGTCAACAAACAGACCCAAACAGTGGTTGTTGATAGTAGTCAACAAATTAAAAGGAGGTATGTCGAAATTCTAGACCCCCATCTCCCCCATTAGTTTTGAGTGGTTAAGACGTTCGCTCCGTTAGTTGGCTTTTGTCCACACACACCAACCCACACTCACACACAGTCACCTTACACACACAAACACACCAACCCACACACATCTTACTACCCGTCGGGAACTCCCAGAGGACTATCCCTTATACTTCACTGAGTAATAGGTGGCGTTCTGGGAGTAAGGGTCTGAGTCTGGAGGGTGAGACAGTGAAGCACATGAACTAAGCAACCAGCGGCTTCAGAGATGGAGCTGCTTCGAGCCATGAATGGATGCTTCACATGTCTCACTCCCCAGACTGGAACGAGACCTCACGGGCTTCACCGTGTTGAGCGGTGGAATGTATAGGCTCTCAGCCTATGCCCGAGAGGGTTAGTAGTTGGAATATAAAAAAAAAAAAAAAAAAAAAAAAAAAAAAAAGGCAGCCTCCCAGAAGCTGGGTGTGCTCAACCGCCTCCAGGTTTTTCTTACCCTTGCACAGCTTCTTGCTCTGTACAGGGGCACGGTGCATCCTTGTATTGAGTATTGTTCACATGTATGGCGAGGATCCTCTCACACCGCACTCCTAGACAAAGTAGAAAGGAAAGACTTTCGTATCATTAAATCCCATCCACTCACCAACTCTCTGCAATCTCTCTCTCTCCACTGCAATATTGCATCTCTCTCGTTATTCTATCGCTACTACTAGAGTTAGTGTTCCTCAGAGCTTTCCCAGTGTATACCACCTCCTCTACGTAGGGTGCGTAGTACCCTTCTTGCAGCACAATCTCACCCCTACCTTTTGCAACTCTCCAACCCAAGAGTGAAATGTTATTCTCAGTCTTTCTTCTATTCAACTGCTGAGTTCTGGAACTCTCTCCCAGAATCAGTCTTTCCCTATTCATATGACTCAAATTGCTTCAAACTCCGTGTGTCCAGGCATTTTGGCTCGAACGTCCCTTGATTTTGGCCCTGTCACTCTCTCAATTCTGGGGGAGGCACTCGCTACAGGCAGTTCTGCCTTTTGTCTCCCTCACTCACATCGAAAA
Source organism: Paralithodes platypus (assembly GCA_032716605.1). Classification (NCBI taxonomy): domain Eukaryota; kingdom Metazoa; phylum Arthropoda; class Malacostraca; order Decapoda; family Lithodidae; genus Paralithodes; species Paralithodes platypus. The sequence goes on from CM064531.1 coordinate 12,232,161, forward strand.
ACAAAACAAAAACAAGAAAACATACACTCAAACACACAGATATGGACACAAACACACATACTCAGACACACATATATGGACACACACACACACATACACATACACACTCACAGACACACCAACAAACACACAAACCCACACACACACACACACACACACATACATTTTGTTGTTATATTTTCATCCCTTTCTTAAATTTTATTGTTCTGTTCTTATTGTCTGATCTTTTTCTCCATTGTATTTGTTATATTATCTCCTATACTCCCCATCTCCTTAATATTATCTCTTTTTCTCCCTCTCCTATTATTAACATTATCTTGTTTTCTCTCTCTCCTTTCGTTAAATATTATCTCCTATTCTCCTCTTCCTTTTGTTAAATACAATCTCCTTTTCTCCCCCTCCTTTTGTATAATATTATCTCCACCCCCCCCCCCCTTTCTTTTTTGTAAATATAATCTTTTTTTCCCCTCCTATATATTAATATTATCTCCATTTCTCCTCCTCCTTTTACTATACTAATAATTATCTCCTTTTGTTATATATTATCTCCTTTTCTCACCTTCCATTTGTTTTAACATTATCTAATTTTCGCCCTCCTTTTATTATACTATCTCCGTTTCTCTCCCCCTCTTTTTGTTTCTTGTATTTTAATATCCTTTCTCCCCCCTCCTCCTTATGGCTGAGGCAGGATTTTAGTGCTCAGATCCAGATAACCTTAAGCTACGTGTGGGAACTCTCAATGAGTGTAATTATCTCTACAACTAAGTTTAAAGCAGTTAATCTCTCCAACCAAGGAATTTGCAAATACTTTCGGTCTTTCTTCTACTCAACTAATGAACTCTGGAAATATCTCCCTCAATCAAACTTTCCTTTATCGTATGATTTAACTGCTTTAAACCTCGTGTGTCCAGGTATTTTGACCACAACGTCCCTTGAATTTGGGTCTCTGTCACTCTTTTGATACTGGGAGAGACACTCGTTATAGGCAACCAACCTGCCTTTTGCCTCCGTAATACACATAGAGAAAACACTTAGCTGTAGAGATAATTAAACTCATTGAGAGTTCCCACACCTAGTCTAAGGTCATCTGGCTCTGAGCACTAACATTCTGCCTCAGCCATAAGGAGGAGGGGGAAGAAGGATATTAATAAAAACCGAGGGGGAGAGAAACGGAGATAGTATAATAAAAGGAGGGAAAAAAATAGATAATGTTAAAACAAATGGAAGGTGAAAAAAGGAGACAATATATAACAAAAGGAGGACGAGAAAAGGAATTAATAATTATTATAGTAAAAGGAGGAGAAGACATGAAGATAATATTATTAAAAAGGAGAGAGAGAAAAGAAGATAATATCAATAACAAGGAGGGGGAGAAAAGAAGATAATATCAATAACAAGGAGGGGGAGAAAAAAAGATAATATCAATAACAAGGAGGGGGAGAAAAGGAGATAATATCAATAACAAGGAGGGGGAGAAAAGGAGATAATATCAATAACAAGGAGGGGGAGAAAAGAAGATAATATCAATAACAAGGAGGGGGAGAAAGAAGATAATATCAATAACAAGGAGGGGGAGAAAAGAAGATAATATCAATAACAAGGAGGGGGAGAAAAGGAGATAATATCAATAACAAGGAGGGGGAGAAAAGAAGATAATATCAATAACAAGGAGGGGGAGAAAAGAAGATAATATCAATAACAAGGAGGGGGAGAAAAGAAGATAATATCAATAACAAGGAGGGGGAGAAAAGGAGATAATATCAATAACAAGGAGGGGGAGAAAAGGAGATAATATCAATAACAAGGAGGGGGAGAAAAGAAGATAATATCAATAACAAGGAGGGGGAGAAAAGGAGATAATATCAATAACAAGGAGGGGGAGAAAAGGAGATAATATCAATAACAAGGAGGGGGAGAAAAGAAGATAATATCAATAACAAGGAGGGGGAGAAAAGGAGATAATATCAATAACAAGGAGGGGGAGAAAAGAAGATAATTTTTAAAGAAAGGAGGGGGAGAAAGGGAGATAACAGATAATAGGATAGGGAGAAAAGGAGATAACAGATAATAGGATAGGGAGAAAAGGAGATAATACTAAATAAAGATGGGGAGAATAGGAGATAATATATCAAATACAAAACAAAATACAAACAAAATGGAGTGGGAAAAAACAAACAAAAATAACAATGACTTCCTTTTACTTCAGGCCACATTAAGCCCTTGAGGATTATGACGCATTTTGACTGCTTATACTGGCTGTTATAAGACGACTATATTCAGCTTAGGAAGAGCTTGCTGGCGCTAGAGAGTTAACTGAGAATGTTGTTATCCCTTTGATTCCTAGATAGCCTTCCTAAGTATTAAATCGTCTAATGATAGCTAGATTAAAATGGTCAAAATACGTCATAATCCTCAAGGAGTTAAATTAATGTATAACTAAGCATGCTAGTTGCCCACACATTTAGTAGAAGGTTCCGAAACAGTTTGGCCTTACAACTTTCATTAACTACGAGACTAACAAACATGACCCCAATCTTCCCCTACTCTCCACACGGTTACAAGTTCCTAAGTTTTTGTTTTCTTTTTCTCGGTAATTAAATAACTTTTGGAGGGGAATCTTCGGTGATTTCCGAGCTCCATCATTTGAAGTGGAGAATGAATCCGATCTAATTGGTTCTAAGTTTTAGGGGAAGTTTTTTCATTTTTTTTTTTTTTTGCTAACCCCCTTCTCCTTCATGTTTAGCCTTATTAGTAATCATATTTTAAGATTTTCGCCAATGTCGTTGTCAATATTAAGACCCTTCGTGCCATTTAGGTGTCGATTTCTTCCTGGTGAGCGATAGCGAGCCTGTAATTTAGGAGGAATCGGCCTTCGGACGGGACATTTTTCTACTGAAAAATTTACAAATTCTTCTAGAAGAGGGGTCTTTGGGATGTTATATATATATATATATATATATATATATATATACCGGTATATATATATATATATATATATATATATATATATTATAAGTTTGATAGAGGTCTAGGGAGCAAACTAAAGCTAGCTTATATTGGTAATAATAATAAAAATAATAATAATAATAACGTCCCCTTAAATCACATAGGGTTAATTAAGACCATTGGGTTCGATTGTTTAAAAGGTGATGAAACTTCATACCTACCGGTATATCTTAAGTGGAAATTATAACTAGGGTCTGTTTTTTCCAGCTGGCGGTAATTTGCCTAGGAGTATATTGATTATTCAGCTTTTACGAAGATTTTGGATCTAAATATGTTGTTAATTATGAAAACTTAAGAGGACAAACTTAGAGGATTATGACGTGACTTAACAGTTTATTGTGGCTATCAGTGGACGCTTTTATACAGTTAAGGAAGGATACGTGGGAATTAATAGGGTAAAGTCTTTCTCAATTAACACTCTGACTTCCATATATCCTTCCTAATCTGAATATAATTGTATAGTAATAGCCAGAAATGTGTAATTGTATCTTGAAGGGTAAATATGACGTACTAAAAAATGGATTTCAGAGAGGTGTTGCATCTTTTTCGGGAATTACTTATTAACCTTAACAAACAGTTGGATCAATATGATATTTTGCCAGAGCTTGTTTCACACCGTCCCCTAATTTTTGTCAATATAGTGCATTACCAAAAGTGGAGAATTAAGCCACTTATCCCTTAGTCATGAGGTTAAAGTCACACCTGAAAGACTAGGAAACGGACAAGGCTACCATGACGTACCTGTCAAAACTACTAAACCATTATTGTTCTTCCATAAAACATGGTTGTTATCACCTACCACCGAACCCTTCTATCGCCTTTACATTCCAGTTATCTGTCTCTATCAAATAATAATATACAAAAATAGTGTGTTATTTTTGTTATCTCATACTTACATCTCCCCCCTAATCTGAACTATGCTAACCTTGCTTGCAGTATCAAATTACTAGCTGCATGGCATGTATTTTTTCAATTTAACGATTCGGCCACTATTTGTTCAAGTTCATACAGGGACTCTCCTTAAAATTGTCCAATTCAAATTCAAATTCAATCCTTTATTAGCCTTACAAAAAATTACAATAACATATTGTAGTATTATACATAACATTCAAGGCTGAGCTCAATACATGTAGCCAAATATTTGTTTATGAGCTCCATCATAATCAAATAATCTATTTTGCGAGGTATGATATCAAATGTTCCGTGCTCGTACTTCGATAGGCATGATAACTATTATATGATACCTGATAATATTAAGTGCACTTCTGACAATAAAATAGGTTGAGCACGTAATCATATTATATCAATTTATCACAGTTCATTTGGTGGTAAACTCACTGATCCCTGTTGATAATATATGTTTTGTTGTCTTTAGTTTAAAGGTTACATGATTTGTTATGGATTTCAACTCCTCGGGAAGATTATTCCAAAGTAACCATCCTGCATATGTTACAAATGTGTTACTAGCTTCAGATCCAGGTTTATGGGGTATAATTGAATTGTCTCTTCTTAAATTGTGTGATTGGATATTAAATACATTTTGGAAATATAATTGATGGATTCTGAATTTGGTTGTCAACATTGTTTACTGCTTCTAGGAAGTGTATGTCGTGAATCTTTAGAATGCAATGTTGCAAAAAAGTGGGTCACTATGTTCTCTATAGCCTACACCTGATAATAATGCGTACAATTTGGTTTGTATAAGCAATAGTGGTTGCAATAAAGATTTTGCAGCAGAACCCCAAGCAACAGTGCAATACTGCATATATGGATATACAAGACAATACTAGCGAGTGTTGTTGTTGTTGTTGTTCCCTAAGCTGCCTGGCCGAACAGCCCCAAGTCCCTGAGGAAGGCCATGGCCACGATCGGGCTTTCCCACAGAGCTCTCATTGAGTGTAGATTGTGTTGTTGGCGTAAGTGGTTGTGTGAAATGCAGTCTTCTATGATGTGTTTAATGGTATGGGGTGCTGTGTTACATACCGGGCAGACGTCGACGACGGAGTCATCCAGTCTCTTCTGATAGCTCAAGAGAGCTGGATGGTGTCCACATCTCAGCCTGGCCAGGTGGACTCTGTCCTCGCGAGGAAGGGAGGATTCGGAAGGATGGATTTTGGGAGGTCGTGCTTGCAGCTGCGTGTTGTCTGTGAGTGAGTGGATGGATCGGCGAGAGATGTGAGTATGGATGTGCTTCTGGAAGTTGGTTCGGGGTGGACAGGGAGGGAGAGAGGATAGTAATTGTGTGTGATACCGTGTGCTGGGTGTTGTTTTGATATTTCTTGGTGTCTGTGGGTGAGTTGCCATGTAGTTTAGTGGGTGGTCCTCGTTCGTGGAGGCTGCTGCCAGGAATTGAGTGCCTCTCATGTCCAGATGGTCATTGACTTTGAGGATTTGGGTTTCTTGATGTAGGTGATCTGTGGGTGCAGTAGCTGTGCAGCCTGTAATGATCTGTAGGGCTTTGTTTTGAATAGTCTGTCAGGTCTTATGATGTGTTTCAGCTAGGTTAGAAGCCCAGGCTGGGCTTGCGTATTCCATCACTGATCTTATGTATTGTTTATATACTGTGGAGGTGGTTTCTTTGTTGTGTCCAAATTTTGTGTGAGCAAGTGACCTGAGGGCGTTAAGTCTGGGTGTCAGTTTCTTTTTAATATTTGTGGTGTGCTGTTTGAATGTCATATGAGTATCATATGTTACTCCTAGGATTTTGTGTGTGTGTGTATGTGTTAGGGGTGTGTTGTTTATGGTGAGTTGAGGGATGTATTCGTGTTCTCCTGTCCAGCTTGTGAGCAGGGTTGCGGTGGATTTGGCTGGAGCTAGATTAAGTCTGTTTGTAGTGCACCAGCCTTGTAGTGTGTTGAGATAGGGTTGAAGGAGATCTGTTGCTCTGTTTGGGTCATGGTGTGTGCATGTGAGTGTTATGTCATCTGCATAGGAGGCTAAGTTTATTTGGGGCGTATTGGGTGTAGTTATATCGTGCATGTACAGATTGAAGAGTGCGGGCGATAGGACGGATCCTTGTGGGACTTCGTTTGGAAAGTTTCTGATTCTAGATGACTGACCGGCAAAAGATACGTGTGCACATCTGCCTGCTAGGAAGTTGGCAAGCCACCGTTTTGTGTTGTTGTGCATGTTTGTGTTGTAGAATTTGTTTGTTAGGTTGTGGCGGGGGATGGCATCAAAGGCTTTACTAATGTCGAGTGTGGCTAATAATGATCTGTGTGGTGGTCTAGCTGAGTTGATGCCGTCAAAAGCACTTTGTGTAAGGTGTGTGAGAAGAGTGTTTGTGGAGTGCAGTGGCCTAAAGCCATGTTGTGTTGGAGCTAGGGGTAGGTTGGGTGTAATTAGTTGTAATACTAGGCGTTCCATGACTTTGGAGGGGGTGCAAAGGAGTGTGATGGGGTGGTGCAAGGAGGGTAGCGTGGGGTCTTTGTTGGGTTTGGGGAATGTGATGATGATACCATGCTTCCAAATGTCTGGTATTGTGTTGTGTGAATAACGGTAGTTTGATATGTTAGTGAGTGCTTGTATGCCTTGAGGTCCCAGGTGTCTGAGGTGTATGTTGCTTATGTTGTCTAGGCCACAAGCGGGTGAGTGCTTGAGATTGTTGATGATATGCTTTGTCTGGTGATTGGTGAAGGGTGTATAGTCAGGGTCTGTGGGGAATTGTCTCTTACGCGAGTGTTTAGTGCATCTATAGGTAAGTTACTTTTTATGTTGTAGATAAATCCAGCATATTTTGCCATTTTATCACTAATGTAATTTATGTGTGTTTTCTACGTCAATGTTTCATCAATATACTGTAGATGCCTAGACATTTAGTGGATGTACATTTTTCTACCGAGCTATCCCCTATTTCGATAGTAATGTTTGGGTTGTGCTACTTATTTCCTGCAAACAACATATAATGGGTTTTACATACATTAACCAATACAGTACAGGTGACCTCCTTTTCATTAGATTCTGGCAATTATTAGACGATTTTAGTCAGCTTAGGAAGGATGTCTAGCCATTAAAAGGATACAAACTGCCTCAATTAATCCTTTTAGCGACAATTTATAATTATTTAGCTTTTTAAAAATGTCTATATGTAGCTAGAATACAATAAAATAGAAGCTCGCCGTTACTGAATGGGTTAATGGATTAGGTATTTACTAAAAGCCATTTCGAAATATTTATAAGTTTTGTTTTCATAGCGTGCACCAGAGCCGTAGGATCCGAATCCGAGTGAAATAAAGTATTGCCGTCTGCAAATAAAATTAATTTAAGTGTATCAGAAGATTATAACAAAGTCATTAACATAAATATGGAATAGTAAAGTTCCAAGAGTCGAACCCTGTGGAACTCCAGTATATACCCATTCATTAATTTATTTTTATTCCATTAATTTCACAATACTGTTGTATGTTAGATAAGTAGCTATTAAACCAACTTAAAGCTTGATTGTTTATTCCATATTATTATAGTTCCCTAATAAATATAAAGATTTGGTTGGTCTCCAAGAACAGCAAAAACCGATAATACTTCACTCTCTCCAAAATCTTACTTACTGATGACAAAATTGAAATAGGCCTATAATTAGAAACTAGAGCTTGTCACCACATTCATAGATAGGTAAAACTTTGTCTATTTTTAATTTATCAGGGAATTTACCGGTTCGAAAACTAATGTTGACTAACTGTAATATTCTTGGATCCAGCACAGATACTGCCTGTTTAATAACGTTAATATGAACACCATCATGACCCTGGCCAGATTCCTTAATTGCTGCAACTATGTTCCCAATTTGCTCTGAGGTGGTTGGAGTTATAATGATGGTTAGTTAATTACCGTTGATATATTGCATACATGATATATCATGTATGATAACATATCATGATATATCCATGTTAAGGGGGCAAGGTTTATTTATTAGTTTATTTATTTATTATGTATTATTGTTTTAGTTTCCTCCTTATGCCCCTTTCACACATACAGGGCTAGGGTGCCGCATGCAGCAGAGTAGCTACTCTGCTGCATGCGGCACCCGAGTTGGCACCTAGTCCTGACAATGCGGCTGTAGTCGTCTGTAGTCTGGTGAAGTCCTGGCAATGCGTGTCAAGTCGTGGCCCCAGAACAAAGTTTTGGTGAGTTTTAAAATTTTGTCCAGACTTGACATTTGTCTGGTGGATGCGGGGAGTAGTCTGCGCTAGTCGGCGCTAGTCGTCACTAGTCTTCTGTATGCGGCTGTAGTCCTTGAGTATAGCGTAGCGAATTGTGTGTCCTGTGTAGCATAAAGACTACAGCCGCATACAGGCGCATACACCCGAGTACAGCCGACAGACACGAGTACAGCCGCATAGGTCTGCTGAAGTCGTGTGCATAAATTTACATATATTTGCATATAATTATGCAATAATTATGCAATAATATGAGTCGAACGAGTACAACCGACAATAGAGGATTTCAGCCGCAAGCAGCCGCATCGCAGCAGACTCCAACCACATTGACAGGAGTCCAGACGTACGACAACACCCGGAACCCAATATGGCAGAAGAGTCGAGCCAACTTGAGCAGACAAGTAACCGACAACAGAAACATCAAACCGACAACACAAAACTCGAACCGCAAGCAGCCGCATCAACCCGACAAGAAATATAAGAAATTTTTCTCTCGTGTTTCTACCCCCCTCCCCCCTCTTTCATTCTCTATCACCCCTCTCATTTACCCTTCATTCCCCTGCACCTCTTTCATTTGGTGGCAGTTCCTCCTGCCTTTCTGTCATTCTGCCCCTGTATTCATTTGTATTTATTAATTCATTCATTAAGGTATTCGTATCTATATATATATTTATATATTTATTCAGTCAGTCAGTCATTCATTCATTCCTTCATAAATATATTTATATATTTATATTTTTATTTACTTATTTAATTTGTTATTAATGTTTTTAGCCTGGCATTTCCTTAATAACTATTTGTTGGTGTATATATTTCCTTAATAAATATTTTGTTGGTGTATATATTTTTTTTCCTTGTTCCCTCACACTGACGGTTTAATCTTCATTCTTTCTCTCATGTTGGTTTTTTATAATCATTATTATTTTCGCGCACTCACACACACACACTCATTCACAACAAATATGGTGATTAAAAAAGAAAGGATATATGATAGCTAAGAGGTTGAGTTGAGATAGTCTGTAGCCTATTAATTGGTAGACGTCCTTCCTAAGCTGAATAAAATCGTCTAATAGTTGCTAGTATATAATAAAAAGGTGTCACCGGTTCTGAATGGATTAAGAACGAAAAGAAGTTAAAAAATAAAATAACACGATGGGCTGGGAATAGGGGGGTCTAAAAAAGTGTGTAAAGAATGATTTAAACTCTGATTTAGACCTAACTTTTTTACCTGGTTGAATCCATTGTCCCTCCCCCCATTCCCCCCCCCCCCCCCCCTCCAAGCCTCCCCTTATTTTCCTCTTTTCTCTCTCTTCCTCTTCCCCTTTATTTTTCCTTTTGATGATGGGTCAGATTTTTGCAACGGTGGAGTCGACTGTAATGATGTCCACCCCTGGTCGAGCGCCCTTTATATACCTCCGTTGGCCACAAAACCTGTATGTGTCGGCTTTATGCGAGTGTATGCGGATCGACTCTGAAGTCGATCGTCTGTAGTCTGGAGTCGATCGTCTGAAGTCTTATAGATGCGGGTGTAGTTGGCATGTACAAATGACCGTTATTTCCATTGTCGGTTCGAGTCTCAAGACTTCTCCGGAGTCAAGACGACAACGTCGGCTGTATGTGGCTGTAGTCTGGTGAAGTCCTTTGGATGCGGCATACTGAGCCAGCTCCACCAAGTCGGGGGAAAAAACGCCACGACTAGCTACTCTGCTGCATGCGGCGGCACCCGAGTCCTGTATATGTGAAAGGGGCATTAGACATCCATCAAGCTTAATCGGTTATCCTCAAGATCCCCCTTCGAGATAAATCTGTACATTTTTTTTGGTAGAAACATTTCTTGGCTGAATGCCGGTTCCTCCATAATTAATATTTGTTGTGATATGACTCAGCCAGGGTTCGAACCCAGGCCAGTAGTTCATCACTCCAGCACCTTAACCACTAGACCACCGAGGAGCAAAAAGGAGTAGCTTCATTTGGAATAACATTCAATTCTCCACCACCCGCTCCGACTCGTGGTCACGTAGCTTGATGCCATACACACATACACTTCACACACACACACTAGCAACTAGGTACTGGAGAAGGATACTTGTAATCTGGGGCACGTTTAAGGCCTCTCTGAATAAACGATTAGAGCCTAAATATATTTAAACATTTTGTGATATGACACAGCCAGGGTTCGAACCCAGGCCAGTAGTGCAGCACTCCAGCACCTTAACCACTAGACCACGAAGGAGCCAAATGTAGTAGCTTCATTTGGAATCAAATTCCATCCACCACCATCCGCTCGGACTCGTGGTCACGCTGTCCCTCGCCATGAAAAAATAATCGACACCTAAATGTTGTTTTGTTATATGCATGGAGACAAAAGGCAAAGTTGCTCATAAGAAGTGTCCCTCAAGGTTGAAAAAGTGACACATAGCCAACAAATAAAATTTGGTTAATACTTTACCAAATGTTTATATGCTCCAACTTCATTACACATTTGTTCTCTCCGTCAGAATATACCGGTACTATATTTGATGTTTTACTTCACGGAAATGTTTGTCCCTTAGCAGTCCATTTCTCGGTAACTAATGGACATATATGAAACTACTGTCTCTGCAACATATTATGATTTGTATTAAGGTTGACACGGTCCGAAACCGTCGATGTTATCGTGGCCAATATGAGTCTAATAGTACTTCAGTACTAATACAGTACTTCATTGCTATATACAGTACCTTATAATAGCATGTACAGTACTTCATTGCTATATACAGTACCTTATAATAGCATGTACAGTACTTCATTGCTATATACAGTACCTTATAATAGCATGTACAGTACTTCATTGCTATATACAGTACCTTATAATAGCATGTACAGTACTTCATTGCTATATACAGTAACTTATAATAGCATGTACAGTACTTCATTGCTATATACAGTACCTTATAATAGCATGTACAGTACTTCATTGCTATATACAGTACCTTATAATAGCATGTACAGTACTTCATTGCTATATACAGTACCTTATAATAGCATGTACAGTACTTCATTGCTATATACAGTACCTTATAATAGCATGTACAGTACTTCATTGCTATATACAGTACCTTATAATAGCATGTACAGTACTTCATTGCTATATACAGTACCTTATAATAGCATGTACAGTACTTCATTGCTATATACAGTACCTTATAATAGCATGTACAGTACTTCATTGCTATATACAGTACCTTATAATAGCATGTACAGTACTTCATTGCTATATACAGTACCTTATAATAGCATGTACAGTACTTCATTGCTATATACAGTACCTTATAAGTAGACCATCGGAGTATAATTAATAACAAATTCCTAGATCTGGGGTGGGGGTGAGTGGGCTAGAATTTTTCGACAGGGAAAAATAATCAGCTCCCCCCATTAGGCCTATCCGTGATCTAAATAACCCTCCCCACTATAGTGAGCATGTCCCAGGGATTGCAAGGGCCGTAGCGGGTGGTCATTCCACCTGAGGTGCCCTTAAATCACCAAGAAATCCCAGCGATTGATTCTTAATGTGATTGTTTTTTGTTTCTGGTGGAGTTCATACAGAAAGGAACAAACATATTTAAAAATAATTCTGGTGTAAAACTTGATAATTACCCATATTATTGCTCTCTGCCACTCTTTCAACCTTGGGAGGGCACTTGTTACAGGTAGCTTTGCGTTTTGTCTCCTTGATACACATAAAACAAAATAACAACCTGTAAACATACTTTGTTATATAAACGATGTGCACTGTAAGACACAAATCCATGACCAATAAAAACCCTCGAACAGAAACCCGAACCTCCGATCTGTAAATAATAGGTCAGTTATAATGATTCGGTTCCACTTCGGATAGCTTCCAAAAATTAAGCGAAGATTTCTAGTTCGTTCTTTCTTTATTTACTTATTTTGTTTTAGATCCTCCCTAGACTCCATCAAGCTTATAACAAATACCCCAAGACAGCCTTTGAGATAAATGTGTACACTTTTCGGTAGAAGAATACCCCAGCCGAAAGCCAGTCCCTCCTAAATTGCTGACTCGCTATCGCTCGCCAAGAAAAGTTGACATCTGTATGGCATGGAAGGTCTTAAAATTGACAAAGAAATGGGGCGAAAGGTCCATTTGTCGGATATTGGAGGCACAGTCACCAATGTTTGTGGACCGTTTCTATTCTTCGTTATGTAAGCAGGTATATGCAACGTGTCAAACGAAATCCAAGTATTTTATATTTAGTCGTTATTATTGTATATGTAAAGATAAAATTTTGGTTTATAGTTCAAATTATGTCTTTGGAAATGATAAAATGGCCAAAGCAATTATATTTAGTGTTAATTTGTTTGTATTCCTTCGCATATTCATTTAAGTCAACACACAAAATTGCACCGGTTTGACACCCTAGGTGTATGTAAGGTGATTTACTGATGTAATTTTGAATACATTACCGGTACTAATAAAAACCGTCTATAACATTAACTACATTTGTTTTCAGCTGATGGTAAATTGCCATGTCATGATCTGGATTACTCTGCTATTATGAGGATGTTATTGTGAAGTATATTGTTTAACCTTTGGGGTTCATGACGCATTTTATCAGTGTCTTCTGGCTATTATTAGACGATTTTATACAGCTTAGGAAGTATCCCTAGCTATCAAAGGGGAACAGACGATATCAATTAACCTCTTGGCTCACGAAATTCCTTCCTTTACTAAATAATTGAATTGAATTTATTGATAGAAATCTTGGCACCGCAACAGCAAGGTCATATTGCGCCGAACAAGCTAACATATTTGCAGAAAACTAAAATCGTAAAAACAACATGTGTAAAATTAGATATCAAAGTAAAATCAATGTAATCATAAAAACTGAAAGAGGCCAGTCTTTTTCAAAAATAAAAACACATCATCTCCAGGGGAACCAGCCTCCCCTCCAAGCACCGAAGAGAGACAGTAAGTACCATCTGCCTTCCGGTGCCGCAAAAGCAACCTCCGGCGTAATTCGACCAAACTGGGACACTCAACCAGCAAGTGCCTGACAGTAAGGGGAACTAGACAGTCATTGCAGAATGGCGGTACACCTCCACACATAAGGAACTTGTGTGTTAGTCTGGTATGCCCAATGCGGAAGTGAGCCGAAGCAGTTTCCAATTTGTGAGGAATGGTAGAGCAAGTTCTTGGCGAGACTAATTTGGTAACTTCCCTGAGCTTATTAACAGTAACACAATCCCACCGTGCCTGCCAAAAGCACGAACAGCAAACATAAGAGGAGTACGCAGATCAGAAGCAGGCAGAGGGTAATTTACATTAAAAGGTCTCAAAGCTGCAGCATTTGCCAAAGCATCCACCCTTTCATTACCTTTGACACCAACATGTGCAGTGACCCAACAAAAATCCACTTTTCCCTCGACGATGAATGAGAAACAGCCACTCTACAATCGCTAAAACTATAGGATGGGAAGAATTAAAAGATTCCAGAGCCATGAGAGCCCCTTGAGAATCACTAAAAATAGTAAAATGAGTGTTGCGGTGAGCAAACACTAATTTCAGAGCTAAAATGATAGCAGGCAATTCCGCAGTAAAAACCGAGGCAGCTAAGGAAGACTACCTCCACGGCTGAAGTCAGGAAACACAACACCAAAACCAACACCGGAGGTAGCTTTAGAGCCATCAGTATACACAGGCACAGAACTATTATGACTAGAAGAATGTTCCAAAAACAAATTAAGAAGAGACTGAGGAGTGACCGAATCCTTTGAGCCTGTAAAAAACCTGCAGAATGGTGGTTCAGGCAGGACCCAGGGGGCAATCCTTGAAATTTGCACGGGACTCACAGGAACTGTCGAGAGATTAAGCTCCTTCATAACTTCACGAACTCTATAGCCAAAAGGATGAGGCATTCGAGGATGCTGACCATAATATGAAAACAAAAATTGACCCGAGACACGGGTACAAACAAGAGAGTCTGGAAGGCGCCGAATCCGAAACCAACAACATACAACCACAGATTGACGCAGTAAATCTAAAGGAGGTACACCAGCCTCCACCAGCAAGCTGGGAATCGGAGACGACTGAAAAGCTCCAGTTGCAAGACGGAGACCAGCATGATGAACAGCATCTAGAGTCTTAAGTCTGGAGTCCGTGGCAGAGGAGTAGACCTCACAGCCATACGACAGTTTGGAGGTGACAAATGCCTGAAACAAATGCAGGAGTGTTCTGCGATCAGCACCCCAAGAGGTGTGTGACAGAACCCTTAACAGATTCAAAGCCTTCATACTTCATACACGATGCCTTCAGAATTGTCAAGTGCAGAACTCAAGTCAAACGGCAATCAAACGTGAGACCCAAGTACTTTGTCTCTGCCACACACCCGAGTCTCCTGCCACAGAGCATTAGATCAGGGTCTGGGTGAACCCCTCGAATCCTGCAAAAGTGCATAGCCATAGTCTTTGATGGGGAAAACCGAAAGCCCTTGGAATCAGCCCATGCAGAAATCCTGTCCAACGCAAGTTGCATACGTCTCTCAATAGCAGACATGCGGGAACCAGAAAACCAGATAGCCAAGTCATCCACATATAGGGACGAGGATACCCCAGCAGGCACAGCGTCTAGAATGCTATTGACGGCCGCCTCAAACAAAAATGCACTTAAGACACAACCCTGAGCGACACCTTCCTCCTGGCACAGTGGCGTAGAGAGGGAAGAACCCACACGGACCCAAAACACACGATCAGTCAAGAAGTCTCTAAGCAACACCGGCAGGCGACCACGTAATCCAAAAGCATGAAGTTGCCGTAGAATTCCATGTCGCCAGGCTGTGTCATAAGCCTTCTCGAGGTCAAAAAACACAGCCACAAGATGTTGCTTAGAGGCAAAAGCTTCACAGATTGAGGATTCAAGTCGGATAAGGTTGTCAGAAGTACACCCTAGTTTCCGGAAGCCACTCTGAGAAGGGGAGAGATGGCCGCCCCTCTCCAGACACCACTCAAGTCTGGCATTGATAATTTTTTCAAACAATTTGCATACACACGACGTTAAACAAATTGGGCGGTAATTAGAAACATTGCTATGATCCTTTCCAGGCTTAGGAATAGGAAGGACAATGCCCAACTTCCAGCTGGCAGAGAGAGTACCCTCACCCAAAATCCTATTAAACAAGTCTAATAAAAACACCAAGGAGGCATTCGGGATATGACGAAGCATGGCATATGGGATGTCGTCAGGACCAGGAGCAGTGTCACCACAATCCGAGAGGGCCGCACGCAGCTCATGAATACTGAAGTCAACATTATAAGTTTTACCGCCATGATACCGGAAATTAAGACCCTGTCTCTCTTGGCTACGTAGGGCTCTTGCACAAGGTTTGGCATCATCCCTCTGGGAGACCTTGCAAAAATGAGTAGCTAGGGCAATGAGTATGAGTAGCTAGCTGGTGCAGACACCAGATTACCTTGGATCCTCAACACTGGTGGAGAGGAGGGACAAAACTTTCCAGATATCTTGCGTATTCTCTTCCACACCATAGGCAAAGGAGTTGAAGAAGTAATCGTAGAAACATAGGACCTCCACGAGCTTCGGCGAGCATCTTTCAGAACCCATTGATAATGAGCACGCATTTTGCGAAATTGAACTTTAAGAAAGAGAACCTCCCGGTTTGCATGGTATCGACGAGATGCAGCTTTATGAACCCCCCGAGCAAAAGAGCAGGCTGCAGTCCACCACGGCACAGGTCTCCGGGAATATACACCCGAAGACCGTGGGATGGAACGAAGCCCCGCTCTAATCATAGTTGTAGTAAAATAATGTTGTGCATCATCAATAGCTAGGAAATCATGTACAGTCAAATCAAACTCACAGAGTTGTTCAAAAAGAGGCCAGTCAGCCCTACCCAGACACCAGCGAGGCAAACGGGTAGTTGGAATAAAGTGAGAGGACTGGACCAACACTGGATAATGGTCACTACCATGCAGATCATCCAAAACGTCCCAGGAAAAATCAAGCGCACAGTCAGGAGAAGTAATGGTGAGGTCAAAAACAGAAAAAGTGCCAGCCTGAACGTGGAAATGGGTTGGTCTCCCATCGTTCAAGACAACCAAATCCAGATCACCAACCAAGAAGGCCAGAAGCTCACCCCGAGGATTGTAAACTAAATCACCCCATATCGGATGGCGACCATTAAGATCGCCAAGTAAAAGAAAAGGAGTCTGAAGTTGTCGGATAAGAGTCTCTAAATCAGATATCAATATTGGGACTGATGATGGGAGGTACAGGCAACAGATGGTAAAACACCATTCAAGGTGCATCTGTACTGCTACAACCTGAAGGGGAGACTGTACAGCAAAGGAGGTGAATGGGACATCGGAACGACATAAAATGGCACACCCATCGCTATGACCACCAGCCAGGGGAGGAGCGGAATGGAAGACTGAATAACCCTTAGGTGAAGGCAACGGTCGAATCCCCACCATTGTCTCCTGAAGACAGACACACAATGGATTCAGATCTGAGAGAAGTAATTGTAGTTCCTCCCAGTTTGCCAATACACCACGACAATTCCATTGAATACAAATTGTTGTAGCCATAAGGTGTTACTAATTAAAAATTAAAAATATAAAAGATTAAAAGCACAAATACCTATGTAGGACTTTCGCTGGGAAGGGTTTTAAAGCCCTTCTTCCCAGGGGGGGGGGTACCGGTCTAACCAATCGAGAGGATGATGATGATAATCTAGCGTCACGACGCTTGGAGAAATCTCTATCCACAGTCACATCCGCCCTAGCAGCAGAACGTGGCCGAGGCACATAGACCCTCCTTTGAGACACACCTGCCTTGACCGCTGTTCTCAATGAGTGATCAGGTGCCACGACAGGGTCACCCGGACCATGAACGTCCCTAATCAAATCAACCGGAGGCTGGTTGCAGTAGGCCGGGTCAGAGGGAGCCGGTGAGCAAGCCGAGTGTGCGTCTGAAGACGCATCCCTGTCACAATTGAGCTAGGTGCAGCAACTGGAACCCCAGAAAGGCTGTCCTTAGCAGCCACCAACGTTGATGCCAAATCATCTCGAGATCCCAAGGGAGGTGCACTCCCAGAGCCCCCGTGAGGCACGCTTGTTTGAACCTTAGAAGGAGGGGTCTCCTCCAGAGATTCCACACTCCTTGCCCGCTTGAGGTTGGCAATCTCAACCTCCATCTCTACGCCAGTACTTGCTGATTCGGAATTACGACCTGCCACAGAGCTTGTCACAGAAGGAGGTCGCACAATGACAGAGGGACCATCAGCCTCGGGTACAGGTAGCGAGGGAGGTTCCACAGGATTCGCAGACTTCCCACGAGGAGGACCAGGAGGACGCTTGGCAACGGAGGAGACTCGCGAAGGAAGGCCCGTTCGTGGAGTCGAAGACTTGTGATGGCTCACATGAGGAACACTATGTAGAGGTGCAGCAGGCTTGGACTTTGTGAGGAGAGATGCAAACGAAACACCATGTCGAACAAACATAGATGACACACGATCTTTAGCTTCAGCAAAGCTCAGCTTCTCTTTCGCACGTAGAGACAATACCTCCTGTTCAAATCTGTATCGATCACAAGACTTGGAGGAAGCAGTGTGTTCACCACCACAATTCATACAGGATACCGGACCCGGGCAGTCCATACCCTCATGTACCGAACCCCCGCAGGAGACGCACATGGACGGCAGTCCCTGGGCAAGTCGTCGGCAGGAACGCCCGATATGGCCAAAGCGCTGGCAATGGAAACAACGTCGTGGTTGCGGAACATAAGGCTTAACCCTGTAACGCTACCAGGCAGCCACCAGAAGTTCAGGAAGGATTAAGAGGTCGAAAGTGAGGATTAGGGTCGGTGTGGGGACAAGCTCACCATCAACCATCTTTTTAATACGTTCAATTTTGATAACATTTTGTGAAGCAAATTCTTCTTGGAGACGCACCTCATCATACATTACCAGTTCTTTTGCATAAATAACACCACGAGAGTGATTGAGGGTGCCATATGGCGAACAACCAACCGGCTGGCCCGCAAGGGATGTCAAGGCCAGAAGGCGAGCACTCTGCTCCCCATCTTCTACCTCAACTAGTACTACCATCCGCTTGCGGAACCACCTTCGGAGAAGGGCCACAGGCTTGAACTAAACCTCTGTGAGTGTTAAAAATGTCTTGTCGTCGCAGATCTAATCCCTCGGGGGCACGAACGACCACAAACTTAGTAAATGGAACTTGTGAACAGGGTTCAGGAAGGAACCCAACAGGTCTCGGAGGACGACGGGACCTACTTGACGGAGGCCGTTGTGTCCTGCCTGCCTGGTAAGGCTGCATTGTCACCACAAGAGAAGGGGAAGGATCAGGAGGGGAAACCGAAAGATCGCCAGAGTCGTCAACAGTTGAAGGAAGGTTAGAAGCCATAAAACGATATTTAAAATTCACTGCAGCCGGTCCCATACCCACCACGGAGCCACAATTAGAGGACAAGATAAAATTGTCCCAGGGATCCAGCCAGAGCATACGCCAGGGAAGAAAGGTGTCATGAAGGTGCCTCCGTCCGTCGAGTTTGGCACAACACCTAGCTCCCTGGCTTGGCGTAAAGGGGCCATAGATGCGAGCCCAGTTCAACGTGAATGAGTAGTAGCCACCCACAAACTCCCTCCAACAAAAACCGAAGAATAGCCAAATCAGAATTCCAAAGTATGCCAAGTCATCAACAGGAAAACAGGGCTGAGAGGTACGACACCACCGGAAGGCCCCACTCTTAACAGTGATGAAGGGGGAGCACTTGGTCCACGAGACTGATGAAACTCGAACCCTAGAAAGATAGGGTCGCTACCTAAATAGGTGAGATCACCGGCCACGCTTCAAGCCCCGCCACCGCTCGCAAGGTGGCTCCCCATTGGCGGGGCCTTTACTAAAATAAAATAATCTAGTAATGGCCAGAACAAACCGTCAGCAGGCGTCATAATATTCAAGGGGTTAATTATGAAAACCTAGTATTAACCCCTTCAAGATCCGATTATACGCATTTATTTTCTGATTTCTGGCCATTAATAGAAAATATTATTCAGATTAGGAATGCTATAAGGAAGATTAATCAAAATATTGTGTACCCTTATAATTGCCACAGATCCTTCCTAAGCTGTATACGATTTTTTGTTCTATGTTGATGAAGGAGACAAAAGGCAAAACTGCCTGTGACACACGGAATTTGAAGCAATATAAGATATAGGATGGGGGAAAGATGGATTCAGGAAGAGAGATCCACAGCTCAGCTGTTGAATATAAGAAAGATTGGGAATATCGTTTCACTCTTGGGTTGGAGAGTTTTACAGATTAGGGGTGGGATTGTGTTGCAAGATGGGTGCTACGTGCTCTACGTAGAGGAGGTGGTATTAATGATAGCCAGAATAAACTGTCAAAATGCGTCATAATCTTCAAAGAGTTCATATGGCACAAAGACAGTATAACGTTTCTTTCATTAATCCTTTTAGTGCGGTACCGGTGACTTCCTCTTCATTATCTTCTAGCAACTATTAGATTATTTTACGCAGTTAGAGAGGACCTCTAGCAACTAATCAAAAACGCATTTATCCCTTTTAGCTCCCACAAATCTGTATTTAACGACAAAAAGCGTCTAGTGTAGCAAATATATGACAAAACAGACGTCACCGTCATTGAAAAGGTTAATGGGAGGCTTTTAGTTTGCTTCCACCATTATGCTTAAACATATATCCCCAAGACCTTGGGAGATACATTGGTGCATTATGTAGAAAACAATCCTGGCCGAAAGCCTATTCCTCCTAAATTGCAGGCTCAATATCGCTCACCAGGAAAATTGGATCGACACCTAAATGACACGGTAGGTCTTTAAATTGGCAAACCTATGGGATGAAAGGTATTACTATCGCCAAACTGATGGAGCGAACGTCTGGAAATTTCTAAACTCATGGGGCTAAACATGACGGAGAAGGGGATCCAGAAAAAAACCCACCCCAGTGATAATATCCCCTTAAGTATCGATACATTAGCAGTTAACCCTTTCCAGATCATGGCGCGTTTTGACAGCGTGTAGGAGATAAAGAGTCAACCTAGATAGTATTTACTCCTTTGATTCCTAGATATCTTTCCAAAACTGTATTATAATCGTCTAATATACTGTCAAAATGAGTCATGATCCTCAAGGGGTTAAAGGGTTCAATTTACCATCAGATGGAAAACTAGACGATACACAACAAATTTCATGCATACATACACTTGTGAGTTTCAGGGTATAAGGAAGTTGGAGCCGTATACTTCGATAGAAAACAGAACTGCAGTAACATTCTATAATTCTGGTGGCTAGAATGTATGATGCATTTGGTTTTATGTGTTTGTAAAAGTATCACGACCGTCTTTCAGTAGGTGATTCTGCGTAGCCAAATGTCGATGAATAGAAAGTACGGAATTATTTTAGTTTTACGTATTTAGAAATGTACTACGACCGTAGCTCAATTGGTGATTCAGCTTAATATCGATGGATGAATAAGTATAATGGACTGGGTTTTATGTACCGTACTTAGAAATGTACTACGATCGTATTCCAATTGGCGATGCTTCGTAATATCGATGGATTATATGTTTTTGTATATATACATTTTCTACGACCGACTGTATTTCAGTTTTTTATTTTGTATATTAGTGATTGAAAGCAATTATTGTCGAGATTCGTAAGCACCTCGACAATTTAGATTAAGTAAATATATCTAGCCAAAAACCTCTCCAACAACTTTTCTTCCTCGTCTTTCCCTCCCCTTTTTCCACTCTGATGGCACAACCATCACTTCTTCCTCTGACAAAGCTGAACTCTTTGCTCAAACTTTTGCAAGAAACTCTACCTTGGTTGATTCCGGTGCTATTCCTCGCTCTCCACCCCCATCTCTCCTACTTATGCCTAATATCCTAATCTCTTTTAAAGATGTACTCTCTACCCTCTCTGGGCTTAATACTAAGAAGGCGTAGGTCCGGACGGTGTTCCTCCTGTTGTTCTTAAAAACTGTGCTTCCGTGCTGACCCCCTGCCTAGACAAACTCTTTTGTCTCTGTCTCTCCTCGAACGTCTTTCTTTCTTGCTGGAAGTTTGCTCTCATTCAACCTGTCCCAAAGAAGGGTGACCGCTCTCAACCCTCCAACTATCGTTCAATTGCTCTCATCTCTTGTATCTCTAAAGTTTTTGAAACTATTCTTGCTTCCAAATTTCTTAAGCATTTCTCTTCTCATAATCTGCTCTCAGATCGCCAGTATGGCTTCCTTAACCCATTGGCTGTGGGAGACGTTCCGGAATGCCATGGCAATTTACAAGCTTTTAAAGCCTCTTAACCCTTATTTAGCGGGGTCGGACTTAAGTCCGATACGAGAAAATTGGACTAAATGGCGGGGTCGGACTTAAGTCCGTGGGCATATTCCCGCCCTAATTTAGGTGGAAAGCGAAACTTGGTGGTCAGGCAGTGTACTACAAGGGCCCACCCACACATCCCCACTGCGTGACCATGACTAAGTGACCCTCAAGCAGCCATAATGGAAGGTCAAGATTAGCCCGTGTTCGATTCGGTGGCCGCCATCCCTAGTGCGTCGCGCCACCCTACTAACCACGCCCGGCTTACCACCCAGGAACTAGATATCATGCTGAACTCTTCAGAACTTTCTAATAAGCTGTTGGATGAAACCGTCGAAGGTCTGGGTGAGAGTTTTGGTAGTGTGGATGACTCGGAAGACGAAAATAACCCGATCATAGGCTTTCACCCCAAGCATAATTTGCGTGGGGTGGATGTTGTGGTTGATATTGGACAGACCCTTGAGCAAATTGGAGACGTTCCTGACGAAGAACATACTGGTGTGGGTGTTGGTAAGTACATTTTATATTTTATAATTGCTTGAAAATGTGATTGCAAGCATTTTATCACCTTACGAGCGGCTGGTGGAGTATATTTCACTGTGCGCGTGTTTTTTTGTTTTTACCCTCTTTTCCCGTGCTCTTTTTCATGCATAAACAAGACCCAGAGCGTAATACAAGTATGTATCCTGAAAGTGCGTAAATTGAGCTTTCCAATGACACCCGAACCATCCTTTTACGATCACTGGTTGTCTTTCAACGATCGTAAAACACGAGTGCAAAAACCCTAAACTACGGTAATTTCCTTATATAATTCCCTGTGTGGCGAGCGGTCTTGAGGTAATTTATGCTCCTAATCACCGCTCCGCTCTCTCTCAGAGCACATTACGTCCTCAAAATTGCACTCTACAAGAAATTTCCTTTGCATTTTATAGCGTATTATTTGCAGGCGTTCGGTAAATTTCTTATGGTAATACAAACAACAAAAGATTGAATATTTGTGCTTGGCATTATATGATTGTGGGGAACAGATGTAGGCCTACCGTATATATTATGTTTTCATATATTATATGATACATGTGTAACATTTTTATATTATCACGACTCTCTCTCTCTCTCTCTCTCTGTCTCACTCTCTTTGTTTGTACTCCTTTGTACTCTCTTTGTCTGATGTAGGCCAGGGCACGCCCCTAACTAATCTCTTCCCTCCCAGGGGAAATCACACCTAGCAGATGTTTTTGACCTCCCCTCTCTCTCTGTCTGTCTCTTCCTCTCTGGGTCTACCTATACTGCATGTGACATTGAAATTGCTTGAGAGTTTGATTGCAAGCATTTTATAGCGTATTATTTGCAGGCGTTCGATAAATTTATCACGATAACCAGGGTGTATGGTACATTTCTCACGATAATACAAGCAACAACGAAGCTTGGCGAAGATTGTGGTCTACAATATACCTTTTTATAATTGCATGTGACCTTGTAATTGCTTGAAAGTTTGATTGCAAGCATGTTATAGCGTATTATTTTCAGGCGTTCAATAAATTTTATAAATATATAAAAATAAGTCCTGTGGGACTATGAAATAGCTATTTTTGGACAAGGAAAATATTTTGTTCATCCCTCCACTGGAACATCAACAACAAAGTCAACAACGTATCGCCGTCGGCAATCGTAAGATTCAGAGTCGTAAAGATTCCAGGACGAGCTCAACAGAAAATGAATGAATGAAATGAATAAGTGTGCAGTACTGCCAATACGTATAGCGACTTCTGCTAGATCTAGAGACCTTTACTTCGATCTAGCAGCAATGACTTACACTAGCGGTTTTGTTTTGAAATTTTAGAACAATTTCGAAGTGATATTATATGGATTTTGCCAATTCATATTTCTAGTGGTATTTATCATGTCTTACATCTAACAATATATGCTAGCGGATTTAACTTCAATTGGTAACCCTCCCGCTCGAGTCGGCTCTAAGAAATCGATAATGGTGGCACTTTAGTAAACAGGTGATAAACAAAACCGCATGCGGATCGGTTTGGTGTATCGGTATTATGGTAAGTTGGCTACCTACTATTGTTTATACGATATAGTAAGTAATGATAAGTAAATTATTATATTATATATAAAACAAAAACAAAATTCCTGCAAAGCAAGCGAAACAGAGAGAGAGAGAGAGAGAGAGAATGCAGAAACTGAACTGAAGAAAGAGTGAAAAAGATATAATAATACAGAAATATTACAAGCAAATAAATGAAATAGAGGGATTAGTTAGAGAAAATAATAATGAGAAATACATAATACGGATGAGGAAGAGGGAAAGCGAGCGAGCCAGAGAGAGAGAGAGAGAGAGAAAGAGAGAGACAGGAGTGAGAGAGATTAGAGAAAATAGAGAGATTGCAAGCATTTTATAGCGTATTATTTGCAGGCGTTTAGTAAATTTCTTACGGTAATACAAACAATGAAAGATTGAATATTTGTGCTTGGCATTATATGATTGTGGGGAACATATGTAGGCCTATTGTATATATTATTTTTTCATATATATATGATACATATGTAACATTGTTATATTATCACGACACTCTCTCTCTCTTGTCTCTTCCTCTCTGGGTCTACCTATAGCCTACATTTATAATTGCATGTGACCATGAAATTGCTTTCAGTAAATTTCTTACGGTAATACAAACAACCAAACAACGAAAGATTGAATATTTGTGCTGCACATCCCTCATACGAAATACCATTCCCACCGTATAGAGAGAATACATAAACTGAACTGAAGAAAGAGTGAAAAAGATATAATAATACAGAAATATTACAAGCAAATAGCCTAAATGAAATAGAGGGATTAGTTAGAGAAAATAATAATGAGAAATACATATACGGATGAGGAAGAGAGAAAGGGAGCCCAAGAGAGGGAAAGCGAGCGAGCCAGAGAGACAGACAGACAGGAGGAGTGAGAGAGATTAGAAAAAATAATAATGAGAATTACATATACCGATGAGGAAGAGAGAGAGAGACAGAGCGCGCGAGAGAGGGAAAGCGAGCGAGCCAGAGAGAGAGAGAGAGAGAGAGAGACAGACAGACAGACAGGAGTGAGAGAGAGAGAGAGAAAGAAAGAGAGATAGAGAGAGAGAGAGAATACAGAATAGTAGGAGAAATCAGGCCAAAGCGAATAAGAACGCGCCCGGGAAATAGACCAAAAAGTACCTCCTCTTCCTCACCTCTTCCCACCCTTCACACTCATTCATAACATCCATTCATAGACTTATATGGGGGGAGGAAGCGTTGCTCTTTCCAAAAATGATCGTTTCGTTCGCATTGGAGCCATAGTAACGGCGCTAGGGCGAGTGAAATTGAGCGAATATTTCGGGATTATGCCCGCTGAGCGGTACAGTGTAAAATACCTTACCACCCCTAAATAAGGGTTAAAGCCTGTAAAATCGAGTGCGAGGGAGCGGGAGCGCGACAGGCCACACATGCTTCCCCCAGCCAGCCGGCCGCAGAACTAAGGACTCTGAGCCATGCTCTCGCGAGATATACAGCGCTGCCAAAGGCAAATGTAGCGCGACATTAGCGATAATTGCTTATTTTAGCGAATATCTATGGTAGCCCTGCGGGTGAATCCCGCGAGCTGTGAAGCTCGTTTTGGTGTAATTTTGAAGCTAATTTCTTTTAGTTTTTGGCAGAATTAATATCACTTCATTCAGACACTTTCTTTATCAATCAGGAATGCCTGAATGAGCCCTAATATGGCGAAAATAGACGGAAATATGCACGCACTGTAAGTGTTAAGGGTCGCTCTACTGGTGATATTCTCTCATATCCTACTAACTCTTGGTCATCCAACTTTCGGGACTTCGGTGAGAGTTTTTCTGTTGCACTAGACATATCGAAGGCCTTCGATAGAGTCTGGCATAAATCTTTCATTTCCAAACTGCCCTCCTTCGGTTTCTGTCCCTCCATCTGTGCCTTTGTCTCTAATCTCCTTTCCGGCCATTCCATAGGTGCGGTTGTGGACGGCCATCGCTCATTTCCTCATCCTATCAATTCCGGTGTTCCTTAGGGCTCTGTCCTATCTCCTTTTCTCTTTCTAATTTTCATAAATGATCTTCTCAACTGTACATCCAGTCCCATCAATTCATATGCAGACGACTCTACCTAACAACACTCAATTAATTTTCCAGAATGCCCCAACCAGCAGTCCCTCAAATACAAACAAGTAATGAAGCCATAAAACGCTTGTCTTATAATCTAGCTACTATTTCCAGTTGGGGTAGAGAGAACCTTGATGTATTTAATGTTTCCAAAACTCAATGTATCCATCTTACTACCCGTCAGGAACCTCCAGAGGACTCTCCATTATTCTTCAACAATACAAAAATCAACCCTTCATCTTCTCGGTGTCTCTTTTTCTTCTGCTCTCACTTGGAAAGACCATATTACCAGTCTCGCTAAGGCAGCCTCTCAGAAGCTGGGTGTGCTCAACCGCCTCAAGGGGTTCTTTACCCCTGTGCAGCTTCTTGCTCTGTACAGGGGCACCGTGCTTCCTTGTATTGAGTATTGTTCAAATGTGTGGGGAGGATCCTCTCACACCGCACTCCTAGACAAAGTAGAAAGGAAAGCCTTTCGTATCATTAACTCCCGTCCACTCCCCAACTCTCTGCAATCTCTCTCTCTTCGCCGCAATGTTGCATCTCTCTCGCTATTCTATCACTACTATAATAATCAGTGTTCCTCGGAGCTTTCCCAGTGTATACCACCTCCTCTACGTAGGGTACGTAGTACCCGCCTTGCAACACAATCCCACCCCAACTCTGTGCAACTGTCCAACCCAAGAGTGAAACGCTATTCTCAGACTTTCTTCTATTCAACTGCTGAGCTCTGGAACTCTCTCGCAGAATCAGTTTTTCCCTCTTCCTATGACTTATATTGCTTCAAACTCCATGTGTCCAGGCATTTTAGCTCGAACGTCCCTTGATTTCGGCCCTGTCACTCTTTGAAATCTGGGGAGGCACTCGCTGCAGGCAGTTATGCCTTTTGTCTCCCTCATTCACATAGAAAAACAAAATATTGGTAGTTTGAATTAGGCGCCAGTATTAGACTAAGCTATATAACTTTATATAAGATATTTACTCCTTCGTATTAAGTCTCTGTGGCTTTATTATCCATAATTAATTCGGGTTATTACTATTAATCCGGTATACTCTTATGGTTAGTTAAATGACGCATTAATGAATAGATTATTCACTGCGTATGCGTCATTTGGGAATCTGGCATTCGCAACCGTGAGAGCGTCAGAGTCGCTTTGACTACAACCTCAGTAACATTTACTTCTAGCCGCTCTCACTGCAACCACCTTGCTCATGGTAAGTCATTCTAATTCTTAACTCTTAGTGGCCAATATAGCTTCTATCTATTCCTAACTCTATCCTTGAGCTATCCATCACTATCAACATCTAAAGTAAGTTTACACTTATAAGTTTTTGGTAAGTTAGAAATTTGTTTACTCTTGAATTCTTATAAATTGGTCCTTCGAACCTAGGCAAATTGGTCTTTCGAACCTAGGCAAATTCCTTCGAACTTCGAGACCTCTGCCATATGCTAGCGTTTCGTCTTTAAATTTTCTTGATATTCCTTTTCTTTTTTCTACTTTTTCCTAGTTTTTACTTCCTCTAAGCGGCTGCTCCCGCTTACCTAGTATACTTACATGACTTGTGGCCTGTATTTTCGAGTCAGGACTTCGTTTTTGTCCATACTATGACTCTGAGGTACTTAATTACAATTGTTGACCATGACGGCCTGGGAGAGCCTCGTCCGTTTGAATCTTTGAAACAACGAAACAGCAGAGGACGAGGAGCGGAAAGCGGCGGTATTACATTAGGCTAACCATCAATTTGCGTTTCTAATTTTAATTTATTTTCTAGGCTACATTAGGTATATTAGGTATTTAAATTCAACCCTAACTACAAGTTAATGTGAATTAAACTTAAGGGGAATACAATTATTTTGTACAGTCTTTTCAGCTAAAATTAAAGGGGTAATTACCACAAACATTTTTGTTGGGCTAGCCTAGTTTTGATTATAAGTTTATGAATCAAATTGGCTTGTCTTATAACATTTTTGGAATCCCTTCCTAAGTGCACTTTAACAAAATTTGCCGCATTTAATGTAGGGTTAACTACTTTCATTTTGTGAGTGGAGAAAATATAGGCATTCGTTAACTTTAATTATTGCGCTCTGCGTCTTATTTCCCTCATTATTGCATCACCGACGTCAATCGTTCACTAACTGTTGCGTTTTGCATCGTGGCTCCCTACAATTTGCCTATATTGACGTTGTGTAATATTTATTAGTGCGCTTAGCGTCCATATAGGTAAAATATTGTCTAACTTTTAAAGTTCTATTTCCTGTGTATTGCCATCATGTCGTTGACTCTATCCCAGTACAAACGAGCAAGGGGGTACAAGAGTGGTTTGACAAGGATCACCAAAGATATAACTAAATTTTTAGTTAATCCAGACAATGAAGCGATAGAGGCTAAATTGGCATCAGTATTGAGACAACTCGATGATTTCAATACATATCGCAGCGAAATGGAAACACTCTATGAAACCGATGAGGAGTATTTCGCGGACATAGAAGTAGACATGGGAGGATCCTCTCACACCGCACTCCTAGACAAAGTAGAAAGGAAAGCCTTTAGTATCATTAACTCCCGTCCACTCACCAACTCTCTGCAATCTCTCTCTCTTCGCTGCAATGTTGCATCTCTCTCGCTATTCTATCGCTACTACAAAAATCAGTTTTCCTCGGAGCTTTCCCAGTGTATACCACCTCCTCTACGTAGGGTACGTAGTACCCGCCTTACAACACAATCCCACCCCTACTCTGTGCAACTGTCCAACCCAAGAGTGAAACGCCTTTCTCAGACTTTCTTCTATTCAACTGCTGAGCTCTGGAACTCTCTCCCAGAATCAATCTTTCCCTCTTCCTATGACTTAAATTGCTTCAAACTCCGTGTGTCCAGGCATTTAAGCTCGAACGTTCCTTGATTTCGGCCCTGTCACTCTTTGAAATCTGGGGGAGGCACTCGTTGCAGGCAGTTATGCCTTTTGTCGCCCTCATTCACATAGACAAAAACAGAATCTAGAGGGTCTTGATCAAATTATCGTCCACCTTAAGGGTGAACTAAAACATAAGGAGCCAAATCGTGCTGCAGTTAATAGAAATGCCGGTATAAGATTGCCGAAAATCACCCTTCCTGTGTTTGACAGTGACCCACTCTGTGGATGATATTATGGGATATGCTCCACTGTAGTGTCCACAGCAATGAGGAGCTCTGTGGTATACACAAATTCACCTACTTATGAGGTCAACTGAATGGCGAGCCGAAACAACTAATTGAAGGATTCGCAATAGAAGGTGTCGGCTACCAAACAGCTGTTGCCCTTCTACAGAAAACCTATGGGCACAGGGATAGGATTAAGGCAGCACACATAACTAACCTTACTACTTTGAATCCTCCCTCTTACAATGTTGAGGAACTGAAAGGATTCTATGCTAATTTTGAAAGTACATTGAGGTCAATTGCGACCCTACAAATTACCCTTCATGAAGCTAGTGTTGTGAGTCTTATGAATAGATTGCGATCCCCATTAAAAGAGACTTTAAAAAAAAACTTTAGCTGAAGATTGTCTGGACCTAGAAAGGTTTGTACAGGCTTACCAAACAGAGGTTTTTAACATGGAGAGTGTAGCAGAACGGACTACACCACTCATACCCAGCTGCTTCAGCATCCTTTGCGGTGCAGGAGGCCTCAATGCGAAGTAAGGGTTGTAAGCTGTGCGAGGGGGCACACGTATGGTTCAAGTGTCTCAAATACAAAACCAGTGCTCTGAAAGTGAAACGTGCAAGACAACTCAACCTTTGCACTGGGCGCTTATCCTCAGACCAAGGGATCAATGGTTGTGTGAACCCTAACATCCGTAACTGCAAATTCTGTCATGACAGACATTACCATATCCTCTGTCAGTCCAGATCTCGATGGGACGGTGCTAAGAAGGAGCAAAAACCTCAAACGGTAACAAAGACCAAGACACAAACTACCACAATGTCTGTACATGTCTGTACATACACGGAGCCACATGGGCCTCCAATGTGGCTCCGAAACAAAGACGAGTGGCCATATGATATATTACCTGATGACCCAACGCCACAAGTAACTAGCCAAGTCATTGGGACCAATGATGAACAGGACACACAGTTATGGAACTGGGAAAAATATGGCAGTTATGAGAAATTTATTCGGGTAGTTGCATGGAATATTCAATACAAGAATAATTTGAAGGCAAACATTAAAGGGACGTCTCCCACAGACTGTGCCCTCCTCAGCATTAACCTAAGAAGTGCGCATGGGGGTAATTAGAAACGTCCCCCTGTGCTGACGTATTTGAGCTGTTTCATTCACTAAAATATTCATTTTACCATAAATAGCATTAATACTTATTCATACGTGCCTATTATGGGTTGATTATAAAGGTATTAACCTGAAACAACAATAAAACAAGTGAAAACAGCGTTTGGATGGTCAAAATCGGAGATATAGACCGCGAGTTATATAATGTATGGGTGAGGCAACCTGCTTTCCCGCCAATTTCCCCCAAGGCCACTGAGACACAGTCGATCGACATTCTCTCTCTCTCTCTTGCACTCGTTTGCTAACACTGATGACAATGCCCTGCTTGCAACTCGCTAATGTTAGCACGAAAATATACCTCAGAATAAGGGAATAACAGGGAAAATAGGTGATAACTGAAGGAGGGGAGGAAAGTGGGGAAGGAGGGGAGGTAGAGGAGTGATATTTTGCATGGCCCAGGGGCCCCAACAATTTTTTTTTTGTTTTTTTCGATGTTTAAAGTTGATTTTTTTTTTCTCTGACTCTTAAGAGTCTTCCCGCAGTCCGCCGGGGGAACTCTTAAGAGTCTCCCCGCAGTTCCCGGGTTAAGGAACCAAAAGTAGCAGAAAAGACTGTAACTCAAATATGCCAGCAAGAATGCTTCCCAGTGGAGTACAAGATGCTGTCCGATGACACGGGTACTAGCAATAATTTGATAAACCAATTAGGACTTGTCATGAAAGGAGATTTAACCTCCCCCCCCCCCCCAGACATAATATATTAACTTACTTACGGGTTGGCCGAGCACCCGGTATTTCCCCCACAACAGTCTTTCTCACACTGAAGGACCGTTAGAAGTCGGAGGAATTTTGGGTTGCCATCAACCGACAGATTATGATCTAACTTACCTAACTTACTGAGCTCAAAATGACGCAAAAGCGTCATATTACTTATTATTGAGCTATTTCACTAGGTTCATATGACGCGACCGCGTCATTTGATAGTTTTGGGCGGAACCGTTATATGACGCGGTCGCGTCACATGAGACGGACAGGGTTAATTGTATGTGAAGGTAGATTGAAGTTAGCGGCTCTTCTGTATTCAATGAAATATCCGATACTACTGCCTTTCAAACACCCTTTCACTACCATGATCATCAAATATGTGTCATCGTGTCTGTTGTCACTATGGAGTCAATCACGTGGTCGCATATATACGACAAAGGTGGTGGATTCCTAAGATAAGACAAGCTGTAAAACAAGTGACCAGTATGTGTATAGCCTGTCGTAAAATACAGGGTAATACCTACGCGGCAGCTAGAGTACCTTCCCTGCCAGACATCAGGACTACTCCTAGAGATCCCTTCAAGGTCACAGGGGTCGATTATACAGGAGCAATTCCTGTCCGGGACTCACACAACAACAAGGCTTATATGCTATTATTTACATGCGCTACTACCAGAGCTATTCACATTGAAGTAGTTAGCAATATGACCTGTGACAGTTATATCCATGTGTTCGGGAGATTTTGTAGTAGACAGGGACTTCCACAGATAATGTTAAGCGACATTGCTGCTACAGACACCTAGAAGGCATTCAAAGCGATCCTAGTCTTCAGGCTCATCTTACCGAAATCCGATGTGAATGGCGTTTTATACCAACAAGTGCGCCTTGGTTAGGAGCTATTTGGGAGAGAACCATAGGTATTGTGAAGGCTGGGCTTAAAAAGGTACTAGGTCGTGCTCTAGTCTCCTTTGAGGAACTAACTACTGTCTTATTGGAGCTGGAGGCTACCGTGAATGATCGCCCTTTAACATATATCTTGGGTGATCTGGAGGACCCTAGTCCTATTACTCCATCCATGCTGGTTAAGGGTCGTAGACTTCGTGACTTCCCAAAGTATTTGATTCAGATAGATGAGCTGCAGGATCCTAGTTATGATAGTAAAGCCGCAATACACAGCAGGTACAATTACATCAATAAATCAATCAGGGACCTATGGAAGCGTTGGTCTAGTGAATACTTGGCATCACTACGAGAAGCCTATAAAACAAAAGGAAGCAGTGTATGGCCAAAAGTAAATGACATAGTTCTTGTACATGATGAGGGACCTCGTGTCCTTTGGAAACTTGGTAGAGTAGTCAAACTCTATTCGGGACGAGATGATCTAGTTATAGTTGTCTAGATTAGGACGAAAACCGGCCTAACCACTCGACCCATCGTCAAGTTGTATCCACTGGAACAGGATGTCGAAATGTATTCGACCCCTCAGCCGGCGGTCGCTGATGATGGTGTTAGCTCTCACGACTACACCCCTACGTCAACAGCGGTCGCTGGACCATCTGCCAATAATGATCCTGTTAGAGGACTACCTCTTCGCCGTGCCGCTGTTAGTTCTTCACAGCTTTGGAGATCTAACATCGCTGCGGGATTATTGTAGATATGAATATAATGGTAGTGGGAATGTGTCGAGACTCGTAAGCACCTTGACAATTTAGATTAACCGGTTCAGTACCGAAGGATACAGTAATAAAAGTCCCCTGCAGTCCCAAGCACTGTGGCCAAAATGGCAAGAGAGAACGACTTCTACCTCAAGAGATGAGAGAAGACTGGCTCTCTCACCCTTCAGTGGGTCTTATATAAGCGAGCAATGCTCAAACGGCCGTGGTACCAGGTATAGGCTTGTACAGGCAGTTACAAGGAAAGTACATTACTGACGGCGATTCGTCGTCTCTGGGACTGGGGAGTGACTTATCTACTGACGGCGATTTGCCGTCGCTGGTAATGGAGGGGTTAAGTAGATATACTGGAAATTTGAATTAGGCGCCAGTATTAGACTAAACTATATATCTTTATAAAAGATATGTAAATTTTCATATTAAGTCTGTGGGTTTATTATCCATAATTATATCAAGTTATTACTAATAATCCGGTATACTCTTATAGTTAGTTATATGACGCATTAACCCGGGAACTGCGGGGAGACTCTTAAGAGTTCCCCCGGCGGACTGCGGGGAGACTCTTAAGAGTGAGTGAACAAAAAAATCAACTTTTGACATCGAAAAAAAATTGTTTATTTTTTTTGGCCCCTGGGCCATGCAAAATCTCAGTTCTCTACCTCCCCTCCTTCCCCACTTTCCTCCTCTCCTTCAGTTATGACCTATTTTCCCTGTTATTCCCTTATTCTGAGGTATATTTTCGTGCTAACATTAGAAATCCGGTTGGAGGGTGTGGTCATCACTGATAGCAAGCGAATGCAAGAGAGAGAGAGAGAGTATCGATCGACTGTGTCTCAGTGGCCTTGGGGGAAATTGGTGGGAAAGCAGCTTGCCTCACCCATACATTATACAACTCGCGGTCTATATCTACGATTTTGACCATCCAAACGCTGTTTTCACTCGTTTTATTGTTGTTTCAGGTTAATACCTTTATAATCAACCCATAATAGGCACATATTGATAAGTATTAATGCTATTAATGGTACAATGAATATTTTAGTGACGGAAACACCTTAAATACATACGCACAGGGAGAGGTGTCTAATTACCCCCATGCGCACTTCAGAGGTTAATGAATAGATTGTTAACTGCACATGCGTCATTTTGGAATCTGGCGTTCGTTCCCAACCGTGAGAGCGTTATGGTGGGGTCACACATTCACGTATATTGCTCCCGTCAGCTCCTGTCCGGCGTAATCGCCAATTTATGTAAAGACGCGAGTAGTTCCTGCCGTGAACGCCCGTTCTTACCACGACTATTGCACTTCCCGACAGACGTACCGTAACGGGGCCAGTGTTACGTCAGACGTAATGGAGTCGTATTGAACTACGTACGTGTTTGCGACGTGCGTAAGCATAGCCCCGTTCGACCGCATGGGCTGCCCGATTTGAGGGAACACAGGCCACGCCCACGCTCCCACAAGACCGGCGTAGCTGAGGCCGCACGTCTTGGGATTTGTTAGGTCGTACCTGGACCGGTTCCGGCCAATCGTAGGCACACCCCGTCTGACCAAACACAGACAAAGACAGTCTTTGTCAACCACGTCTGTCGGGGTTGCAATCTGGGAAGTACAAAAGGGCAGGACTGGCCACACCTTTCCCATTCCCACTCATTCCTCTGCACCATGAACAACATCACGGAATTCATCCTGGAGGAGTTCAAATTTGTGAACTCCTTAATCAAACCGGAGATTAGGCATAACACGCGGCTCATACAATGCATCCTTGCCTACATAGAAGTCTTAAAACTACTTGCAATAGCAAACTTCATCCATCAAGAGGAACAAGAGAAGAAGAAGGAAAGGACCAAGAGGACAGTGTGGGTGTGGCCATATCTACAACGGAGGCCTGAACATGGCCATTATGAGAACCTCATGCAAGAGAGGCCAGAGAATGTCCACTACTGTACAAGAACTTCACCCGGGTAGACAAACAACTATTTGATGAGATTGTGGAACGTGTCACCCCCATCATTCAGAGGAAACCTACGTTCTGGCGAAAACCCATTCCTCCTGGTCTGCGGGTGGCCATCACCCTACGTTTCTTCGCTACGGGTGAAACCTACAAGAGCCTGCAATTATCCTTTCGTGTTGCCCACAACACCATCAGCCAAATTGTTCCAGACACATGCCAGGCCATCATCTCTGTCTACGGAGATCAGGAGCTCAAAACGCCACAATCGCCTGATGAATGGAAGGAGGTTGCCAGCGGCTTTGAGGAACGATGGAACCTGCCGCATTGTGTATGAGCCATTGATGGCAAACACATACGGATCCGCAACCCCTCCTTTGGTGGCACATATTACTTCAACTACAAGAAGTTTTTTTCCATTGTCCTGTTGGGAATTGTTGACTCCAACTACAAGTTCATCTACGTCGACGTTGGTGCCATAGGGTCAGAGTCTGATGGTGGTGGCTTTGCACACACCCCTCTGTCTAAGTTGCTTGAAAGACAGACCGCCAAACTGCCCCCCCCCGAGGTCATCTCTACCGATCCCACTGGACCACCCACGGACTACTTCTTAGTAGGGGATGATGCATTCCCTCTGCGCCCCTACATGATGAAGCCCTACCCCCAACGATTCCTCTCGAAACCTGAACGGATCTACAACTACAGACTCAGCAGGGGCCGCCGGGTGGTAGAGAACGCCTTTGGCATTCTTGCCAACCGCTTCCGGGTTTTCCACACTCCAATATCTATGAAACCTGAGCATGCAGAGGTTGTTGTGTTGGCCTCATGTATTCTGCACAAAATCCTACGAGGACGAAACCCACCCCGAGCAGAGGTAGATCAAGAGGACCCACACACCCACCAACTCATACCTGGCCCCTGGAGGACTGACCCACCTGTAGGAAGGAACCTACCAACCGTGGCCCGCAACACTGCAACCAGGCTTGCCAAGGAGCAACGGGACTACCTCAAGACCTACTTCTCTTCCCCTCAAGGATCTGTGGGTTGGCAGGATGACCGTATTTAGGTGAGTGAGGTTTTCCCCTGTTTAATTTGTATTTTGCTGTATATTTCAGTTTCATCTTAAATTTTTGTTATAGAGTCTTTGCCAGTTTGCTTTGTATTGTACTTTTATCAGTTACTTTTGATGTTCAGTAAGATTGTAGGTTCTTCCATATTTTTGTTATTGTATATTTTTAAATTTCCTTTAATTACTTTAATTGTTCCCTGCTTACTTTATTTTTCATCTTTTAGTTTTATATTTCAATCAAGTTGTTAATTGTTTCAATGTTTCCTTTGTTTTTTACTGTATGTTTTATTTAATTTTTCATGATTTTCCATATTTATTATTAACCATATTATCAGTATTTCTTTATTATTTACTTTATTTTTCATCTTTTAGTTTTTTATTCCAATCACGTTGTTAATTGTTTCAATGTTTCATTTGTTTTGTACTGTATGTTTTATTTAATTTTTCATGATTTTTCATATTTATTATTAACCATATTATCAGTATTTCTTTTCAATTAGTCATTTCTTTTTTATTACTTTCAGTATATATTTCATTTGTCATCTTATTAATAAATACTTTAGCTACAATATTGGAATTAGAAACACACGTCATTACAAAATTGTTTTTTATTTTTAATACATGTTTCATTTTCTACAAAATATAACATAACATTATTACATTAGGGTTGCTTCTTTGGGGTCTCCAGGCTCTGATTAGGGTTGCTTCTTGGGGGTCTCCAGGGTCTGATCGGGATCAATATTTGGTGCTGGCGTAGCTGGGTTCGAAGGTGCAGGTGAGGATGCCGGCAGATACTGTTCTATGTTGAAGCTTGTGTTCCCAAGCCCAAACTGGGAGCTCAACTGCGAGAGGTCGAAGTGCGTCGGTGTGGAGGCAGTAGGTGGCTGGAATGTGGCAGGGGAGGCAGGGGGTGTTGCCGATTGGGGCGGCCACATCATCAATGTCTGCAGCGCTGCAACCTGGTGTGCAGGTAGCACGTAGGTAGGAGCAGGCTTGGGCAACACTGGTTGAGGCAGGGTGATTGCCGGAGTGCCCTGGTACATCACAGCGGTTGGTTGAGGTTGAGGTTGAGGTGGTTGTGGTTGAGGTTGTGGTTGTGGTTGTGGTTGTGGTTGTGGCGCCGGAATGCCATAATTTCGTATGGCATGCAGCATGAGGTCCGGACCAACACTGGTGACTCCCTCCTCAAAGGCAGTCTTGAACCTGTGGAGGGCTGCCAGGAGCTCACTCTTGAATGGAGTTCTAAAATTGGCCGGCAACCCCACACAGTCCTTTGCCATGACATCCATGGAGGCACGCCAATACTGGAGTTCGGGGTCCTCCACCAAATCAGCCACCCCAGCCAGGTTCTGCCGCACCTGCTCCGCAGTGACAAGGACCTGGTAGGGAACAAGGAACAAGAGAACATTAAACACACGAAACATAATATATTTTAATATTGGATCAATTATGAATGTTAACAAATAAAATGATGTGGTATTCTGTGAAGCCTAATATGTTCAAAGTTATTGTTACCATTATGGAAAAAGAGAAGATTAACACGTTGCACAACACACGAAACATAACATATTTTAATAATTAACCAATTATGAATGTTAACAAATAAAATTATGTGGTATTCTGGGAAGCCAATATGTTCAAAGTTATTGTTGCTATTATGAAACTAATATTTCCTCTACTCACTTGCTCCAGGGTTCCGGTTCCGTGGGTTGCAGGAACAGCACCAGGAGGCTTCCCCTGCTTCACCCTCCGCGGAGGCATGGAGATGGCTGGGGTGGTGTTCTCCTGACTGCCGGCTGCTTGGTCTTCCTCATCAGCGTCTGCTGGGGCGGGGTCATCAGGCACAGGACCACACACAGGAGGCACAGGAGCATGCACAGGAGCAGGTTCGGCAGCTTGGGCAGCAGACTGTTGAGACACGAATGTATAATTAGTAACATGTAAATTATTTATCAACTGTTAAATACCAATCAACATAACCATTCTTCCTTGTAACCTTTAAATAAAATGAATAAACTGCTTTGTGTTATTATGTATTTCATTAACAAAAATGTTAGGTAATTATAAACTTAAGTGAACAAGATAAATTTACAAAAATAATGGCACCATTATAAGCAAAATATTTCAGAAAAAGACAAATCCTGTTACTGTCCTGAGGACGCCAAAACTCTTGGCTTGCTATCGCTCGCCAGGAAAATATTGATGTTGTTGACGATTTAATAGTGAAAGGGATGGGAAACAAACAAATATAAATGTACCTGAGGCATACCCAGATTCCGGGGCTTCTTCTGTCGCACGATGTGGGGCTTGAGGAACTGGAACATGGCCAGTATCCACTTCTCCCTCTCAGTCAACCTCTTGGCCCCCTCACCACTCTTGTCCTTGGTGAGCCTGCCAAACTTGGAGCGGAGAGAGGTGAACCACGTCAACAATTCCAAGCCGGTGATGGGGGGGTCCAGACTGGCTGCCTTCTCCGCCCAAACATGGTCGATGTGCTCCTTGTATTTGTGGCGGTTATCACCCTTATCATACAGATAAGGCACATCCTGTTCCAGCCAGTCTCCCAACATACGCTCCTGCGCCTCCGTCAGGATAATGTTGGTGCTCTTCCGGCGCCGTTTTATTGGTACTGTTGGCTGTTCCTGTCCCTGTCCCTGTTCAACGTCGTCGGGGTTTTCCTCACTTTCATCCACGTCCAACACCTCTCCATCATCGTCAGGTATATTCATCAACACTTCACCGTCAGAGGGGTTAATCGGCGAGGTTCCAGACGACGAGGGGACAGCCGGTGAGGTTGCAGAGTTCGAGGGGAGAGCCGGTGAGGTTGCAGAGTTCGAGGGGCCAGGCGGTGAGGTTGCAGAGTTCGAGGGGACAGGCGAGGTTGCAGGCGTCAAGGGGACAGGCGGTGATGAGGTTGCAGGCGTCAAGGGGACAGGCGGTGAGGTTGCAGACGTCTTCTTCACGCTTCTCTTGGTAGCCTTGGTAGCCATGGTGACAGGGCAGGGCAGGGCAGCGTGCAGAGGATGGCAGGGTGGCAGGCAGGGTAGCAGGGTGGCAGAGTAGCAGGGATGGTGGTGGTCGTCGTGGTGTGGTGAGAGGTATGACGGCAGTACCTCCCGTTGTCCCAATATACCCCCCCGTACGACGTTGCCGCGTCTTCCCGGCAACACGCAGTGCGGCAGTGTTGCCAAACGAACGTAAACTTCCACGTTCGACTGGAACTTTCCACGATGGACGGGAGCAGCTCACGTCTGACGGGCGAGTGGCTACGTCTGACGGGCGAGCTGCTACGTCTGACGGGGCTGCTCCCGTCAGACGGCCTTGGTGGTCCGGTCGGTCGTAAGCTTTCCCGTCTTTTGACATACGTGAGGGCGAGCCACGTATTTGATTCCACTCGAATCAACAACCGCGCAGCCTCGGCCGCACCCACAACATTCCCGACCCACGTGGGCTACTCGTTTCTACTCTCGCCATGCGTGAGTACCCCCCCGACTGGCCACAATTTCATTTACGTTTTGCGTATTATGCCCTTACGTTTTACGTAATAGGTTGCCAACTACCAATATACCTTGGTTTACAAAAGACGGGAGCTGACGGGAGCAATATACGTGAATGTGTGACCCCACCATTAGACTCGCTTTGACTATGACCTCAGTAGCACCTATTTCTAGCCGCTCTCACTGCAACCACCTTGTTCATGGTAAGTAATTCTAATTTTTAACTCTTAGTGGCCACTATAGCTTCTATCTAGTCCTATCACTATCCTTGAGCTATCCATCACTATCAACATCTAAAGTAAGTTAGCACTTATAAGTTTTTGGTAAGTTAGACATTGGTTTACTCTCGAATTCTTATAATTATGAAAAAATTGGTTTTATATATTGATACAAATAGGACAACCGTTATTCAGTTGGTGATTCGGCTTAACCCTTTGTGTACCAGCGACTTGTGT
Organism: Paralithodes platypus; assembly: GCA_032716605.1. Lineage (NCBI taxonomy): Eukaryota > Metazoa > Arthropoda > Malacostraca > Decapoda > Lithodidae > Paralithodes > Paralithodes platypus. The sequence continues at coordinate 12,271,538 of CM064531.1, forward strand.
AATATTTTATGCTAGCTATATCTAGACGACATAATGCAGCTTATATTAGGAAGAATCTGTGGTAATTACAAAGGGTTGGTTGAGATAGTTTGAAGCTTTATTATTGCTAGTGGGCCTTCCTAAGCTGAATAAAATCGTCTAATAGTTGCCATAAGGTGATGAAGAGGACATCCCTGGTACCGTACTGAATTGGGTAAATATCCATGTCTTGCCCTCTAACTTCTACCGTACCTGGAAACTCACGAGCGGTCAATTAAGGGGGATTTTCTCGACCCCCTTTCTCCTATTAGTTTTGATTTATTAAGACGTCCCCCCCATTTGCTTGGCGATTTTAAGACCTTTCACCCCATATATTTGTCAATATTAACAGGCTCCCAAGATGTCGCTTATTATTTATATATAACATTTTCCTAATCTTATAATTAGCTCTCCAAAATAATTATTCTTCCTATAAACTCGCCCAAAAACAACTGCAGGGGTTGAACAAAATATACGTTTATACAGAAAAGAGCTATATATATATATATATTGAGATGCGGGGTGTAAATAAATGCAAGAACAACAATCATCTCAGTGCCGCATTGCACCTATTAAAAGCAGTTCGTAGTAGAGGACGGTCATAAATTCTTCTCTCTCCCACCCGGTGTTAATCTAAACCCCTCGCGGTCAGCAGGATTAACTTCGGGTTTTTAGCAGATAAAGCAACACATTTTACTACAGCCAAAGGGAAGTGACTAATGTTATTTGTTATTATTGTATTTGTGTTTTATCAAGTGTATCAGCGATCCGAGTTGTTTGTGATAAATGTGAAAAGATATATTATCCTTAGTAGTTCCCAAGATACGGCTTCCCGGACGCCAAGTGTTTTATGTGCCTTTCAAATGAGAAACTTAAGTTGCTTGAATGCACAATTGAGGCATACAAGAGTCAAGTGGACGAACTCCGTCACAAAAAATCCAATTTAAAGGAAAAGGTGGACAAACATGGCAGCCAGGTAAGCACTTCACACCAATCTGATTCATACCAGGTGGTAAGTCACACTAGGAAACAGAACAAGGGGAAACAGACACCAGGTATCCCTACGAAAAATAAATATGCTGTTCTTGCTGATGAAAATGAAAAGGATAAACCAAAGGATAAATCTGTTCAAGAGAAAAGTAAAACATTAACAAGCAAAGTATCGAGCCCCAAACCAAACAATGCAAAGTCTCAACACAAGGTCATAGCCAGTATAAAAGAATCATGTAGGCTACCATAGTATACAGTGATAGCCTTCTCCGTGGACAGGGAGTAGAGTTTGCCATGCAAAACAGACAAAAGAGATCTGTAAATGTGATTCCTGGAGGAAAGCTTGAACACATCACCAACAGCATATGTAACTCTACCATACCGACAGGATCGTGTGTAGTTGCAAACGTAGGCTCCAATGATTGCTTCGACGGTGGTACGGTCCCTATAAAAGACATACTAGGTAAGTACAAAACACTTATCAAAATGATGGAAAACAAGGCAGAAAAATGCGTGAAAAACGGAATCATCCATAGGTTGAACGCGAATTCCTACAATAGTCGAGCACAGGAAATCAATAATTCAGTAAAAGAAATGAGTGACACAGAACATTTACTCTCTGTTGAAAATTGGAGAGAATTCCAAGGAAAACGTCCATATATAAAAGAGATGGTATTCATTTATCCGAATATGAGATATATGAGTGGTATTTTGAGCACAGCTGTTTACAAAGTCCACGAAAATCCCACTAAGCCGGAAACACCTTTTCCGATTAATCTGGAGGATTATTGACCTAAAGACCTACCTACCCTTCTTCTACCCATTATGCTATCCATTAAACACATGCACTCAGCCCCCGCAAATACGGTAATTACCCCCCCACCAAATCAGCCAAGCGTAAATAATCGCACCCATCTCCAGTGGGGAGATTGTAGGCACCAATCGATCAGGGCTAGACCCAGGTGAGGTTATAGGCATGTGATAAAGAGTCGCTGGAACTCCTGTTTCATTTGCTTGGCCTCTCTTACTGATTTTCTGTGTGCCTCATTTACACTGAGAGCAATCCAGCTAGCTCTCACAAACACCTCCTCCTCCTATCCACTTCACTACACTAAACATGCACACCACACTTCATTCCTCCACACCAAAATAAAACAAAACTAAAAATTATGAATTTTTGCCCAGCCTCGGAGTCCCCAGGGGGGGGGGGGGGGGGGGGGACCATAAATGCCACCACACCCGACCGACCATCCCCTGACGACCCTACAAAATTACCTGGACCTCGGCCTGTTACTCTTTCTATTAATTTCTGCAACATTCGTGGACTTTCCTCTAACTTTCACTCTGTTGAACACCATCTCTCCTTCTACAAACCTGATCTTCTCTTCCTCACCGAAGCTCAGGTGTCTGTAGCAACATCCAGCAGCCCCTTCTCTGTATCCTCCTACTTTCTCTATCCTAGTTTCAAAGCCAACGGCGGATGTTGTGCATATGTGCACAACAAACTCACTTGCTCTCGTGTTCCCGATTTCGACTCCTCTGAATTCTCAACTTTATGGCTCAAACTTTCTTGTCATTCTCTTACTAAATATTTCTGTGCTGTCTATCTTTCCCCTAACTCTGCCAACTTTCCCAAATTCTTTGACTATCTAAACTCTACAGTGGAACACATTCTATCCATTTCTCCTTTCTCAGAAATCTCCATCTTAGATTTCAACATTCATCACCGCCAATGGCTCTCCTCTCACATTACTGACCACGTGGTGAACAAGCCTACGTCTTTTCTATCCTAAATGACCTAGAGCAGTTAGTTCAGCAACCCACCCGCATCCCGGATCGCATCGGAGATCGGCCCAACATTCTTGACTTGTTTCTAACTTCTAACCCTTCTTCTTATACTGTCGATCTTTTCTCTCCTTTGGGCTCCTCCGACCATAAACTTATCTCTGTCACCTGTCCTATCTCTCCAGTACGGCCACCCGATCCTCCTAGCCGGCGGCACTTGTGGCACTTTGGCGCTGCCGACTGGGAGGCTCTCCGGCAGTACTTCTTTGATTTCCCATGGAATGATTTCTGCCGAGGACCCTCGGAGAGTGCTGAACGCATTACTGAGGTAATCCTATCGGGCATGGAAGCATACATCCCATTCTCTTTCTCTCAGACTAATACTAACAAAATTTGGTTTACTCACGCCTGTTCTACTGCTGTCCGCAATAAGGAGGAAGCATTCAAACGGTACCGACGCCTTAAAACTCAAGACTCTCATTCTTCCTATGTTTCTGCCCGGAATCAAGCCAAATCTGTTCTCCGACTTGCCAAACACTCTTTCATCAATAATACATGCACTGAACTATCCAACTCTAGCTCTTGCCAAGCTTTCTGGCATCTAGCCAAAAACCTCTCCAACAATTTCTCTTCCTCGTCTTTCCCTCCCCTTTTCCACTCTGATGGTACAACCATCACTTCTTCCTCTGACAAAGCTAAACTCTTCGCTCAAACTTTTGCTAGAAACTCCACCTTGGATGATTCTGGTGCTATTCCTCCCTCTCCACCCTCCTCTCTCTTACTTATGCCTAATATCCTAATCTCTTCTAAAGATGCACTTTCTACCCTCTCTGGGCTTAACACTAATAAGGCGTACGGTCCGGACGGTGTTCCTCCTGTTGTTCTCAAAAACTGTGCTTCTGTGCTGACTCCCTGCCTAGGCACTCTTTCGTCACTGTCTATCCTCTAACGTCTTCCCTTCATGCTGGAAGTTTGCTCACATTCAACCTGTCCCAAAGAAGGGTGACCGCTCTCAACCCTCCAACTATCGTCCAATTGCTCTCATCTCTTGTCTTTCTAAAGTTTTTGAAACTATTCTTGCTTCCAAATTTCTTAAGCATTTCTCTTCTCATAATCTGCTCTCAGATCGCCAGTATGGCTTCCTTAACCTAAGAAGTTCGTATGGGGGGTATGAGACACCACACTCCTGTGCTGACGTATTAATTCCCATCCATTCATATGCAGACGACTCAACCTTACACTACTCCATTAGTTTTTCAGAACGCCCCAGCCAGCAATCCCTTAACGACAAACGTAATGAAGCCATAGAACTCTTAAATTCTGATCTAAATACTATCTCCATTTGGGGCAGAGAAAACCTTGTTACCTTTAATGCTTCCAAAACCCAATTTCTCCATCTATCTACCTGTCAGGATCTCCCAGCGGACTATCCCTTATTCTTCAACAATACGAAAATCAACCATTCATCTTCTCTCAATATTCTTGGTGTCTCTTTTTCTTCTGCTCTCATTTGGAAGGACCATATTACCAGTCTTGCTAAGGCAGCCTCCCAGAAGCTGGGTGTGCTCAACCGCCTTAGGGGGTTCTTTTCGCCAGCACAGCTTCTTGCTCTGTACAGGGGCATAGTGCATCCTTGTATTGAGTATTGTTCACATGTGTGGGGAGGTTCCTCTCACACCGCTCTCCTAGACAAAGTTGAAAGGAAGGCCTTTCGTATCATTAACTCCCGTCCACTCACCAACTCTCTGCAATCTCTCTCTCTCCGCCGTAATGTTGCATCTCTCTCGCTATTCTATCGCTACTATAATAATCAGTGTTCCTCAGAGCTTTCCAAGTGATACCACCTCCTTTACGTAGGGCACGTGGTACCCGTCTTGCAACTCAATCCCACCCCTACTCTGTGCAACTCTCCAACCCAAGAGTGAAACGTTACTCTCAAACTTTCTTCTACTCAACAGCTGAGCTCTGGAACTCTCTCCCAGAATCAGTCTTTCCCTCTTCCTATGACTTAAATTGCTTCAAACTCCGTGTGTCCAGGCATTTTGGCCCGATCGTCCCTTGATTTTGGCCCTGTCACTCTTTCAACTATGGGGGAGGCACTCGTTATAGGCAATTCTGCCTTTTGCCTCCCTCAATCACATGGACAAAAAAACAAAAAAAACATTGACCGTTAATAATCCCTCCTTGACCTTTAACTCTCAAACCAAAAACAGACCGACATGAGTTGCCCAAACTCAATCAACGGAAGATGGAAATTTAGTTAGGAAAAAAGGTAAATTAGATATAAATAAAATAAGTAAATTAGGAGTATATTACACAAAGTGTAGGAGTTTAAATAACAAAATAAACGAACTTAGGGCACTTGTTAGCAAAGAAAATATAGAAATAATAGCGCTCACTGAAACATGGATTAATACAGAAACCAGACATTTGTTAGCAGAATTTGATATACTAGGATATAATTTGTTTAAATATGACCGAACAAGTAGGAGGGGCGGCGGTATAGCAGTGTTTGTCAGAGTACATTAAAACACTGTATTAAATCAGGTATTAGACTAAATAATGATAATGAAAGTGTTTGGGTAGAGGTTAACGAAGGCAGTGACACCATAGTTATTGGAGTTATGTATAGACCTCCAAATATGAGTAGAAATGACAGAACATCATTATGGGAGGAAATTAAAATGGCATCAAGTTTTAGCAATGAGTGAATTATGGGGGATTTTAATATTCTGAACATAGATTGGCAGCATCTAATCGGCGACTCTGATTCTGAAGAGTTTATTGAGGTTGTTGTTGTTGTTGTTGTTCCCTAAGCTGCCTGGCCGAACAGCCCCGAGTCCCTGAGGAAGGCCATGGCCACGATCGGGCTTTCCCACAGAGCTCTCATTTAGTGTAGATTGTGTTGTTGGCGTAAGTGGTTGTGTGAAATGCAGTCTTCTATGATGTGTTTAATGGTATGGGGTGTTGTGTTACATCCCGGGCAGGCATCGACAACGGAGTCATCCAGTCTCTTCTGATAGCTCAGGAGAGCTGGATGGTGTCCGCATCTCAGCCTGGCCAGGTGGACTCTGTCCTCGCGAGGAAGGGAGGATTCGGAAGGATGGATTTTGGGAGGTCGTGCATGCAGCTGCGTGTTGTCTGTGAGTGAGTGGATGGATCGGTGAGAGATATGAGTATGGATGTGCTTCTGGAAGTTGGTTCGGGGTGGGCAGGGAGGGAGAGAGGACAATAATTGTGTGTGATACCGTGTGCTGGGTGTTGTTTTGATATTTCTTGGTGTCTGTGGGTGTGTTGCCATGTAGTTTAGTGGGTGGTCTTGGTTCGTGGAGGCTGCTGCCAGGAATTGAGTGCCTCTCATGTCCAGATGGTCTTTGACTTTGAGGATTTTGGTTTCTTGATGTAGGTGATCAGTGGGTGCAGTAGCTGTGCAGCCTGTAATGATCTTCAGGGCTTTGTTTTGAATAGTCTGTAAGGTCTTATGATGTGTTTCAGCTAGGTTAGAAGCCCAGGCTGGGCTTGCGTATTTCATCACTGATCTTATGTATTGTTTATATACTGTGGTGGTAGTTTCTTTGTTGTGTCCAAATTTTGTGTGAGCAAGTGACCTGAGGGCGTTAAGTCTGGGTGTCAGTTTTTTTAATGTTTGTGGTGTGCTGTTTGAATGTCATATGAGTATCATATGGTACTCCTAGGATTTTGGGTGTGTGTGTATGTGTTAGGGGTGTGTTGTTTATGGTGAGTTGAGGGATGTATTCGTGTTCTCCTGTCCAACTTGTGAGCAGGGTTGCGGTGGATTTGGGTGGGGCTAGATTAAGTCTGTTTGTAGTGCACCAGCCATGTAGTGTGTTGAGATAGGGTTGAAGGAGATCTGTTGCTCTTTTTGGGTCATGGTGTGTGCATGTGAGTGTTATGTCATCTCCATAGGAGGCTAAGTTTATTTGGGGCGTATTGGGTGTAGTTATATCGTGCATGTACAGATTGAAGAGTGCGGGCGATAGGACGGATCCTTGTGGGACTCCGTTTGGAAAGTTTCTGATTTTAGATGACTGACCGGCAAAAGATACGTGTGCACATCTGCCTGCTAGGAAGTTGGCCAGCCACCTTTTTGTGTTGTTGTGCATGTTTGTGTTGTAGATTTTGTTTGTTAGGTTGTGGCGGGGGATGGCATCGAAGACTTTACTAATGTCGAGTGTGGCTAATAGTGATCTGTGTGGTGGTCTAGCTGAGTTGATGCCGTCAAAAGCTCTTTGTGTAAGGTCTGTGAGAAGAGTGTTTGTGGAGTGCAGTGGCCTAAAGACATGTTGTGTTGGAGCTAGGGGTAGGTCAGGTGTAATTAGTTGTAATACTAGGCGTTCCATGACTTTGGAGGGGGAGCAAAGGAGTTTGATGGGGCGGTGCGAGGAGGGTAGCGTGGGGTCTTTGTTGGGTTTGGGGAATGTGATGATGATACCATGCTTCCAAATGTCTGGTATTGTGTTGTGTGAATAGCTGTAGTTTGATATGTTAGTGAGTGCTTGTATGCCTTGTGGTCCCAGGTGTCTGAGGTGTATGTTGCTTATGTTGTCTAGGCCACAGGCGGGTGAGTGCTTGAGATTGTTGATGATATGCTTTGTCTGGTGATTGGTGAAGGGTGCATAGTCAGGGTCTGTGGGGAATTGTCTCTTACGTCGGATGACACGTCGGTCGTCTTTGTGAGGTTTTAGGTGGCTGACATGTGAGAAGTGATTGATGAGAGTGTTTGCTTGTTGTTTACATGAAGGAGTAGAGTCTGTTGTTGTGATTGCAGCATGTGATTGTGTTGTGTTGCTGTTGGAAAGTGTGATGCTGTTTAGTGTTTTGTAGAGTTTTTTGGAGTTTGTTTTGTGATCAAGTGTTTGTAGGAAGTTATTCCAATTTTGTTTTTGTTGTTCTTGTATTTTGTTGTTAGTTTGAGTGTTGAGTGCTTGAATTTGTTGTGTGATGTCTTGTGTGTGGGGTGCTGGGGAGTGTTTCAGTATGTCGCGTTGTCTGATGAGGTTTTGAATTTCTGGTGTGAAGTTGGGGTTGTGTCTTTTTCTGTTACCTCTTGGAATGTGTTTCTTGTCAGCGTTTTGGATAGTTTTATTGAGTATGTGTACAGCATTGTTGATGTTAGTGATGGGTGTACTGTTTAGAGTTGTGAAGTGTTGTTCTGTCTCATTTGTGAATGCTTCCCAGTTAGCTCTTTTATAATTGGTGTATGTGTGTTTGTGGCTAGCTGGGGTGAGTCTGGTTTTGGTGGTGATAATGATCGGGAGGTGGTCAGAGCCTAAGGTTCTGACCACCCTCCAGGATGTTGTGGGGGCGAGTTCTGGGGAGCAAAAGGTGATGTCTGGAGATGATGGGTTATAGAGGGCTTGGTGAGGAATATGGGTATGTTGATGGATGTCGTTAAGGATGATGAGGTTATCGGTTTGGTTTTGTAGTACCAGCCCTCTGTCTGTGTTGGGGTTGTCGACAAACCAGGCTGACGTCTTGGCGTTGAAATCACCACCCAGGATGATGTGTGGGGTGTGTGGGGTGTTTGTGATATGTTGTAAGTGTGGTCTGTATTCATTTGGTACTGTAGGGGATGTTTGGGGAGGGATGTATGTGTTTATGATGGTTATGTTGGAGTTGTTGCCAGTGCGTATTTTAATTGACTGTATTTCTGTTGTGTTATCATTTGGGGGGAGGAGGGATTTGGTTTGTACACTGGTTACTATGTATGATATTTCTTTGTGTACCAGGGTGATGAGTCCACCGCCCCCGCCGACAGCCCGGTCTTGTCTGATGGTGGTGAAATTATGAAATGTGGGTGTTTTTTGTGTTGTGCGGAGTTTTGTTTCTTGTAGGATGGCAATGTGTATGTTGTGTTGTTTGATGAAGTGTGAGAGTTCGTGTTTCTTTGTGTTGATGCCATCTATATTCAGTTGAAGAATGTTAATGTTATGTGCACGATGTATGTGGGTGCTGCTGCACGAGGATTGGGGGGGGGGGGGGGGGGGGGGGGGGGGGGGGGGATGGGTGGGGGGGGGGGGGGGAATGGGGAGCAGGAGATGGGGGTTGGAAGGGATTAGGATGGGGTGTGGTGTGTTGAGTTGAGGATGTGGATGGTATGGGAAGGTTAGGTGGGTTAGGGAGGAGAGGTGGACGGGTTTTAGGGGGGGAGTGGATGATATGGGAAGGTTAGATTGGTTGGGGAGGAGAGGTGGACGGGTTTTAGGTGAGGGATTTGACTGGGAGAGGGAGGGGCATGAGGAACAGGTCCAGGTGTTTGTGTAGTGTTTCTTGGAGGCAAGTGTTGTGCAGGTGAAGTGGGTCCAGTTCCCGCATGAATTGCAGAGAACTGAACCCTTAGTATGGCGACTCGAAGTGATGGGTTTTGAGCAAGTTGGACATATAAAGTCCTTTCGGGACTTCGGTGAGACTTTTTCTATTGCACTAGACATATCGAAAGCCTTCGATAGAGTCTGGCATAAATCTTTAATTTCTAAACTACCCTCCTTCGGTTTCTATCCCTCCATCTGTGCCTTTGTCTCTAATTTCCTTTCCGGCCGTTCCATAGCTGCGGTTGTGGATGGCCATTGTTCACTTCCTCACCCTATAAACTCCGGTGTTCCTCAGGGCTCTGTCCTATCTCCTATTCTCTTTCTTATTTTTATAAATGATCTCCTTAACTGTACCTTAATTCCCATCCATTCATACGCAGACGACTCAACCTTACACTACTCCATTAGTTTTTCAGAACGCCCCAGCCAGCAATCCCTCAACGACAAACGTAATGAAACCATAGAACTCTTAAATTCTGATCTAAATACTATTTCCAATTGGGGCAGAGAAAACCTTGTTAACTTTAATGCTTCCAAAACCCAATTTCTCCATCTATCTACCCGTCAGGATCTCCCAGCGGACTATCCCTTATTCTTCAACAATACAAAAATCAACCCTTCATCTTCTCTCAATATTCTTGGTGTCTCTTTTTCTTCTGCTCTCATTTGGAAGGACCATATTACCAGTCTTGCTAAGGCAGCCTCCCAGAAGCTGGGTGTGCTCAACCGCCTTAGGGGGTTCTTTTCCCCTGCACAGCTTCTTGCTCTGTACAGGGGCATAGTGCGCCCTTGTATTGAGTATTGTTCACATGTGTGGGGAGGTTCCTCTCACACCGCTCTCCTAGACAAAGTTGAAAGGAAGGCCTTTCGTATCATTAACTCCCGTCCACTCACCAACTCTCTGCAATCTCTCTCTCTCCGCCGCAATGTTGCATCTCTCTCGCTATTCTATCGCTACTATAATAATCAGTGTTCCTCAGAGCTATCCCAGTGCATACCACCTCCTTTACGTAGGGCACGTGGTACCCGTCTTGCAACTCAATCCCACCCCTACTCTGTGCAACTCTCCAACCCAAGAGTGAAACGTTACTCTCAAACTTTCTTCTACTCAACATCTGAGCTCTGGAACTCTCTCCCAGAATCAGTCTTTCCCTCTTCCTATGACTTAAATTGCTTCAAACTCCGTGTGTCCAGGCATTTTGGCTCGAACGTCCCTTGATTTTGGCCCTGTCACTCTTTCAACTATGGGGGAGGCACTCGCTATAGGCAGTTATGCCTTTTGCCTCCCTCAATCACATAGAAAAAAAAAATAAAATAAAATACAAAAAATGTATGTGTACGTGGGTCCTGGGTTGCTCTCAATGTCTCCGGCTAGAAGAAGTCTTCGAGTTTATTGAGGTAATACGAGATAGTTTATTGTTTCAATTCATAGAAACGCCGACTATAGGTAATAATATTCTTGATTTAGTTTTCAATATCAATGAAAATATGACACATAATGTTGAGATTGGGGACCACCTAGGAAATAGCGACCACAATTCTGTTTATTTTAATATACAATGGAAAGGTAATACCAGAGAGAATAAGACATTAATACCTGATTTCAGAAAAGTCGATTATGGTGGGCTAAGAAGAGCCCTATTATCGGACCCTATGGTTAAACAATTAAGTCGATCCAGGTGTTCAAATGAGTGTACCTCTTCTCGGGTACCTGTCAGTTTAAGCCAGGAAGAGACATCAAACTTGGTAGATACATACGATAATTTTATTAAGTCAGTATTCAATGCTCAAATTAAATATATCCCCAAAAGAAAATTTAGATAAACACAAGACCAACCCAAATGGATGAATAATAGACTATTAGACCTTGTAGGAAAAAAGAGAGGAATATATAGAAAAATTAAGAAAGGCGAAATTCACCTACTTGCTTAATATCAGAATCTAGCAAGACAGGTTAAAAAAGGTATTAGGACAAAACAAAACAAAAATATGAAATCAAGGTTACCAATGACTCAAATAATAATCCTAAAGCTTTTTACCAACTATATAAATCCAAGGTTAGAGATGTAATTGGTCCGATTAAAACTTCGATAGGAGAAATGACAGAAAATTATTTAGAAATGTGCAGTACATTAAATAGTCAATTTCTTTCCGTTTTCACTAATGAAATTTGGCACAGTTTCCAGAAGTCTGTAAAGTATATAGCGATAGTATAGAAAATAGGTTAAGTACGGTTACATTAAGTAGAAATGATGTGCTTAACCCCTCCAATTCCAGAGCCGTATATATACGTCAGTAGATAAGTAGCTCCCCAGTCCCAGCGACGTATATATCCGTCAGTAATGTACTTTCCTTGTAACTGCCTGTACAACCCTGTACCAGTTACCATGACCTTTTGAGCACTGCTCCCGTGTTGGCAACACTTCTCAGCTTATATGAGACCCACTGAAGGGTGACAGAGCCAGTGTTGCCTTATCTTTGGAGGTGGATAGGTGGTCTCTCCTGCCATTTTTGCCACATTGCTTGGGACTGCTGGGGACTTTTATTACTGTATCCTACGGTACAGTACGGGTTACGGAAATTGACAGACTGAAACCTCAGAAATCGCCTGGTCCCGATGAGGTATATGCTAGAGTATTAAAAGAATGCAGAGATGAGTTAAGTTACCCATTAAAATTTATATTTAACAAATCATTAGAAACAAGCTTAATTCCAGAAGCTTGGAAGCTTGCAAATGTAGTTCCGATCTTCAAAAAGGTGATAAATCAATAGCATGCAATTACCGTCCCATTAGTCTCACATCAATCATAGGAAAGCTACTAGAGTCAATTATTGCTAGGAAAACTAAAAACCACTTAGAAACATTTAATTTAAGCAATTCTTCTCAGCATGGATTCACTCAGGGACGTTTTACCTTACTAATTTGCTTAGTTTTTTTCTCAGAGGTATATGAAGCAGTAGATAATGACAAGTCATTATGATATAATATATTTAGATTTCAGTAAAGCTTTCGACAGAGTCCTTCATGAGAGATTAATGAGAAAAGTTGAGGCGCATGGAATAGATGGGTCGATGTTGGGATGGATTAGGTCATGGCTAATTGGTAGGAAGCAGAGACTCAGTATAAATGGTACTAAGTCAGAATGGGGAGCAGTCAAAAGTGGTGTCCCCCAGGAATCTGTATTGGGTCCTCTGTTATTTGTTATATACATAAATGACCTTGATTTAGGTATAACTAGTAGGATAAGTAAATTAGCAGACGATACCAAAATGGGGAGAATAATAGATTCAGATAGCGACATAGAATGCCTCCAAAGGGATCTAGATACCTTACACGAATGGTCAGTAAATTGGCAGATGAATTTTAACATTGACAAATGCAAGGTATTAAAGATACGGAAGACTAATACTAATGCAAAATATAAACTAGCTAATACGTAATTAGAAAACTCAGACTGCGAGAAAGATTTGGGTGTGTTTGTTAGCAACGATTTGAAGCCTAGAAAACAGTGTATAAGCGTTCGTTCGTAACAAGGCAAACAGGATTCTTGGGTTCATCTCAAGGAGTGTGAGTAACAGAACTGCCGATGTTATCTTAAAACTTTACTTATCATTGGTAAGACCTCATATGGATTATGCTGTCCAATTGTTTTGTCCTTATTACAGAATGGACATAGATTCGTTGGAGAGAATACGGCGAAGAATGACAAAAATTATTCATTATAATATTATAAATCTACCATATGAAGAAAGGTTGACAAAATTAGGCTTACAATCGTTAGCAAGATGCAGAGTTAGAGAGGATATGATAGAAGTGTTCAAGTGGGTTAGTAGGATTAGTAAAGGGGACATGAAAAATGTACTGAAGCTCAGTGATAGCGAAAGAACTCGAGCAAATGGTTTCAAATTAGATACATTTCGTTTCAGAAATGTTATAGGCAAATATTGGTTTGGTAACAGTTGTAGACATGTGGAATAGGCTACTGAGTGATATGGTAGGATCAAGAACGATAGGGAGCTTTAAGATCAAATTAGATATGCATATGGACAAGATGGGTTGGGTATGAGGGGGGATCTGCCGGGTGTGGGCCAATCGGCCATCTGCAGACCCCCGTAATCTTGTGTTGATCTCTGACTGTTTTGGTGAGGTTAGTCCTCATGGTATTAGTGATTTGGGTCTATAATTAGGCCTTGTAATTGGGATTGGGTGTGACAGGGATCTGCCTAGTGTGGGCCGATCGGCTTTCTGCAGACTCCCATTTTCTTATGTTCTTATGTTCTCAAGATAAATAAGTTACCCCCAATAAAGAAGATAAATAGGTTACCCGCAAGAAAGCACCAACGTCAACAACACCCTACTACCTGTATTCCCTCTGCGACCCTTCAAGGATCAAGCCCTAGTCCCTTCCAACCGCGAGAGAAAGAATGGCCGCTCCTCACACCAGGTGAGAATTCCATGTCCGGACCAGTTCTGGACTATGACGAAGACATGTTTATGAAATTACAACATCAACCTTCTCCTTTTCCGCATATGCAACCATACTACGATACCTGCAACGACCACTACTAGGGGAATAAACAAATGTGATAATAATATTCCCCCTCATCAGGAATCCATTCCATACAAACTATCAATTACCTGCTGATATCCAAAACTGTAATTTAATTATCACTCATCCATCAAAGCTTTTTCATCGTTACATCTAATTATAATAAATAAAGAATATGTTTCTCTATATAACCATATATGCATTATATTTTTATGGATCTTAATAACCGGAGCAATAATTAAAAACCATATTTACAATGCCTTTTCACACACCGAAACGCCACAACTATGCCTGTAAATTAAATCAAAATATTACCTGCCCGGACCAAGATATTGATAGGCAAAATCGAGACTGCTTTCGGGTAGCTTTCCTTTATGGCAAGCGAGCTTAATTGCAAGTCTTCGATTTGGAATTACTTCCGTAGGGGTTAGCCATTGCCTCCTTAAACAGTACCTGCACGTGGTTGTGTTAGTGACCCCGAAGCAGTGGTGCAGGCGAGCAAGAAGTGCTAAATCTAGTGAGAGCGTGTATGCGGAGGACGTGCCCCTGGTGTCAACAGGCTGGACAATGGACTCGTCGCTACGTGTGACCAGATCTCTCATGGGCTCCAACTTCTCTTCCTAAAACCAAATTAACCCCTCCAACCTTACCACAGCACACCGAAATGCCAAAAAAATATACCCTCATTGTTCCCTGATTAAATAGCACTGTATGAATATTCCCATATTCAAAATATGCTCCAGGGGGGCAGTGCCTAGTGAGTTAATTGCTCAATAGGTGGCGTTCTGAGAGTGAGGGTCTGAGTCTGGGGAGTGAGACGATGAAGCGCAGAGGCGGAGCAGCTTCAGAAATGGAGTTGCTTCGAGCCGGGGTGCTTCGCATGTCTCACTCCCTAGACTGGAAAAAGACCTCACGGGCCTCACCGTGCTCAGCAGTTGTGCAGGCTCTCAGCCTATGCCCGAGAGGGAGTAGTTGGAATATATAATTATACAAAAACAAAAAAATCCCAGAGATGACTATAGTCGTCAGTAGATAAGTAACTCCTCAGTCCCAGCCACGGATATAGTCGTCAGTAATGTACTTTCCATGTAACTGCCTGTACAAGGCTGTACCAGTTACCACGACCGTTTAAGCACTGCTCCAGTTATGGCAACACTTCTCAGCTTATATGAGACCCACTGATGGGTGGGAGGGCCAGTGTTGCCTCATCTCTGGAGGTGGAAAGGTGGTCTCTCCTACCATTTTGGCCACATTGCTTGGGACTGCTGGGGACTTTTATTACTGTATCCTACGGTACAGTATGGGTTAAGTGCCTCTCGTTGTGTGAAGTGTTTTGATGATTATTTGCGAAGGGTGATATAAGATATGTTAGTGTTCAATTTAACATCATCTTAGAGATTATATATTCTCTCCTTCTTCGCTATCGCCTCTCGTGTTGAGAGAACAGAACATTCTCTATTAGTGGGATTGATATATATATTGTTACGACCGGCACAACTGAATAAACAAGGGCACTTAGTATTGGACTATAATATAGGCTAAGTATGCAACAACGGTACGCTAATTCCAAACCCTTGAACTATTAAGCCGGTGAACAAAACACATAAACCCTCTAGAGTTAATATACTAGATAATGGGGTATCAATTAACAAGGGATAAGTGTACTCTACTAAGGCTTTCCAGCAATGGCAAAGCCTGCAAACAACAAGAAGTAATTACGTTAATAAAATGCTCTCAAGTATTAACAAAGCTTAAATAAACTATGACAAGATTTAATAAAAGATTAGATGCTTACGTTATGTTTAATGTTATTCTGAACTCAACATTAAAACCCTTCAATGCTATATGAAAGCACTTGAAGTCTAGTCCTACAGCAAACAGACCTGGAAGCTTCTGCAAACGTCTGATGCTCTAAGATGCTCGTAGAATGTAGAACTGTAATAATGCAAGAGGCAGGACATGAAACGTGTATTTTAAATACACCAAAAAGCAGGACATCTGTAATGGAAAACACGAGAATGCAACAACTCTGTGACAGTAAAAATAACAGCAACTCAAAAACAGTCGTTCCTTAAATAAAGTAACAGCCACCAACGGTTGTGCCCTGCGCAACAACCTAGGCTAAACAATACCGTGAATAATACTAAAGCACACGTGATAAGAGTTAATAAGTATGCATTGTCTTCTCTATTAATAATGTCTAGCTGTGGTATCAGGGTATGGGAAACTAGGTAGAGCCAAGCATGCTCCTAGCCTAGTGCCACCCTTAAGGATGTCTCCCTATCTTACGTTAATGACCGGGAGGCTCTCTTGGTAAGTCCAGGTCTCTCGTACCTGGTCTTGCCCTGACGCTCCCCAAGAAGTCAAGCAAAGAGCTAGCAATATACTGGCAGGAGTAGGCAAAAGCCCTCTGCCAGCACAATGCTACACTCGCAAAGGAAGTATCCAAAAGGGCTGGCCACCAGGCTACCCAGCACCGTCGAAGTCGTATAGGCTGTAGCGAGCCGTATACACAACATTGACAACGACAACAGATACCCACCACAGTCTAGCATTAAATAATGGAGGAGAACAAGCAATATTGAAAAGCACCCTACAGTATGAAATCTATGACTCTAAACCTTGCTAAGCTAGTACATAATAATATCGGAGAGCAGGAGATTGTAATACGACTGGCGGACAGTGAATGTCGCTTGCGATGGGCCAGAATGGATGGGTAATTGACTGCAAAGCATAGAAGTATGGAAAAGAAGAAGTTCAGAGAGAGAAACAGTAGTATAGGTGGTTATTGGGGAACAAAATGCAAAGGGATGTAGACGCAACCTCACGGCGCCGTGCTCTGCAGGAGTCAGGAGGGTAAGAGCCCATCCACTGGGCTAGGATAGCGGCAACCAACCACCGGCCACTACGTCACAGGGACACAAAGCCCACGTGACCCTGTTCAGCCACTCACCGACAAGCGGGCCGGCCGGGAAGGGAGAGCGCGCACACGCACCTCACCTCGCAACCCGCTATCTCTCTCATTGCAACTAACACACTGCGTATCTTATAACTCTATCAATGATATAAAATACTTCTTGGTGTCACAGACAAGAATAAAGGCAAACACTAAACTGTCTGTGACAACTTAAACACTATGAAAGAAAGAGGGTCGCTCTATGACTATCATAGCCCATTTCACTGCCCTGGCGAGCGCTAGCGAGTACGAGAGCATTCTGAACAGCTGGCTAGCGTAACACCCCGCCCAAGATGTTGGACGTTTTAACCTCAGGTAAACGCCACATCTGACCAGACAGAATGCTAACAAACCCGCATCACCCGGCTACTCCCCAAGTTGTGAAAAAAAATCACAATCACAAACTTAAAACACATTATTATTAAAAAATAAAAAAAATACACAACACTTCCCCAAAATAATAGTATCACTTCAACAATGTTACGCTCAACGAGCAAGCTTCCCAAAGCCTAGCCTACTAAGTACAAAACTCGGAATGTCTTAAATTCTTGCTGTAACATACTGCACACTTTATACTATAAAAAGAAAGAGTTTTTATGTAAGTTTTTTTTTGTAATTATTTTAATAGTGTTTTTGGCGGCTTTGCAGCTACAGGGGCAAGCCTAATTTTCCTCCAAACTCAAACCAACACACCTGTGGTGAGCTACTCTGGGTCCTCCATCTTTGACAGACAGTCTGCTATCACGTAGTCACAACCGGCAATATGTCTGATGTCTAAGTTATACTCCTGCAACATTAACCCGCTGAGTGCCAGAGACGTATATATAGGTCCAAGGGTGTTGTCACGCCCAGTGCCAGGGACGTATATATACATCCACGCCGGGAAAAAAATTGTAGCAGGGAAATGACTGCACCTATGGCTTTCATATTTCTACCACATGTACCTTACCCTTCTGGCTTCTAGTCACCACCAACACAACCCACTCGCTGACTATCGGTCACCTCACAAGGAAAAAAAAGGAAAATCTGTGGCGGCGAAACGACTGCACCAATCGGTTCCATATTTGTGTGACAAGTCCCTTACCCTTCTGCCTTACCCCCACCACACCCCCAACCGCCTCCCACCATCCACTTCAAGCATATCCGTACGAAGAAAAGGAAAAAAAGGAAAATCTGTGGTGGCGAAACTACCTCACCAATCGGCTTCATATATGTAACAGGAGTCAATTAGCTTCTACTTTCCCCCCACCATACCCCAAACCACCCTCCCACCACCCTCCTACCTATACGTTCCGATACCATAAAAGTCGATGATTTACTCTGAAAATTTCAGCTACATTTGGGACCATCGGGGACCTGATTTCTGGCGAAAAAGGACAAGGGGAGTGTTTTTTTTTACCATTATCCTTCCTTTCTCACCCAACTTGATATATTTAGCCAAAAAAAAAAAAAAATCCTCTGGCACTGGCAGATGCATAGGGTCAATAATTGTCTGGCACTCTGTGGGTTAAGGACCATCGGGTTAGCCTCATATTCCGGTTGTGGAACTGATTTAAGAACTTCAAAGGGTGGTGGTCAGTGTAGATCACCACAACTGGGCCATAGGCGGGAACATACACCTCAAAGTGCCTGAGCGCCAGCACAATGGCCAGAAGCTCATTCTCGACTACTGAGTAATTCTTTTGTGCCGAGTTGAATTTCTTCGAGAAGAAGCTTACTGGGTGTTCCACGCCCTCGGTGTCTGTTTGCAACAAGACGGCCCCAGCCCCTACACCGCTAGCATCTGTCGCTAGCTGAAAAGGTCGCGAGAAGTCTGGGGCCCTGAGTATGGGGTGAGTACACAGGAGATGCTTCACCAGGGAGAATGCTTTCTCACACTCAGGTGCCCACACAAACTTCTTAGTCTTTGCAAGTAGGTCAGTCAAAGGAGCCAGCACCGAGGAGTAGCCGCGGATAAATCTCCGATAATATCCGATCATGCCCAAGAACCTCATGATTTGTCGCTTGGTGGTCAGCCTGGGGAACTGGTTGATAGCTTGTATCATAGTTTGGGGGGGGGGGGGGCACACCTGGCCTAACCCTACCTCAAAACCTAAGTACTGCACAGTAGCCCGGACAAAATCACATTTGCCCAGATTGACCATCAAACGAGCCTCACTCAGCTTCCTGAACAATGCTCCGAAGTGCTCGCAATGACTGTCAAAATCATCATCGAATATGATTACATCATCTAGATAAACGGTGCAGTTAGGGATCTCCGCCACTAACTCGTTCATCAGGCTTTGAAACGTGGCAGGTGCATTCTTCAATCCATACGGCATTACGTTGCAACGGTAAGTAGCCCCATCCACCACAAACCCACACACCTACTTCGCCCGCTCCGACAACGGCACCTGCCAGTAGCCTTTGACAAGGTCTACCTTGGTCAGATAGCGTACACGCCCGATCTTGTCAACGCTGTCATCCACGCGGGGAAGAGGGTAGGCATTGGTGGTGGTTAAACCGTTCAACCGTCTGAAGTCAATGCAAAACCTAACCTTGCCGTCTGGTTTTGGCTGCAGTGTAACGGGAGATGTCCATCCCACCGCCCCCTTCTCTATCAGCCCCGTCTCCAACATGTAGCCTAATTCCGCTTGGAGAGCCGGAAGCTTAATGGGAGGGACACGATAAGGTACTGATTTAAAGGGGAGATGGTCTCCAACGTCTACATCGTGCTCAACTTTAGTTGTGAGGCCTGGGTGCTCGGCGAAAACAGAGGGGTATGAATCGAACAGGTGCTGAATCGCTGCACGCTGTTGCTCAGGCAGGTGCTCAAGCGCCTCTACAGTCACCTGACTCATATTCCCCGCCCACTGATCCGCCGAGACATGACAATCCCAGCTGTCCTCCACCTGTGCCTCACTGTCCCCCTCTCCTTCTCCGCCCTGGCCGCTGCAGACCAACACAGGGACAGTAGGCTGCTCAGGTGGGTGCCTCACAAACTCCTTCAACAGGTTCACATGACAGAGCTGATTCTTCTTGCGCCTATCAGGAGTAGCCACAAGGTAGTCAAGGTCGGATAACTTTTTCACCACCTTGTAAGGACCGACATACTTGGCCGACAGAGGATGGCCTGCTAGAGGCAACAAGACCAATACCTCCTGCCCAACCACAAACTCCCTGAGCTTTGCTTTGACGTCGTACCGATCCTTCATCAAGGTCTGAGTACCCACCAAGTTTCTCCCTGCCAACTCTAGGCTTTTCAGCATCCTGTCTCGACTCTCGAGGACATACTTCAACAGAGAACATGGCTTCACAGTCCCTTCCCAGATCTCCCGCACCATGCTAAGAGGACCTCTGACATGATGCCCGAAAACCAACTCGTTGGGGCTGAACCCTAAACTCTCACCGGGTACCTCTCGTGCAGCAAACAAAACATACAGCAACCCCAGGTCCCAATCGTTCCCATTCTCCAAACAGTAACACTGCAACATGCTCTTCAACGTGGAATGCCATCTCTCCAACACCCCTTGACTCTCTGGGTGATAAACTGAAGAGACAACCGTGTTGATGCCATGTTGCTGCATTGTCTGCTTAAAGAGGTTGGACGTGAAGTTTGAGCCCTGGTCCGATTGAATCTCCTGAGGGTAAGTGTACCTCGAGCAATACAACAGCAGGTTCCGCACAACAGTCTGGGACTTGCCATTTCTCATCGGGTATGCGTCCGGATAGCGAGTGGAAACATCCATGATGGTTAGTAAAAATCTGTTACACGCACTAGTGGGAGGCAGAGGGCCTACCATGTCTATGATAACTTTGCTGAAGGGAGGCCCGATCGCAGGCACTGGGTGCAACGGAGCCTTAGGTATGATCTGGTTCGGCTTTCCCACCCTCTGGCAGGTACCACACATCGCCACCCAGGCTGAAACTTGTGCTTTAATGGCCGGCCACCAGAACAACCTAGACAACGAGGCAAACGTTTTACTCACACCCAAGTGACCTGCCAGCGGAACATCGTGCGCCAACCGCAACAGGCTATCACGGCACTTTTCAGGTACCACCAACTGGTCGACCATTCTTACCCCACCATCCCAACTATGTCTGGGATCCAAAAAACGCCGATACAGAATTCCACCAACACGAAAGAAGTCTCCCGGCTTTGCATCCCCGTCCTCATCGAGTTCTATAGCCCCGTTCCCACAACTCTCAAGCCCAGGATCTTCTAATTGCAACCGACATATATCAGAGGGTGCCAACCTGTCCAAATGCTCCTGGAGCAACTTGTGGCCACCCCCGATATTGGGCTGCTCAAGCCTTGCTTGCTTAGTCTGGGAACGCTTCTGTCGCGGAGTGCTGTGATGCCCTATCATGTCACTAGGTGGGACAGGTTCTGGAGCCACTCCGGACCTTAAAAGTGGTGCAAGTACTGAGTCACCAAGGAGTGCTGCTGGGTCAAAACTCTCAAACCGACCACCAGCCTTGGCCTTCTCCTTCTGACCCTTCCTCCGCTGGTCTGAAACCTTAGGACTAGGCTGTGACACCTGAGAGGATTGAGATCTGGTGACAACATATGCCATCTGCTGCAATTGACACCTCTCTACCCACTCCTGCCCCTCCCTACTCGTGTCGGCCGCCCTCTCGGCAACGACTAAGGGTGGAACCTCGGAAGTAGGCACCGCAAAGTCGTTGCCGAGAAGGAGGTCGACCCCCTCAACTGGCAGTTTCTCCACAACACCCACATCCAACTCCCGTGTCACACCGTCCACCTTAAGCTCCACTCTGACCAGCAGGTAAGACCGCGTAGCATTGATGCCTTGAACCACCACAACCCGGGCCGCGTTAGTAGGCTTGCCAGTGAAGTTCTTAAGAAGTGACTGGGAAGCGCCCGTATCACGCAACAACTCAAGCCTATGCTCCACACCAACCCACCTCACAGTGCCGTGCCCCCTATGACTGCAAAAAGCATCTCGGACGGGTGACGAGCCCTCCTGCTGCTTCTGCACCGACTGTGACTTCGCAACCGACTTTTTACCCCGGGCAAACGCGGAAGACCTCAAAGACACACCGATGTTGCTCACTAGTGACACCACCGCTGTAGGCTGTGTGCTCGGACATGAGCGCGCAATATGCCCCTTCTTATGACACTTGAAACACTCCACTTCGGTCTTAGACTTCCCCTGAGGTGGGGAAGGGCCCTGGCCTTTCTTTAACGGGAAGGGTTTCGACTTGGGATCAAAATTGGCACCAGCACTCTTAAAGGTGTAATTTGTTGTGTCATTAATTCGGGGGGATGGAGTGGTACGCCCCTTGTTACCTGCCTCAGCTCTCTGTGCAGATCCGCACCCACGAATCAATGACAACCTGAGGTCAGCCAGCTCAGCCGCCTCTTGCAGAGTTTTAGTTCGCTTCTCCTTAAGATTAAGAGTCGAGTCACCGCCAGTGCATTTGAAGAATTGCTCTAACAACACTAATTGCTTCACCGCATCAAAAGTAGTTGCTTTCTCCGACCTCAACCAATGTTCAAATGCATCTGACAATTCTCTGGCATGCTCCTGGAAAGTACTCTCCTTTCGCTTAGGAACAGCTCTAAACTTCAGCCTATAGGTCTCTGGCTGTAACTCATACGCCCTCAGGACAGCCTCTCTCAACTCCTCATAGTCAACACAAGACTCTAGGGGTAAAGCATCGTACGCCTTGAGTGCTTTCCCCGTTAATCGCGAAGAAACAAGGGCTGTCCACTTCTCCTCGGGCAACTGATGCTCCCGGCACTTTTTCTCAAAACGAAGGAAAATTCTGTAACTCCTGACTCATCAAACACTGGCACTAACTTCAATAGATGCGACAGAGATTGGTCACTGGCTCGACCCCCCTGGCCGAGACGGTTCCCTGTCACCCCTACACAAGTTTTTTCTAGGTCAACATCGGCACAATACTTTGCAGACTCAGCCTGATATCTATACTTGAGATCAGCCTCTCGGCAATCCGACTGAGCCTTAATTTTAGCAAGCTGGAGCTGAAGTACCATCTCGGGGGACAAACCTTGAGGAGGGGGTGCTATCACTGGGGACCCACCCAGTGGGCCACCTGAAGGTAAACCAAGCTGCCAACGCAAATTGGTATGCGGGAGTGGACCGTGCTCCGACAACCGAGAGGGCGGCACAGTTGGAGTCGAGTGAGATGGAAGCTGGGGAGAACGTGCCCCAGCTCCGATTCCACTTGAAGCACCATGCCCCCAACCCAGCACACAGGTAATCAACTCACTCCGCAACATACCACTCATACAAGGATAGCCTAAGACCGTGGATAAGCATTGCAACCCGTACCGGTCAACCCCTGTTAACCGGTCAGCTGACACAGGCACCTCCAAAAACTTCCGAGCATCCTCCTCACTGTTCACCACCCGAAAACCGTCAAACAACTCCTCCTTCTCCACCTCTGGGCTCTCCCCATTCTCAGACCCGTACAGCGACATGATGGAGTTAACAAAAAAAATCCCCAAATCAAGACAAAAATAGCCAAACTCTCACATAGCCTTATTCACCAAAAAAAGTTCGAAGTCGTCTCAAGTGCAATACTACGTCACCAACAAATCTCCAACGTGTTCCATATATCCACAAAAACAATGTCCACTGCCAACACTGAGAGAAATAAATTCAACCCCAAATGGCAATAAGATTTCTTAAAAAAAAAAACTGCAAAATTTAGTTCACTATATCCTGGACTAAGGTCGCCATTTATTACGACCGGCACAACTGAATAAACAAGGGCACTTAGTATTGGACTACAATATAGGCTAAGTATGCAACAACAATACGCTAATTTCAAACCCTTGAACAATTAAGCCGGTGAACAAAACACATAAACCCTCTAGAGTTAATATACTAGATAATGGGGTATCAATTAACAAGGGAAAAGTGTACTCTACTAAGGCTTTCCAGCAATGGCAAAGCCTACAAACAACAAGAAGTAATTACGTTAATAAAATGCTCTCAAGTATTAACAAAGCTTAAATAAACTATGACAAGATTTAATAAAAGTTTAGATGCTTACGTTATGTTTAATGTTAGTCTGAACTCAACATTAAAACCCTTCAATGCTATATGAAAGCACTTGAAGTCTAGTCCTACAGCAAACAGACCTGGAAGCTTCTGCAAACGTCTGATGCTCTAAGATGCTCGTAGAATATAGAACTGTAATAATGCAAGAGGCAGGACATGAAACGTGTATCTTAAATACACCAAAAAGCAGGACATCTGTAATGGAAAACACGAGAATGCAACAACTCTGTGACAGTAATAATAACAGCAACTCAAAAACAGTCGTTCCTTAAATAAAGTAACAGCCACCAACGGTTGTGCCCTGCGCAACAACCTAGGCTAAACAATACCTTGAATAATACTAAAGCACACGTGATAAGAGTTAATAAGTATGCATTGTCTTCTCTATTAATAAAGTCTAGCTGTGGTATCAGGGTATGGGAAACTAGGTAGAGCCAAGCATGCTCCTAGCCTAGTGCCACCCTTAAGGATGTCTCCCTATCTTACGTTAATGACCGGGAGGCTCTCTTGGTAAGTCCAGGTCTCTAGTACCTGGTCTTGCCCTGACGCTCCCCAAGAAGTCAAGCAAAGAGCTAGCAATATACTGGCAGGAGTAGGCAAAAGCCCTCTGCCAGCACAATGCTACACTCGCAAAGGAAATATCCAAAAGGGCTGGCCACCAGGCTACCCAGCACCGTCGAAGTCGTATAGGCTGTAGCGAGCCGTATACACAACATTGACGACGACAACAGATACCCACCACAGTCTAGCATTAAATAATGGAGGAGAACAAGCAATATTGAAAAGTACCCTACAGTATGAAATCTATGACTCTAAACCTTGCTAAGCTAGTACATAATAATATCGGAGAGCAGGAGATTGTAATACGACTGGCGGACAATGAATGTCGCTTGCGAGGGGCCAGAAGGGATGGGTAATTGACTGCAAAGCATAGAAGTATGGAAAAGAAGAAGTTCAGAGAGAGAACCAGTAGTATAGGTGGTTATTGGGGAACAGAATGCAAAGGGATGTAGACGCAACCTCACGGCGCTGTGCTCTGCGGGAGTCAGGAGGGTAGGAGCCCGTCCACTGGGCTAGGATAGCGGCAACCAACCACCGGTCACTACGTCACAGGGACACAAAGCCCACGTGACCCTGTTCAGCCACTCACCGACAAGCGGGCCGGCCTGGAAGGGAGAGCGCGCACACGCACCACACCTCGCACCCCCCTATCTCTCTCATTGCAACTAACACACTGCGTATCGTATAACTCTATCAATGATATAAAATACTTCTTGGTGTCACAGACAAGAGTAAAGGCAAACACTAAACTGTCTGTGACAACTTAAACACTATGAAAGAAAGAGGGTCGCTCTACGACTATCATAACCCATATCACTGCCCTGGCGAGCGCTATTGAGTACGACAGCATTCTGAAAAGCTGGCTAGCGTAACAATATATATATAATTCTTGGGATATAATTCTTATATTCCGTATAAGAGTTTTATATATATTCGTTCGGGATAAATACATGCCCATTATACGTAACTTACCGTGAACACTCATTCAGATCTTATTTTTATGTGTGTTATTAGCTGGGTATGCGAGTTTATTTGTCAGTCTCTTAGTTAGACTATGTTAAAGATTACGCTTCCTGACTTCAAACTCAGTTTTGAGTTAAAGATTAAAATCCTATCATTTCACATCCTGTTAACTTCTCCCCGACGATAATTTCAGCCCGCATACATGCTATTATTATTATTGACTGCCTCATTGAATTTATATTCATTATTATGACTCTTTGAGTTAATTAGGATTTATATCTTCCATTCGCTGAATTAATGTAAAAGCAATTCGCTTATCATTTGATATCCTATTTTCCATAAAAACTTCAGTTCTGTCCGTATGCTTGCTTCGTATGCTTCGCAGTAACTAATACCTACCTTTTGCCGGCTAATCCCCTCGCGGTTGCCATTTACCATCCGGGTGGATGGGACTCGATAGCATTGGCGGGCAACCTATCTAGGGGGAAAAACCCTACACAAATTACCGATGAGCGACACGCTAATCGGTGCCACTTACAGGTGGCGATTTTTATAACATACAATACAACAACCATTTATTGTTTTGACACTGACCTCTCTGTGTTTATTTATATTGTGATTTATATAGTGATATTGTATATTTTATATGCATTATTTCATGATTTGATGTTACTTATTCCTGTCTGAATATTTATCAGGATTATACATAGGTATTTCCTTTTTATCATTTGATTCTGATTAAGTTCATTTCACTATAGATGATGTGACGCCTACCAGCGTTGGCAGAATCGCCTCCCGTTAGCCGCTAGCGCTCGCCAGGGCAGTGAAGTGGGCTACAGTTATCAGAGAATGTTGTTCTTTCTTTCATAGTACTTGCATTGTTACCGACAGTCCGGTGGTGGTCTTTATTTTCGTCTGTGACAACGGGAAGTATTTTATATTATGAATAGAATATAACATGCATTGTATATAGTTAAGGAGAGAGAACAATATAGGCAGTGGGGTGGTAGCGTGTGCGTGCGTATACATGTGCTGCCTCCCCCGCTCGCAGGCTCGCGCGCGTGCCTTCTCACGCCTCTTGATTGGCTGGTGTGTTTGGCTGTGTCACGTGACACCTGCTTCCTTGTGACGTCTCGGCCCATGATTGGCCGACCACCGCGTCTTTGTGGGCTCCTGTGTGCATGTGGGTCCACAGGAGCTGCCTTCTTCAGAGCAGGCTAGGGACGCACATGACTAACATCCCTTTTACAACTGTCCCCCATATCTCCACCATTCTGATACTGTCTCTCTTACTCAACTTCATATTTCAATTTCATATCGGCCCATCGTATTATGTGCGCCGCTCTCTGAGATATTTACATGTACTTAGAATAGGTTTGAGGGTTCTTAGTTAGTAGAGGTTGGGAACTCGGTGTGTGTCTCCATTATTGATTTAGTGCTCTGCTGGGTTATTTAATGCTAGACTGGGATAAGGCTTCTGTTGTCGTTGTCAGCGATGTGTGTACGGTTTGCTTATACCTACACGACTTCGACGGTTTCTGTGGTAGCCTAGGTTGTCCTTTTGGTTGTGCCTTTTGCGAGTGCAGCATCGTGTTGTAAGAGGGCATTTGCCTACTACCTTAGAACACCGTGCTGCCTCTTTGCTTGACTTTGGAGGGATCGCCAGGGTAGAACCAGATACTTGAGATCTGGATCTACCAAGAGAGCATCCCCGTCATTAACGTAACTTTAATCATACCGCATTAAGGACAACACTAGGCTATGCGCCAGTCTTGCTCAGCCACAGTTTCCTAACCTTGATATCCCAGCTAGACTTTATTTGCCGAGCAGACACTAGTTAGGACATGAGCTCTTTATGATATGTATGCATTATTATTCACGGCATTTATTAGTCTAGGTTGTTGTTGAGTTGCACAACCATAGCAGACTGTTTCGTTGATGAGGAAGTATTTCTTTTAGTGTCGAGCATTACTGCCGTTGCGCATTTATAGTATTCTCGTGTCAGTTAACATTATATGTCCTATCTTTTGGTGTATTCAGTCTACACGTATGGTGTTCTGCCTCCTGCCTTTATATAATTTAAGATACGAGCATCTTATCTTATGAGCCTCAGACTTTCTTCAGAAGTTTCCAGGTCTATGCTGTAGGACTAGACTTCACTTTCTTTCAGATAGGAGTGAAGAGTTTATTGTTGTTTAGAGTAACTGTATTGAAGCATCTTTTTATTGTATTAAATCTTGCAGTGATTTAATTGATCTTTCCATAGCTTCCCTTTTATGCTTTTTAACGTAACTTGCATCTTGTTTGTTATCAGGCTATACCAGTGTGGGTTAGCCTGAAGTAGAGTATATTTATGCCCAGTTAAGGATACCCCGTTATCGCAGATTAACTTTGGAGGGTATAGGTGTTTTTGTTCGCCGGCATATAAGTTCAAGGGTTTGGATCTAGCGTACCGTTGTTGCATAGTGCCATATTACTAGTCCAATCATTAAGTGCATGCCCTTGTTTTATTCGTAGCCCCGGTTGTAACAATGAGACTTGATTAAGTTGTCCATTAATGAATTAATGGATGGGGACAAAAGAATCTAGTTTCCTTTAATGCACAGAAAACCAAGTACATTCAATTTTCTAACCGACAGAATCTCACTGACTCCCATATATTTGTTAATGATGTAAATATTCCCACTTCCCCTAGCATTGACATTCTCGGTGTAACATTAACTACTAACTTGAGCTGGACACATTATGTTAGAAGCATTGCTAAGAATACCTCTAAAAAACTGGGACTCCTGTACAGAGTTCGAGAATTCTTCACTGACGAGCAGTTGGCCGTAATATATAAAAGTCATGTGCGTTCTCAGATGGATTACTGTTCACCTCTGTGGGGTGGAAGTGGAGTGGTTGCATTGAGGCAGTTGGACAAAATTCAAAATAAAGCTATTAGATTAATCAATAACCCTGCAATCACACAGGACCTTCCTACATTATCCATACGAAGAAACGTTGCATCCCTTGCATTATTCTACAGATATTTTCACAGCAATTGTTCCGAGGAACTTGCTTCAATTGTGCCGCCTCTCCACATCTTTCCCCGTAGAACTAGGGCAGCTGAGAGCGCCATGAATTTACACTTTCTCCTCCAAAATGCAGAACTTCTGCTTATCAGAATTCATTTATCCCCAGAGCTACTACTCTTTGGAATTCACTTCCCTCGAATTGCTTTCCACAAACTTACAATCTACAAATGTTTAAATCCAGTTGTTACAAACATTTTATGAATGGAGGATGCCTTTAAGCACATGGACCTTTTTGTTTTATCTGTGTTTTTCCTTCCTCCGTTCATTGTCTCTTAAAAAAAATAAAAATAAAAATAAAAATTGTACCCTAGCTATTAAGAAATAAAACGTGTGTACCGAAACTGTGCATTCTGTGACATTGGTAGAGATTGAAATAAGAGTTGTAATATTAGAGCCAGTTGTGTCCCCGTTGGTGAATTACGGTTCTATGCTTTCCTACGGTGGAAATAACGAACCATTATAAAGCGTGCTAATTACAGCACTCGCATAACATATACTGTATACTATATATATATATATATATACAGTATATACAGTATATATATATATATATATATATATATATATATAATTATATATATATATATATATATATATATATATATATATATATATATATATATATATATAAATATATTGTTTTCTTCATACTGCCCTTTTTTATATTTTATTTTATGTCACAAACAACATTTAACCCTTAACCCTTGCTTAGCGGGTGCTCTGTGGCCGTTTTGGGCCTTTCCGGGCCGTTCAGTATGAAAGGAACTGTATTGCGCCGAAAACTAGGTGGAAATCGCTACACAATGACGCCACATACAGCTACGTAGCACTCGTGGAGCACTGACAGTGTTACCTCGAAGATGGAAGTTTAGCTGATTTTGCTACCTTGCTCACTTTTAGCGAACTATTGGTTACACTGTCATCCTCACGCGGTGGGGGAACTGGAGTTAGTGTGGGCCGGGAGGCCACAGATGTCGGACGTATGGATCATTACTATCCCACCCATTTTCACTCGATTTCAACCCTTTTTTCACCCGTTTTTTGCCAGTTTTTTCAACTCGACTTATGTTGCGAGCCGCTCTTTAAGGGTTAAAGATCGGGGTCCGACTTAAGTCCGAATCGAGAAAATTGGACTAAATGGCAGGGTCCGACTAAAGTCCGTGGGCGTATTCCCGCCCTAATTTAGGTGGAAAGCGAAACTTGGTGGTCAGGCGGTGTACTACAAGGTCCCATCCACACATCCCCACTGCATGACCGTGACTCAGTAACCCTCAAGCAGCCATAATGGAAGGTGAAGATTTGCCCGTGATCGATTCGGTGGCCCCTAGTGCGTCGCGTCACCCTACTCATCACGCCCGGCCCATCACTCATCATGGCCCACTCATCACGCCCAGCTCACCGCCCAGGAACTAGATATCATGCTGAACTCTTCAGAACTTTCTAATACGCTGTTGAATGAAATCATGGAAGGTCTGGGTGAGAGTTTTGATAGTGTGGATGACTCGGAAGACGAAAATATGCCGATCATAGGCTTTCACCCCAAGCATAATTTGCGTGTCGCAAATGTTGTGGTTGATGTTGCACAGACCGTTGAGCAAAATGGAGACGTTCCTGACGAAGAACATACTGGTGTGGGTGTAGGTAAGGACAATTTACATTTTATAATTGCTTGAAAGTTTGATTGTAAGCATTTTATCACCTTACGAGCGGGTGGTGGAGTATATTTCACTGTGCCGCCCAGCGTTTTTTTTTTAACCCTAAATGGGGTTGTTTCCGTGCTCTTTTTCATACATAAACAAGACCCAGAGTGTAATACAAGTATCTATCCCTGAAAGGGCGTAAATTGAGCTTTCCAATGACACCCGAACCATCCTTCTACGATCACTGGTTGTCTTGCAACGATCGTGCAACACGAGTGCAAAAACCCTAAAATACGGTAATTTCCTTATATAATTCCCTGTGTGGCGAGGGAGGGAGGGTAGATGTAAGTGGAGTAAAGCTCAGTAGGTCCACGGGCCACGGCGGCCGTGGCGAGCGGTCAGGAGGTAATTTATGCTCCTAATCACTGCTCCGCTCTCTCTCAGAGCACATTACGTCCTCAAAATTGCACTCTACAAGAAATTTCCTTTGCATTTTATAGCGTTTTATTTGCAGGTATTCGGTAAATTTCTCACGATAACCAGGGTGTACGGTACATTTCTCACGAAAATACAAGCAACAACGAAGCTTGGCGAAGATTGTGGTCTACAATATACCTTTTTATAATTGCATGTGACCTTGTAATTGCTTGGAAGTTTGATTGCAAGCATTTTATAGCGTATTATTTGCAGGCGTTCGGTAAATTTCTCACGATAACCAGGGTGTACGGTACATTTCTCACAATAATACAAGCAACAACGAAGCTTGGCGAAGATTGTGGTCTACAATATACCTTTTTATAATTGCATGTGACCTTGTAATTGCTTGAAAGTTTGATTGCAAGCATTTTATAGCGTATTATTTTCAGGCGTTCAGTAAATTTCTTACGGTAATATAAACAACGAAAGATTGAATTTTTGTGCTTTGCATTACAAGTGATCACTCCCATAATCGAACTATATGGGCCATGGCCAGTTCGGTCACAGGGAGTATCCGGATACACAGAGTAAATTATTTATTTGTCATTATTATTAGGTTATTAGTCCTTTTAACTATTTATTTGTCTCTATTATTATATTGGCAACATACCTTCATACCAGGGGTCATAAATATATCAAAATAAGTCCTGTGGGACTATGAAATAGCTATTATTGGACAAGGAAACTATTTTGTTCATCCCTCCACTGGAACATCAACAAAATGTCAACAACGTATCGCCGCCTGGAGTGTGCAGTACTGCCAATACGTATAGCGACTTCCGCTAGATCTAGAGACCTTTACTTCGATCTAGCAGCAATGACTTACACTAGCGGTTTTGTTTTGAAATATCAGAACAATTTCGAAGTGATATTATATGGATTTTGCCAATTCATATTTCTAGTGGTATTTATCGTCTTACATCTAACAATATATGCTAGCGGATTTAACTTCAATTGGTAACCCTCCCGCTCGAGTCGGCTCGAAGAAAATCGAGAATGGTGGTACTTTAGTAAACAGGTGATAAACAAAACCGCATGCGTATCGGTTTGGTGTATCGGTATTATGGTAAGTTGGCTACCTACTATTGTTTATTAGATATAGTAAGTAATGATAAGTAAATTATTATATATCGGCGATTTCGGTCATTTTTTTTTTTTTTTTTTTGCTAGATAGCGGGAAGAGGAGATACCTGCAGGACCGTGTCACAGGCAACAGGACTGTAGTTGTTATCTCCAAACCTGACGCTGTCCTGGAGTATAATGTGAACATGCGGTTGGTGGACAAAAGTGATATGCAGATCACTGCTGTTGACTGCCTGAGGAAGACCTGTAAATGGTACAAGAAGGTCGTACTCCATCTTCTTGATGTCACTGTCCTCAACGCATCCAACCTGTAGATGACGCACACAGGAAAGAAGACCTCTGTAAGGCTGTTCTCCAAGGACATCATAGAGGCCATCCTCCGTAAGCACGGAACCACACGTGCGGAACCAGTTCCGAGGGCGATCGTGGATTTGCCCAGCCGCCTTGAGTACCGGGACTACCTCTTGACCCACAGGCTTGTGACTGTACCTCCCAACCCTAACCAACTTGCTGCTGGCCGGGTGGCCGGAAAGAAGGTGTGCCACGTCTGCAGTCACACGACAAGGAGGCCCCGACATAGTAGGGAAGTCGCGTCCAAGTGTAGTCTATGTGATGTGGGACTCTGTCCTAGTCCTTGCTACACCGAGTACCACACACTGGAATACTTCTAACCTCCTCCCTTCTTGCCAATCATTCATAACTTCATTCAATCATTCATTCATCTATTTCAAAGTACCTCATGAATTCATGTCATTCAATCATTCATATGGTGGAATAGCACACTACCCAAACACAAGTGCATTCATCATCATCAGCAACATCACCCATTACATCCATAAGTTTCTAATCTCATTCATCCATCTGGTTCTTGGTCCACCTCATACATCCATGTCATTCATACATACATTCATACACTCGCTATAGGCAGTTCTGCCTTTTGTCTACCTCAATCACATTCATAAACTCGCTATAGGCAGTTCTGCCTTTTGTCTACCTCAATCACATTCATACACTCGCTATAGGCAGTTCTGCCTTTTCCCTACCTCAATCACATAACTGCTTTTACCTACCTCAATCACATAACTGCCTTTTGCCTACCTCAATCACATGTGGATTACACCTCCTGGGAACACCACCAACAAAAAAATGAGTCGTCAACACTACCCCATAGGGTGATTTGGAAATGTGTTGAAATAATATTATATATAAAACAAAACAAAAATTCCTGCAAAGCAAGCGAAACAGAGAGAGAGAGAGAGAGAGAGAGAGAATGCAGAAACTGAACTGAAGAAAGAGTGAAAAAGATATAATAATACAGAAATATTACAAGCAAATAAAGAAAGAGGGATAGAGAAAATAATAATGAGAATTACATATACGGATGAGGAAGAGAGAGAGAGAGAAAGAGAGAGAATACAGAAACTGAACTGAAGAAAGAGAGTGAAAAGATATAATAATACAGAAATATTACAAGCAAATAAATGAAATAGAGGGATTAGTTAGAGAAAATAATAATGAGAATTACATATACGGATGAGGAAGAGAGAAAGGGAGAGAGAAAGAGAGAGAGCCCGCGAGAGAGGGAAAGCGAGCGAGCCAGAGAGAGAGAGAGAGAGAGAGAGAGACAGATAGATGGGAGGAGTGCGAGAGATTAGAGAAAATAATAATGAGAATTACATATACGGATGAGGGAGAGAGAGACAGAGCGCGCAAGAGAGAGAAAGCGAGCGAGACAGAGAGAGAGCGCGGGAGGCCGAAGTCAGGGCAAAGCGAACGCATCCAAAAGCGCCCGGGAAATAGACCAAAAAGTACCTTCTCTTCCTCACCTCTTCCCACCCTCCACACTCGCTCATAACATCCATAATAGACTTATATGGGGATACGAAGAGTTGCTCTTTCCAAAAATTATCGTTTCGTTCGCATTGGAGCCATATTAACGGTGCTAGGGTGAGTGAAAGTGAGCGAATATTTCGGGATTATGCCCGCTGGGCCGCACAGTGTAAAATACCTTACCACCCGCTAAATAAGGGTTATATAAACTAATTCTGTGAATTTTATGTACGGTTTCTCACTTTCCTACAGATGCTGGAGCAGCAGTCCAGCCTCACGAGCCACAGGCCCACTAACCTGTTGGAGTCGACCATAAGGAGCTTCACTCAATTTATGGATATGAAGATGTTCCACATGGACCGCCCCAGAGTCCATGGGTTCATGGCGAAGGTCACACAGTTGGCCTTTGACACCACGAGGCACATCATGGTTGGCGAGGAACCATTTTCTGCCACAACCTCAGCCGTGGCCAAGGTGCCTCCAGGGCCTGTGTCAACACAGGAGCAACTCCCCCTTGCCGTCCATGCGCAACAGGAACCCCCACCCTGTTTGTCGCTACCTGTGTTGTTCAGCATGCCGACAAACATGGCCCCCATCAAGCACCCACCTATACATTACCAGATGCCCTGCGCATGGTCCCTGGTAGACATCACCAGGCCACCCTCACAGTTCGTCCTACCAGCGTCGCATCCTCAACAGCAGCAGCAACCACAACCTACACCATCCACGACGCCACTGCCACACATCCCGACAACGACAATGGGTTTCCCAACTCTTTCGCCCTGAGTGGCAACCACAGCCACACCGCCCACAACCACCATGGATTTTTTCATCCACACCCATCAGACACACACTTCGACCGCCTTCATGTAATACAAAATGTGTGTTATTATTGTATATAAATTTATATTTTTGTTTTCATATATTTCGTGTCAATGTCAATAAACTAATTTATTGTACGCATGTATCTATACACATACCCCCCCAAAAACAGTAATAATAAATGCATGAAAGAATATGAAAAACAAATTAAAAATGCACAAATTGTGTTTTAAAAAAGCGAAAATTTGACAAACCAAACACACATGATAAAGTTAAATTTTAAGCTAAGACCATTATTGCTCTCTATGACTATCAGTAACCAACACTTAAACATATAATACCAGAAGCAAAATTAAACTATATATTTTACTGTAATTAAAGATAATTTCCGGGAAAATAACTAATACAAGGGATCCACCATGTGAGAAGGAGCACTCCATTGGAAAATATGACAATAAAAGTCTGAACTATAATTACATATTGTGTACATTATTTATATGTATATTCCAACAAAATGCCATGATGACCAAAACTATAACATAAACATATCATTGCATACATACCGAATTAATTACAAAATACAATAGAAAGATAATTATATATATATATATATATATATACAGGTATATATATATATATATATATATATATATATATATATATATATATATATATATATATTAATAGAGATGGACCAAATATTCGCTTCGTTTCGTATGTGCGAATATTCGCTATGTTTTTCAATATTCGTATTCGTATTCATATTCACATTTCCATTCATAGCTATTTGCAAATATACAAATATTGTCACGAAACCAATAGAAGATATACAAAAATGTAAAATATTAAATTTTAAAGTTAACACAAACGAATAAATAACAGTGTACAGTAGATGTGCGTTGGGGCCGCTAAAGTGGAATGAAGTGTAAGCTTTGCAAAAATAAATGTTCTCGGAAAGGAAAATTCACATCGGGGTTGAGAAACCATCTTAACAACAAGCACCCAGAACTCTTACAGTATATTCAATATTCAAAATTAATTCATACAGTTCATTTATGATATTGAAGAAATTACACATTCACATTGTCATTAATTTCCGGTAATTAATTCCATAGTATTTTAATTAACGTTTGTTGGTTATATAAAAAGAATTACCAGTTCTTGAAAGATGAAAATTACCTCCTTCAAGAAAGATTGAAATATTCGCAATTCGTATTCGAATTTGCGAATTTTACCAACAAAAATTCGCATTTGTATTCGCATTCGCAAATAGTGAATATTGATATTCGTTCCATCTCTAAAATAGTACAGGTAACAATATGTAGAAATCGGTATGAATAATCTTGACAAAACAATAAGTGGATACAAAAATCAAGAGGCTTATAAACACAAATTAATTAGTAACCAAGCGAAAGATTTAACCCGTTAAGCACCACGAGCTATACTGTATACAGTGAACACCCTACCCACAGGCGATAATATTAGGCCCTATTCCCACCTAAAATCGTCATTTTACGATAAATATCGTTATTACTTAATCATAATTATGCGCCTATTTTATGTTTAATATGAAGATAGTAACATGTAACAACAATAAAACAAGTGGGAATAATGTTTGGATGGTCAAAATTGCGAATTATAGTCAGCTGGTCCACTCATGAATTGTAAAGTAGAGCGAGGCAGTCCCCCCCTCGCAAGGCCTGAAGCTTGACTGACTCATTCACCCACACCCTACCTTACGCAACACACTCGCTAGTCACATGACGTCACCATAGAACCGGCTTGGAGATGTTGACATGAAAATATACCAATGAATAAGGGAATAACAGGGAAAATAGGTGATAATTGAAGGTGAGTGGGGGGGGGGGGTAAGGGGGGGGAAAGGTGGGAAGGAGGGGATTTTGACAGATGTGGAGGAGTGATAGGATGTATGGAGGGGAATTATCTCACTTAATCACAATTTCACTTGTTTTAAGTGGTACTGGGGCCTTTTAAAAGTTTTTTTTTAGGCCTTGCCTCTTAACCCCTTCTTTACCGCAGGACCATACCCGCGCGAGTCCTACCCTCCCCTTCCCAAACCGAATTTTCCCGCGCTCCCGCTCGTTCGTGGGGTAGTTTATGTTTTATCATTACATCGTTAATTTTGGCTATATTTCTTATTTTTTTATGTTGTCATGTAGATATTGACCATGAGATGTGTGTATCATATGTTAAAATCATTTACATATAATATTACATGCGTAACAAATTGCTTTACTAATCCTTTACTATACAGATAAATATAATGGCTGGAGATATAAAAACATATATAATGAAGACAATAATGATTGTATTACTCACCTTGTAAGTGTGGATGAGATCCATTGACAATGAGGTAGGTACAGGTAGAAAGTAGGTGAAGTAGGGCGGTGCGATGAATGGTAGGCGCGGCGGTGCGATCAAAGGTAGGCGCACCGCGGCAGGTGAGGTGGTGCACTCCGAGGCTGGTGCACCATGAGTGTCAGAGTGCTACTGGGAGTGCCAAGCCTGATAGTGCTCCACCGAGCACAGACCAGGCTGCTGAGGGCAGGCAGGGCAATATTTCCTACTGAATTTTGCCCTACCCTCTTTGGAACACACTCGGCAACGCTTTTGAGGTCTTTTCTTGTTGTCATTGGCAGGTATTACAAGCAGTCCATGGCAGATACCAGTTTCACCTTCCCTTGTTGCCCCCCCTCCCTGCTTGGCCTTCTTCTTCTCTTTCTTTTTAGGCGATCTTTCCTCATCTTGCACCACACACAGAGCACAATAGCCGAGAGAGTACTTGGAGAGAAGTTCATGGGCGACAAGTTTTATGTAATCTCCATATTCCATCCACTTGGTATATTGGCGAAGATTCATGTAGATCGTACGGGAATTGAGCAACATTCTGCAGATCATGTGTAGGCCGATCTTCTTGAACCATGCATACGACTTCCTGGTGGGGTCAGTTGGCTCCAAAAGTTGGTCCACCAAGTCAACTGAACCCATCTGTTCGTTGTAGCGCTGGATTGGTACTGGTTTCTTGATAAATTCCTCCTTACCCCCCCTCACATGGCGAGTACGTTCCACGAAACCTGCCTCATATTTGGTGGTGATGACATTCACTTCCTTCGTGTCATGAAACTTGACCAGCAGAATCTCATCTTTTCTGGCGAACAAGGTTTGCCCTTTTTTAAGTTTTTCATCCCTCACAGTCTTGGGTACACCTCGATTTGCACGAATTGTGCCTGTAGTCAAAGTGTCCCGGGCCAACAGGTACTCAGCAAGGTGGAGGGAAGAATACCAGTTATCAAGGATGACATGCCTTCCCTTCTTCATGAGGTCCAACATCAGAAACACAGGTACTCGCTCTGACTTCGAGAGGGGCTGTAGTTCAGGGTCATCCAACATCCTGTCATAGAGGCGGGGTGTGTACAGGCAAAAGTTCCATGTATACCCCCTGGCACTGGGTGAACTTGGGCAAAGTGCAAACAGCTTCAACCCAAAGCGTTTTCTCCTAGTTTTTATATATTGTCTGAAGTGTAATCTGCCTTTGAAAAGTATGAGAGCTTCATCAACTGCGAAATTGCTTCCAGCAGAGAAATACAAGGTAGTTTTTTCTTGCAACAATGAAAAAACACTGCCAATCCTGGTCATGGGCATCTTGGGCTGTGCATCATCTGGGTGTGAGTATCTAATGAACCTCATGATTTGAGAGAACCTGTTCCTACTCATGATGGAGGAGTGGTACACAGGAGGGCCTCTACACATTATGGAGGTGCTCCAGTAATCTGATATCTTGGGCAATTTGGTTACCCCCATCAATAATTGAAGGCAAATAAACACATACATCTCATCTTCCTTCACGTCTACCCACTTCCTTCCCATAAATCTTTTTCTATTCTTGGTAGGGTTCTCCCTGAAGAACTTATTAGCCCTCGCATTGGTCCACAGGCATAAAGTATTCACAATGCCCTTCGAAATAAATAGTTCAAAGCAATCCAAGGCTGTCATTTCCTCTGCCTCATGTTGTTGAATAATAGCTGGATGCACATCTTCAAAATCTTCAATAACCTGTGGTAAATTGGTGGGCCGCTGGTCGGCAAAGGAATCTGCCAGGAGATGAAATGCGGGAGGGCCAGCGGCAGCAGTGGGGGTGGGGGACAATGGTGGGGAGATATCATCATCAGTTTCACTTTCCTCACTACCGCTAACATCACTGTCATTCTCGGGTAAATAATCTTCATCCTCGTCACTAATGGAGATGTCTGAGTGTTCCTCATTGTCATCTGATACATCTAAGTCACTGTATAGGTCCACTTCCTGGTCGGATTCACTAGGTAAGGACGCCATGGCACTGGTAATAATCCTGTGGCACCCTCACGGACGCCTGTCGGAGATACACTGACTCCGTCACTCCCTCCCTCCCCACCCTCATGGCTCAAGCCCAAGGCCACGTGACTGGCAACCAGACCCCCCATTGCCATGTTAGTTATTTCCATGTTATATTATATCACATAATATAGGGTATTATATGTACAAACACTAAACTATATACTGTAGGGTACAATGACCTAAAAAAAATATTTGAGTCATTGGCATAACTCTATGCCCCATGACAGGGGCATGACAATGATGTGTGGCATCATTGGCAAAGATGCCATTTGCCAACACATGGGGATCATAATAGCACCCAAACCGCAAAATATGAAGCCTTATTGACTCCTATTAGGGTCCCGTGTACCATAGTACACGAGACCGAGTCACGGTTCTTCAGCCAAACTTTTTTTGCGAGTACGGTAGTACACGTTTTGGATATGCGGTAAAGAAGGGGTTAAGGGGTTCCTCGCCCTTGCCCGCCAAAACCTCTTAACCCGTTGAGACCCAGCGTCGCACGTGTTGCGTCGGCAGTCTTTGATCACCAACTCCCAGCGACGCATCACGTGCGTCCGACATATAAAAAACACTTACGTGGCTCGTAAGGTAGGAAATGGCGGGAGAATAGGAGGGGGAGGTACCGTAGTGTGTGTGGGAGCCGGGCCAGTAGGTGTGAGCGGGCCGAGACAGCCGCGCGGCTGGTGGTGGTGGGCTTAGTGGGGATAGTTTACACCCCTAGTTCACCGCCACTTTGAACCTTCATTACTCCGGTCGTATGGGAGCTAGAGGCTTGAGATTTATGTGAGATACTCCTTAGGATGTATGCCGTACAATGCCATACTCAGTTTTTACCCTAGTGCTCCCGGGCGGGTGGTCATGCGGGGGAGACGAACTATTGAACCCCCCCGCCCCCCAAATGACCGAAATGATTTTTTTTTATTTGTGTGTTCATTTTTCACCATTCTCTTCCATTTTGGCTCAACAAATTTTTTTGAGGCTCCCCCCCCCCACCCCCCCCCCCCCCCCCCCAAAAAAAAAATGTCAGAGGTGATTTTTTTTTTTTTTTTTCATTTCTCATCCTTGTCTTCCATTTTAGCAAACAAAAACAAATAAGTGAAAATGGCTTGGGACAGGGGTGAACAAAATATTATAACTAGCCGGGGCTCAACGGGTTAAGGGGAGGTTTCCACTTGAGTTTTTTTTTTCGAACTTCCTTCTCCATCATGTTTAGCCCCATTGCTTTTGAGATTTTATGACGTTTGCCCCATTCGTTTGGCGATTTTAATAACTTTCGACCCATTTCAGTCAATTTTAAGACCTTTCATGCCATTTAGGTGTCAAATTATTCCTGGCGAGCGATAGCGAGCCTGTAACTTAAGAGGAGTCGGCCTTCGGCCGGGACATTTTTCTACCGAAAAATGTACATATTTATCTTGAAAGGGGGTCTAGGGGGTGTAATTTTAAGCTTGATGGAGGTCTAAGACACACACTAGAAACCTCCCCTTAAGAGTGTTCTCGCCATTCCCTGGTACTTGAGACAAAGATCAAACATGAAATAAATGGGAACTTAATGTAAAAATTCTTTATTGCAGAGGTACAACGTGATTGTACATGATTTATTGAAATATTATATTTCTTTCGTTTCATATATGGCTAGTCTTTTGCAAGTCTCACATCCAACAATTTATTCCTATAACGTTTTCAAACATTTTTTTTTGTGAGCCTTCAGAGGCAAAGCAAAGATAAATGAGGAGGGAATACTACTACAGTATAGACACAATTCTAATTCAAACTTTATTGATGGGATTTATATGTTAGTAACGTTTAAACAACAGTGACAGATTAATATTGTTAAACCAATGGTATGAGGCAGGGACTACCTTTTTGGCATGTACTCGATCCTTAAAAATTGAGAGAAATATAAAATGTAAAAAACAATTACGGAGAATTAAAGTCCACTCCTCAGATTAGACATCTGGAACTCGTTTGGAAAAGGTCACCGGCAAATAGCCCAAAGTTAAGCGGATTTAATGTCAAGTATTGGCCTAAAGCCAGATTAAGATTTCCTTGTCTTCCATTGTCATTCTGTTAATGTTATTTTTCAATATGCTTAGCATTATTCTTTCTTTTTCATCATCAATTCTTTTCATTAACCCATAACTGTCGGGGTGCAACATAAGTCGAGTATAATAAATCTGGACTATCTGGCGGCGCTCGACATAGGTCGTGTGGCAATTTCAGCACGTAATGTTGCTGAGAGAGAGAGACAAGTGGTGGCAGGAGAGTAGCGAGCGTATGACTGCTCCAGACCACCGCGGCGAACCTACTGACACGAATCCCACCTCCTCCCTCCCTCTCTCACTCGCTATATACGGAATTGTATGGGGAAAGTGCCGAATTACATGCTTTTTGCACTCGCGTTGCACGGTTGTTGCAAGAAAACTAGCCATCATAAAAGAATCGTTATGGTGTCATTGGAAAGCTCTGTTTATGCCCTTTCAGGGATAGATACTTGTTTTACGCTCTGGGTCTTATTTAGGCATGAAAATGATCACGTAAACAGCCCTATTTTGGGTAAAAACACCCCGCTGGGCGGTACATCTCGTAGCTAGTAAGTTACATGATTAGTTCTGTTCTACATATTCAGAATAGGAGCAGGGCAGTGTGCACCTTAATCCCTGAGAAGAGCCTGGAAGCGTTCATAGTGCTCTTACCTGTTGCGTCGTCGTGGTGTTGGTTGGTAGAGAGACAAGGTACATTTGCAAAGTAATTATTTTTGTATACCGTCTCTAAGCAACTGACGTCCAGATTCGTAACAGTGGCGACGTTGCCCAGGATAATCAGAATAGTACCAGCAGTATTAATAAGATTTATTTTGACTAGAGGATTTTTTTTTAGAATGGGTGTCTAGCATTTTATATTTTTCTATGTCTGAACAACAAGCAAGAAAGGAGGGGGAGAGTGTCGTGCCGTTGCATATCACCAGTGAGGAGGATGCGAGAGTGTTCCTTCGGAGTTCTCCAGAATGGGCACAGATGAAGTTGAGAAGGGTGGAGGAATTGAGGTTGTTGTTGTTGTTGTTGTTGTTCCCCAAGCTGCCTAGCCGAACAGCCCCAAGGCCCCGAGCAATTCCAAGGCCATAACCGAGCACCCCCACTGAACCCTCCCTGCCGACCACAATAAAGCCTGGGTGACCGAAGCCACTCCATGGCGGGGAGCTGAGGAGGGTGCGGAAATGCCCGGGAAACCAAAGCCCCACCCAGGGCTCTGTGCCCCTCAGCAATTATGAAGAGAAAGTTGAGGGGCAAGGGAAAAATGTGACGCTTTGGCTTCCAATCTTGGTAGATTGGGAGATCAATCCACGGAAGAGACGCCGTCACTTGAGATCTAGAAAATATATAAGTTAAAGGAACAGTTAGAGTAAGCTATGGGTATGGCAGAGATCGCTCAGCTCTCACTCTGGTAGACCAGCCCATCACCACATGACTAGAACCCAATCCTCTCAGCATCAGCTAGGAAAG
Source organism: Paralithodes platypus (assembly GCA_032716605.1). NCBI lineage: Eukaryota > Metazoa > Arthropoda > Malacostraca > Decapoda > Lithodidae > Paralithodes > Paralithodes platypus. The sequence goes on from CM064531.1 coordinate 12,313,557, forward strand.
GCCCTAGAAAGCCATCTTTGGCGGAGGGATAGCTTCCCTATTTCAACCCCTTTCGGGGTTGGGCACCCGTCAATTGAGGTTGATTGCATCAGTGTTGGGAGTAGAGGGGTCTCTTCTTACCACGAGGGAAGCATGTCAGCAGTATATATGACAGTATTATTATGATGTTCTAGAGGAGGCTGAGCCAACAACTGTGCCAGCAGGAGGCTATATCTCAACTACACGCTCTCCGCTGCGCACATCCAGTCCTCTTAATGATAGCATTGCGTCTTCCCAGTTGAGATGTCCTACTGTTGTTCCCCTGTTATTGCCTGATGTGCCCCCTGGTGTGCCCCAACTTACTCAACCCCATTTTTATCCTTTACACTCTACTCCTGCCACTGGCTGGGCGGCACAGAACCAGGTTATACCTCCCCCCCCCCCCCCCCCCCATTTATCCCAGCCGGATTTTCTACGATTCAGCCACGTTACCGTCCCGCTTATGTTCCTACACCACCCCCTACTTTTGCCCCGGTAGGGCTATCGAGTGATGCTCTAGTACAACTAGAGTTGAAGAAATTGGAACTGCAGGAGGAAAGAGAAAAGAAAGAGAGAGAAATGCAGGAGAAAAGAGAAGAGAGAGAGATGAAAGAGAGGTTAGAAACACAGAGAATGACAATAGAGTTACAAAGAACCAAAGTTGAGGTAGACGGGGATAGGTACACAAGGGGACAAGTTGGCACAGTACACAGGGAGGAATGGTTCGCTGAATGGTTCCAGCGATTTGAAAAGAAAGCACGGGAGTTCGAGTGGCCACGGGAACGCTGGGCGGCATTGGTGGCAAATGTTCTCAAAGGTAAAGCGCTCAAGGCATATGATAGGATGCCAGTGGAGGACTTAGCAGAGTATGATAATTTAAAGCAGGCTATCCTTAAGGCTTATGAACTCAGACCAGAAGCCTATCGCCTTAAATTTCGTAATGCAAGGAAGAAACCTAATCATACTCATGTTGAGTTTGCTAAGTACCTCCGTGATTGTTTGTCTCGTTGGCTTTTGAGTGAAAATGTAACCAATTTAAATGAGGCAGTTGAGCTTTTCCTGCTAGAACACTTTACCAACAATGTCGACAAAGAGATTTGCCAAAAGATCCATGAGAAGCGCCCCGGCTAGCTATCTGATGCTGCCGTGTGGGCTGATGATCGAATGTTGGCAACCAAGGGTTTTACTGATCGTGCCAGATATGCCTCCCCCCACGGCTGCACGTGACGAGAGGTACTGAGCAGGTGGAAGTGGAGGGTACAGTAATAGTGGCCCTGGTCCCACACGTAATAATAACGGTGGAGACAAACAAAATTCAGCCTGACCTGATTCCAGTGGTGTTAGGTGTTATAGGTGTAAACAGACCGGACATATTAAACCAAACTGTCCCAAGGCAAAGTCTTCTGCAGCACTTGCTAAGCCTGTGTCGTTTGTTGTTGGTATCCAGGGAGGAGGGGATGAATCTCGGAGGCAGACCGAAGGGTGAAGCATTGGGTGCCAATGGCCGTGGCACAGCCTGCCCCGGACAAAGTGTCTCAACTAGGTACCAATGCAGGTCCAGAAGCCTCGCTCGCTTGGTGCCAGGCTTTCGTTCATGAGGGTGAAGTAGAGCTGTGTGGGAAGGTGTATCCAGTCAAGGTTCTTAGGGATTCGGGAGCTAAGCAGTCCATGTGTTTGAACTTGACGGGGAAGCCGATAAAATCTGACGAGTTTGTGTTATGTCGAAGCCTGTTATAGCCTCGTTCCTGTTCATCTTAGGTGTCCTGTAGTCGCGGCGACGGCGAAGGTAGCGGTCGTGGGCACATTACCTGAGGAGGGGATTGATTTTCTGCTTGGAGCAGATATGGCAGGGAGTAGAGTCTTTCCACCTCTGGTAGTGGTGTCGGAGCTGGTACAGCCGGAGGAGAGGAACAAGGAGGCTAAGAAGCTGCCTCCCGATTTGTTTCCGGTGTGTGCGGTCACAAGATCTATGGCCCAGGTTGCACAGCCGGAGGAATTGTTTGGGAAGGAGATAGATCTGATCGAGGGGATGTACAGTAATGAATCTGCATCACCCATAGATTCAACTGATCTGCAGGGTGCCGAGGGTGTGCAGGATGAGGAGGAAGGCTCAGCGGAAAGCTCCTCGCTCGTTTCGCCCGGTGCCAGAGGTGATACTGAAGGGAGCGATCGGGTCCCCACGGGAGGACCGGTTGATCCTGCATCATCGAATCAGACCGACTTGGAGGTTATACCTAATCTTACCACCGTGGCACCTGGGGAGATTGGTGAGGTGCCGCAGAGTGATACTTCATTAACACACTTGTTTTCTAAGGTCGGGGAGAGTACTCCAGACAGACGTAAGACCCATCAGCTCTGCCATATTAACATTGTTATGCTGGCCAGCTTGCCAGAATGTACTCGTGACTCGCTAGCACTCGCCACGGCAGTGAAATGGGCTATAATAATCGTAGAATGATATTCTTTCTTTCTTAGTATTCATGTTGTCACAGACAGATCAGTGTTTGCCTTTATTCTTGTCTGTGACACTTAGAAGTATTTTATATCTATAGTAGTGATTATAACATGCAGCGCGTGAGAGAGAGAGAGAGAGTCGGAGGGGAGAGCGAAGAGGCAGTGTGTGTGCGTATGTACGTGTGCATTCCTCGCTCAGTGGGCCCGCCCGCTCGCTATTGGACGGCGGGCCTGGCATGGCATAATTATGACGTCTGCTTGTCATGTGACGTAGCGGCCTGTGATTGGTCGCAGAGCCATCTGGTGGCCAGACTCAGTACTTCTCTCCTTCTCTCTCCTCAGAACATGGCATTGCGTGCTCGGTCCTACAAGTCCCTCACATTCTGTCTCACATCTAACCCCCTTTACTGCTGTTCCTCTCTCTGAACTCCTTCCTTCCAATACTTTTTATCTTTACTTAATTACCCATCCCTTCTGGTTCTCGCATACGACTTCCATAGTCGGCCAATCGTATTACCAGCGCCTGTTCTCACATATATGTTTTGCACTAGCTTTAGAGGTTATTAGAATCATAGTCACATGGATTCATATTGTTGGGTGCTTCTAATTATTTGGTTGTTCTTTATTACTATTTAATGCTAGACAGTGGAGGGTATCTTTGGTCGTTGTCTGTGTTATGTATATGGCAAGTCAGAGCCTGTACGACTTCGACGGAGCTAGGTAGCCTGTAGTACACCCTTGTGCATATTTTCCTTTGCGAGCTTAGCAGTATACAAGCGAAGGGCTATTGCCTACTCTTGCTTGTATACTTGCTAACTCATTTTGTTGACCTTTGAGGAGCGCCAGGGTAAGACCAGATACTTGAGATCTGGACTTACCAAGAGAGCCTCCTAGTCACTTAACGTAAGATAAGGGAAATCTGTTATCTGTTCAGGGGAGACAGTAGGCTGCGAGCATGCTTGAGCTCTGCCTAGGCTCCCTGTACCTTTATGCCGCTGCTAGACTTTATTAGTAAGAAAGACAGCATTTTGTTTATTAACTTTAACTGCGTATGCTTTAGCAATTATTCACGTATTGCTTTAGCCTAGGTTGATGCATAGTGCACAACCCAGTATGGCTGTTACTTTGGCTAAGGAAGTACTGTTTTTTAGTTACTGTTATTAGTGCTGTCACAGAGTTGTTGCACTCTCTTGTTTCATATATAATTATGTATCCTACTTTTTGGTGTATTTAGGATACACGCTTTGGTGTCCTGCCCCTGTATTATTCCTGTTCTATATTCGACGAGCATCTTAGAGCATCAGACGTTTTTCAGAAGATTCCATATCTGTTTGCTGTAGGACTAGACTTCAAGTGTTTTCAAAGAGCATTGAAGAGTTTAGTGTTGAGTTCAGACTCACACTAAAGATAACGTAAGCATATAATCTTTTATTAAATCTTGTCATAGTTTATTTAAGCATTGTTATTAATTGAGAGCTTTTTATTAACGTAATTACTCTTGTTGTGAGTAGGCTTTGCCGTCACCGGAAAGCCTTTGTAGAAGTACACTTAACCCAGTTAATTGATACCCCGTTATCCAGTAGATTAACTCTGGAGGGTTTAAGTGTTTTGTTTACCGGCTTAATAGTTCGAGGGTTTGGAATTAGCGTACCGTTGTTGCAGATCTAGCCTATCTTATAGTCCAATATTAAGTGCCCTTGTTTATTTTGTTGTGTCGGTCGTAACAAATGGCGACCTTAGTCCAGGATATAGTGAACTGAGTATTGCAGGATTTTTTTTGGGAGAAATTTTATTCGCTATTTTTGGGTTCGATTTTATTTCTCGCAGTGTTGGCAGTGGACATTGTTTTGAGGATATATGGAACTTGTTGGAGTTTATTGGTGACCTAATATTGAACTTAAAAACATCTTCGAATATTTTTTGTGAATAAAGCTACGCGAGAGTTTGGCTACTTTTGTCTTGACTTGGGATTTTTTTTTTTTGACTCCATCATGTCGTCACTGGACGGGTCTGAGCATAGTGAGGGAACAGTGCGAGAGACAGGCGAGAAGGTGGAGAAGGTGGAGTTGGTTGACGGCGTTCAGGTGGTGAACGGTGAGGAGGATGCTCAGAGGTTTTTGGAGGAGCCTGTGACGGCGGACCGGGTGTCGGGGCTGGACCGGTACGGACTGCAGTGTATAGCCACGGTCTTAGGGTTTTCTTGCAATAGCGGTTGGTCAAGAAGTGAGCTGGTTACCTGTGTGCTGGGTGGGGTGCATGAGGCTTCGGGTGGAGCGGGAGCTGGGGCACCTTCGTCCCAGCCCCCATTCCACTCAACTCCTATCATGGCGCCCCCTCGGGTTCCGGAGCCGAGTACGTTCCCGCAGGCCGATGTCCGCTGGCGGTTGGGTAAGCCTCTAGGTGACTCACTGGGTAGGTCCCCAGTAGTAGCACCCCCTCCTCAGGGTTTGTCTTCCGAGATGTTGTTTCAGCTCGAGCTCGCCAAACTTAAGCAGCAGGAGCGACAGGCTGAGCTCAAGCAGCGAGAGGCTGAGCTCAAGTATGAGACTGCAAGGTATTGTACCGATGTTGACCTAGAGAAAACTCGTGTAGAGGTGACGGGGAACCGTTTCGTCTAGGGGGGTCGACCCCATGACCAGTCCCTGTCGCATCTACTAAAGTTGGTTCCAGTGTTTGATGAGTCAGGAGTTACAGAATTCTTTCTCCGTTTTGAGAAAAAGTGCCGGGAGCACCAATGGCCCGAGGAGAAGTGGGCAGCCCTTGTTTCTTCACGATTGACGGGGAAAGCACTCAAGGCGTACGATGCTTTGCCCCTAGATTCCTGTGTGAATTATGAGGCGTTGAAAGAGGCTGTCCTGAGGGCGTATGAGTTGCAGCCAGAGACCTATAGGCTGAAGTTTAGGGCTGTTCCTAAGCGAAAGGAGAGTACTTTCCAGGAACACGCTAGAGAACTATCAGATGCGTTTGAGAATTGGTTGAGGTCGGAGAAGGCAACTACTTTTGATTCGGTGAAGCAATTAGTGTTGTTAGAACAATTCTTTAAATGCACTGGTGGGGACTTGACTCTTAACCTGAAAGAAAAGCAACCTAAAACTCTGCAGGAGGCGGCTGAGTTGGCTGACCTCAGGTTGTCGTTAATTCGTGGGTGCGGGTCTGCCCAGAGAGCTGAGGCAGGTAACAAGGGGCGTACCCCCCCCGAACTAATGATACAACAAATTATCCTACTAAGAGCACTGTTGCCAATTTTGAACCCAAGTTGAAATCCTTCTCGTTAAAGAAAGGGAAGTCAAGGAGTGAGGTGGAGTGTTTTAAGTGCCATAAGAAGGGGCATATTGCGCGCTCTTGTCCGAGCACACAGTCTACAGCGGTGGTGTCTCTAGTGAGCAACATCGGGGTGTCTTTAAGGTCTTCCGCATTTACCCGGGGTAAATCGTCGGTTGCGAAGTCACAGTCGGTGAAGAAGCATAAGGAGGGCTCGCTACCCGTCCGAGATGCTTTTTGTGGTCATAGGGGACATGGCACTGTGAGGTGGGCTGGTGTGGAACATAGGCTTGAGTTGTTGCGTGATACGGGTGCCTCCCAGACGTTACTTAAAAACTTCACCGGTAAGCCTATTAACGCAGCTCGGGTTATAGTGGTTCAAGGCATCAATGCTGTGCAGTCTTACCCGCTGGTGAGAGTGGAGCTGTGGTGGATTGTGTGACACGGGAGTTGGATGTGGGGATTGTAGAGAAATTGCCAGTTGAGGGGGTCGACCTCCTTCTCGGTAACGACTTTGCGGTGCCTATTTCCGAGGTTCCACCCTTAGTCGTTGCCGAGAGGGCAGCCGACACGAGTAGGGAGGGGCAAGAGTGGCTCGAGAGGTACCAGATGCAGCAGATGGCGTGTGCTGTCACCAGATCTCAGTCCGCTCAGGTGTCACAGCCTAGTACCCAGGTTTCAGACCAGCGGAGGAAGGGTCGGAAGGAGAAAGTCAAGGCTGGTGGTCGGGTTAAGAGTTTGGACCCAGCGACACTCCTTGGTGACTCGGTACTTGCACCACTTTTGAGGTCCGGAGTGGCCCCAGAACCTGTCCCTCCTAGTGACATGGTAGGGCGTGATAGCACTCCGCGACAGAAACGTTCCCAGGTGAAACAGACTAGGCTTGAGCAACCCAGTATCGGGGGTGGCCACAAGTTGCTCCAGGAGCACTTGGACAGGTTGGCACCCTCTGATATACGACGGATGCAACTAGAAGATCCTAGTCTTGAGAGTTGTTGGAACGGGGCTACAGAACTCGATGAGGACGGGGAAGCATGTCATGTGAACCTGTTGAAGGAGTTCGTGAGGCGCCCACCTGAGCAACCTACTGTCTCCGTGCTGGGCTGCAGAGGCCAAGGTGGAGAAGGAGAGGGGGGCAGTGAGGCACAGGTAGAGGAAAGTTGGGATTGTCATGTCTCGGCGGATCAGTGGGCGGGGAACACGAGTCAGGTGGCTGTGGAAGCGCTTGAGCACCTGCCTGAGCAACAGCGTGCAGCGATCCAGCACCTGTTCGGTTTATACCCCACTGTTTTTGCCGAGCACCCAGGCCTCACAACTCATGCGGTGCACGATGTCGACGTTGGAGACCACCCCCCCTTTAAATCAGTGCCCTATCGTGGACCTCCCAATAAACTTCCGGCTCTCCGAGCGGAATTAGGCTACATGTTGGAGAGGGGGCTGATAGAGAAAGTGGCGGTTAGGTGGATATCTCCCGTCACTCTGCAGCCCAAACCAGATGACAAGGTCAGGTTTTGCATTGACTTCAGGCGGTTGAACGGCTTAACCCCCACCAATGCCTACCCTCTTCCCCGCGTAAATGACAGTGTTAACAAGATCGGGTGTGCACGTTACCTGGCCAAGGTGGATCTTGTCAAAGGCTACTGGCAGGTGCCGTTGTCGGAGCGGGTGAAGCAGGTGTGCGGGTTTGTGGTGGATGGGAACACTTACCGTTGCAACGTAATGCCGTATGGGTTGAAGAATGCACCTGCAACCTTCCAATGCCTGATGAATGACTTAGTGGCGGAGATCCCTAACTGCACCGTTTATCTAGATGATGTAATAATCTACGATGATGACTTTGAAAGCCATTGCGAGCACATCGGGGCATTGTTCAGGAGGCTGAGTGAGGCTCATTTGGTGGTCAATCTGGGCAAATGCAATTTTGTTCGGGCAACTGTGCAGTACTTAGGGTTTGTGGTAGGGTTAGGCCAGGTGTGCCCCCCCCCCCCCAAACTAAGATACAGGCTATTAACCAGTTCCCCAGGCCGACCACCAAGCGACAAATCATGAGGTTCTTGGGCATGATAGGGTATTATCGGAGATTTATCCGCGGATACTCCTCGGTGCTGGCTCCTCTGACTGACCTACTTGCAAAGACGAAAAAGTTTGTGTGGGCACCTGAGTGTGAGAAAGCATTCTCCCTGGTGAAGCATCTTTTGTGCACTCACCCCATACTCAGGGCCCCAGACTTCTCGAGACTTTTTCAGCTAGCGACAGATGGTAGCGGTGTAGGGGCTGGTGCCGTCTTGTTGCAAACAGACACAGAAGGTGTGGAACACCCAGTAAGTTTCTTCTCTAAGAAGTTCAACTCAGCACAAAAGAACTATTCAGTGGTAGAGGAGCTTTTGGCCATTATGCTGGTGCTCAGGCACTTTGAGGTGTATGTTCCCGCTTTTGGCCCAGTCGTGGTGATCTACACTGACCATCACCCTTTGAAGTTTTTAAATCAGTTCCACAACCGGAATATGAGGCTAACCAGATGGTCCTTAATGTTGCAGGAGTACAACCTAGAAATTCACCATATTGCCGGTTGTGACAACGTGATAGGGGACTGTTTGTCTAGGGTGGAGGACCCAGGGTAGATCACCACAGGTGTGTTGGTTTGAGTGGAGAAAAATTAGGCTTGCCCCTGTAGTGCAAAGCCGCCAAAACACTATTAGAATAATACAAAAACCTCACATAAAAACTCTTTCTTTTGATAGTATATAAATGCAGTATGTTACAGCAAGAATCTAAGATATTCTGAGTTTTTGTTCTTAGTAGGCTAGGCTTGGTGAAGCTTGCTCGTTGAGCGTAATATTGTTAAGTGATACTATTATTTGGGGGAAGTGTTGTGTAGATTTTTTTTTATAATGAAGTGTTTTTACGTTTGTGATTGTGCCTTGTTTTTCACAACTTGGGGAGTAGCTGGGTGAGGCAGGGTTTGTGGGCATTCTGTCTGGTTAGATGTGGCGTTTACCTGAGGTTAAAACGTCCCACATCTTGGGCGGGGTGCTACGCTGGCCAGCTTGCCAGAATGTACTCGTGACTCGCTAGCACTCGCCACGGCAGTGAAATGGGCTATAATAATCGTAGAACGATATTCTTTCTTTCTTAGTATTCATGTTGTCACAGACAGATCAGTGTTTGCCTTTATTCTTGTCTGTGACACTTAGAAGTATTTTATATCCATAGTAGTGATTATAACATGCAGCGCGTGACAGAGAGAGAGAGAGTCGGAGGGGAGAGCGAAGAGGCAGTGTGTGTGCATATGTACGTGTGCATTCCTCGCTCGGTGGGCCCGCCCGCTCGCTATTGGATGGCGTGCCTGGTATGGCATATGACGTCTGCTTGTCATGTGACGTAGTGGCCTGTGATTGGTCACAGAGCCACTGGTGGCCAGACTCAGTACTTCTCTCCTTCTCTCTCCTCAGAACATGGCATTGCGCGCTCGGTCCTACAAGTCCCTCGCATTCTGTCTCACATCTAACCCCCTTTACTGCTGTTCCTCTCTCTGAACTCCTTCTTTCCAATACTTCTTATCTTTACTCAATTACCCATCCCTTCTGGTTCTCGCATACGACTTCCATAGTCGGCCAGTCGTATTACCAGCGCCTGTTCTCACATATATGTTTTGCACTAGCTTTAGAGGTTATTAGAATCATAGTCACATGGATTCATATTGTTGGGTGTTTCTAATTATTTGGTTGTTCTTTATTACTATTTAATGCTAGACAGTGGAGGGTATCTTTGGTCGTTGTCTGTGTTATGTATATGGCAAGTCAGAGCCTGTACGACTTCGACGGAGCTAGGTAGCCTGTAGTACACCCTTGTGCATATTTTCCTTTGCGAGCTTAGCAGTATACAAGCGAAGGGCTTCTGCCTACTCTTGCTTGTAAGCTTGCTAACTCATTTTGTTGACCTTTGAGGAGCGCCAGGGTGACTTGAGATCTGGACTTACCAAGAGAGCCTCCTAGTCACTTAACGTAAGATAAGGGAAATCTGTTCAGGAGAGACAGTAGGCTGCGAGCATGCTTGAGCTCTGCCTAGGCTCCCTGTACCTTTATGCTGCTGCTAGACTTTATTAGTAAGAAAGACAGCATTTTGTTTATTAACTTTAACGGTGTATGCTTTAGCAATTATTCACGTATTGTTTTAGCCTAGATTGATGCATAGTGCACAACCCAGTATGGCTGTTACTTTGGCTAAGAAAGTACTGTTTTTTAGTTACTGTTATTAGTGCTGTCACAGAGTTGTTGCACTCTCTTGTTTCATATATATGTATCCTACTTTTTGGTGTATTTAGGATACACGCTTTGGTGTCCTGCCCCTGCATTATTCCTGTTCTATATTCGACGAGCATCTTAGAGCATCAGACGTTTTTCAGAAGATTCCATATCTGTTTGCTGTAGGACTAGACTTCAAGTGTTTTCATAGAGCATTGAAGAGTTTAGTGTTGAGTTCAGACTCACACTAAAGATAACGTAAGCATATAATCTTTTATTAAATCTTGTCATAGTTTATTTAAGCATTGTTATTACTTGAGAGCTTTTTATTAACGTAATTACTCTTGTTGTGAGTAGGCTTTGCCGTCACCGGAAAGCCTTTGTAGAAGTACACTTAACCCAGTTAATTGATACCCCATTATCCAGTTGATTAACTCTGGAGGGTTTAAGTGTTTTGTTCACCGGCTTAATAGTTCGAGGGTTTGGAATTAGCGTACCGTTGTTGAAGATCTAGCCTATCTTATAGTCCAATATTAAGTGGCCTTGTTTATTTCGTTGTGCCGGTCGTAACATCATGTTGAAGAGGGACTATCGTGCGGCGGGCACACAGGGTGTGTCACCTAAAGGGGCTAGCCGAGAGAATTGTCTGGGCGCCGATCAGTCACCTGCTGGTGTTAACGGGGAGTTTTCTGAGGCAGTTTGTACTACTGTATCCGCTCAGAACGGGACAGTAGAGAAAGTTGAGTCAGATACGGTCAATTTCTTGCCTATGTTATTGACTGGAGAGTTGGAGTCGGAGGTGCAGGGTCAGGCCGGGCCTGGTGGATGGTGGTTGGATAACCCGGGTCCCGGGGCTAGCGGTTCATGCACTGTGGGAACGCCACGCAAGGCTCCTGCAGTGCCTCTCAATCCCCCTCTGCACTCTCCCCGATTCTCCGGTCCCAGGGACCAGGATGCCGTGTCTCGTTGCCCTGTATTGGTTGTAGAAGGCATGAAGGAGGAGAGGGAGGTTTTCCCAGGTGAGGCTGTGCCGGCTGGGACATGGGCCGAGAACGGGTACCTGGCCCTGCGGGAGAAATTGACCCATTTACCTCCGGAAAGGGTTGAGGAGATGTTTACTACCCTGTGGGCTTATCCACACGTGTTCGGGGATGCACCAGGTCTGACATCTTGGGCGGTGCATGACATCGATGTGGGAGAGAATAAGCCTATAATATTACCACCTTATAGAGTTAATCCACAGAAGCAGCTCGCTCTTGATGCTGAGCTGAGGTATATGGTTGACAAGGGCCTCATCAAGAAAGGCTGGAGTGAGTGGTCAAGCCCAGTAACTTTGCAGCCTAAGCCTGATGGTAAGAGCCGCTTCTGTGTCGATTTTCGTAAAGTAAATTTACTCTCCAAGACAGATACCTACCCTTTACCGAGAGTTGATGACTCAGTAGACAAGATTGGGGCAGCCACGTTCATCACAAAAGTGGACTTAGTTAAAGGCTATTGGCAAGTCCCACTAACTGAATGTGCCAAGAAAATTGCTAGTTTTGTGGTGGGTGGAGGAGTGTATCAGTGCCAGGTAATGCCGTACGGCTTGAAGAATGCTCCCGCCACATTTCAGCGGTTAATGGACAGGGTTGTGCATGATGTCCCCAATTGTTTAGTCTACATAGATGATGTTGTTGTTTATGACACAAATTGGACCGACCATTTGGCCAATGTGGGTGAGCTTTTCCGGAAGTTGTCTGAGGCTGGTTTAGTGGTCAACCTGGCAAAGTGCGAGTTCGTGCCGGCTCGGGTGCAATATCTGGGTTATGTTGTTGGCCACGGCCAGGTCTGTCCCCCTTGGGCGAAGGTGGAGGCTATCCAGAATTTCCGAGCACCTCATAATAAGAAAGCCGTGCAACGTTTCCTTGGCATGATAGGCTATTATCGCCAGTTCATCAAAGGATATTCCACCGTGCTTGCCCCATTGACAAATTTGCTACAAAAGAACAAACCATTTATATGGACAACAGAGTGTGAGCAGGCTTTCAAAGATGTCAAAAGCCACCTCTGTTCCCATCCTATATTACGTGCCCCAGATTTCAACAGGCCTTTTGTCTTGGCAGTAGACGTGAGCGATGTGGGCGCCGGCTCTGTGTTGATGCAAGAGTTCGGAGATGATGTTGAGCACCCCATTTCCTACTTTTCGAAAAAGTTTAACCGAGCACAAAAGAATTATTCTGTGATCAAAAGGGAGTTGCTAGCTATTATTTTGAGTTTACACCATTTTCCTGTTTATTTGCTACCATATGGGCCCGTGCTCTGAATCTACTCTGACTATCATCCTCTGCAGTTTCTTAATAGGCTCAAGGACAAAAACCAGAGACTTACTCGCTGGAGTTTGATGTTGCAAGAATATCATCTCATGTTAGGCACATCCGTGGTGTTGATAATGTCCTGGCAGACTGTTTGTCCCGAGAGTCCTCTGAGGGGTGATAGGAGAGAACTCTATTTAGTAAGTAAGTCATATTTACTCATGTTAAAAAAATCTATAAAATGTAAAAATACAAAAGACTGTCAATGTAAATATTTTGCAGTTGTAAACTAATGATGACAATTTTGTTTCAAAGCTCCAAAACTCTTCCCCCCCCCCCCCCCCCCCCCCTCCATGTGAGGGTGTGACAATGACCAGGGTCTTTTAGGGCTTTTTAAGGAGTAGCTAGACTCGAGTGGCGCCAGACTTGAAAGCAGCTGTGCCAAGTCTATTAGAAAGACCTGGTATTGTGAGTTTCATTCCGATACCCTTCCAATTGCACATGACTAGTTTTGCCGTGCCTCTAAGCGTTTTTGTCTCAATACACATTTGTGTATAATGAGCCAATAGAGTGTTATTGGTTTCGTATATGAAGTTGTTAGTTAGTGGCAGCGTTGTAATTTGCAAGTTGGAGGTGGGTAGGTGAAGGAGGAATGTTGCTCTTGTCTCGCGAGGGGGGGGGGGGGGGGCGATCGTGCCAGCACCACGAGTTTCATTTAATTATGTGACCATTGCAAGTTTAGTTGTGTTGCAATATCAAGATATGCTTTATTTTATCTGCCACGCTGTTTTAGCCAATATGTTAACACAGGAATACGTTAGTATAAGTTATTCTTGTAAAGGGTCTTAGTGTTATCATATCGTGTGGTAATATATTGCAACCCCTTAGTTTGAGGCTGGCTCCCGCTAGCCACGCCAGGCGGCACTGCGGCAGGCCTCATCATTCACTGGTAGGCGGTCAGACAGTAGAGGTGGTGCTAGCTCTCTCTTTTGACCCATCAGTCTGCCCCTTTTGTTTGTCCTTGCTTGCATAATAGTAACGTAACGTAATTAACAGAGAATCCTAGACATTCATTTATTCTTTTAATTCTTCTTTTCCTCTGATCAGCATTTATTATATTTCCCTTTGTTTTATATATTCTGTACCTCCGGTGACTAACTTCGGAATCCGTGATAGGGAAGAGCTGGGAGGCTTGCCGGGGTCCTTACTAATAAGCACTGCTAATCCCATAGACAGTCCACACACACACATCCATACCCCTACATATTTTTCCCCGTGTTTGTGCTTAGGACCCGGTAACAACCTTGACGGTTCTGCCCCAGCGATTGTTTGTTCCCTATCTCCGGTTTCGAACTGGGGCAACGGAGTGTTTAATATTATTTAGGACTCCAGCTTCAGTTTGGACCCCCCCCCCCATAGTTAAGTGAGTGTGGGAGGTGGACTCTCTAAGAGTTCATTGTTTTGGGCGGTAGCTCACTGGTGGGCCCAGGTTGAAGCAGGATATATTGGTGTGATATTAGAGGTGGTCAGGGCACCCTGCCTCCACTAATATCACCCCGAAGTTAGTAGTCATATTAGGACACTGCGTTGTATTGTTAGATCATTATAATATGTATAAAATATTATGTGCAACTCTCTTGGGGTTAGAGTGGATTACCGTTGGCTGGTTTGCGCACGGTTTAGTACTGTCGAGGGCGCGCATAGCCTGTTATGCTCGAAGTACACCTGCACTCTTGTTTCTTTGATGTCTGCTGGTAGCCTATGTATTTAACTGTCTTGATTATCCAACCCAGCATTGCTAATCCCGGTGTTGGTTTCGAGTTCTCGTAGCTAGTAAGTTACATGATTAGTTCTGTTCAACATATTCAGAATAGGAGCAGGGCAGTGTGCTCCTTAAGCCCTGAGAAGAGCCTGGAAGCGTTCATAGTGCTCTTACCTGTTGCGTGGTGGTGTTATTTGGTAGAGAGACAAGGTACATTTGCATTTGTAATTATTTATGTATACCGTCTCTAAGCAACTGAGGTCCAGATTCGTAACAATATATATATATATATATATACCGTTATTACCAAATAAATTATACTACAATTTAAGATTTCTAGGTAGCAGAGTTGGGTATGCAGATATATTTTTATCAATGATTTTACTTCATAGTATATTTAAATTCGAAAACTGCACATCTACTTTATTATATTCCAGCTATATTTAGACGATTTTGTGTAGTTTAAGAAATATCTGTGGTACCGTAGTAAAACTGGCTGAATGATATATTTCAAAGCCTGTTAATTGCTGATGGTTCATTTTAAACTTGATCAAATCGTCTGATAGAAGCAAGAGTAAGTTAAAAGGACAGCACCAGTACGGAAAGGGTTAACAATAATGGTATAAAGGTCTGGAATGCAATACCTTAACATATTCAAGACAAATCCTCCTTGTCTAGTTTTTATGATATCCCTCAATTCATATTTGTTGAGTAAATACCAAATACCATTACATTTTGATCAAACTATCACCATAATTCAAAATATAAATTGTAATGACAGTGTAGTCTTATGTTGAGTATATTTATATAGTGAGTGTTTGTGTGTGGGGATGACTCTATAACGTAGCCTATATAGGCATATTGTGAACAGGGAGACAAACCAGGGCAATGATGTTTAGGGACCGAGTTCCGTAATAGAAAGAAATGCAGATACATTTTCATGAACAATTTTTTTGTTCTATGTGGATGAGGGAGACAAAAGGCAAAACTGCCTGTAACGAGTGCCTCCACCCGAGTTGAGAGAGTGGCAGTGCCAAAATCGAGGAATGTTAGAGCCAAAATATCTGGACACACGCAGTTTGAAGCAATTTTAAGTCATAGGATAAGGGAAGATGTATTCAGGGAGAGAGTTCCAGAGCTCAGATGCTGAATAGAAGAAAAATTGGTAGTATTGTTTCACTTTTGGGCTGAAGCTTTGCACAAAGTAGGGGTGGGATTGTGTTGCGAGATGGGTACCGTACTATGTACCCTACGTAGAGGAAGTGGTATACTGGCACACTGAGAGAGCTCTGAGGAACAGTGATTGTTGTAATAACGATAGAATAGTGTCTAGAATTCAATACAAGTACGCACTGTGCCCCTGTACAGAACAAGAAGCTGTGCAGGGGTAAAGAACCCATTGAGGCAGTTGACACACCCAGCTTCTGGGAAGCCATTTTAGCAAGAGTAGTGATATGGTCTTTCCAAGAAATATCAGAAGAAAACGAGACACCGAGAATATTGAAAGGCGAGGAAGGGTTGATCTTTGTATTGATAAAGTATAAGGGATAGTCCTCTGGGAGTTTTCATTGGGTAGATAAATGGAGAAATTGGGTTTTGGAAGCAATTAACCTATTAGCTGCGGAATACGTTCCGGAATGCCATGGCAATTTATAGCAATTTACAGGCTTTTAAAGCCTGTGGAAATGAGTCCGAGTGAGCGGGAGCGCGGCAGGCAAATGTAGCGCAACATTTATATATTCGCTCAGTGTTAATAAATGTCTATGGTAGTGCTGCGGATGAATCCCGCGCGCTACAAAGCTCGTTCTTGTGTAATTTTGAAGCTATTTTCTTCTAGATTTTGGCTGAATACATTTAATTTCATTCAGACACTTGCTTAATTATTCAGGAGTGCTAGAATGAGCCCTAATATAGTGGAAATATTCCCGCAGCGTAAATGTTAAAGCAACAAGGTTTTCTCTGTCCCATTTGGAAATGGTAGTTAAATCAGAAGATATTGTTTTATAGCTTCATCACGTTTGTTTTTGAGGGATTGCTTGCTGGGGTGTTCTCAAACACTAGTTGAATAGTGTAAGGTAGAATTGTCAGCATATGATTGAATAGGACTGGAAGTACAGTTAAGAAGATAATTTATGAATACTAGAAAGAGAATTGGAGATAGGCCAGAACCCTGAGGAACACCGGAGTTGATAGGATGAGGAAGTGAACGATGGCCATCTACAACCGCAGCCATGGAGTAGCCAGAAAGGAAATTAGAGATAAAGACACAGATGGATGGATAGAGACCGAAGGAGGATAGTATAGAAACTAGTAATTTGTGCCAGACTCTATCGAAGACCTTCAATATGTCTAGTGCAACATAAAGTATATCATTAGAAGAGATTAGGATATTAGGCATAAGTAGGAGAGAGGGGAGTGGAAAAGGAGGAATAGCACTGGAATCATCCAAGGTAGAGATTCTAGCGAAAGTTTGAGCGATTAGTTCTTCTTTGTCAGAGGAAGAAGTGATAGTTGTGCCAGCAGATTGGAAAAGGGGAGGGAAAGACGAGGAAGAAAAATTATTGGAGAGGGTTTTGGCTAGATGCCAGAAAGCTTGGGAAGAGCTAGAAATGGATAGTTCAGTGCATTTATTTTTGATGAAAGAGTGTTTGGCGAGTTGAAGACAAGATTTGGCTTGATTCCGGGCAGAAACATTGGAAGAATGAGATTCTTGAGGTTGAAAGCGTTGCTACCATTTGAATGTTTTCCCCCTCTGCGGACAGCAGTAAAACAAGCGTGAGTAAACCAAGATTTGTTTGCATTAGTCTGAGAGGAAGAAAATGTAATGTATGCCTCCATGCCCGATAGGATTACCTCGGTAATGCTTTTAGCACTCTCCGAGGGGCCCCGGCCACGGAAACAAAAATCATTCCATAGGAAGTCAAGGAAGCTCAGCCGAAGAGCCTCCCAGTCGGCAGCGCTAAAGAGCCACAAGCTCCACCGGCTGGGAGGATCGGGTGGCCGCTCTGGAGAGATAGGAAAGGTAACAGAGATAAGCTTATGGTCAGAGGAGCCCACAGGAAAGAAAAGATCGACAATTAAACCCTCGTTATCTCGGACTTATTGGGGGATGGCCACTTCCGAATTGTCCGATTTTCCAAAATGTCCGAATTCCGGCTTATAACCAACTTCAAAGGATAAATATGACCAATTTCAAAGGCGGAATCCGCGCTGTTGGTCACTGTTGGTAAGCGAGTGAAAGCTGGTGTCACACAAGCGTTTTTTTCCGGCAATTTCGATGAGTATGTTATTTTCTTGTAATACAATGAGGCTCTTTCGCAATTGGAATTGGAACTAGATCGAAGGTATATTATTTTAGGTAGTCTAATTCTCACGAAACTTAAATTTTCGAACTACCAGATAACAATTGCCAGTACAACAAGACTTCAAGGGTTGTGTACTTTATAGAGATAAAATAGTAACTAAAGTGTATTTGGTCAGAACAGCTGGTGATGACCCCATTTCTTGAGAACAACATGACTTCAGGGTCTGTGTATTTGGTCATAACAACTGGGGACGACCTCATTTCTTGAGAAGAAAACAAATGACAAATCGTGTGCTGGTACTTTCAACTTTAAAACTGAACCACTTTTTGTAAAGTTCTACTTTTCACTTATCACAAGAAAACAGCAAGTGCTGTCTCCTGATATTATATTAAAACCTATATTTTTGTGAGATGACCCAGCCAGGGCTCGAACCTATAACCTAGGTTAGGCCATATATTTGCGGAAATATGAGTAACAGTAAATAATTAAAATATCCTGAGACTTCTGATATTACCTTAAACTGGGATATTTACTTCACTACTACACAGCTTTAATGGTGAGTATGCTGCTTTTGCTGTTGGTGTTCAGGGGCTATAGTATTATTCTAAGTACATATGTGTGAAATTGGGTTACACAGAGAGTTAGTATTGACTGTTATCTTGTGAATGGTGTAGATTATAACTGCAAACCTTATCAACTCGGATATGTGCCGATTTGTACGGTGAACTGTCCGACATGAGATGCCATTCCGAGAAGTACGGGTTTCCGAGTAAAAAGAGTCCGAGAAAACGGGGGTTTACTGTATAAGCGGAAGGGTTAGAAGTTAGAAACAAGTCTAGAATGTTGGGCCGATCTCCGTAGCAATCCGGGATATGGGTGGGTTGCTGAACCAAATGTTCTAGGTTATTTAGGATAGAAAGAAGTAGACTTGTTCACCATGCCGGTCAGTGGAGTGAGAGGAGAGCCATTGGCAGTGGTGAACGTGGAAATCTCCTAAGATGGAGATTTCTGAGAAAGGAGAGACGGATAGGATGTGTTCCAATTTAGAGTTAGATATTCAACGAATTTGGGGAAGTCAGTGGAGTTGGGAGAAAGATAGACTGCACAGAAATATTTAGTATGAGAGTGACAGGATAGTTTGAGCCATAAAGTTAAGAATCCAGAGGAGTCAAAGTCGGGAACACGAGAGCAAGTAAGTTTGTTGTGTATGTATACATAACATCCGCCTTTGGCTTTGAAAATAGGATAGAAATAGCACCCATAGCCGATCGACAACGAGAAGCTCCCAGCAAGTCGCCCTACGCCGGCGCGCCACCAATCAGGACCCACAGAGCTATGATTAGCCCTTCCAACCCCCCCTCCCCCCCCACCACCACCAGATCAACATTATCCCTATAAATACGACTCCCTGCTCATCACTCATCACTCCTTCTCCTGAAGATGGCTTGTGAACAAGTCGAAACGTCGAGGCCAACCCAGAACTATTCAGAACTATTATACAAACTACCTGATCATCAGAGGAAAATTGCTTGAAATATTGAAGAAATAAACAATAAAATTATTATATTATTAAAAATTATATATATACAGTATATATATACTGTATATATATACCGGTATATATATATATATATATATATATATATATTTATATTCACATTTAACCTTAACAATTTGAATATTTATCTACAATTTGGTCAGCGTAACATCTTTTTGTAGCGTTATGAATATGCTGTAATTCAGATTAAAAATATATAAAAGAAAGAAATAGTGACCATAATCTGTGACCTTCACCATTCACCTTGACCTTTGAATAACAAAACCACAAAATTTGGACAATCATCGCATTGACTAACTGAATTTGCCTGCAAAATTTGGTGAAGATGCATTAACCAGTTCAGTACCAGTTATGTTGTGTTCCTTTTATACGGGAGAATAATAGACTATTTTATTCAGTTTAAGAAGAGCCTCTGGCTGTTAATTATCTTAATTAACCGTTTTTACTACCACAGATCCTTCTTGAGCTCCACAAATTCGTCTAATTATAGCTACAATATGATAAAATAGAGACGTCACCGGTACAGAAAGGGTTAAAGAGTCTAGAAAAAGTTTAGGAAAAAATATTTATACTCTTCATTTGATCTTTGACCTTGACCCTTGATATTAATTATTAGAATATTTATATTGAATCAATATCAGCCTACATGTTATTAAAGTAAGATGCAACTAACAGCCAGCTTATCGGAGTTTGAGTATTTTTTTATGATGAAGGTTGACTTTTGACCTTGACTTGTGACCTTGACCTTTATGTAGGATTACATTTTTTGTTTGCATTGATGTAACCCCGTAAAATAAAAGAGACATGCCAAATGTAATTAACTCGTAAACTGCGAAACTACGGTAGTTCAAACCCTCCCGCCGAGCGAAGGTATTTGTTACTATTCAGACGAAAATCGTCATAGTTCCATATATATAATTATTACTTATCCATATGCGCCTATTTTGCTTTTATTATGAACACATGAACATTTAAGAGCAATAACAAAAGTGAGAATAGGATTTGGGGGGTGAAAAAGACGCTAGGTCGTATCATGAGGCGAGAGCTGGAGCGGCGTATATGCTCCCTTCCCGAGATCTCAACCGACACTGAGGCCTTACACTAGAAGTCTCTCTTTTGCAAGGATCTCTAGCTGCCTCGCAAGTGTTAAAGAAACCGTGTGAGGGAGATTTGCGCCGAAAATTGCCCGATAAAAGAGGGAATAAGAGGAAATAATTACTGATCATTGAGGAGGGGGGAAAAGGGGGGGAAGGGGTGGGGGGGGGGACACATATGTAGGAGTGGTAGCAAGTAATGGAGGGGAATTACATCACCTAATCACAAATTGCTTTGTTTTGAGTGACACTGGGGTGTTTTCTAAGTTTTTTTTATGCTCTGGATCTATTGAAGACGGTCACAGTGCACCAGAAAAACCTCTATTGAGAACGGTCGTCGTTTATGGGTTAAAAATCATCAGTTAGTTTCAGAGGTATTAAAGGAGTAGTTGAACTTGACCTTTGACCTTTATCTTGACTGTTATGAAGTCTGAACATTTAACATATACATTTTCATATAAAGCACAACTGTGCAAACAAATTTTGTGAAGTTTGCATGAATAGTAAATAAATTAACATATTGACCTTATATTTGACCTTGACCTGTGACATTGACCTATCAAATGGAATTATGTTTATTCTTGTAGGACCTTGGCCTAGGTATTCCAAATATACATGATAAGCTTAGTGAGAATCTTAGTTAAAATGAAATACTAGTAAAAAAATTTTTTATGTGATATTGCCCTTAAACCTTGACCTTTGACCTCGACTTTTGACCTTAACATTTTGTATCAAGAATTTAGTTAGCTTAACACCAATGTTGAAATTAACTAGAATTATGATTGGTATAATTTGTATACAAAGTTAGAGATAAAAAAATAGTGACCATATACTGTGACCTTGAGCTTTGAATATAAAGACAATAACATTAATTGGATTGTTGTCGCATCGACTAACTGAATTTGCCTGTACAATTTGGTTACAATACATTAAACAATGTAGGAGCTGGAGATCAGGGAAAATGACGTAAACTCTTGTTTTGAACTTTGACCTTGACCTTTGACTTTATCTATTACAATATTTTTTTGAAGTTTTATTTATATGGTATTTAAACAATAAGCAACTAACACAGCCAGTTTTCCGAAATTTGAGTAATCCTATTTATTTTTATAATAAATGTCAACCTTTGACCTTGACCTGTAACCTTGACATTTATGTAGGAGTACATTTTGTTTACATTAACATTGCCCAGGAAACTCAAATAAGCATGCTAAATTGTATTCATACATATTTATAAAATATAATAAAACGATTTTATGAAGCTTAGGAAGGATATATGTTAGCTAATAGGACTAAATTGCCAGAAAAAAACACTTGTGTGACACCAGCTTTCACTCGCTTACCAACAGTGACCAACAGCGCAGATTCCGCCTTTGAAATTGGTCATATTTATCCTTTGAAGTTGGTTATAAGCCGGAATTCGGACATTTTGGAAAATCGGACAATTCGGAAGTGGCCATCCCCCAATAAGTCTGAGATAACGAGGGTTTAATTGTCGATCTTTTCTTTCCTGTGGGCTCCTCTGACCATAAGCTTATCTCTGTTACCTTTCCTATCTCTCCAGAGCGGCCACCCGATCCTCCCAGCCGGCGGAGCTTGTGGCTCTTTGGCGCTGCCGACTGGGAGGCTCTTCGGCTGTGCTTCCTTGACTTCCTATGGAATGATTTTTGTTTCCATGGCCGGGGACCCTCGGAGAGTGCTAAAAGCATTACCGAGGTAATCCTATCGGGCATGGAGGCATACATTACATTTTCTTCCTCTCAGACTAATGCAAACAAATCTTGGTTTACTCACGCTTGTTTTACTGCTGTCCGCAGTGGGGGGAAAACATTCAAATGGTAGCAACGCTTTCAACCTCAAGAATCTCATTCTTCCAATGTTTCTGCCCGGAATCAAGCCAAATCTTGTCTTCAACTCGCCAAACACTCTTTCATCAAAAATAAATGCACTGAACTATCCATTTCTAGCTCTTCCCAAGCTTTCTGGCATCTAGCCAAAACCCTCTCCAATAATTTGTCTTCCTTGTCTTTCCCTCCCCTTTTCCAATCTGCTGGCACAACTATCACTTCTTCCTCTGACAAAGAAGAACTAATCGCTCAAACTTTCGTTAGAATCTCTACCTTGGATAATTCCAGTGCTATTCCTCCTTTTCCACTCCCCTCTCTCCTACTTATGCCTAATATCCTAATCTCTTCTAATGATATACTTTATGTTGCACTAGACATATCGAAGGCCTTCGATAGAGTCTGGCACAAATTACTAGTTTCTATACTATCCTCCTTCGGTCTCTATCCATCCATCTGTGTCTTTATCTCTAATTTCCTTTCTGGCTACTCCATGGCTGCGGTTGTAGATGGCCACCGTTCACTTCCTCATCCTATCAACTCCGGTGTTCCTCAGGGTTCTGTCCTATCTCCAATTCTCTTTCTAGTATTCATAAATTATCTTCTTAACTGTACTTCCAGTCCTATTCACTCATATGCTGACAATTCTACCTTACACTATTCAACTAGTGTTTGAGAACACCCCAGCAAGCAATCCCTCAAAAACAAACGTGATGAAGCTATAAAACAATATCTTCTGATTTAACTACCATTTCCAAATGGGACAGAGAAAACCTTGTTGCTTTAACATTTACGCTGCGGGAATATTTCCACTATATTAGGGCTCATTCTAGCACTCCTGAATAATTAAGCAAGTGTCTGAATGAAATTAAATGTATTCAGCCAAAATCTAGAAGAAAATAGCTTCAAAATTACACAAGAACGAGCTTTGTAGCGCGCGGGATTCATCCGCAGCACTACCATAGACATTTATTAACACTGAGCGAATATATAAATGTTGCGCTACATTTGCCTGCCGCGCTCCCGCTCACTCGGACTCATTTCCACAGGCTTTAAAAGCCTGTAAATTGCTATAAATTGCCATGGCATTCCGGAACGTATCCCACAGCCAATAGGTTAATTGCTTCCAAAACCCAATTTCTCCATTTATCTACCCAATGAAAACTCCCAGAGGACTATCCCTTATACTTTATCAATACAAAGATCAACCCTTCATCGTCTTTCAGTATTCTCGGTGTCTCTTTTTCTTCTGATCTTTCTTGGAAAGACCATATCACTACTCTTGCTAAAATGGCTTCCCAGAAGCTGGGTGTGTCAACTGCCTCAATGGGTTCTTTACCCCTGCACAGCTTCATGTTCTGTACAGGGGCACAGTGCGTACTTGTATTGAAGTTTAGACACTATTCTATCGTTATTACAACAATCACTGTTCCTCAGAGCTCTCTCAGTGTGCCAGTATACTACCTCCTCTACGTAGGGTACATAGTACGGTACCCATCTCGCAACACAATCACCCCTACTTTGTGCAAAGCTTCAGCCCAAAAGTGAAACAATACTACCAATTTTTCTTCTATTCAGCATCTGAGCTCTGGAACTCTCTCCCTGAATACATCTTCCCTTATCCTATGACTTAAAATTGCTTCAAACTGCGTGTGTCCAGATATTTTGACTCTAACATTCCTCGATTTTGGCACTGCCACTCTCTCAACTCGGGTGGAGGCACTCGTTACAGGCAGTTTTGCCTTTTGTCTCCCTCATCCACATAGAACAAAAAAATTGTTCATGAAAATGTATCTGCATTTCTTCTATTACGGAACTCGGTCCCTAAACATCATTGCCCTGGTTTGTCTCCCTGTTCACAATATGCCTATATAGGCTACGTTATAGAGTCATCCCCACACACAAACACTCACTATATAAATATACTCAACATAAGACTACACTGTCATTACAATTGATATTTTGAATTATGGTGATAGTTTGATCAAAATGTAATGGTATTTGGCATTTACTCAACAAATATGAATGGAGGGATACCATAAAAACTAGACAAGGAGGATTTGTCTTGGATATGTTAAGGTATTGCATTCCAGACCTTTATACCATGATTGTTAACACTTTCCGTACTGGTGCTGCCCTTTTAACTTACTCTTGCTACTATGAGACGATTTGATCAAGTTTAAAATGAACCATCAGCAATTAACAGGCTTTGAAATATATCATTCAGCCAGTTTTACTACGGTACCACAGATATTTCTTAAACTACACACAATCGTCTAGATATAGCTGGAATATAATAAAGTAGATGTGCAGTTTTCGAATTTAAATATACTATAAAGTAAAATCATTGATACAAATATATCTGCATACCCAACTCTGCTACCTAGAAATCTTAAATTGTAGTATAATCTATTTGGTAATAACGGTATATATATATATATATATATTGTTACGAATCTGGACCTCAGTTGCTTAGAGACGGTATACATAAATAATTACAAATGCAAATGTACCTTGTCTCTCTACCAAATAACACCACCACGCAACAGGTAAGAGCACTATGAACGCTTCCAGGCTCTTCTCAGGGCTTAAGCTGCACACTGCCCTGCAAATATTCTGAATATGTAGAACAGAACTAATCATGTAACTTACTAGCTACGAGAACTCGAAACTAACCCCGGGATTAGCAATGCTGGGTTGGATAATCAAGACAGTTAAATACATAGGCTACCAACAGACATCAAAGAAACAAGAGTGCAGGTGTACTTCGAGCATAACAGGCTATGCGCGCCCTCGACAGTACTAAACCGTGCGCAAACCAGCCAACGGTAATCTACTCTCAACCCAAGAGAGTTGCACATAATATTTGTATACATATTATAATGATCTAACAATACAAGGCAGTGTCCTAATATGACTATAACTTCGGGGTGATATTAGTGGAGGCAGGTTGCCTTGACCACCTCTAATATCACACCAATATATCCTGCTTCAACCTGGGCCCCCCAGTGAGCTACCGCCCGAAACAATGAACTCTTAGAGAGTCCACCTCCCACACTCACTTAACTATTGGGGGGGGGGGGTGTCCAAACTGAAGCTGGATTCCTAATTAATATTAAACACTCCGTTGCCCCAGTTCGAAACCCGAGATAGGGAACAAACAATCGCTGGGGCAGAACCGTCAAGGTTGTTACCGGGTCCTAAGCACAAACACGGGGAAAAATATGTAGGGGTATGGATGTGTGTGTGTGTGGACTGTCTATGGGATTAACAGTGCTTATTAGTAAGGACCCCGGCAAGCCTCCCAGCTCTTCCCTATCACGGATTCCGAAGTTAGTCACCGGAGGTACAGAATATATAAAACAAAGGGAAATATAATAAATGCTGATCAGAGGAAAAGAAGAATTAAAAGAATAAATGAATGTCTAGGATTCTCTGTTAATTACGTTACGTTACTATTATGCAAGCAAGGACAAACAAAAGGGGCAGACTGATGGGTCAAAAGAGAGAGCTAGCACCACCTCTACTGTCTGACCGCCTACCAGTGAATGATGAGGCCTGCCGCCTGGCGTGGCTAGCGGGAGCCAGCCTCAAACTAAGGGGTTGCAATATATCACCACACGATATGATAACACTAAGACCCTTTACAAGAATAACTTATACTAACGTATTCCTGTGTTAACATATTGGCTAAAACAGCGTGGCAGATAAAATAAAGCATATCTTGATATTGCAACACAACTAAACTTGCAATGGTCACGTAATTAAATGAAACTCGTGGTGCTGGCACGATCGCCCCCCCCCCCCCCTCGCGAGACAAGAGCAACATTCCTCCTTCACCTACCCACCTCCAACTTGCAAATTAAAAAAGCTGCCACTAACTAACAACTTCATATACGAAACCAATAACACTCTATTGGCTCATTCTACACAAATGTTTATTGAGACAAAAATGCTTAGAGGCACGACAAAACTAGTCATGTGCAATTGGAAGGGTATCGGAATGAAACTCACAATACCAGGTCTTTCTAATAGACTTGGCACAGCTGCTTTCAAGTCTGGCGCCACTCGAGTCTAGCTACTCCTTAAAAAACCCTAAAAGACCCTGGTCTTTGTGAGACCCTCACACGGGGGGGGGGGGGCAAGTTTTGGAGCTCTGAAACAAAATTTTCATCAATAGTTTACAACTGCATAATATTTACGGTACATTGACAGTCTTTTGTATTTTTACATTTTATAGATTTGTTTAACATGAGTAAATATGACTTACTTACTAAATAGCCTCATGCTCTCCTATCACCCCTCAGAGGACTCTCGGGACAAACAGTTTGCCAGGACATTATCAACACCACGGATGTGCCTAACATCGAGATGATATTCTTGCAACATCAAACTCCAGCGAGTAAGTCTCTGGTTTTTGTCCTTGAGCCTATTAACCTTTTCACGCATTTATGACGCAGAGGTTGCCAGATTAGCAATAAGAAATAGAGTTCTCTCACTCTTATAATTACCTCTCCAAAATTAGTTTTCTGCCCACAGCTAACTCAAAGACAACTGCAGAGGTTGAAGTAACTAAACTAAAGGTTTCTAAATACCCCTGATGGTAACAAAGGCTTTAAAGTATCCCCAATAGGCTCAAAATCGCGTCATATGTCGGAGAAGGTTAAGAAACTGCAGAGGATGATGGTCAGAGTAGATTCTGAGCACGGGCCCATATGGTGGAAAATAAATAGCAAAATGGTGTAAACTCAAAATAATAGCTAGCAACTCCCTTTCGATCACAGAATAATTCTTTTGTGCTCGGTTAAACTTTTTCGAAAAGTAGGAAATGGGGTGCTCAACATCATCTCCGAACTCTTGCATCAACACAGAGCCGGCGCCCACATCGCTCGCGTCTACTGCCAAGACAGAAGGCCTGTTGAAATCTGGGGCACGTAATATAGGATGGCAACAGAGGAGGCTTTTGACATCTTTGAAAGCCTGCTCACACTCTGTTGTCCATATAAATGGTTTGTTCTTTTGTAGCAAATTTGTCAATGGGGCAAGCACGGTGGAATATCCTTTGATGAACCGGCGATAATAGCCTATCATGCCAAGGAAACGTTGCACGGCTTTCTTATTATGAGGTGCTCGGAAATTCTGGATAGCCTCCACCTTCGCCCGAGGGGGACAGACCTGGCCGTGGCCAACAACATAACCCAGATATTGCACCCGAGCCTGCACGAACTCGCACTTTGCCAAGGTTGACCACTAAACCAGCCTCAGACAACTTTCGGAAAAGCTCACCCACATTGGCCAAATGGTCGGTCCAATTTGTGTCATAAACAACAACATCATCTATGTAGACTAAACAATTGGGGACATCATGCACAACCCTGTCCATTAACCGCTGAAATGTGGCGGGAGCATTCTTCAAGCCGTACGGCATTACCTGGCACTGATACACTACTCCACCCACCACAAAACTAGCAATTTTCTTGGCACGTTCAGTTAGTGGGACTTGCCAATAGCCTTTAACTAAGTCCACTTTTGTGATGAACGTGGCTGCCCCAATCTTGTCTACTGAGTCATCAACTCTCGGTAAAGGGTAGGTATCTGTCTTGGAGAGTAAATTTACTTTACGAAAATCGACACAGAAGCGGATCTTACCAACAGGCTTAGGCTGCAAAGTTACTGGACTTGACCACTCACTCCAGCCTTTCTTGATGAGGCCCTTGTCAACCATATACCTCAACTCAGCATCAAGAGCGAGCTGCTTCTGTGGATTAACTCTATAAGGTGGTAATTTTATAGGCTTATTCTCTCCCACATCGATGTCATGCATCGCCCAAGATGTCAGACCTGGTGCATCCCCGAACATAGTGTGGATAAGCCCACAGGGTAGTAAACATCTCCTCAACCCTTTCCGGAGGTAAATGGGTCAATTTCTCCCGCAGGGCCAGGTACCCGTTCTCGGCCCATGTCCCAGCCGGCACAGCCTCACCTGGGAAAACCTCCCTCTCCTCCTTCATGCCTTCTACAACCAGGACAGGGCAACGAGACACGGCATCCTGGTCCCTGGGACCGGAGAATCGGGGAGTGTGCAGAGGGGGGGTTGAGAGGCACTGCAGGAGCCTTGTGTGGCGTTCCCACAGTGCATGAACCGCTAGCCCCGGGACCCGGGTTATCCAACCACCATCCACCAGGCCCGGCCTGACCCTGCACCTCCGACTCCAACTCTCCAGTCAATAACATAGGCAAGAAATTGACCGTATCTGACTCAACTTTCTCTACTGTCCCGTTCTGAGCGGATACAGAAGCACAAACTGCCTCAGACAACTCCCCGTTAACACCAGCAGGTGACTGATCGGCGCCCAGGCAATTCTCTCGGCTAGCCCCTTTAGGTGACACAGCCTGTGTGCCCGCCGCACGATAGTACCTCTTCAACATGTTAATATGGCAGAGCTGATGGGTCTTACGTCTGTCTGGAGTACTCTCCCCGATCTTAGAAAACAAGTGTACAAAGGAGTACAAAGGAAATCAAGCAACAACAGATCTAGTGACCATTCTAGGTTGCTTGTCCTCCAAAACACTGAGGATCAAGTGTCCAAACAGTGGTTTAGAGTGGGTAAGGGAACATTGGAAAGGGAATTACTGCCCTGGAACTAATGTCCGTGGCAGGATTAGGAAGTTAGTAGGGGACAGATGGGTTAGTAACTGAGGGGGGGGGGGATAAAATAAAGTTATTAATTTACAAACGCAGTCAGTCGCGGGTTTGATGCGAGATATTTGTCTAAGCGGAGTTTAAATGAATCAACGGTGATGCAGACTATAACGTTTCGGGGAAGTTAATGAAGCATCACTCTGCGGCACCTCACCAATCTCCCCCGGTGGCACGGTGGTAAGATTAGGTATAACCTCCAAGTCGGTCTGATTCGATGATGCAGGATCAACCGGTCCTCCCGTAGGGACCCGATCGCTCCCTTCAGTATCACCTCTAGCACCGGGCGAAACGAGTTAGGAGCTTTCCGCTGAGCCTTCCTTCTCGTCCTGCACACCCTCGGCACCCTGCAGATCAGTTGAATCTATGAGTGATGCATATTCATTACTGTACATTCCCTCGATCAGATCTATCTCCTCCCCAAACAATTCCTCCGGCTGTGCAACCTGGGCCATAGATCTTGTGACCGCTCACACCGGAAACAAATCGGGAGGCAGCTTCTTAGCCTTCCTGTTCCTCTCCTCCAGCTGTACCAGCTCCGACACCACTACCGGAGGTGGAAAGACTCTACTCCCTGCCATATCTGCTCCAAGCAGAAAATCAATCCCCTCCACAGGTAATGTGTCCACGACCGCTACCTTCGCCATCGCCGTGACTACAGGACACCTAAGATGAACAGGAACGAGGCTATAACAGGCCTCGACATAACACAAACTCGTCAGATTTTATCGGCTTCCCCGTCAAGTTCAAACACATGGACTGCTTAACTCCCGAATCCCTAAGAACCTTGACTGGATACACCTTCCCACACAGCTCTACTTCACCCTCATGAACGAAAGCCTGGCACCAAGCGAGCGAGGCTTCTGGACCTGCATTGGCACCTAGTTGAGACACTTTGTCGGGGGCAGGCTGTGCCACGGCCGTTGGCACCCCATGCTTCACCCTTCGGTCTGACTCCAACCTCGGTAACAAAGATTCATCCCCTCCTCCCTGGATACCAACAACAAACGACACAGGCTAGCAAGCGCTGCAGAAGACTTTGCCTTGGGACAGTTTGGTTTAATATGTCCGGTCTGTTTACACCCATAACACCTAACACCGCTGGAATCAGGTCGGGCTGAATTTTGTGAATTTTGTTTGTCTCCACCGTTAATATTACGTGTGGGACCAGGGCCACTATTACTGTACCCTCCACTTCCACCTGCTCAGTACCTCTCGTCACGTGCAGCCGTGGGGGGAGGCATATCTGGCACGATCAGTAAAACCCTTGGTAGCCAACACTCGATCGTCAGCCCACACGGCAGCATCAGACAGCTTGCCGGGGCGCTTCTCATGGATCCTTTGGCAAATCTCTTTGTCGACATTGTTGGTAAAGTGTTCTAGCAGGAAAAGCTCAACTGCCTCATTTAAATTGGTTACATTTTCACTCAAAAGCCAATGAGACAAACAATCACGGAGGTACTTAGCAAACTCAACATGAGTATGATTAGGCTTCTTCCTTGCATTACGAAATTTAAGGCGATAGGCTTCTGGTCTGAGTTCATAAGCCTTAAGGATATCCTGCTTTAAATTATCATACTCTGCTAAGTCCTCCACTGACATCCTATCATATGCCTCGAGCGCTTTTCCTTTGAGAACATTTGCCACCAATGCCGCCCAGCGTTCCCGTGGCCGCTCGAACTCACGTGCTTTCTTTTCAAATCGCTGGAACCATTCAGTGACTTTTTCCTCGTCAAAAGCGGGAACTAGCTTCAGGCTACGAGACAACTTTAACTCACTAGATTCCTCCCTGTATACTGTGCCAACTTGTCCCCTTGTGTACCTACCCCCGTCTACATCAACTTTGGTTCTTTGTAACTCTATTGTCATTCTCTGTGTTTCTAACCTCTCCTTCATCTCTCTCTCTTTTCTTTTCTCCTGCATTTCTCTCTCTTTCTCTTCTCTTTTCTCCTGCATTTCCAATTTCTTCAACTCTAGTTGTACTAGAGCATCACTCGATAGCCCTACCGGGGCAAAAGTAGGGGGTGGTGTAGGAACATAAGCGGGACGGTAACGTGGCTGAATCGTAGAAAATCCAGCTGGGATAAATGGGGGGGGGAGGTATAACCTGGTTCTGTGCCACCCAGCCTGTGGCAGGAGTAGAGTGTAAAGGATAAAAATGGGGTTGAGTAAGATGGGGTACACCAGGGGGCACGTCAGGCAACAACGGGGGAACAACAGTAGGACATCTCAACTGGGAGGACGCAATGCTATCATTAAGAGGACTGGATGTGCGCGGCGGAGAGCGTGTAGGTGAGATATAGCCTCCTTCTGGCACAGTTGTTGGCTCAGCCTCCTCTAGAACATCATAATAATACTGTCATATATACTGCTGACATGCTTCCCTCGTGGTAAGAAGAGACCCCTCTACTCCCGACACTGATGCAATCAACCTCAATTCCTCCACCCTTCTCAACTGCATCTGTGCCCATTCTGGAGAACTCCGAAGGAACACTCTCGCACCCTCCTCACTGGTGATATGCAACGGCACGACACCGACACTCTCCCCCTCCTTTCTTGCTTGTTGTTCAGACATAGAAAAATATAAAATGCTAGACACCTATTCTAAAAAAAACTGCTGGTACTATTCTGATTACCCTGGGCAAGGTCGCCACTGTTACGAATCTGGACCTCAGTTGCTTAGAGACGGTACCCACTATACGGGGGGGCGATACCAAACTCTGCTTACGCAGAGTTGTGTGTGTGTGCCCCTATGGGGGACACACACTCACAAGGAATAGGTACAGGGTGGGGGGCGGGGTCCTGAAAGGGGGGGGGGAACCATTTGTTGGACATAAGATCATTACTATTGCACAAATTCAAATTTTTTGTTTTAATTACCGTCGAATTCACGCACCGAAGGTTCGTGTGAAGTTTGGTGAAAATCCGTTAACCCGTACAGCCCCAGCGACGCGTCTGACGCGTCGGCGATGTATGTAATGCACAGCCCCAGAGACGCGCCTGACGCGTCACCCTAATTGCGCCGACCGTAACCTCAGGTGTAGCCACTCAAGAGGGCTCAGATTTATATGGGAACTGTGTATGTATCCCACGCAACCGTGCCGATGGTTGAAAACTCTCAAAGTCCACGTGCATGCGCGCGAGCGCGCAATAACCTGATTTTTTGGGATAATTGCATTCAATTTTTTACTCTTGTAAAATCCGTTTTCGGGGGCTCTGTAGGACAGTTTTTAAGCTTTTTGAGCGGTTTTTCGTGGTTTTTCCTTCATTCCTAACCCATTCGCTATTGTTTCTGGAATAAAACCATTTTTTGAAAACCAGCCGGGTTCTGGTGCGCAAACATTACAAAACTAGCCGGGGCTCCACGGGTTAAACGGTCTAGGAGTTCTCGGACGGACAGACAGACAGACAGACATTTCGGTCGGCATGTACCACTATACGGGGGGCGATACCACTCTGCTTACGCAGAGTTGATAAAGTAGACGTGTCGTTTTGCATACCCAACATACGGCATACCCAACTCTGCGAAGGGTTACCATCATCACTAATATTACCACCATTATTACTACTACTATCATCATCACTACAATTGTCACCATCATCACTAATACTACCATCATCACTAATATTACAACCATCATCACTACTACTATCATCATCACTACAATTGTCACCTAATGTCAACTAAACTAACTTAAACTAACAAATGCGGGCGAGTTTTTTTTCGCCCCCTGAACGATGGCGTTCTGTGTGAGTGTGGCCCTACAGGGCACACACACACAGAACACCATCATCATTGCTTGGGAATAGGTAGTGGGTGGGGGATGGGGGTTCTGAGCGGGGGGGGGGGGGGGGGGGGGGGGGGGGGGGGGGAAACAATTTTTAGGACTTAAGATCATATCTATTGCACAAATTAAAAAATATATATATATATAATTACCGTCGAATTCACGCACCGAAGGTTCGTGTTTAGTTTGGTGAAAATCTGTCAAACGGTCTAGGAGTAGTTCTCGGACGAACAGACAGACAGACAGACATTTCGGTTAGCATGTACCACCATATGGGGGGCGATACCACTCTGCTTACGCAAAGTTGATAATCATTACTACTGTCACCATCATCACTACTATTATGACCATCATCACTACTACTAGTACTGTCACCATCATATCTACTACTGTCATTATCATCACCACCATCATCATCACTACTGTCATAATTATCACACAACTACAACCATCATCACTACTATTATAACCATCATCACTACTATCACCATCATCCCCACTGTTACTACCATCACTTCTAATGTCAACTAAACTAACTTAACCTAACTTAACCTAGCAAATGCGGGGCGAGTTCTTTTCTGGGCGTCCTCTCCCGTAACCGTCACCAACATCACCAATACTTTCAAAATCATCACTACTACTATCCCCATCATCTACTACCATCATCACTTCTACTATCATCACCACTGGTGGTTTGGGAGGTGGGGGGGGGGGGTGAAACCATATTTTTGACCTAAAATCATAACTATTGCACAAATTCAAAAACAAAAAACAAAATTAATTACAGTCAAATTCACGCACAGAATGTTCGTGTGAAGTTTGGTGAAAATCCGTCGAACGGTCTAGGAGGAGTTATCAGACAGACAGACAGAAAGATATTTCGGCATGTACAGTTGGTCAAAGTTCCAGCTGACCCACCCTCGCTCTGGGGATCGCAGAATTATCTGGCAATACTGGTGTAGTTGCCAATCAGTGGATATAATAACTTGAATATTTAAGTAAATCTACGAACTTTGGGTGAATGTTGGGGATCATACATAGCGATGTATGCATTTTTATTTGAGAAAGGCTTACTTTCCCTTGTTTAGTTATTAGGTTCTAACAATGATATAGCCGAAATAAGATCTACCAATCCCAATCTTTGTAAGACACACCTCCTTCCTACACCAGTATTGCCAGATAATTCTGCGAGCCCCAGAGCGAGGGTGGGTCAGCTGGAACTTTGACCAACTGTACCACTATATGGGGGGCGATACCACTCTGCTTACGCAGAGTTGATAAATATATTGGAACGACATTATGAATGTTTTCAGTGCTGGTCAATTGAAACTTTTGTTCTCTATGCACAGACTAGTTGTCATAAATGTACAGTAAAGGTAATTAATTATGATGTATTTTGAAGCCTCTATGAATCTAAGCCACCAAGATGTCGGAGCAGCTAGTGTTAAATCATTATTCTTGGCTCTCTAGGTTGTTGGGTACATTATTCCTTGTCAGACATTATAAAGGGTAATGTTCAGTGGTCACGTGAACAAGTTCGTTGTTCGTTTATACTTGCATGTCAAACTTAATAAAGCAATGTAAAGTTGTGATATTTATAGTGATATACATATACATTCTCGAAACTGTCTCTAGCTACCTTATTCGTATATACTGTAAATATATGAAACTAACAAAAACAATTGAGAATAAGCTTAGGTGTGAACAAAGAGCACATGGAAAGATCAATGCTATCACACAGAGGCCCACGTCTCTTCAACAAACTCCCACGGCGAGTAAGAGACATGAGGGACATCTCGTTAGACAACTTCAAGAGAGCCCTAGATGTCGAACTGCAAAAAGTGCCAGACGAGCCCATCCTCGCAAGGGAGCGAGCTGTCGCTTCAAACAGTCTACTGCACCAAATCACCACCCATAACGAGGGGCGTCGCGCTCCTTGGTGCCGCTAGAGGAGCGGCGAACACATCCAAAGGTATCCAAAGGTAAGGCTAGGCATAACACTTAGATATAGGAAGAGAGCATCGTGGGTAAGAGAGCAAACCAAAGTCAAGGGGATATTCTAGAAAGTATTAACCCATCAAGCGCGATAGGCCTCACGGAAGTTTCACCATAGCGAACGCGATAGGCCTCACGGAAGCAAGACCATAAAAAAAACTTCCAAAGCACCCCAGGGGCTCTCAAAACAAAGGAGTATGTCATTAGGTGAGATAATTCCCCTCTAGTACTTCCTACCACTCATCGATGTGTTTCTCAACCTCCCCCCCTTCCCCTCCCTCCCCTCCTCAATTATCACCTATTTTTCCTCTTGTTTTCATCATTTATCAGTTATTTTTCTCTCCCGCGGTAATGTAGCACAACTGGATTACATAAAAGATCGTTATATAACACGGAGACACCTCCCGATTGCTTCAGGTGAGTCAGAGACAGCGAGAGGGGAGGGTGTGTGCCTCGCTAGCTCACGCCTGAGAATACGACCGGGTGGGGAATATTTACGATTTGCACCACCCAAATGCTTTTCCCACTTATTTTATCACTCTTCAAGGTTTATATATTCATCATATATGTAAAATAAAAGCACATTGCAAACAAATAATGCTTTGTATCTTAAATATAACTAATTATGTCAGAATCCAAGGCTAGAAATTCACAAATAAGTACCCTTGCCCCTATGGCATTTTCGCGTTGCCCGGGTTAAAGAGCAGAAGTGGAGATGGGCAGGATGCATATGTAGCAAGAAGAGAGGGCAGTAAATGGAGTAAAAGACTAACTGACTGGACCCCAAGAGAACCTAACCTAACCTAAAATACACAAACTCACTCTCACTCACACACACACACACACATACTCTCTCTCTCTCTTTATCACACACATACACACACACACACACATTTGCGGACCGGTAAGAAAAGAAAAAACAACCTCATATTTTTCTGGCTGGGAATTGATAGCCAGAATCTGTTCCCTGGCTGGCAGTTTCGCAATGACTGTAAAGGAATCGCTTGCGCCCTTGTATAATTTTCACCTTAACCATTCTTTTTCCTTGTAAATATTACCCTCATATAAACTATATTCTAGCAGAACAACATTCTATATCTGTTATGTGGGTGTTTCCTCAACCTATTTGGACTATTAAATGCAATTCTATGTATCATACAGGTATTATATATATATATATATATTGTCACAATGACCAGGGTCTTTTAGGAGTAGCTAGACTCGAGTGGTGCCAGATTTATGAAAACAGCTGTGCCAAGTCTACTAGAAAGACCTGGTATTGTGAGTTTCACTCCGATACCCTTCCAATTGCACATGACTAGTTTTGCCGTACCTCTAAGCATTTTTGTCTCAATAAACATTTGTGTAGAATGAGCCAATAGAGTGTTACTAGTTTCGTATATGAAGTTTTTTTTTTAGTGGCAATGTTGTAATTTGCAAGCTAGAGGTAAGTTGGGGAGCGAGGAAAATTGCTCTCCTCTCGGGAGGGGGGGAGGGGGTGGCGAGTTTGCCAGCCCCACGTGTTTCATTTATTTATGTGACCATTGCAAGTTTAGTTGTGTTACAATATCAAGATGTACTTTATTTTATCTGCTACGCTGTTTTAGTCAATATGTTAACACGGGAATCCGTTAGTATTAGTTATTCTTGTGAAGTGTCTTTAGTGTTATCATATCGTGTGGTGATATATTGCAACCCCCTTAGTTTGAGCCTGGCTCCTGCCAGCTTCGCCAGGGCCAAGCCTCATCATTCTCTCGTAGGCGGCCATACTAGATAGTTGGTGTCCCCTCTCTCTTGTGACCCATCAGTCTGCCCCTTTTGTTTGTCCTTGCTTGCATAATAGTAACGTAACGTAATTAACAGAGAATCCTAGACATTCATTTCTTCTGTTAATTATCCTTTTCTTCTCATCAGCATTTTATTATATTTCCCTTTGTTTTAGATATTCTGTACCTCCGGTGGCTAACTTCGGAATCCGTGATAGGGAAGAGCTGGGAGGCTTGCCGGGTTCCTTACTAATAAGCACTGCTAATCCCATAGACAGTCCACACACACACACATCCATACCCCTACATATTTTTCCCCGTGTTTGTGCTTAGGACCCGGTAACAACCTTGACGGTTCTGCCCCAGCAATTGTTTGTTCCCTATCTCAGGTTTCGAACTGAGGCAACGGAGTGTTTAATATTAATTAGGAATCCAGCTTCAGTCTGGACCCCCCCCCCCCCCCCATAGTTAAGTGAGTGTGGGAGGTGGACTCTAGGAGTTCATTGTTTCGGGCGGTAACTCACTGGGGGGCCCAGGTTGAAGCAGGATATATTGGTGTGATATTAGAGGTGGTCAGGGCAACCTGCTTCTACTAATATCACCCCGAGATTAGTAGTCATATTAGGACACTGCCTTGTATTGTTAGTTCATTATATATATGCAATATTATTATGTGCAACTCTCTTGGGTTGAGAGTGGATTACCGTTGGCTGGTTTGCGCACGGTTTAGTACTGTCGAGGGCGCGCATAGCCTGTTATGCTCGAAGTACACCTGCACTCTTTTTTGTCGTTGATGTCTGCTGGTAGCCTGTATGTATTTAACTGTTTTGATTATCCAACCCAGCATTGCTAATCCCGGTGTTGGTTTCGAGTTTTCGTAGCTAGTAAGTTACACGAGTATTTCTGTTCTACTTATTATTCAGAATAGGAGCGGGGCAGTGTGCACCTTAAGCCCTGAGAAGAGCCTGGAAGCGTTCATAGTGCTCTTACCTGTTGCATCGTGGTGTTGTTTAGTAGAGAGACAAGGTGCAGTTCTATTAGTAATTATTTTCGTATACTGTCTCTAAGCAACTGAGGTCCAGATTCGTAACAATATATATATTGTATATATATATATATATATATATATATATATATATATGTTTCTAATCTCACAGTGGGGTTCGAATCGCCGACCGTCTGGACGATAGCCGACGCTTTAATCAACTACACCACGGCAGTTTATTAAAGCGTCGGCTATCGTCCTGACGGCCTGCGGTTCGAACCCCACTGAGAGATTAGAAACATTTAGTGGCTCACGTGTATTTGTGATATATACTCAATATACAGTATATATATATATATATATATATATATATATATATATATATATATATATATATATTTATATATATATATAAGTGTATTAAATCAACGCTTACAGACTTAATGTGCTAAGTACCGATTAAAAAACAAGTTCACTTTATTCTGTAATAAAATACAAAATAATTAATCATTAATGATTTAATGGACATAAAGTAAAATATTCAGTGTCGTCCAAGCAGGTGCTATAATCCGAACACTGGCTTTCCCCCCCCCCCCCCCCCCCTTTATATTAAGAAATATTGAATTATAAACATAATTAGTTTTCGGGGTGAAAACATGTAAGTAATGTTCCCTTTATAAACCGTTTACAACTCAAATTATTTTCAGCTAATACCAGAAATGTTTTGTATTTTCCTTTCAACATAGGAAAGACCGAAGGCCTTTTTGATGAAGCAATTTACGATGTTCAAGTGGTGCAGACATTAATGTCATAGGGTTATGTTAGTAAATAAAAGCAATGTTGAATAATAAATAAAACCAAACAATGTGGGCATTACAAAGTTATTGCCTAATACTATTTAATTTATTGTACAGCCGTGACCATAAATTTAGATACACATTTATTTGAAGCGGTTTCGGATTGAATTGAATCTCCTTACTAATTTGTACTGGGTATTTGCATTTCAGAGATTGGTTTAATCAGTTTGAGGCTTCAAAATCGATCATAATCAATTACCACTACTGTACATGTTTATTACAGTGTAATAAGAGGAGATTAATATAAATCATTTTAATTCCCACTAAATAATGTTATACAGTTTTGAAAAATCAATCATACCCAATATTTTTAATCTGTGAATCTTTATACGAGACATAAAACATTTCCGCGAATTTCATTCAACATAGGAAAGATCAGCCCCAAATGAATCTATGAATCAAGAACTATGCTTCATAAACGATTGAATTACCTTCTGCTGCGTTCGGATACCCAACCCAGACTTGGGTATCAGCATTATATCCCGTAAACAGAGTTACAAATGTTACATATTTTTTTACTCCACTATGTTGCTAATAATTAGCATTTTTCTGCTAACTACATAATATCATCACCATATTTTATGATACTTTGATTTCGTGATTACTAATGTGTGAATAGGTAAACCTATACTTTCCCTTTTATTTAAGTCCATAGTAAACATGTTTATCATGTATTAATTATTTAGTGCTTTACTCGTAACCCTGTTTTGCTACATTTATAAATAAACATATATCTCATTAATACCACATATCTGGGAAAATGTGATTCAACAATATATGTTCATTTTCCATTTTCAAATGTTTTCGTCATAGTCTGTAACAGTCATACACCCTATATATATATACTGTATATATATATATATATATATATATATATATATATATATGTATGGTCGTCTGTGTGTGTGTGTCAGAGAGAGAGAGAGAGAGAGAAAGAGAGAGAGAGAGAGAGAGAGAGAGAGAGAGAGAGAGAGAGAGAAAGATAAAGATAGAATAACAATATTTTACATACACCTTAATAAAACCCATATCCCAGAGTAAGAACCAGGAGATTGATGACCTAAGATGAAAGGGAGAGGACAGGATCAGTGAATTAAAGGGCAAGGGTCGATCAGTGAAATAAAGGGAAAGGGTCGGTCAGTGAAATAAAGGGAAAGGGTTGATCAGTGAAATAAAGGGCAAGGGTCGGTCAGTGAAATAAAGAGCAAGGGTCGATCAGTGAAATATAGGGCAAGGGTCGATCAGTGAAATAAAGGGAAAGGGTCGGTCAGTGAAATAAAGGAAGGGTTAATCAGTGAAATAAAGGGAGAGGGTCGGTCAGTGAAATAAAGAGAAAGGGTTGATCAGTGAAATAAAGGGAAAGGTTTGGTCAGTGGAATAAAGGGCAAGGGTCCATCAGTGAAATAGAGAGCAAGGGTCCATCAGTGAAATAAAGGGAAAGGGTCCATCAGTGAAATAAAAGGCAAGGGTTGGTCAGTGGAATAAAGGGAACAGGTCAGTCAGTGAGATAAAGGGCAAGGGTCCTTCAGTGAAATAAAGGGCAAGGGTTGATCAGTGAAATAAAGGGAAAAGGTCCATCAGTGAAATAAAGGGCAAGGGTCCATCAGTGAAATAAAGGGAAAGGGTTGATCAGTGGAATAAAGTGCACGGGTCAGTCAGTGAGATAAAGGGCAAGGGTCCTTCAGTGAAATAAAGGGCAAAGGTCCATCAGTGAAATAAAGAGAAAGGGTCCATCATTGAAATAAAGGGAAAGGGTTGGTCAGTGGAATAAAGGGCACAGGTCAGTCAGTGAGATAAAGGGCAAGGGTCCTTCAGTGAAATAAAGGGCAAGGGTTGATCAGTGAAATAAAGGGAAAAGGTCCATCAGTGAAATAAAGGGAAAGGGTCGGTCAGTGAAATAAAGGGAGAGGGTCCATCAGTGAAATAAAGGACAAGGGTCCATCAGTGGAATAAAGGGCAAGGGTTGGCCAGTGGAATAAAGGGCAAGGGTCCATCAGTGAAATAAAGGGCAAGGGTCGATCAGTGAAAAAAAGAGCAAAGGTCGATTAGTGTAATAAAGGTCGATCAGTGAAATAAAGGTGAAGGGTCGATCAGTGAAATAGAGGGCCAGGGTCGGTCAGTGGAATAAAGGGCAAGGGTTTGACGCATGAAGAGGGAGAAGGGGAGAGAAGGACGATATCATGAACATTTTGAGACGTAAAGATCGGACATTTTGTGGAATAAGTATGAAATGAGTTAAGAGGGATAGGTAGAGGCAGACACTTTCATACATATAAACATACACTAAAAGACACACACATACAAACAAGGGTCGTTGTGGTCCAGTCGGTTAAGGCGTGTTTTTCGTGCTGACCTCAAGGGGCCAGGGCGAGGGTTCGAATCCACCAGAATCCTAAAGTTGTTTTCGGCCATAGCGACGGAGAGAATTGTATCGTGGTTCCTCCCTAACCAAGCTGCTATCAGCCTGTGTTAGCCTACACATCTCACCAATACAAAGTGCATCTGCGTATGTACAGTACTTGGTGGGAAGCCAGGCACCTCATGGTCGCCAAAGGTCGCATGAGACCTCGTAGTTAAGGTACCTAGGTTTAAGAAAAACTCTGTAGATTTGCAGCATCAGGGTTGCAATGAACAATAAATCGACAACTATTATATAGAGACAAGCACACACACATGCACATACATACTCATACACACATATATACATGAGCGAACACACACAAACACACACGTACACACACACACAGATATAATACACAAAGAGACAAACACATACACACACACAAAGATACGCACACTCACATACACGAACACACACACACAGACACACAAACACAAACATACACACACGTTCATCAAAGCTTCATATAATAGGTTGTAATGGATTGTTTATTTAGAGATTGATTATGCTTACGGTAAATATTGTTAACGAGCCTGGCCTGGTTATATGAGAAGCAAGGAATCTCAGGAACTTGGAGAAATGCGTAAGGGTGGAGGTAGTTGCATTTTGGTCTATACATTCAACTATATATATGAGATGACAGGGCTAGAAAATATATCACCCAAGAAGACCACAAACCCCTTCCCATCAACGGCAGGACCAAGAACTCCTGTGTACAAAATTGCGTCCATAAGGAACTGGAAGAGAGACCGGAAGCAGCCTCCCATGGACAACAACAAAATACACCAGTCCCCCCTTTCACAGCTCCAGGAAAAATGCGTGGGACATCCGCTACAGTTTGTTGGCTTGTGCCCTCAGACGCCAGGTAAACAATGGCCGTCTACACCTGGGCCAGACTTAGGCTACACGGAGGAAGAGTTTATGCAAATGAGACATCAACCTCCGTCATTCCTCTCCAGTCACCCTGATGGTTCCATGCATTACAACCACCGCTAGGCGAGACTATGGCTGCAATTCGACCAAACGAGAAGATAAACAAACCGCTCCACACTAGCCTCTAAGTAGAGAGAGGCCTCCAATACTGTAAATGAGTTATCCTATGTACACCTAAGCTTTAGGTTACCTACTTTTATTATAAATAAATAAAACATACCATTCCCCACATAACCATATATGCATTGTATTTTTAAGGCTTTAGACAACCACGTAGTACTTCAGAAACGAGATTTCCCATGCCTCTCATGTTCCGGAATCCACCGACTTGTCACTCTCCATAAAGTTGTTACAACCTAGCCAATATCAGGGTAGAGTTAGGCAAGTCGAGGCACTGTGTCCCATGGGTAACCTGTGGGGGAGTATATGTGAACAACTCGATTGGACAGCACAAGCCAAAATCCTCCTAGATCATGCCCTACAAGCTGCTACGGTGTGGACGAGAGAGTGTGTGGAGGCAGTACCGGAAGTGACCTACGTTAGTGCTACCTGTGCTTGGGCATCCCCAGGCCTCCCCCCTTGGCAACAGGCCAAGACGGGCCACACACATTGTCGCCCCCACGTGTGTCCGATCTCTGCAAGGCTACTCTCTCTACGATACTCCAACTCAAATTAAGTGCTTCTTGTTTACTTATTGTGTTTCTTGATTATTGCAAAGGTTGTGTAGGATATGTTATGTGTTCAAATTAACGTAATTATCTGAGACCTTTATTCTCACCTTAGTCCTTTTGTTACTTGTGTCGAGAGTACATACAAACGCTATCCTGGGATTGATTTATATATATACTGTGTAATACATATTCATATATTGCCACTCAGGTGTTTATATATATCTATCTATCTATCTATTGTCTGACGCCGTGATCCCCGAAGTGGTGGCCACGAACGAACCGCCCCCATACACCTCTGTCCCCAGTCAGTCGACGCCCCTCCCCCCAACCAGCACCGCCCTCGTTCATGTACTTCCTCATATATCCGTTCGGCCTGATTACCCGCACATCACACGTAAATGTTGTGAACACCCCTGACAGATCTAATACTTAGTTAATCGGATTATTAGGGTACGAAAAGTCGTGTTTAAATGTTCACAGAGAGTGTTATCTATCGTGTCTCTTAGTTAGACTCATTGTATTCATGTTTCCTGGCTTCACAACCAGTTTAAACATTTAATTCGAATTCCTAGTAATTCTTTGTTGTCTGTATCGCGTTAATATTTCAATGCCGAGGACTCAGTCTGCCACACCAGACTAATATTTATTTGCTCAGTTCCCTGAACTAATATCAAATCTAACCATATATGTTAGTAGAGAAATAAAACCTCTCTTATTATTTATAACTCTTTAGTTATTCACCCATCAGCTGATATCCTTACTTCATATATTCTATTTATCTGAGACGGTGTGACCTCAGTACATTTGACCTTACCCTGAGTCACGTTCTACCTCGCGTTAACCTTGACCTTCAGGATATCAGCTATTTTTTTAGTCTAACCGCTCTGTTAACATTTATACTATATGTATATATTCATCACATGTATATTCAATTGTGATTTATTAATTATTGTCATAACTTGATTTATATAATTATCATCCATGCTTTAAGAATTTTATTATTCATTCTTGAAGTAGGTCCGAGAGTATTTCATTATAAATATGGCTCAACCATTTACCTATTTATTACCCATGCCAGTACCCTGATTCAAAGTGAAATAAAATATTGTGAAACTCAACCATGTATTCTGTATCATTGGTGGAGATTGAGG
This sequence comes from Paralithodes platypus, assembly GCA_032716605.1. Taxonomy (NCBI): domain Eukaryota; kingdom Metazoa; phylum Arthropoda; class Malacostraca; order Decapoda; family Lithodidae; genus Paralithodes; species Paralithodes platypus. Next base: position 12,356,635 of record CM064531.1, read on the forward strand.
GGATTTGTAATTGCATATTTGGAGTCAGCTGTGTTCCTGCTGAGTGTTATAGTTCTTAGCGACTCTGATTTTAATTTATCTCAATCTTTACCAATCCACGAATCATCATGGCGGGAAAATCACTAGAAATTATTCCTTTTAAACCAGAGGACCATGATATACTCACTTATCTTGAAGTTGTAATTCCTGTCCTGGACATTGTATTCCAGGACGATGACAATGCGAAAATTCACACTGTCGTCATGAAGTTAGGCAGGCATATGTCCCTAGCGTCCGGTTTTGTGCGTGATTCTCCCCAAATAACGTGGGCCCAGTTTGAAAGTTATACCACCTCAGCAATCAACCCATCTCTAGGTAGAGTTATAGCAGATAGACAGTTTCATCAGGTTAAATTCGCAGGCAATTTAGACCACATGATTAACCAGTTGAACTAACTGGCTCTGACAGCATTCCCCACGGAGACTGCTGCTTAAAGAAAAGACAGTGTGTTTAGGGTATTGTTGAGGATACTGCCCACCCCGGTGAGATATCATTTTGCCATAGCAGAGCCCACGGGTTATGACATGCCATGCCAGTAATTCGGCGTATCTTAGCTTTGAAACAGACGCAGAAGACAGATAACATAGCCGTGATTAGCCGGACAACTACTAAACCTCAAGCTCCTATAAATTTTCCCTCACCTCCTGCATTAAACCGTTGCCACTTTCTCCAGGCTCATGGAGTCCGTGTTACAAGGATTAACATGGGAAGCCTGTTTAGCCTCTCTCGATGACATCATTGTGCTCAGAAGGAAGTTAAATTTTTAGATCATGTAGTCTCCGAGCAAGGATTCGTCCCTGATCCCGATAAACTCAAAGAAATTAATGCCATCAGCCCCCCCACTAATGTTAATGGTGTCTGAGCCTTTTTAGGATTGGCCTCCTATTACCGTAGATTCGTCAAGAATTTTGCCACCATCGCCAAACCCCTACACGATTTAATAAGAAAAGAAGAGCCCTTCTTGTGGTCCTCTCAACGTTTGCAAGCCTTTCACTCTTTAAAAGACCTTTTAGTAGCCTCCCAAGTCGTGTCCTTCCCAGATAATCAGCAACCCTTTCGTTTGTATACTGACGTATCTCAATTTGGTATCGGAGCAGTACTCGGTCAAACCAGAGATGGATGCGAGCACATTATTGCCTGTGCCAGCCGAACCCATAATTTTGCTGAGATTAATTATCCTCTCACAAAACGAGAATATCTAGGGATCATTTGGGCCCTTCAGTGTTTCAAAGCCTACCTTGCTGGCGTCAAAGTCACAATTATTACCGATCACCACGCCCTCCAATGGCTCAGAAAGTCTGATACTAAATCACTTAAAGAGTTTAACTTCGAGATAGCTTATCGGCCTGGTAAACTTCAAACAAACGCTGATGCTCTCTCTAGACTCCCCCTTTCCCCCTTTCATACCTGAGCCCCCCCCCCCCCCCTAACAACGAAACCTATCCTATCCTAGCCATCCACCATCAAAATTCCGTTGATCAAGAACAGCAACTCCTTTTGCAACAATTTCAACAACAACAGAAGCCCGACTGGATAGCCAGACACCTTTTCTCACAGCTTCAGAGAAAAGGAGACAACCTGTATACAGTACTCCTGATGGGAAAATTGTCCTTAGCCCCCAGACCGGCCTCCCTGCAATGCAATCTTTGCACGCCCATAATGGCATTCATTTAGCTCAAAGTAAACTCACCTCCACCTTTTAGCAAGTGTATTGGACCCCCTCCCCTTATATCACAGCTAAAAAAGTCACAGAAGCATGCAGATCTTGTGTTTTAGGTAAAGACCGTACCCGCACCCCAGGCCCTTCCGGCAAACTTGTCACCTCCAAACCTTGGCAATTACTTGCCGTAGACGTAATGGGTCCCCTTGAAGGTGTCAAAGGATCTAAATATATAATCACCTTCGTAGACACTTATTCAAACTACGTTATTGCCTGTCCAGCTAAAGACCACACTGCCTTCTCAGTGGCTGAAGCGATGATACAACTCGTCTTTCCCTATTTCGGCCTACCCGAAGCTATTCACTCTGACAACGCCCCCGAGTTCACACGACATATTTGGACTCAAACTTCACAGATGTATGTTTTCAAAATCAGCCATTCCTCTCCCTACTGGCCCCAGGGCAACTCTATATGTGAAAGGAGCCACCGCACCATTGCCAATCAGATTAGAACCCGGTTACAGCAAATGAACACCTCTGACTGGCCTAGCCAAGTCAAAGTAGTGCAATGGGGAATCAACACTTGCCAAGACGGGATTCCCCCTCATGAACGCATTTTTAGCGTACCCCCCTCCTCCTTCCCTTACGTCATTTGTCTGTCCCGTACAAGCCCTCCTCCAACTTTGATCAGTCCCTTGTGCATTTGAAAAACCGTTTCCGCCAATTACAGTACCTCCAAGATCTCAAGCCAGACGAAACCCCGAAAGTTAGCCCTCACCACGTAGGCGATTTAGTAATGGTAGCTATTCTACCCGTACCATCTAAGCTTAAACCTAGGTATAAGGGTCCATTCGAAATACTCACCGTTCCTAACTGTTACCAGGTTACCATTAACTACCACGGAGAATCACGCACCTACCGAAACAGATATGTACGCCGGTTCCAACCTATTGATGAATATGTAACCATGCTTGCTGACCCTGACCCTATTAACCCATGCCTTGTCAATAATAACCAAACTCTAAGTACAACAGAACCTTTGTCCCACCCACCCCCCCTCATCACTCCTCCACTAGCACAATCACCTCTTCCAAAACAGCCATCCCCTCTTCCTTTCCCCCATATTTCTCCTTCTAACCTTCACCATCTCAATCACTCCATCTCCATCACACCCCCCTTATTCCCCCTTTCCGCTCACCCCATCCTCCAATCTAAACCACCACAAATTCTACCTGACACCCCCAACCCGTATATAACTCCTGTATCACCTGAAGTTGAAGTATGTCTTCCCCTTCAACAACCACTCAACCCAACTCACCAACTTTTTCTAAGATTTCCCCTTTCGGATCAGAAACGAGTTCTCCAAAGGTAGACTTACCATCCAGAATACCTAAACCATGCACTAAACCTTTTCTACCTTCTACAGTACTTCCACCTCGAAGTCACCTTCTTCCATAACCATAACTAACAAACCTATAATTTCTGCTAGTTCTTTCCCCCCCCCCCTCCCCATCCCCAGAAAAGTCTATAACTTTACTAGCTCAAATCCTTCCATTGCTTTAACCCTTATTTAGCGGCGAGCAACATAAGTCGAGTTAAATAAAGCTGGACTATGTGGCGGCGCTCGACATAACTCGAGTGGCAATTTCAGCACGTAATGTGGCTGAGAGAGAGAGACAAGTGGTGGCAGGAGACTAGCGAGCGTATGACTGCTCCAGACCACCGCGGCGAACCTACTGACACAAATCTCAGCTCCCTCCTCCCTCTCTCACTCGCTACATACTCAATTATGTACTGAAAGTACCGAATTACCTGCTTTTTGCACTCGCGTTGCACGGTTATTGCAAGAAAACTATCCATCATACAAGGATCGTTATGGTGTCATTCGAAAGCTCTGTTTATGCCCTTTCAGGGATAGGTACTTGTTTTACGTTCTGGGTCTTATTTAGGCATGAAAATGATCACGTAAACAGCCCTATTTTGGCTAAAAACACCCCGCTGTGCGGTACACATAAATAAACCGCATAGGCCGCTCGTAAGGTGTTAAATCAACCTCTTTTCCAGCCTCCATGTAGACCATCTGGCAGACGTGTGACCCAGACCAAATGGTGGACCCCAGCATCGTTTTCCCCAAAACGAAAACGACACGGCCCCACCACCTGTCAACATGCACCTGCCACACCCACACACCCTCCGACCACACCTGTCACCCCCACTACCGTCACACCTGCCTCCATCACCACTGCCCAGCTGCCAACAACAACCTCGCCTATACCCGCGAGTAATCCCCACCTTGTCATCTCAGCCAGTCAACCTCGTGACCCCACCTCAGCTCCGCCCAAAATTGCACTTAGAGAAGAGACCCCACAACTCCAGTCCTCCACCACCACCAGTACGAGCATTGACCCCTCACCAACAATGCCTCCTGCTTCCGCCAAAACCACCACTATGAAAATAAACAGGGTGTCCCTGACCCAAGGCCAAAACGAGCCGACCCTCAAGAGCACCTCACAACTAGTGTTCCTAGCTCGGAAATCAGATGTCCCACTCCAGCTTACCATCTCCTACGACACCGCTGCCCCTCACAATGTAGCAGCCCTCGTATGGTGCCGTTTCCTAAAGGGCTTCACACCAAGTGTATCCACCAAATTTCGACGGAAATACATTATTCAATCTCGAGGGCGAGATTTTATTATGGACGATGAAGGTGAGATGACAGGGCTAGACAATATATCACCCAAGAAGACCACAAACCCATTCCCATCAACGGCAGGACCAACAACCCCTGTGTACAAAATTGCGTCCATAAGGAACTGTAAGAGAGACCGGAAGCAGCCTCCCATGGACAACAACAAAATACACCAGTCCCCCCTTTCACAGCTCCAAGAGAAACGCGCAGTACATCCGCCACAGTTTGTTGGCTTGGTCCCTCAGGCACCAGGTAAACAATGGCCGTCTACACCTGGGCCAGACTTAGACTACATGGAGGAAGAGTTTATGCAAATGAGACATCAACCTCCGTCATTCCTCTCCAGTCACCTTGGCGGTTCCATGCATTACTACCACCGCTAGGCGATATTATGGCTGGAATTCGACCAAACGAGAAGACAAACAAACCGCTCCACACAAGCCTCTAAATAGAGAGAGGCCTCCAATACTGTAAATGATTTATCCTATGTACACCTAAGCTTTAGGTTAGCTACTTTTATTATATATAAATAAAACATACCATTCCCCACATAACCATATACAATATGCATTGTATTTTTAAGGCTTTAGACAACCCCCCAATAAATCAGAAACGAGATTTCCCATGCCTCTCATGTTCCGGAATCCACCGACTTGTCATTCTCCGTAAAGTTCGTTACTACCTAGCCAAAATCAGGGTAGAGTTAGGCAAGTCGAGGCACTCTGTCCCATGGGTAACCTGTGGGGGAGTATATGTGAACAACTCGATCGGACAGCACACTCCATGAAGGCTAGCCAAAATCCTCCTAGATCGTGCCCTTCAAGCTGCTACGTTGTGGACGAGAGTGTGTGGAGGCAGTACCGGAAGTGACCTAAGTTAGTGCTACCTGTGCGAGGGCAGCCCCAGGCCTCCCCCGAGGCAACAGACCAAGAAGGGCCACGCACTTTGTCGCCCCCACGTGTGTCAGATCTCTACAAGTCCACTCTCTCTACGATACTCCAACTCAAATTAGGTTCTTCTTGTTTACTTATTGTATTTCGTGATTATTGTAAAGGTTGTGTAGGATATGTTATGTGTTCAAATTAACGTAATTATCTGAGATCTTTATCCTCACCTTAGTCCTTTCGTTACTCGTGTCGAGAGTACATACAAACGCTATCCTGGGATTGATTTATATATATACTGTGTAATATATATTCATATATTGCAACTCAAGTGTTTATATATATCCGTTCGGCCTGATTACCCGCACACCACACGTAAATGTTGTGAACACCCCTGACAGATCTAATACTTAGTTAATCGGATTATCAGGGTACGTAAAGTCGTGGATTTGATGATATGATGTAAAGTCGTGTATAAATGTTCAAAGAGTATGTTATCAGTCGTGTGTCTTAGTTAGACTCATTGTATTCATGTTTCCTGGTTTCACACCCAGTTTAAATATTTAATTCGAATTCCTAGTAATTCTTTGTTATCCGTATCGCGTTAATATTTCAATGCTCAGGAATCAGTCTGCCACACCAAAATAATATTTATTTGCTCAGTTCCCTGAACTATTATTATCAAATCTAACCATATGAGTTAGTAGAGAAATAAAACCTCTCTTATTATCTATAACTCTTTAGTTATTCACCCATCAGCTGATAATCTTGTGTTATATATTCTATCTGAGACGGTGTAACCTCAGTATATTCGACCTTACCCCGATTCACGTTCTACCTCGCGTTAACCTTGACCATCAGGATATCAGCTATTCTTTGAGACTAACCGCTCTGTTAACATTTATACTATATACAGTATTATGTTCATGACATGTTTATTCAATTGTGATTTATTAGTTATTATCATAACTTGATTTATATATCATCCATGCTTTAAGAATATTATTATTCATTCTTGAAGTAAGTTCGAGAGTATTTCATTATAAATACGGCTCAACCATTTAGTTATTTATTACCCATGCCAGTACCCTGATTCAAAGTGAAATAAAATATTGTGAAACTCAACCATGTATTCTGTATCATTGGTGGAGATTGAGGGGATTTGTAATTGCATATTTGGAGTCAGCTGTGTTCCTGCTGAGTGTTATAGTTCTTAGCGACTCTGATTTTAATTTATCTCAATCTTTACCAATCCACGAATCATCATGGTGGGAAAATCACTAGAAATTATTCCTTTTAAACCAGAGGACCATGATATAGTCACTTATCTTGAAGTTGTAATACCTGTCCTGGACATTGTATTCCAGGACGATGACAATGCGAAAATTCACACTGTCATCATGAAGTTAGGCAGGCATATGTCCCTAGCGTCCGGTTTTGTGCGTGATTCTCCCCAAATAATGTGGGCCCAGTTTGAAAGTTATACCACCTCAGCAATCAACCCATCTCTAGGTAGAGTTGTAGCAGATAGACAGTTTCATCAGGTTAAATTCGCAGGCAATTTAGACCACACGATTAACCAGTTGAACCAACTGGCTCTGACAGCATTCCCCACGGAGACTGCTGCTAAAAGAAAAGACAGTGTGTTTAGGGTATTGTTGAGGATACTGCCCACCCCGGTGAGATATAATTTTGCCATAGCAGAGCCCACGGGTTATGACATGCCATGCCAGTAATTCGGCGTATCTTAGCTTTGAAACAGACGCAGGAGAGAGATAAAATAGCCGTGATTAGCCGGACAACTACTAAACCTCAAGCTCCTATAAATTTTCCCTCACCTCCTGCATTAAACCGTTGCCACTTTCTCCAGGCTCATGGAGTCCGTGCTACAAGGATTAACATGGGAAGCCTGTTTAGCCTCTCTTGATGACATCATTGTGCTCAGAAGGAAGTTAAATTTTTAGATCATGTAGTCTCCGAGCAAGGATTCGCCCCTGATCCCGATAAACTCAAAGCAATTAGTGCCATCAGCCCCCCCACTAATGTTAATGGTGTCTGAGCCTTTTTAGGATTATCCTATTACCGTAGATTCGTCAAGAATTTTGCCACCATCGCCAAACCCCTACACGACTTACCAAGAAAAGAAGAGCCCTTCTTGTGGACCTCTCAACGTTTGCAAGCCTTTCACTCTTTAAAAGACCTTTTAGTAGCCTCCCCAGTCGTGTCCTTCCCAGATAACCAGCAACCCTTTCGTTTGTATACTGACGTATCTCAATTTGGTATCGGAGCAGTACTCGGTCAAACCAGAGATGGACGCGAGCACATTATTGCCTGTGCCAGCCGAACCCATAATTTTGCTGAGATTAATTATCCTCTCACAAAACGAGAATGTCTAGGGATCATTTGGGCCCTACAGTGTTTCAAAGCCTACCTTGCTGGCATCAAAGTCACGATTATTACGGATAACCACGCCCTCCAATGGCTCAAAAAGTCCGATACTAAATCACTTAAATAGTTTAACTTCGAGATAGCTTATCGGCCTGGTAAACTTCAAACAAACGCTGATGCTCTCTCTAGACTCCCCCTTTCCCCCATTTCATACCTGAGACCCCCCCTAACAACGAAACCTATCCTATCCTAGCCATCCACCATAAAAATTCCGTTGATCAAGAACAGCAACTCCTTTTGCAACAATTTCAACAACAACAGAAGCCCGACTGGATAGCCAGACACCTTTTCTCACAGCTTCAGAGAAAAGGAGACAACCTGTATACAGTACTCCTGACGGGAAAATTGTCCTAAGCCCCCAGACCGGCCTTCCTGCTATGCAATCTTTGCACGCCCATAATGGCATTCAATTAGCTCAAAGTAAACTCACCTCCACTTTTTAGCAAGTGTATTGGACCCCCTCCCCTTATATCACAGCTAAAAAAGTCACAGAAGCATGCAGATCTTGTGTTTTAGGTAAAGACCGTACCCGCACCCCAGGCCCTTCCGGCAAACTAGTCGCCTCCAAACCTTGGCAATTACTTGCCGTAGACGTAATGGGTCCCCTTGAAGGTGTCAAAGGATTTAAATATATAATCACCTTCATAGACACTTATTCAAACTACGTTATTGCCTGTCCAGCTAAAGACCACACTGCCTTCTCAGTGGCTGAAGCGATGATACAACATGTGTTTCCCTATTTCGGCCTAGCCGAAGCTATTCACTCTGACAACGCCCCCGAGTTCACAGGACATATTTGGACTCAAACTTCACAGATGTGTGTGTTCAAAATCAGGCATTCCTCTCCCTACTGGCCCCAGGGCAACTCTATTTGTGAAAGGAGCCACCGCACCATTGCCAATCAGATTAGAACCCGGTTACAGCAAATGAACACTTCTGACTGGCCTAGCCAAGTCAAAGTAGTGCAATGGGGAATCAACACTTGCCAAGAAGGGATTCCCCCTCATGAACGCGTTTTTAGCGTACCCCCCTCCTCCTTCCCTTACGTCATTTGTCTGTCCCGTACAAGCCCTCCTCCAACTTTGATCAGTCCCTTGTGCATTTGAAAAACCGTTTCCGCCAATTACAGTACCTCCAAGATCTCAAGCCAGACGAAACCCCGAAAGTTAGCCCTCACCACATAGGCGATTTAGTAATGGTAGCTACTCTACCCGTACCATCTAAGCTTAAACCTAGGTATAAGGGTCCATTTGAAATACTCACCGTTACTAACTGTTACCAGGTTACCATTAACTACCATGGAGAATCACGCACCTACCGAAACAGATATGTACGCCGGTTCCAGCCTAAATAGTGAGAAATTGTGAGTGAGAGAACAGTGAGAGCACACGGGTCGGTTGAGCTCCTCAAAAGAGGGGATTTTCGGAGGGGTATCGTGGGGCTAAGTGACCCATATACGTATCAGAAGATCGGCGATGATACGGTGTTTCGGCACATAGTAAACAGAACGTGGTTTCTTGTTTTAACATCGCCCACAAAGCATATTTAGTTTAATCTTGAGAGTGTTATTACCAGTATCAGTGAGGGGACAAGGAGCCGTCAGGCACTAGCCCAGCCCTGCCCAGGCACCATAAACCTCCAGCAGTAACCACAAGGTGAGTGAAGTAACCGTTTATAGGGCAGGCAGTTTCACCCTTATGGTTCCCCACCATAGGCCTCATCTTCCATCTACCCCAAGGACCTGACCCTCGGTCTTTCAACTTCTCAAACAATTCTAACCATTATGAAGTACTTGCTATAAGGTCCATTTTCATTTCTCTCTCTAACCATTTAGGAAATACTTGCTACAAGGTCCATTTTCATTTATCTCTCTCTCTCTCTCTCTCTCTCTCTCTCTCTCTCTCTCTCTCTCTCTCTCTCTCTCTCTCTCTCTACTTAACATCTTTCCATCCACTTTCAATCACCGCACTTAACCGTCTCATTGTTATTATTTTTTGGTTTTCTATAACTTCATATCGCTTTTTATCATTTTAGTTATTTGTTTTTCTCTAACATCTTTCATACCCAACCAGGCCAGCCCCCTCTCCAGCTCGCTTTCTTTCTCCCTCGCCCCCGCCCCTGCTCTCTCTCCCTCTCTCTCTCTCTCTCTTAACATTTTGTACAATTTAAGCATTTTTCCATAACTGCTGCCCTAGATTCGGTTACCCACTCAGATCCTGGCTCTCGCTCACTCTCTGGCTCTGTCCCTATCTTGATGTTGACAGCATTTTTAATATCCTAAGCATTTATTAATACTCAACATTAGGGTGCCGTCGCCAGTGTAAGTAATCATAGGATATAATTGGCGTGCTTCCATTCAATCAGTTAGATCTTTTAGTTGTACCGGTGCCCAATGCCGAGGATTTATACATTTAACCACTTAGCTTTAGGAGAAGCAGGCCAATTGCCCATCAGAAAGGTTGACTATATGTGATGTTTTTTTTTTTTTTTTTTTTTTTTTTTTTTTTTTTTTTTACATATCCCATCAGAAAGGTTGACTATGATAAGTGAATTTTTATGCATCCAGCCAATTATACATTAATAACAACAGCAATAATCTAGATATGGGCCAGGAGAGATTTCCCGGGGTTTCTGAAACAAGGGAGACATGGTAGAGATGGAAGCACCACAGGAAGATCAGGAGGACGGCTTGGTAGAGGCAGAGGAACGGATAATCTTGGAAGACTATGGCCTTGCAGATACTAAGTGTTTTAAGTGCGGAATAACCAATGCAAGAAAGAATTCGCGAAAATGTTCCGGCTGTCTTAGATCTATTCATTTATCTTGTGCTAAGCTGACAAAGAAAACATCAGGAGAACAACCAAACTGGAAATGTCTCGCATGCCCAGGGCCCACTGCAGAGCTAACCGGGGCAACACCGGCAACACCGGTCGCCAACTTGACCCAACTTGTGACCAAATGGAAAGCACGGATCCAGGTCCTTGCCCGGGTACCTAAAGGAGCCAGAATCCAAGTGGCGGAGGCCCTTACAACCATCATAAAGCAGGCCCTACAGCTCAAGACACCCCTCGCATAGGCACGGCTCCTGGGTTTCTCCTATGGGGCCCTCCGAAAACCACCCAGAACCAACATACAAGACCATCTTCAGGTTTCACTAGCCACCACAGTGAAACGTCAAGTAGCACAGTATATGGATGGAAACAAACTGGTGGAACCCCCCAAACAGCAACCAAACAGGGCCCAGAAGCACCAGGACAAGGAAGAGGAAGAGGCTGAACAGCTACGTAAGAGGGTCGCGGCGAAGCTGGCGGATAGTGACATCAAAGGGGCCGTCAGACTGTTGTCCTCTTCAGAAGGTTTTGCTGGTCAAGGCACCGAAGTTGTTGAAGCCCAACAAGAAAAGCACCCACCTACACCTAGGGACCTAAACCTCCCCCCTGCCCCAAATGACCAGATGCGCCAACCTTTAGTTGTCACGAAGGAGCAGGTGGTTGCCGCAGTGACTTCATTCCCAGCAGGCTCAGCCGCGGGCCCAGATGGTATCCGACCCGCCCACCTCAAAGGCCTCTTGGGTCAGGGATCAGGAGCTGCTGGGGAGGCACTCTTGGAAACCCTCACCAAATTCATCAACATGGTTTTAAGAGGGGAAGTACCCGACTGTGCCACACCCCTATTTTTTGGGGCATCACTCTGTGCACTGGCAAAAAAAAGATGGCGGTGTGCGCCCAATAGCAGTAGGGAACACCTTCCGCCGCCTTGCCACAAAGGTGGGTTTGAAACCACTCTCGAATGGCCTAGGTCAACACTTAAGACCAGTTCAACTAGGTTTCGGAACTCCAGGGGGGTGTGAAGCTGCTGTACACGCAACCCGCACCTACCTCAGCCAAGCCCAAGAAAAACGAGTGCTTCTAAAGATTGACATGCGGAACGCATTGAACAGCATTCGCAGGGATGTCTTCCTCCGTGCAGCTCAAGAACACATCCCCACTCTGTACCCCCTACTTTGGCAGGCTTATTCCAAACCTTCAATCCTGATTTTTGGCGAGACGGTAATCCCATCAGCGACCGGGTTACAGCAGGGAGATCCAGGTGGTCCTGCTCTTTTCTCAATAGGGGTGGACGCAGCAGCTAACAAAGTAAGGTCAGAACTGAATGTATGGTACCTGGACGATGCAACCTTGGGTGGGTCAGTAGAGAACGTTCTAACCGACCTAAATAACATCGTAACTGACCTCGGCCAGGCCGGGCTAGTGATAAATGAAACTAAATGTGAACTTGTCCTCCTCAACCACACACGTGAACAAGGAGAAGAGACTCAGGCCCTGTTTCGAAACATATTGCCAGATGTAAAGATCCTTCAGGAGCACCAGCAAACCCTATTAGGTTCCCCACTAACTCTGGCAGCAATCCCACCAGCACTTCAAGTTTTTTTAAAAAGGAGGAGCTTCAACGTCTCGTGAGTCGCCTGATACACATCGATGCCCACTCAGCTCTGGCCCTATTCAAGAACTGTTTCTCCATCCCAAAACTCCAATACCTCCTGCGCACATCGATGACTTAGACGAACAATGGTGGCCTCCAAGAATTAGACAGAATAATCCGAGAAGCAGTGACCAGCATCACCAACGTGGAATTTAAAGAACGGGCCGGGACACAAGCCACCCTTCCTGTCCGCCTCGGGGGCTTGAGCATACGGAGAGCCTCGGATATTGCCTCCCCAGCCTTTATCTCTTCCCTCATCGCGACCAACGACCTTGTATTGTCCATCCTTTCTTCTCAACCCGGAATGACACTTAATGGGGACGTAACAGCAGCGATTAACAGGAGTAGAGGAGGAGCCTCAGGGTACCTCCAGGAGCAAGCAGAAAGCGTGGGATACCATCTCGGCGAAGAAAACTCAAGAAAATCTCCTAACCAATGCAGACCAGGTTGCAAAAGCACGCCTCCAGGCAGCCGCAAGTTCGGAGAGTGGCTTGTGGTTACACGCCATCCCCATCCCACCTCTTGGAACTCACTTGGATGCTGAAGTGCTCCGGGTTGCCATCGCGCTCAGAGTGGGTGCGGCAGTTTGTCACCCACACACTTGCAAGTGTGGTGGGTGGATGGATGCTCAAGGTCACCATGCCTTGTCATGTAATTACAACGCAGGCTGCCTGCCAAGACACTCTGCACTAAATGATGTCATAAAACGGGCCCTGCAGAGTGCTAACCGTGCATCAATCCTCGAACCACATGGACTTCACAGAGAAGACGGCAAACAGCCAGATGGGATGACCACTTTCCCTTACAAGAATGGCCGGTGCCTCGTGTGGGATGCCACATGTGTTGACACTTTCTCCAAAACCAACATCGCCAGAAACGCCGACGAAGCAGGTGAAGCCGCCCGGATAGCAGAAAATAAAAAGCGAGAAAAATATCAAGCCATCGCCAGAAATCATCAGTTCGAGCCCCTGGCATTCGAAACTTCAGGAGTCTTCGGCCCTACCACCCTTAGATGGTGAATGAAATAGGCCGTAAAATCAGAGAAGTTTCAGGAGAACCCCGGGAAACCCTCTGGCTCAAGCAAAGACTAGGGATGGCTATCCACCGGGGCAATGCCACCAGCGTCATGAGCTCAGTTCGATAGGACTGGGTCATGCCACTGTGTGAGGCCCGGGCAGGAGTGGTGTATCCGTAGTCGTTCCACAGTAGGGTAAAACAAAACATAAACTTTATTTGTATGTAACATGTGTGATGCGCATAAATAAAAGGGGATGTGTCGGATGGTTGAAAGCCACAGTTGCTCGCGCGTTTGGGGCTAGCAACACGTATTATGAAAAACATGCATCCTCCTTCATTCACTGTCCCCCCCTTCACTCACTCAACCCCACAATTTGCCGGAGGATAACAGGTTTTTCACAATACGTAGACGGAGGTCTTTTTATAAAAAACAAAACTATTGATGAATATGTAACCATGCTTGCTGACCCTGACCCTATTAACCCATGCCTTGTCAATAATGACCAAACCCTAAGTACAACAGAACCTTTGACCCACCAACCCCCCCTCATCACTCCTCCACTAGCACAATCACCTCTTCCAAAACAGCCATCCCCTCTTCCTTTCCCCCATATTTCTCCTTCTAACCTTCACCATCTCAATCACTCCATCTCCATTACACCCCCCTTATTCCCCCTTTCCGCTCCCCCCATCCTCCAATCTAAACCACCACAAATTCTACCTGACACCCCCAACCCGTATATAACTCCTGTATCACCTGAAGTTGAAGTATGTCTTCCCCTTCAACAACCACTCAACCCAACTCACCAACTTTTTCTAAGATTTCCCCTTTTGGATCAGAAACGAGTTCTCCAAAGGTAGACTTACCATCCAGAATACCTAAACCATGCACTAAACCTTTTCTACCTTCTACAGTACTTCCACCTCGAAGTCACCTTCTTCCATAACCATAACTAACAAACCTATAATTTCTGCTAGTCCTCCCCCCCCCCCTCCCCATCCCCAGAAAAGTCTATAACTTTACTAGCTCAAATCCTTCCATTGCTTTAAATCAACCTCTTTTCCAGCCTCCATGTAGACCATCTGGCAGACGTGTGACCCAGACCAAATGGTGGACCCCAGCATCGTTTTCCCCAAAACGAAAACGACACGGCCCCACCACCTGTCAACATGCACCTGCCACACCCACACACCCTCCGACCACACCTGTCACCCCCACTACCGTCACACCTGCCTCCATCACCACTGCCCAGCCGCCAACAACAACCTCGCCTATACCCGCGAGTAATCCCCACCTTGTCATCTCAGCCAGTCAACCTCATGACCCCACCTCAGCTCCGCCCAAAATTGCACTTAGAGAAGAGACCCCCCAACTCCAGTCCTCCACCACCACCAGTACGAGCATTGACCCCTCACCAACAACGCCTCCTGCTTCCGCCAAAACCACCACTATGAAAATAAACAGGGTGTCCCTGACCCAAGGCCAAAACGAGCCGACCCTCAAGAGCACCTCACAACTAGTGTTCCTAGCTCGGAAATCAGACGTCCCACTCCTGCTTACCATCTCCTACGACACCCGCTGCCCCTCACAATGTAGCAGCCCTCGTATGGTGCCGTTTCCTAAAGGGCTTCACACCAAGTGTATCCACCAAAACTCGACGGAAATACATTATTCAATCTCGAGGGCAAGATTTTATTATGGACGACGAAGGTGAGTTGATAGGGCTAGACAATATATCACCCAAGAAGACCACAAACCCATTCCCATCAACAGCAGGACCAACAACCCCTGTGTACACAATTACGTCCATAAGGAACTGTAAGAGAGACCGGAAGCAGCCTCCCATGGACAATAACAAAATACACCAGTCCCCCCTTTCACAGCTCCAAGAGAAACGTGCAGTACATCCGCCACAGTTTGTTGGCTTGTGCCCTCAGGCGCCAGGTAAACAATGGCCGTCTACACCTGGGCCAGACTTAGACTACATGGAGGAAGAGTTTATGCAAATGAGACATCAACCTCCGTCATTCCTCTCCAGTCACCTTGGCGGTTCTATGCATTACTATCACCGCTAGGCGATATTATGGCTGGAATTCGAGCAAACGAGAAGACAAACAAACCGCTCCACACAAGCCTCTAAATAGAGAGAGGCCTCCAATACTGTAAATGATTTATCCTATGTACACCTAAGCTTTAGGTTAGCTACTTGTATTATATATAAATGAAACATACCATTCCCCTCATAACCATATACAGTATGCATTGTATTTTTAAGGCTTTAGACAACCCCCCAATAAATCAGAAACGAGATTTCCCATGCCTCTCATGTTCCGGAATCCACTGACTTGTCATTCTCTGTAAAGTTCGTTACTACCTAGCCAAAATCAGGGTAGAGTTAGGCAAGTCGAGGCACTGTGTCCCATGTGTAACCTGTGGGGGAGTATATGTGAACAACTCGATCGGACAGCACACTCCATGGAGGCTAGCCAAAATCATCCTAGATCGTGCCCTTCAAGCTGCTAAGTTGTGGACTAGAGAGTGTGTGGAGGCAGTACCGGAAGTGACCTATGTTAGTGCTACCTGTGCGAGGGCATCCCCAGGCCTCCCCCGAGGCAACAGACCAAGAAGGGCCACGCACTTTGTCGCCCCCACGTGTGTCAGATCTCTACAAGTCTACTCTCTCTACGATACACCAACTCAAATTAAGTGCTTCTTGTTTACTTATTGTATTTCGTGATTATTGTAAAGGTTGTGTAGGATATGTTATGTGTTCAAATTAACGTAATTATCTGAGATCTTTATTCTCACCTTAGTCCTTTCGTTACTCGTGTCGAGAGTACATACAAACGCTATCCTGGGATTGATTTATATATATACTGTGTAATATATATTCATATATTGCAACTCAGGTGTTTATATATATCCGTTCGGCCTGATTACCCGCACACCACACGTAAATGTTGTGAACACCCCTGACAGATCTAATACTTAGTTAATCGGATTATCAGGGTACTTAAAGTCGTGGATTTGATGATATGATGTAAAGTCGTCTTTAAATGTTCACAGAGAATGTTATCTGTCGTGTGTCTTAGTTAGACTCATTGTATTCATGTTTCCTGGTTTCACACCCAGTTTAAATATTTAATTCGAATTCCAAGTAATTCTTTGTTGTCCGTATCGCGTTAATATTTCAATGCTCAGGACTCAGTCTGCCACACCAGACTAATATTTATTTGCTCAGTTCCCTGAACTATTATTATCAAATCTAACCATATATGTTAGTAGAGAAATAAAACCTCTCTTATTATTTATAACTCTTTAGTTATTCACCCATCAGCTGATAATCTTGTTTTATATATTCTATCTGAGACGGTGTAACCTTAGTATATTTGACCTTACCCCGAGTCACGTTCTGCCTCGCGTTAACCTTGACCATCAGGATATCAGCTATTCTTTGAGACTAACCGCTCTGTTAACATTTATACTATATACAGTATTATGTTCATGACATGTTTATTCAATTGTGATTTATTAGTTATTATCATAACTTGATTTATATATCATCCATGCTTTAAGAATATTATTATTCATTC
Source organism: Paralithodes platypus (assembly GCA_032716605.1). Classification (NCBI taxonomy): domain Eukaryota; kingdom Metazoa; phylum Arthropoda; class Malacostraca; order Decapoda; family Lithodidae; genus Paralithodes; species Paralithodes platypus. The sequence continues at coordinate 12,373,447 of CM064531.1, forward strand.
TTGAAGTAAGTTCGAGAGTATTTCATTATAAATACGGCTCAACCATTTAGTTATTTATTACCCATGCCAGTACCCTGATTCAAAGTGAAATAAAATATTGTGAAACTCAACCGTGTATTCTGTATCATTGGAGGAGATTGAGGGGATTTATAATTGCATATCTGGATTCAGCTGTGTTCCTGCTGAGTGTTATAATTCTTAACCCCTCCAATCCCAGAGATGATTATAGTCGTCAGTAGATAAGTAACTCCCCAGTCCCAGCGACGGATATAGTCGTCAGTAATGTACTTTCCTTGTAACTGCCTGTACAAGGCTGTACCAGTTACCACGACCATTTAAGCACTGCTCTCGTTATGGCAACACCTCTCAGCTTATATGAGACCCACTGAAGGGTGGGAGGGCCAGTGTTGCCTCATCTCTGGAGGTGGAAAGGTGGTCTCTCCTGCCATTTTGGCCACATTGCTTGGGACTTTTATTACTGTATCCTAATGTACAGTACTAGTTAAAAGCTTTCCTAGAGTGGAAAGAGAGAAGTGACTTATACGGGCAAATATTATTACCCGGCATAACAATATATATATTTATTTTATAGTATCCTTGCTAAACCTACGTCAAGCTTAAGCCCTTCTGTACCGGTGCCGTTCTTTTAACTTTATTCTGGCTACTGTACGACGATTTTCTCCAGTTAAAGAAGGACCTCCGGCAATTATCAGGCTTCGAACTATCTCATGTAAGCCCTTTATGCTACCACAAATCCTTCTTCAACTGCAAACAAAAATGTCTATATATAGCTAGATTTTTTTGAAAAAACGTCCCTGGTACAGTAGGGGTTAATAAGATAGACTCGAGAAGGAATATAGGAGTTACTGTTTTGGATACCTGAAGCTTGGCTGTCATTATCATGTTCAAATTAATTACAGATTATATTCATTCCATCATATCCACGTCATATTTAGTGAGTTTTGTTTTCTATGTATATGAAGGAGACAATAGGCAATGACGCCTGCAACAAGCGCCTCCCCCAAAATTGAAAGAGTGACAGAAAAACAGATTTTGGTGTATTGGAAAGACGTGTGGAGTGCTTGTTTAGTGTTGTGAAATGAATAGGAGGAGGAGGAGTTTGTGAGAGCTAGTTGGATTACTCTCTATGTAGGTGAGATACAAACTGAAACAGTGAGGGAGGCAAGAAAAATGAAAGAGGAGTTCCAGCAACTCCTTATTGAACGCCTTATACTCCCCTGGGTATTGCCCTGCTCGATTGGTGTCTACAATCTCCCCAGCTACTAACCTCTGTAACTCAAGAAGGGCTAGAGCAAATGGGCTGTACATTTCCTCACCTATTTCCTGGGTGATACTTCCCAAATGGTAGAAATTGTCTATTTATTATAATTAGGCCAGCAAATCTTAATCACTAACCTTTATAACTAAAAAAAACGACTAGATTAATCAAACTAATATTACTATCTATTTGGACGAATTAGCCAGGGAATATATGTGGATAATTTTTTTTTTGTTTTTCTATATGAGTGAGGGAGGCAAAAGGCAGAGCTGCCTATAGCGAGTGCCTCCCCCATAGTGGAAAGAGTGACAGAGCCAAAATCAAGGGACGTTCGAGCCAAAATGCCTGGACACACGGAGTTTGAAGCAATTTAAGTCATAGGAAGAGGGAAAGACTGATTCTGGGAGAGAGTTCCAGAGCTCAGCTGTTGAATAGAAGAAAGCTTGAGAGTAACGTTTCACTCTTGGGTTGGAGAGTTGCACAGAGTAGGGGTGGGATTGTGTTGCAAGACGGGTACCATGTGCCCTACGTAAAGGAGGTGGTATACACTGGGAAAGCTCTGAGGAACACTGATTATTATAGTAGCGATAGAATAGCGAGAGAGATGCAACATTGCGGCGGAGAGAGAGAGATTGCAGAGAATTGGTGAGTGGACGGGAGTTAAGGATACGAAAGGCCTTCCTTTCAACTTTGTCTAGGAGAGCGGTGTGAGAGGAACCTTCCCACACATGTGAACAATACTCAATACAAGGACACACTATGCCCCTGTACAGAGCAAGAAGCTGTGCAGGGGTAAAGAACCCCCTAAGGCAGTTGAGCACACCCAGCTTCTGGGAGGCTGCCTTAGCAAGTCTGGTAATATGGTCCTTCCAACTGAGAGCAGAAGAAAAAGAGACACCAAGAATATTGAGAGAAGATGAAAGATTGAGTTTTGTATTGTTGAAGAATAAGGGATAGTCCGCTGGGAGTTCCTGACGGGTAGATAGATGGAGAAATTGGGTTTTGGCAGCATTAAAGGTAACAAGGTTTTCTCTGCCCCAATTGGAGATAGTATTTAGATCAGAATTTAAGTGTTCTATGGCTTCATTCCGTTTGTCGTTGAGGAATTGCTGGCTTGGGCGTTCTGAAAAACTAATGGAGTAGTGTAAGGTTGAGTCGTCTGCGTATGAATGGATGGGAAATGAGGTACAGTTGAGAAGATCATTTATAAAAATTAGAAAGAGAATAGGAGATTGGACAGAGCCCTGAGGAACACCGGAGTTTATAGGGTGAGGAAGTGAGCGATGACCGTCCACAACCCCAGCTATGGAACGGCCGGAAAGGAAATTAGAGACAAAGGCACAGATGGAGGGATAGAAACCGAAGGAGGGTAGTTTAGAAATTAAAGATTTGTGCCAGACACTATCGAAGGCTTTCGATATGTATAGTGCAATAGAAAATGTCTCACCGAAGTCCCGAAAGGAGGATGACCAAGCTTTAGTAAGATATGAAAGAAGATCACCAGTAGAGCGACCCTTAACCCGCTGGGCCCCAGCTAGTTTGTAAACAAAGTCCCACCAGGGCCCAGAGGGTTGAAAAAAAAAAAAAAATCCCAGAAACAATAGCGAATGGGTTAGGAATGAAGGAAAAACCACGAAAAAAAACGATCAAAAAGCTCAAAAAATGGTCCTACAGAGCCCCCGAAAACGGATTTTACAAGAGTAAAAAATTGAAGGCAATTTTCCCCAAAAAAAGGTTTTTGCGTGCTCACGCGCACGCGGTTGGACTTTGAGAGTTTTCAACCATCGGCATGGTTGCGTGGGATACTTACACAGTTCCCATACAAATCTGAGCCCTCTAGGTGCCATAGGACCGAAGTAATTAACCTGGACGCAACCATTGCGTCGCTGGGTTCTGGTGATCGAACATTGCAGACGCAACACGTGCGACGCTGGGTCTCAGCGGGTTTAGGAAGCCATACTGGCGATCTGAGAGCAGATTATGAGAAGAGAAATGCTTAAGAAATTTGGAAGCAAGAATAGTTTCAAAAACTTTAGAAATACAAGAGATGAGAGCAATTGGACGATAGTTGGAGGGTTGAGAGCGGTCACCCTTCTTTGGGATAGGTTGAACGAGAGCAAACTTCCAGCATGAAGGGAAGACGTTAGAGGATAGACAGAGACGAAAGAGTTTGCCTAGGCAGGGAGTCAGCACGGAAGCACAGTTTTTGAGTACAACAGGAGGAACACCGTCCGGACCGTACGCCTTCTTAGTATTAAGCCCAGAGAGGGTAGAAAGTACATCTTTAGAAGAGATTAGGATATTAGGCATAAGTAAGAGAGAGGAGGGTGCTCTAGTCTTTCTATGGGGGAAGGGTTGATTTATTGGGCGATTTATTTAGTTATTAGATATGTTTTTAGTTTCCTCCCTAGACCTCCATGAATCATAAAAAATTCATCCCCAAGATAGTACTTCTAGATATATTTGTACATTTTTCGGTAGACAGGAAAAAATCGATACCTGAATGACACGAAAAGTATTAATATTGACAAAGACATGGGGCGAATGGTCGTAAAATCACTAAACAAATGGGCCGAACGTCTTAAAATCTGAAAACTAATGGAGTTAAACATGAGGAAGAAGGGGGACCAGAAAAACAACTACCTCCCCCTTAAGTTACATAAGTTCGGAGTCAAGATTTCTGACCCACATATAATGAATTGTCTATAGGCAACTTAACGGTGATGTAGTCGCTTTTTCTGGACCCCCTTCTCCCTCATGTTTAGCATATTAGTTTTCAGATTTTAAGAAGTTTGTTCCATTAGATTGTCGATTTTATGACATTTACCCCCATTTGTTGTCAATATTAAGACCTTTTGTGCCATTTAGGACCCCGTTTTCCTTCATGTTTAGCGCCATATATTTTGAGATTTTAAGACGTTCGCCCCATTAGTTTGCCGATTTTTAACTTTCGTCCACTATATATAAATTTTAAGATCTTTCGTGCCATTTAGATGTCGATTTTTTTCATGGCGAGTGATAGCGAACCTGTAATTCAAGAGGAACGGGACTTTGTCAGGGACATTTTTCTACTGGAAAATATACAAATGTATCTTGAAAGGTGGTCTAGGGAGCGTAATTTGAAGCTTGATGGAGGTCTAAGGCACTTACTAAATCCTCCCCTTATCCCATACAGTACAAGTGACGTACTTTTCATTACTTTCTGACACCTATTAGACGATTTTATTCAGCTTAGGAAGGACCTCTAGCCATAAGGCTACACAGTATCTCAACCAACCCTTTTAACTACCACCGAACATTCTTAACCCCTTCTGTACCGGCAACGTCTATATCATTATATTTTGAGAAAATATTAGACGATTTTATTCAGCTTAGGAAGGACTTCTAGCCATAATAAACCTTCAAACTAACTCAACCAACCCTTTTAACTACCAGAGATCCTTCTTAAGCTGCCTAAAATCGTCTAAATATAGCTAGAATACAATATAACACACATCGCTGGTACTCAAAGGGTTAAAATCAATAGGGTGCATGAGAGAGCATGTAGTCTGAGGTTACGTGACAGGGATAGCGAAACAATGACGAGACAGTTTGGAGTTAAGGGGGTAGTGGTTAGTTTTTGGTCTACATATTTATATATTTATGTATTTTTTAGTTTCCTCGCTAGACCTACATCAAACTTTGAAAAAATAAAATAAAATAAAACACCCCTAGACCCCCTTTTAAGATAAATATGTACATTTTTCGGTCCCGGTCGAAGACGGTTTACTCCTAAAATAAAGTAGACGTGCCGTTTTACCCAAGATCAAAACGGAATACCCAACTCTGCGATGGGTCACCATCATCACTGCTAATCACTATCACCATTACTATCATCAGCTCTACTACTATTATAGTCATCACTATTACTCTTACCATCATCACTAATACTCTCATCATCACTACAACTTTCACCATCATCACTACTACTCACCATCATCACTAATACTGTCACCATCGTCACTATCATCATCACTACTGTCATTTTCATCACTACAAATATCATCATTACTTGTCACCATCGACATTACTATTATGATCATCATCACTACTACTAGTACTATCACCATCATCATCACTACTGTCATCATCCTCACTATAACTACAACCATCATCACTACTATTATCACCATCAGCACTACTATTACCATCATCCCCACTATTACTACCATCACTTCTATTGTCAACTTAACCCTTTCACGTTCTTGACGTAATTTTGAGCCTATTAGGGATACTTTAAAGCCCTTGTTACCATCAGGGTATTTAGTAACCTTTAGTTTAGTTACTTTAACCTCTGCAGTTGTCTTTGAGTTAGCTGTGGGCAGAAAACTAATTTTGGAGAGGTAATTATAAGAGTGAGAGAACTCTATTTCTTATTGCTAATCTGGCAACCTCTGCATCATATGGTCGTGAGAGGGTTAACCTAACAGATGCCGGGCGAGATGTTTTCGGCCCCCGAATGAATGCGTTCTGTGTATGAGCCCCTTCGGGGCACACACACACAGAACACCATCATTGCTGGGTGGGAAAGGCGGGGGGGGGGGCAAAACCAAATGTTTGTGCTAAAATCATAACTATTGCACAAATTTAGAAAATATTGTTTTAATTACCATCGCATTCACGTACCGAATGTTCGGGAAAGTTTATTTTCGCCCCCTGAATGATGACGTTCTGTGTGAGTGTGCCCCTACCGGGCACACAAACACAGAACGCCAGAACAGGGGAGGGGGGGGGGGGGGGGGCAAAACCATGTTTTGGACCTATGATCATAACTATTGCACAAATTCAAAAAAAAAAAATAATTACCGTCGAATTCACGCCCCGAAGGTTCGTGTGAAGTTTGGTGAACATCCATCAAACGGTCTAGGAGGAGTTCTTGGACGGACAGACAGACAGACATTTCGGCCGGCATGTACCACTATACGGGAGGTGATACCACTCTGCTTACGCAGAGTTGATAATAGTAATGATAATCCGGAGTCTACCTTCTATGCTGTATTTCTATCATATTATTATAACAATAAAGTAGACGTGCCGTTTTGCCCAAAATCAAAACAGCAAACCCAACTCTGCGAAGGGTTACCATCATCACTAATATTACCACCATTATTACTACTACTATCATCATCACTACAATTGTCACCATCATCACTAATACTACCATCATCACTAATATTACAACCATCATCACTACTACTTTCATCATCACTACAATTGTCACCTAATGTCAACTAAACTAACTTAAACTAACAAATGCGGGCGAGTTTTTTTTTCTCGCCCCCTGAACGATGGCGTTCTGTGTCACACACACGGAACACCATCATCATTGTTTGGGAATAGGTAGAGGGTGGGGGTTCTGAGGGGGGGGGGGGGGGGGGGGGGGGGGGGGGGGGGGGGGGGGGGAGCGGGGGGAGGGGGGGGGGGGGGGGGGGGGGGGCAAAACCATATTTTGGACCTAAGATCATAACTATTGCACAAATTAAAAACAAACAAATTTTTAATTACCGTCGCATTCACGCACCGAAGGTTCGTGTGAAGCTTGGTGAAAATCCGTCAAACGGTCTAGGAGGAGTTCTCGGATGGACAGAGAGACAGACATTTCGGTTAGCATGTACCACTATACGGGGGGCGATACCACTCTGCTTAAGCAGAGTTGATTACACCTAAATGGCACGAAAGGCCTTAACCCGGGAACTGCGGGGAGACTCTTAAGAGTCAGAGAAAAAAAAATCAACTTTTGACATAAAAAAAAATAAAAAATAAAAAAAATATTTTGTTTTGGCCCCTGGGCCATGTAAAATCTCAGTCCTCTACCTCCCCTCCTTCCCCACTTTCCTCCTCTCCTTCAGTTATCACCTTTTTCCCTGTTATTCCCTTATTCTGAGGTATATTTTCGTGCTAACATTAGAAATCCGGTTGCAGGGTGTGGTCATCACTGATAGCAAGCGAATGCAAGAGCGAGAGAGAGAGTATCGATCGACTGTGTCTCAGTGGCCTTGGGGGAAATTGGCGGGAAAGCAGCTTGCCTCACCCATACATTATACAACTCGCGGGCTATATCTCCGATTTTGACCATCCAAACGCTGTTTTCACTCGTTTTATTGTTGTTTCAGGTTAATACCTTTATAATCAACCCATAATAGGTGCATATGGATAAGTATTAATGCTATTAATGGTACAATGAATATTTTAGTGACTGAAACACCTCAAATACATGCGCACAGGGAGAGGTGTCTAATTACCCCCATGCGCACTTCAGAGGTTAATATTGACATAGAAATGGGTCAAAAACCATTCCATTAGTTTGACGATTATACGACCTTGAACTCCATGTCTCTGTCAATATTATGACCTTACATGCTATTTAGGTGTCGATGTTTTCCTGGCGAGCAATAGCGAGCCTGTAATTGTAATTGTAGGAGGATTTCGGCCGGGACATTTTTCTACGGAAAAATTTACAAGTGTATCTTGCAGGAGGGTCTAGGGAGTGTATTTTGAAGCTTGATGGAGGTCTAGCAAGGAAACGAAAACATAATAACAAGATAAATATATTTTCAAATACATATGCCCATTCCCCCTTAAGCTGAGAGAGAACCAAGGTGCCGCGTGTGTGGAGCCATTTAGCAAAATCTCTGACTCGTTGTCCCAGTTGTTATCGGGAGAAAGACCACCTATCTTACAGTGCGTCCACATTGGCGATAAAACATGTCGGCAACACAAAATACCGGTACAACATACAGTAATAGGCAACAATTTGTTAAGTTATTAGTGATACAGTGTTGCAGATATATCACCTATACACATTAGTACCAACATGTCTGCAACACTGTATCATTACCAACTTAACAGGTTGTTGCCTACTATAATTATATTTTATGTTGCCGACATGTTTTGTCGCCATTGTGGACGCACCTTTAAGAGGAAATTTTCACTTGGGGGATTATTTTCTTTACCCCTTTCTCCCTCATGTTTAGCCCCATTGCTTTTGAGATTTTAAGACGTTCGCCCCATTAGTTTGGCGATTTTAAGAACTTTCGCCCCATTTATGTCACTTTTAAGACCTTTCGTGCCATTTAGGTGTCGGTTTTATCCTGGCGAGCGATAGCGAGCCTGTAATTTCAGAGGAATCGGCCTTCGGCCGGGACATTTTTCTACCAAAAAATTTACAAATTTATCTTGAAAGGGGGTCAAGGGGGTGTAATTTCAAGCATGATGGAAGTCTAAGAAACACACTAAAAACCTCCCCTTAAGGGGGGCGTTTTTTTTTTTTTTTTTTTTACCCCTTTTTCCATCGTGAATAGCCCCATTAGTTTTGATATTATAAGAAGTTCGGCCCATTAGTTTGCCGATTTTAACACCATTCGCCCCGTTTCGCTGTAAACATTAAGACCTTTCGTGCCATTTAGGTGTCGATTTTTTCGCAAGCCAGTAATTTTATCAGGAACCGGCCTTCGGAGGGGACATTTTTCTACCGAAAAATATACAAATTTACCTTCACGGTGGTCTAGCGAGTGTTTATTTAAGCTTGATGGAGATCTAGCGAGGAACAAATATATGAATGTATTAATTCGTAATATCACCAACCCGCAAATTAATTTACAAATAAACCTAACTAATGGAATCAATGACATTAATGAACACGTGTGGCACTCCCAGTACTCGAACCTAGGATACTCACACTTAACCCTTATTTAGCGGCGAGCAACATAAGTCGAGTTAAATAAAGCTGGACTATGTGGCGGCGCTCGACAAAACTCGAGTGGCAATTTCAGCACGTAATGTGGCTGAGAGAGAGAGACAAGTGGTGGCAGGAGACTAGCGAGCGTATGACTGCTCCAGACCCACGCGGCGAACCTACTGACACAAATCTCAGCTCCCTCCTCCCTCTCTCACTCGCTACATACTCAATTATGTACTGAAAGTACCGAATTACCTGCTTTTTGCACTCGCGTTGCACGGTTATTGCAAGAAAACTATCCATCATACAAGGATCGTTATGGTGTCATTCGAAAGCTCTGTTTATGCCCTTTCAGGGATAGGTACTTGTTTTACGTTCTGGGTCTTATTTAGGCATGAAAATGATCACGTAAACAGCCCTATTTTGGCTAAAAACACCCCGCTGTGCGGTACACATAAATAAACCGCATAGGCCGCTCGTAAGGTGTTAATCTAGCGCACTAACCATTATGCTATCAAGACCCCAAAATAACCACTACTCCCTTAACCGATCCAACCTACAGAGTATGGAAAGCCTTTACCGGGTTCATAATATGTTGGCCAGTAATGTTCGCTTAACACTTTGAACATCATACCGCATTTTGAGTCTATATATGCTGGCTATCATTAGACGATTTTATACAATTTAGGAAAGATCTGTGGGAATCATACGGGTAAAGACCGTCTCAATTAACTCTGACTTCCATATACCCTTCCTAATCTAAATATAATTGTCTAATAATTGCCAGAACACCATAAAGATATGAGTCATCATATCTTCTTAAGATTAACCTCTGTAACTCAAAAAGGACTAGGGCAATCGAGCTAATTTGTCTAGCAATTGGGAAGAGTCAGCCAGGGAATAGGATTAGAAATGCATAGCCCATTCGTTCAAGCCCTTTTTGATTTACAGAGGATAGAGGTCACGATTCTTAGCCTACCTATAATAGATGAGGAAAGAAAACAACAACAACAACAACAACAACAACAACAACAACAACAACAACAACAACAACAACAACAATAATACTAACAATAATAGTAGGACAATCTCGGAGTAAGAGGGCTAATGTATATTGCTTTTATGTTTTCATTCCTAGAGATCCTTCCTAAACTGCAAAAACTCGCATGATGGTAACCAGGCTAATATTCAAACTAGCGTCATAGGTACAGAAGGGGTTAAACACAGAGAGGATGGGAAAATCGTTAAAGGGTGTTTCATATGGACCCCTTTCTCCCTCATGTTTAGCTCCATTAGTTATGAGACTTAAGAACTTTCGCCCCATTTCTTTGTCAATTTTGACCTTTCGTGCCACTATGTGTCGATTTATTTCTGGCGAGCGATAGCAAGCCTGCAGTTTAGGAGGAACCGGGCTTTGATCGAAACTGAAAATGTTACAAATTTATATCGAAGGGTGGTCTTGGCGGTATTTTTTAACATGATGGAGGTCGAGAGCGCAAACTGAAGAAATAAACAAACAAAGAATACGACAAAAATAACAAACACATTTCTTAGCCCTTATAGAATCATGACGCGTTTTGACAGTTTATTTTGGATGATATTAGACGATATTATTCAGATTAGTAAAGGTATATGGAAGTGGGAGGGTTGATTGGGTTAGTGGTTTTCCCTTTAAGTGGGAGGGTTGATTGGGTTAGTGGTTTTCCCTTTAAGTGGGAGGGTTGATTGGGTTAGTGGTATATGGAAGTGGGAGGGTTGATTGGGTTAGTGGTATATGCAAGTGGGAGGGTTGATTGGGTTAGTGGTATATGGAAGTGGGAGGGTTGATTGGGTTAGTGGTATACGGAAGTGGGAGGGTTGATTGGGTTAGTGGTTTTCCCTTTAAGTTGGAGGGTTGATTGGGTTAGTGGTATATGGAAGTGGAAGGGTTGATTGGGTTAGTGGTTTTCCCTTTAACTCCCACAGATACTTCCTATAGTGTATACCATCGTATAATGATAGCCAGAATAAACTGTCCAAATGCGTCATAATCTTCAGAGGGCTAGGGGAGGTTTTAGTTTGTTCCCGAGACCTCCATGAAGCTTAAGATAACACCCCCTAGATTCTCTTTCAAGATAAATTTGTACATTTTTCGGTAGAAAAATTTCCCGGCTAAAGGCCGCTTTCTGTTAAATTACAGGCTCGCTATCGCTCGCCAGGAAAAATACACCTAAATGGCACGAAAGGTCTTAACATTGACATAAATGGGTCGAAAGTTCTTTAAATCAGCAAACTAATAGCGCGAACGTCTTAAAATCTGAAAGCTAAAAGGGGCTTGGCATGAGGGAGAAGGGGGACCAGAAAAACAACCATCTCCCCTTAAGTGGTGAGCAGTTGCTATGAGTTATAAGGAACATTATGAATGAATGTACCAAGTTTATAGGAGTATGTGGCAGAATATTGCAGATATTAGAATTATTGCTAAAGTTACCCATAGTTCTGAAGGGAATTAAGGGGGAGATGGTTCGTTTTTCTGTACCCCCTTCTCCCTCATGTTATGCCCCATTAGTTTTGAGATTTTATGACGTTCGTTCCATTAGTTTGGCGATTTTGAGACATTTCGCTTAATTTCTTAGTCCTTGTTAAGACCTTTCATTAAATTTAGGTGTCGATAGTTTCCTGGCGGGCGATAGCGACCCTCCCGGGAAATTTTTCTATCTAAAAATGTACAAATATATCTTGAAGGTGGGTCTTAGGGGTGCTTTTTAAATGTACAAATATATCTTGAAGGTGGGTCTTAGGGGTGTTTTTTAAATGTATAAATATATCTTGAAGGTGGGTCTTAGGGGTGTTTTTTAAATGTTTCATGGAGGTAACTAAAATAGTAATACAAATATAATTATATATGCAAATAAATACGCCCATCCAGAAAGTAGGGTAAATTTATTCGTATATATTTTTTTGTTTTATTTATTTATTATTGTTTTAGTTTCCTCCGTAGACCCCCATCAAGCTTAATATATTATCCTTAAGATCCCCCTTCGAGGTAAATTTGTACTGAAAGCAAACTAAAAACAGAAATAAGATAAAAATAAGAACAGGTAAGTGATAAGCAGTTGTTATGAGTTATGGGGAATATTATGAGTTACTGTTGTGAACCAAGTTTAACGGGATTTTGTTTTAGTTTGTTTCCTAGACCCTATCAATCAATACGAAAATACCCCCAAGACACCATTGGATATTAATTTGTACATTTTTTGACAGAAAAATGTACCGGCAGTAGGCCGGTCCCTCCTAAATTACATGCTTGCTATCGCTCGCCAGAATAAAATCGACACTTAAATGGCACGAAAGGTTTTAAAATTGACAGAAATTGGGCAAAATGTCATAAAATCGCCTAACTAACGGGGCTAACGTCTTACAATCTTAAAACTAATGGGGCTAAGCATGAGGAAGAAGTGGGGCCAGAAAAACGACCAATCTCCTCTTATATAACTATGATTCAGAATATTGCCGACTTTAGAATTATTGCTAAAGTTACCCATAGCTCTGAATGGAATTAACCCCTAACGTACCAGCGACGTCTTTTTAAACTTTACTCTAGCCACTATTAGACGATTATATTGAGTTTAAAAATGGCTTCCAGCAATTAACAGGTTTTGAACTATCTAACTTAACCAATATGCATACCACATATCCTTCTTAATCCACACAAAACCGTCTAAATATAGCTAGTATAAAATTATATAGACATCGGCGGTACAGAACGAATAAATAATAGTGAAGCCGGTGTTAGATGAACGATTTTTCCAGCGATTTGTTCAAGCAATTGCAGTCTCGCATTATTGGAATTTTGAGGGGTAGGGTTAATTTATTCGTTATTAATTTTGTTATTATTATTATTTTAGCTTCCTTCCTAGACCTCCATCAAGCTTAATAAATAATGCTGAAGATCCTCCTTCACGATAAATTTGCACATTATCAGAAGAAAAATGTCCTCCTAAATTACAGGCTTGCTATCGCTCGCCATCAAAAATGTTACATCTAAATGGCACGAAAGGTCTTGATATTGATAAAGACATCGGGCGAAAAGTCATTGATTCAAAAAAATAATGGGGAAAGCGTCTCAAAATATCAAAACTAATGTGTTTGAGAGACTCAGACCAAGAGTGAGAGCAGTGGAAATGAATTACTTAAGGAGTGCGTGCGGAGTTACATGGAGGGATAGACAGACTAATGAGGAAGTAAGAAGGAGGTGTGGTGTGGAGGTAGATGTGCTGGAAAGTGTGAAAAGGAACAACTTGAGATGGTTCGGCCATATGGAACGTATGGAAAGCGAGAGAATGACTAAGAGGGTGTACGAGAGCGAGGTGGAGGGACAGAGGGGGAGAGGTAGACCGAATATGAGGTGGAAGGATGGAGTGAGGAAGTACATGAACGAGGGCGGTGCTGGTTGGGGGGAGGGGCGTCGACTGACTGGGGACAGAGGTGCATGGGGGCGGTTCGTTCGTGGCCACCCCTTCGGGGATCACGGCGTCAGGCAATAGATAGATAGATAGATAGATGTGTTTAACATGAGGGAGAAGGGAGTCTAGAAAAAGCAACTACCTCCCCCTTCATAACAGTTAAACCAGCGCCACCAGACTTGCTTCTGTTGTATCGTGCATTACAAGGACAGCCAATTACCCAGGTGTCCATCATCCGATCATCTTTGTAGACAGTGTAGGGGGGAAGAAATCTTTGTAGACAGTGTAGGGGGGAAGAAATCTTTGTAGACAGTGTAGGGGGAAGAAATCTTTGTAGACAGTGTAGGAGGGAAGAAATCTTTGTAGACAGTGTAGGGGGGAAGAAATCTTTGTAGACAGTGTAGGGGGGAAGAAATCTTTGTAGACAGTGTAGGGGGGAAGAAATCTTTGTAGACAGTGTAGGAGGGAAGAAATCTTTGTAGACAGTGTAGGGGGGAAGAAATCTTTGTAGACAGTGTAGGGGGGAAGAAATCTTTGTAGACAGTGTAGGGGGGAAGAAATCTTTGTAGACAGTGTAGGGGGGAAGAAATCTTTGTAGACAGTGTAGGGGGGAAGAAATCTTTGTAGACAGTTGTAGGGGGAAGAAATCTTTGTAGACAGTGTAGGGGGGAAGAAATCTTTGTAGACAGTGTAGGGGGGAAGAATTCTTTGTAGACAGTGTAGGGGGGAAGAAATCTTTGTAGACAGTGTAGGGGGGAAGAAATCTACCATTGGCAGCACAGGCGAAGATGAGTCTTAGATTTACAGCCTGGTGCATCCCTGGGGTTTAGCAATAGATGTCAAAGAGTCTTCAAGACATATTTAGAAACAATATATTGATAATTAATTAATGTGCCCGGTTGCCCCTCCCTAAAGCGCCCAGTTACCCCACTTGAGTTACCCTTACCATTACCATGTAATGCTTAACTGTAAAGACATGTTACTTGTTCCCATGCGACCTTGGAACATTTCCAATAAATGAGCCAAAGTAGAGTTCTCTAGCTACACTCGAACCTGGGTAACTTGCCCTTAGCGTTTCCGATGTTGTGGATTCGGCGAATTATAAAAAATTGTCACTTCTATGATTGCAAAGGCCAATTTCTTAGTTATTTATATTTCCAGTTGCTTATTTTGAGATATATTATACTTGGGGAATTAAGCTACACAATTAACACCTGAAAAGAACAGTAAATATTAGAAACAGAGGTTTTATGTAGGAAAGTTTGCAAAGAACTTTAGTGTGTGCCCGTTTCCCCGCAAAGTGCCCAGTTACCCCATCTTACGGTATATATATATATATATATATATATTAGGGGAGGTGTGGTGGAGTGGTCTTGCCACTGGCCTGGTAATCCAAAGGTCCCGGGTTCAAATCCCGATGTATCAATGGGAAGATATTATTGGGATGGAATTTGTGCTGTACCTAGTATCAGTGCATTACCACAAGCCCACCGAAACGTCAATAAAATACCCTCATTGTTCCCTGATTAAATAGCACTGTATGAATATTCCCATATTCAAAATATGCTACAGGGGTGCAATGCCTTTGAGTTATCTGCTCAACAGGTGGCGTTGTGTGTGTGTAAGTGTGAGAGTCCGAGTGTAGGCGGTGAGACAGTGAAGCACGGGAACGAGGTGGCTTCAGAGATGGGGTCGTTTCGGGCCATGAGTGAGCACCATGCCTAATGTGAAGGCAAGATGGCAGCTGCTCGTTGTACTCTACGTGCTTCACATGTCTCACTCCCTAGACTGGAACAAGACCTCACGGGCTTCACTGTTCATTGTAAAGCGGTGAATGTTAAGGCTCTCAGCCTATGCCCGAGAGGTAGTAAGTTTGAATATAGAAAAAAAAAAAAAAAAAAAAAAAAAAATATATATATATATATATATATATATATATATATATATTGTTACGAATCTGGACCTCAGTTGCTTAGAGACGGTATACGAAAATAATTACTCATGGAAATGCACCTTGTCTCTCTACCAAACAACACCACGACGCAACAGGTAAGAGCACTATGAACGCTTCCAGGCTCTTTTCAGGGCTTAATGATCCAGGACCTCGCCTGTAGACCCGTATGCAAAATGGTGTTGGGGGGATTTCTCACTAGATCTTGGTTAATGGGTCCCTGGACATGAAAAATCACCGAGGTGCTTGTCCGCCATCGCGCCACGAATGCCGCTACGGCCAAATCAAATATGGCCAGCCTAGATACAAATATAACTTTTTCATTATTTGGATTAGATACACGTGTAATACCTCTAATCCTACTAATTTGAGGATGAGGAATTCATTTCTGGTGTTGTTTTGAACATTCGGGATCATTTTGACCTTCAAATGTCAGGGCCAATGTGGCCATAACCCATTTTTAGTGATATAAACTAAAGTTAAATTCAACAAATTCTCACACATTTAACTCAAAACTCATATTATATTATAGATAGACAGTCATAATGACCCTGATAAATATGGCTCATTATCAATGTTAATACAATTGTATCATTAAGATTGACCTTAATTTTATTGGGTGTGGAAAATACCAAATTAGACCATGTGGGAGTATAACGAAATACAGATGAAAACATAAAACAAAATCAAATGAGAATTTCTGCAAAGGTACACCATATTTTAAGTGTTCATAAGTTATTCTTTCAGTGGCTGGTTTTTACATGATGAATTATCTTTCTTTCCATGGCAAAAAATGACACACTGAACTCCAGCCGAACGGCACCCACAGAGTCGAGTGGTGCACCTGCCTGCACACTTGCATGTTGTTAGCAGAGTATGTGGCAAGGGCTTCAGGCATTTTGATGGCATCAGTGTACCAAAATGCTCCTCCCATCCATGCCCCACTGGTTTTAGTAGTGCCTCATGTTCTTCGGCTGTCACAAGTAGTTGGCGTGCCTTGAACACCAGAAATACTCCTCGTTGAATGTGGCCTCTGATCACACTGCTTGTAGGAGGGAGCGAATCAATTCCAGCACTGCCACCTGTATAGTTCTCTAACCTAAGTTGGTCAAATGTCTCAGCAGTCGTAGTTGTTCTGGCTCCTGCCCAGACACGTACCAAGTACCTCTCTGCTAATGCTGTATCTTGCTCTGACAAGGTGTCTGTATCTCCAAAGTTTGTCAGATACTGTACTGGGTCACATGCCATAGCTGCATGTTTGGTGCCCACCTTACTCATGCAGTCGTCTCCAGTTAATATATGTGCTTTGATCACTGTCTTGGCCATTGGTGCTCCAAGGTGAGAAATCACTTGATGCAGTGGAAGCATGCGCCGCTTTTCACTAGTGCCATACTGCTGCCACATTTCTCTCAACCCCAGAGTTTGGAGATATGGAGTGTAGCAGTAATGCAAAGGTGTCTGTGTCATTGGAGACTACAACAATTCTCTTGCACTGTTTCACACGAACAGCCCACTCCACATGCACCACCAGCCTGCTGTCTGCCTCTTCAATCCAGATCAGCAAGTCAGGGACTTCTTCGCCACCAGTTGCTTTTGCTGGCAGCACCTCCTCATCAGAGACAATAGAGCTGGCGATGATGGTTACATTGCTGTAGGCTCGATGGGACACAATATCTCGAGCCAGTATCTGGAGATTCTTCTTATTTTCTTGAGATGCCCAGAATTTGTCAATTTGCTGAGGGATGGGTGTATCTCTGCACATACCAATGATATTAATGCCTGTTGTTGGATCAGTACGCCGCATGTGCTCCCCTTCCTTAAGAGACATTTTAATGTAGGAGTCAAGTACAAGATGGATAAACAGTGAATATTGGGAGATACAAGATGCTGAGGTAATTATTGTATCTATGACAGCACCCATATTAGGAAATTGCGCCAGAGGCATCTGCCGAATCTTGGACATGAAGTCTACCACAACATGAGTGGCAAAAGTAGACTTGTGACTCCATTGGGTGAGGTCCAGTTTAGGTTCAATCTCCCCAACCAGTAATGACTTGTTGGTGTGAGAAGGAAGGTCACCATCAAACAGTGGGGATGTTGTCAGGACATCGTGAGACAGAATCTGTCTGAGGTCCATTCCCCTCTCCTTAGCAATGTCCATGTTCCTCTGTGCCTTTGCCACATCCTTGGATGAAAGGTCCTTTTCCTTTAGAATAGTTGCTGGTGTCTTCTGTGGTTGGTCTGTGAAACGAGGCAGCTTTCGTTTTGATATGGTTGCATTAATTTTCTTGATCTTCTTGACTAACCTCTCCTGCCTGTATGAGCGGTAGACATGCTCACCATTCTCGAGACACTTCAGCAGACGCACGGCGACCTCTTTGTGAACAGCCTGCTTTGTGAGCAGATTGTGCAGTGGCACAGGCACATTAGCCATCACTAAGTAAGGATTCTGACGCTCTAGCACAAAGTCCAGCAGCTTTGCAACATTCCTGTTGAATGTGAGACGACGGGTGTTGCTCAGTGCATGCTGGAGATGACATTCCGTGTGCTTCATTGGATGATTGGTGGTGAGAAAGTTGAGGAAATTGGTGATAGACCTGATTTCATGCTACAAGAGTTCGAACTCTGCCACAGCACTGGCATTACGTGTGACTCCCACCACGTAGTGACCTCCAGGACCCTTTGACACTCGCTGGATGGTCTGTTCGACTTTCATATCACCTCCGACAGCACAGAACCAGTCTGGGCAATCACAAACAACCCACTGCCCTTTTGAGAAGCGCTGGTAGAGCTCAGGATGTGTGAACTCCAGAACCTTAATTTGTTCTAGATACCATGATCCATGACGTAGGTAGCTGATGCAGTCACATTCTGCAAATATCGGCATAGAATCTTCGACAGTAGCAACAAGTAGATTCCAGTTTCCTTCTCTTTCAGAAACCACAGCATTCTTAATGATAGTGACCAACTGCAGCCACACTCCAAAGAATTGGCAGAGCTCAGACTTTGCTTCGCACTCCTTCTCAAACTCCCGAAAGTCCTGATGCAACTTCTTAATCTGTCCAATTATGGCTTCAAACAGTTCTGGACAACGTTGGTTTTTTGCCAGTGTGATCTGTAGCATCTCCACCTGCGCCAGTTCTGGATATGCAGCTTTGTCCTTGTGACGCCAGAACATCTGCCACTGGAGTGAACGGATCAGGTCCTCCACAATCAACATCCCTGTGAGAGCCCGGACATAATGGCTGCCATTCAAGACTGACTCTATCACACCAGGTCCAAACACAGCACACTCGATCAGTGCATCATCTGGACCGGAACCTTGGAGTAGTTTGCCCTGACACCTGAGCAATACACGAGTCCAATGGAAAGGGCCCAAACAGAGAAATAGATCATTGAACTGTTCCGTCTCATGCAGGTAAATATCTGCGGCTAGGTTGACCACACCTTCATCACACCATACCGCCATTGATGCTTGATTCAGCTGCTTGCGTCTGCTCTGAAAATTTGTAAGGCAGCATCTAACAGTTGCTCGCTCGGTGATAGGTCTTGGTATGACAGGGAGAAAACCGACACGCATCATTGGCACCACAGCTGATGAGACAAGTGTGTGCACAGCTGCCCAGATATGAGAATCTCCTGCTGACAGACCCAGGCGGATCAAACAGATCAAAAATTCCCGCTTCACAGCTACACTTCGGGCAGTTTGCATATCGAGCATCGTCGCTTGGTTGTTTTCAGGATGCAACAGCATGTCTGGAGGCAAGGTAGGTCGAACCACTGGCTTAGGATGAGGAGGTACCTCTTGACATGACAACTTATTTTGCAGGGTTGAATCAGAGCGGCTAAGTCCTGTACTTGATACTGGAGGTTTATGGAGGGGCTAGTTCACTGTGGCATCTTGGAACAGTACTAAGGCTGCATAGTGTGAACTCTCTGTACCAGAGAGTGATGATTTATCTGCATAGTCGGAGTTGTCCATGCCTGCCATCCTCCCTGTCCTGCCAGTCCTCCCTGGTAAAAGTACTCGGAATGGGTGTTTCTCCATCTTCTGAGCATTTCACAGCATAGCTAGCAAGAAGGCTACGGGCATTTCTAATGGTCTGGTAGCTTGTACATGAACCAATTCTGTTGAAGACTGTGAGAAGGCTCTTACTGCGATCTCTTGCGTAGAGAGCATGACCAAGCATCATATGCAATGGTGTTTTTTTCACTCCTCTATGAATGTTGTAGACAAGCATTTGGAATAGACAGTGCAGCTGTGTACTCTTATGATCTCTAACCCATGTTTCTTGTTGTTGCTGTGAAGGCTGTTGCTGGTCTGAAGGTAGGTCATCTTGTGGGAACTGTTGCTGTTGTGGAAGTTGTCCTTCTTCTGGTGTCATGTCTTCATCCACGAGAGGCTGGATAAGCTCCTCTAGATCTTTAATAGTACTTCGGAAGAGCTTGTGTTTCGGGACCTTGAACAGAGTTGCTAAAAATGTGAGAAGAGGCGCTGACATCATTGTTCCCTCCCATGATGCCTTTAAGTCAGTACTGTCACAGAAGCTGTCTTGCAGACCAAAATCGACATCCATGAGTGAATCTCTCAACTTGCTGCCAGCCTCTCGCATTATGTCCTGATTTTTCAACTTGATGGCTAGGTCAGCAGCTGTGATGTCAGATGAAAAGAAAATGTCAGGTTCATTCACTCTACGGTTTGGACAGATTTTGACCGATTCACCATAATGGGATATGATCAGCTGTTTCATATCACGGTTTTGAAAGGTACTTGTAAGCACCTCGCCGTCCTGCAGCAGACTCGATGCAAACTCTACAATCTCAGTCATAGTGCAACACTCTCCCCTCGTCAAAATGTTGTCAATATATGAGATAGCACGCCTGAACAGTACACACTTGGTGATAGCCAGTCTTTCCAGTGCTTCAGGTCTGACGTCACGTTCGTATTTACGCATGTAGTTTTGACGGCAGAGGTTGTGGCAATATACATCTGCAGAAACAACTGATTTGACAGAGCTGCCTTCGTCGTCTCTTAGTCGGTCTGCAATTCGTGTAAAAACATCGTCTTTGTTATGCTTTGCAGCATCAATGAATTTCTTGGCACTAACATACTCGCAGATTCTGAATTTGTCTCGGCATTTCTTGTGTTCGACTTTTGCACATATGACGCAGGGCAATGTTCTTGGATCCTTGTCGCAGCTCGGAGGTGCACAAGGTACGACACTTTTATGAAGGGTTTTCCTAAATCCAACACTTTCAGAATACTCAACTTCTGTGTCACACACCATAGGCTCTTCAATTCTGGTGTTCTTTTCCTCAATAGCTTTCAGTTTGCCAGAATGTGTGTAAGATTTGTAGCATTTGTTGGTATTATGGTAAACAAACATGCCACTGTCATCAGTCTTCTCTTCATCCCCTATAACACTTTTGATACGCTTTGAAACAACATTATAACCAATTTTTGCAGCTCTTTTCATTCTTGCATGTCCCGTTTTTTCACTAGTTACAGGTACTTTGTTATCTTCTTGACAGATAATGCATATTATTGGATTGACTACGTCCTCCTCTTCCATTGAGGGGACCAAATTCATCCTACTGGGTCCTGGTAATGCAGAATATTCCACGATGATCAGCGAGTTGAAACTTCAAACATTCCAGAACATCATGCACATGCCTGAAAAGAAACAGAAAAACAAAACGTAAGACTCACTTTGAATAAAAAGTGGTAAATTCATGTGCCATTAATGATCCTGACATTTGAAGGTCAAGATGACCCCGAATGTTCAAAACAACACCAGAAATGAATTCCTCACCCTCAAATTAGTAGGATTAGAGGTATTACACGTGTATCTAATCCAAATAATAAAAAAGTTATATTTTTAGCGGCCATATTTGATTTGGTTGTAGCGGCATTCGTGGCGCGATGGCGGACAAGCACCTCGGTGATTTTTTATGTCCAGGGACCCATTAACCAAGATCAAGTGAGAAATCCCCCCAACACCATTTTGCATACGGGTCTACAGGCGAGGTCCAGGATCATAAGGTGCACACTGCCCTGCTCCTATTCTGAAAAATAAGTAGAACAGAAATACTCATGTAACTTACTAGCTACGAGAACTCGAAACCAACACCGGGATTAGCAATGCTGGGTTGGATAATTAAAACAGTTAAATACATATAGGCTACCAGCAGACATCAAAGAAACAAGAGTGCAGGTGTACTTCGAGCATAACAGGCTATGCGCGCCCTCGACAGTACTAAACCGTGCACAAACCAGCCAACAGTAATCCACTCTCAACCCAAGAGAGTTGCACATAATATTTTATACATATTATAATGATCTAACAATACAAGGCAGTGTCCTAATATGACTACTAACCTCGGGGTGATATTAGCCCTTAACTAGCGGCGCGCAACATAAGTCTAGTATAATAAATTTGGACTATCTGGCGGCGCGCGACATAGGTCGTGTGGCAATTTCAGCACGTAATGTTGCTGAGAGAGAGAGACAAGTGGTGGCAGGAGAGTAGCGAGCGTATGACTGCTCCAGACCACCGCGGCGAACCTACTGAATCCCACCTCCTCCCTCCCTCTCTCACTCGCTACATACTGAATTGTATGGGGAAAGTACCGAATTACATGCTTTTTGCACTCGTGTTGCGCGGTTGTTGCAAGAAAACTAGCCGTCATAAAAGGATCGTTGTGGTGTCATTGGAAAGCTCTGTTTATGCCCTTTCAGGAATAGATACTTGTTTTACGCTCTGGGTCTTATTTAGGCATGAAAATGATCACATAAACAGCCCTAATTTGGCTAAAAACACCCCGCTGGGCGGTACATATAAATAGACCGCCTAGCCCGCTAATAAGGTGTTAGTGGAGGCAGGGTGCCCTGACCACCTCTAATATCACACCAATATATCCGACTTCAACCTGGGCCCCCTAGTGAGATACCGCCCGAAACCATGAACTCTTAGAGAGTCCACCTCCCACACTCACTTAACTATGGTGGGGGTCCAGACTGAAGCTGGATTCCTAATTAATATTAAACACTCCGTTGTCTCAGTTTGAAACCCGAGATAGGGAACAAACAAATGCTTGGGGCCGAACCGTCAAGGTTGCTACCGGGTCCTAAGCACAAACACGGGGAAAATATATAGGGGTATGGATGTGTGTGTGTGTGGACTGTCTAAGGGATTAACGGTGCTTATTATTAAGGACCCTGGCAAGCCTCCCAGCTCCTCCTTATCACGGATTCCGAAGTTAGCCACCGGAGGTACAGAATATATAAAACAAAGGGAAATATAATAAACTGCTGATCAGAGGAAAAGAATAATTAAAAGAATGAATGAATGTCTAGGATTCTCTGTTAATTACGTTATGTTACTATTATGCAAGCAAGGACAAACAAAAGGGGCAGACTGATGGGTCACAAGAGAGACAGGACACCAACTCTACTGTCTGACCGCCTACCAGAGAATGATGAGGCCTGGCGTGGCTAGCGGGAGCCAGCTTCAAACTAAGGGGTTGCAATATATCACCACACGATATGATGACACTAAGACACTTCACAAGAATAACTTATACTAACGTATTCCTGTGTTAACATATTGGCTAAAACAGCGTGGCAGATAAAATAAAGTATATCTTGATATTGCTACACAACTAAACTTGCAATGCTCACATAATTAAATGAAACTTGTGGTGCTGGCACGATCGCCCCCCCCCTCCCGAGACAAGGGCAACATTCCTCCCTCCCCCACTTACCTCTAGCTTGCAAATTACAACGTTGCCACTAAAAAACAACTTCATATACGAAACTAATAACACTCTATTGGCTCATTCTTCACAAATGTTTATTGAGACAAAAATGCTTAGAGGCACGGCATAACTAGTCATGTACTAGTCATGGAAGGGTACCAGAGTGAAACTCACAATACCAGGTTTTTTTAATAGACTTGGCACAGCTGCTTTCAGAAAGTCTGGAGCCACTCGAGTCTAGCTACTCCTAGACTTTGAAACAAAACTTTCATCATTAGTTTACAACTGCAAAATATTTACATTGACAGTCTTTTGTATTTTTACATTTTATAGATTTTTTTTAACATGAGTAAATATGACTTACTTACTAAATAACCTCGTGCACTCCTATCCTTCCTCAGAGGACTCACGGGACAAACAGTCTGCCAGGACATTATCAACACCACGGATGTGCCTATCATTGAGATGATATTCTTGCAACATCAAACTCCAGCGAGTAAGTCTCTGGTTTTTTGTCCTTGAGCCTATTAAGAAACTGCAGAGGATAATGGTCAGAGTATATTCTGAGCACAGGCCCATATGGTGGCAAATAAACAGCGAAATGGTGTAAACTCAAAATAATAGCTAGCAACTCCCTTTCGATCACAGAATAATTCTTTTGTGATCGGTTAAACTTTTTCGAAAAGTAGGAAATGGGGTGCTCAACAACATCTCCGAACTCTTGCATCAACACAGAGCCGCCACCCACATCGCTCGCGTCTACTGCCAAGACGAAAGGCCTGTTCAAATCTGGGGCACGTAATATAGGATGGCAACAGAGGAGGCTTTTGACATCTTTGAAAGCCTGCTCACACTCTGTTGTCCATTTATATGGTTTGTTCTTTTGTAGCAAATTTGTCAATGGGGCAAGCACGGTGGAATATCCTTTGATGAACCGGCGATAATAGCCTATCATGCCAAGGAAACATTGCACGGCTTTCTTATTATGAAGTGCTCGGAAACTCTGAATAGCCTCCACCTTCGCCCGAGGGGGACAGACCTGCCCGTGGCCAACAACATAACCCAGATATTGCACCCGAGCCTGCACAAACTCGCACTTTGCCAGGTTGACCACTAAACCAGCCTCAGACAACTTCCGGAAAAGCTCACCACATTGGCCAAATGGTCGGTCCAATTTGTGTCATAAACAACCACATCATCTATGTAGACCAAACAATTGGGGACATCATGCACAACCCTGTCGATTAACCGCTGAAATGTGGCGGGAGCATTCTTCAACCAGTACGGCATTACCTGGCACTGATACACTCCTCCACCCACCACAAAACTAGCGATTTTCTTGGCACGTTCGGTTAGTGGGACTTGCCAATAGCCTTTAGCTAAGTCCACTTTTGTGATGAACGTGGCTGCCCCAATCTTGTCTACTGAGTCATCGGCTCTCGGTAAAAGGGTAGGTATCTGTCTTGGAGAGTAAATTTACTTTGCGAAAATCGACACAGAAGCGGATCTTACCATCAGGCTTAGGCTGCAAAGTTACTGGGCTTGACCACTCACTCCAGCCTTTCTTGATGAGGCCCTTGTCAACCATATACCTCAGCTCAGCATCAAGAGCGAGCTGCTTCTGTGGATTAACTCTACAAGGTGGTAATTTTATAGGCTTATTCTCTCCCACATCGATGTCATGCACCGCCCAAGATGTCAAACCTGGTGCATCCCCGAACACGTGTGGATAAGCCCACAAGGTAGTAAACATTTCCTCACCCTTTCCGGAGGTAAATGGGTCAATTTCTCCCGCAGGGCCAGGTACCCGTTCTCGGCCCATGTCCCAGCCGGCACAGCCTCACCTGGGAAAAGCTCCCTCTCCTCCTCCTGCTCCTCCTTCATGCCTTCTACAACCAGGACAGGGCAACGAGACACGGCATCCTGGTCATTGGGACCGGAGAATTGGGGAGAGTGCCGAGGGGGGTTGAGAGGCACTGCAGGAGCCTTGCCTGGCGTTTCCATAGTGCATGAACCGCTAGCCCCGGGACCCGGGTTATCCAACCACCATCCACCAGGCCCGGGCTCACCCTGCACCTCCGACTCCAACTCTCCAGTCAATAACATAGGCAAGAAATTGACCGTATCTGACTCAACTTTTCACACTGACCCGTTCTGAGCGGATACAGTAGCACAAACTGCCTCGGACGACTCCCCGTTAACACCAGCAGGTGACTGATCGGCGCCCAGGCAACTCTCTCGGCTAGCCCCTTTAGGTGACATAGCCTGTGTGCCTGCTGCACGATAGTACCTCTTCAACATGTTAATATGGCAGAGCTGATGGGTCTTACGTCTGTCTGGTGTACTCTCCCCGACCTTAGAAAACAAGAGTGTTAAGGAAGCATCACTCTGCGGCACCTAACCAATCTCCCCCGGTGCCACGGTGGTAAGATTAGGTATAGCCTCCAAGTCAGTCTGCTTCGAAGATATAGGATCAACTGGTCCTCCCGTAGGGACCCGATCGCTCCTTTCAGTATCACCTCTGGCACCGGGCGAAACGAGTGAGGAGCTTTCTGCTGAGCCTTCCTCCTCGTCCCGCACACCCTCGGCACCCTGCAGATCAGTCGAATCTATGGGTGATGCAGATTCATTACTGTACATCCCCTCGATCAGATCTATCTCCTCCCCAAACAATTCCTCCGGCTGTGCAACCTGGGCCATAGATCTCGTGCCCGCACAGACCGGAAACAAATCGGGAGGCAGCTTCTTAGCCTCCTTGTTCCTCTCCTCCGGCTGTACCTGCTCCGACACCACTACCGGAGCTGGAAAGACTCTACTCCCTGCCATATCTGCTCCAAGCAGAAAATCAATCCCCTCCACAGGTAATGTGTCCACGACCGCTACCTTCGCCGTCGCCATGACTACAGGACACCTAAGATGAACAGGAACGAGGCTATAACAGGCCTCAGTGTTTACACCTCGACATAACACAAACTCGTCAGATTTTATCGGCTTCCCCGTCAAGTTCAAACACATGGACTGCTTAGCTCCCGAATCCCTAAGAACCTTGACTGGATACAAATTCCCACACAGCTCTACTTCACCCTAATGAACGAAAGCCTGGCACCAAGCGAGGGAGGCTTCTGGACCTGCATTGGTACCTAGTTGAGACACTTTGTCGGGGGCAGGCTGTGCCACGGCCGTTGGCACCCCATGCTTCACCCTTCGGTCTGCCTCCAACCTCGGTAACAAAGATTCATCCCCTCCTCCCTGGATACCAACCACTAATGACACAGGCTTAGCAAGCGCTGCAGAAGACTTTGCCTGGGGACAGTTTGGTTTAATATGTCCGGTCTGTTTACACCCATAACACCTAACAACACTAGAATCAGGTCGGGCTGATTTTTTTTATTTTTATTTATCTCCACCGTTATTATTACGTGTGGGACCAGGGCCACAATTACTGTACCCTCCACTTCCACCTGCTCGGTACTTCTCGTCACGTGCAGTCGTGGGGGGAGCATATCTGGCACGATCAGTAAAACCCTTGGTTGCCAACACTCGATCATCAGCCCACACGGCAGCATCAGACAGCTTGCCGGGGCGCTTCTCACGGATCTTTTGGCAAATCTCTTTGTCGACATTGTTGGTAAAGTGTTCTAGCAGGAAAAGCTCAACTGCCTCATTTAAATTGGTTATATTTTCACTCAAAAGCCAACGAGACAAACAATCACGAAGGTAGGCCTACTTAGCAAACTCAACATGAGTATGATTAGGCTTCTTCCTTGCATTACGAAATTTAAGGCGATAGGCTTCTGGTCTGAGTTCATAAGCCTTAGGGATAGCCTGCTTTAAATGATCATACTCTGCTAAGTCCTCCAATGACATCCTATCATATGCCTCGAGCGCTTTTCCCTTGAGAACATTTGCCACCAATGCCGCCCAGCGTTCTCGTGGCCACTCGAACTCCCGTGCTTTCTTTTCAAATCGCTGGAACCATTCCGTGACTTTTTCCTCGTCAAAAGCGGGAACGAGCTTCAAGCTATGAGACAACTTTAACTCGCTAGATTCCTCCCTGTGTACCGTGCCCACCTGTCCCCTTGTGTACCTACCCCCGTCTACCTCAACTTTGGTTCTTTGTAACTCCATTGTCATTCTTTGTATTTCTAACCTCTCCTGCATCTCTCTCTCTTCTCTTTTCTCCTGCATTTCCAATTTCTTCAACTCTAGTTGTACTAGAGCATCACTCGATAGCCCTACCGGGGCAAAAGTAGGGGGTGGTGTAGGAACATAAGCGGGACGGTTACGTGGCTCAATCGTAGAAAGTCCAGCTGGGATAAATGGGGAGGGGGGAGGTGTAACCTGGTTCTGTGCCACCCAGCAAGTAGCAGGAGTAGAGTGTAAAGGATAAAAATGGGGTTTAGTAAGTTGGGGCACACCAGGGGGCACGTTAGGCAACAACGGGGGAACAACAGTAGGACATGTCAACTGGGAAGACGTTATGCTATCATTAAAAGGACTGGATGTGCGCGGCGGAGAGCGTGCAGGTGTGATATAGCCTCCTGCTGGCACAGTTGTTGGCTCAGCCTCCTCTAGAACATCATAATAATACTGCCATATATACTGCTGACATGCTTCCCTCGTGGTAAGAAGAGACCCCTCTACTCCCAACACTGATGCAATCAACCTCAATTCCTCGACCCGTCTCAACTGCATCAGTTCTCATTCTGGAGAACACCGAAGGAACACTCTCGCATCCTCCTCACTGGTGATGTGCAACGGCACGACACTCTCCCCCTCCTCCTCTCTTGCTTGTTGTTCAGACATAGTAAAATATAAAATGCTAGACACCTATTCTAAAAAAAAATCCTCTGATGAAAATAAATCTTATTAATACTGCTGGTACTATTCTGATTATCCTGGCAAGGTCGCCAACTGTTACGAATCTGGACCTCAGTTGCTTAGAGACGGTATACGAAAATAATTACAAATGGAAATGCACCTTGTCTCTCTACCAAACAACACCACGACGCAACAGGTAAGAGCACTATGAACGCTTTCTGGCTCTTCTCAGGGTTTTATCTGCACACTGCCCTGCTCCTATTGTGAATAATAAGTAGAACAGAATTACTCATGTAACTTACTAGCTACGAGAACTCGAAACCATCACCGGGATTAGCAATGCTGGGTTGGATAATCAAAACAGTTAAATACATATAGGCTACCAGCAGACATCAAAGAAACGAGAGTGCAGGTGTACTTCGAGCATAACAGGCTATGCGCGCCCTCGACAGTACTAAACCATGCGCAAACCAGCCAACGGTAATCCACTCTCAACCCAAGAGAGTTGCACATAATATTTTGTACATATTATAATGATATAACAATACAAGGCAGTGTCCTAATATGACTACTAACCTTTGGGGTGATATTAGTGGAGGCAGGGTGCCCTGACCACCTCTAATATCACACCAATATATCCGACTTCAACCTGGGCCCCCCAGTGAGATACCGCCCGAAACAATGAACTCTTAGAGAGTCCACCTCCCACACCCACTTAACTATGGCAGGGGGGGGGGGGTCCAGACTTAAGCTGGATTCCTAATTAATATTAAACACTATGTGGTAAACTATCAATCGAAGTTAAATATCTATAAGCTATAATCCAAATAAAATCAATCTAAATCGAATTATTCCATATCTAAATTGAATTGGATCTGAAACAAGCTAATGTATATCCAAAGGTCTCACATAATATTTTATATATAAGGTAAGGTTATAAGGGTTAATATTAGCCAGGAATTAACTCACCAATAGTTCCACGTGGCAACGGAACAAAGGAGAACCTTTACCCAATATGGCAGACAATGGGGAATCAAGACATCGGCCCTGAGGCTCAAGTCAAGTGAAAGAAAGAACAAATGATTATATGGGAATGGACATGAATACTATGCTTATCTGTCAGTCAGTCATGGCGTCGATGAGAGCGTCGTGATGGTGTAGATGTATGTATTGCTGTCAGTGTATTGTGATTAGAGGCACAAAAGCTCGATCAACTGAAGGCGGAAATTAGATGTTAACTGGTCGGTGTTCGTGAAGGCTCTGCTCTGTCTTACTCAGAGTCACCCCTTGCTGCCTTGGCAAACGCCCAGCGCCCAAATTATCGTACCGTATCTATGTTGCTCAGTACGATAAATTAAATCAATATATACGATAAATTCATATATACTACATAAGACCATGTCAATATTGCTTAACTCCCTCCGACTCATATGACGCTAGAGCGTCATATGGAGGTTTGGCCAAAATACTCATATGACGCTCGAGCGTCATATCAACTTATTTTAATATCTCTCTAATAAGTTATATGACGCTCTAGCGTCATATTGAGCTCAGTAAGTTAGGTAAGTTAGATCAAAATCTGTCGAATGGTGGCAACCCCATGTTCTTCCGACTTCTAACGGTCCCTCAGTGAGATTTTGACAGTTGTGGGGATAATACAGTGTCAGCCGCCTCCTCGTCAGTAAGTTAATATAATCTGTCTGGGGTGGTTAATAGCATATCAGGCCTTTTATAATCTTAACTTACTTACAATCTTATAATATACGATCTACTCGTCCTACGCCTTGCAGCAGGAATGACCGTGACGTCACAGAGACATACGGGATCACAAAGGAGTCATACCCTATCATATTTATACGATACACTCCGTTGTCTCAGTTCGAAACCCGAGATAGGGAACAAACAATTGCTGGGGGCAGAACCGTCAAGGTTGCTACCGGGTCCTAAGCACAAACACAGGGAAAATATGTAAGGGGTATGGATGTGTGTGTGTGTGGACTGTCTAAGGGATTAACGGTGCTTATTATTAAGGACCACGGCAAGCCTCCCAGCTCCTCCATATCACGGATTCCGAAGTTAGCCACTGGAGGTACAGAATATATAAAACAAAGGGAAATATAATAAACTGCTGATCAGAGGAAAAGAAGAATTAAAAGAATGAATGAATGTTTAGGATTCTCTGTTAATTACGTTACGTTACTATTATGCAAGCAAGGACAAACAAAAGGGGCAGACTGATGGGTCACAAGAGAGAGAGGACACCAACTCTACTGTCTGACCGCCTACCAGAGAATGATGAGACCTGGCGTGACTAGCGGGAACCAGCCTCAAACTAAGGGGTTGCAATATATCACCACACAATATGATGACACTAAGACACTTCACAAGAATAACTTATACTAACGTATTCCTGTGTTAACATATTGGCTAAAACAGCGTGGCAGATAAAATAAAGTATATCTTGATATTGCAACACAACTAAACTTGCAATGGTCACATAATTAAATTAAACTCGTGGTGCTGGCACGATCGCCCCCCCTCCCGAGACAAGGGCAACATTCCTCCCTTCCCCACTTACCTCTAGCTTGCAAATTACAACGTTGCCACTAAAAAACAACTTCATATACGAAACTAATAACACTCTATTGGCTCATTCTACACAAATGTTTATTGAGACAAATACGCTTGGAGGCACGGCAAAACTAGTCATGCGCAATTGGAAGGGTATCGGAGTGAAACTCACAATACCAGGTCTTTCTAATAGACTTGGCACAGCTGCTTTCAGAAAGTCTGGCACCACTCGAGTCTAGCTACTCCTAAAAGACCCTAAAAGACCCTGGTCATTGTGACAATATATATATAATTATATATATATATATATATATATATATATATATATATATATATATATATATATAATATATATATATTTATATATATATATATATATATATATATTTCTATCTATCTATCTATTGCCTGACGCCGCGATCCCCGAAGGGGTGGCCACGAACGAACCGCCCCCATGCACCTCTGTCCCCAGTCAGTCGACGCCCCTCCCCCCAACCAGCACCGCCTTCGTTCATGTAGTTCCTCACTCCATCCTTCCACCTCATATTCGGTCTACCTCTCCCCCTCTGTCCCTCCACCTCGCTCTCGTACACCCTCTTAGTCATTCTCTCACTTTCCATACGTTCCATATGGCCGAACCATCTCAAGTTGTTCCTTTTCACACTTTCCAGCACATCTACCTCCACACCACACCTCCTTCTTACTTCCTCATTAGTCTGTCTATCCCTCCATGTAACTCCGCACGCACTCCTTAAGTAATTCATTTCCACTGCTCTCACTCTTGGTCTGAGTCTCTCAACCAACGTCCATGCTTCGCTTCCGTAAGTCAGTGTCGGGATTACCACACTGTCATGCAAGGACTTCTTCACTTCCATACTGACCACCCTATTTCTTGTTACTGCTTTTAGCGTTCCTACAACCCTCTTCCCCTGTTGTACCCTCTCCCGCACCTCTTCATCCATAGTCCCATCTTTACTCAACACACTGCCCAGATACTTAAAAGAGTTGACGATCTCCATAGCCTGACCGTTCAGCTTCACCTCACACTCTGTGACTTCACCCCTTTCGAAGACCATAACCTTGCTCTTCCCCGTATTTACCTTCAAATTCCGTTTTTCGCACACTGTTCCAAATTCATTTACCAGACCCTGCAACTCCCATTCATTATCACTCATCAGAACTGTATCATCCGCAAACAGCAGTATAGGTAGCTTCCACTCAATTCCCTCCCTTTTCAGCGATACACCAACATCCACTGCTCTTGATAGTATTTCTTTCATAACTCCATCCATATATACAGTAAACAACCACGGGGACATCACACACCCCTGTTTCAAACCAACATTCAGGTCAAAGAACTCGCTCTGCTCACTCTCCACACGTACTGCCGCCTTTGCACCCTCATACATGCTCTTCACTGCTTTCAGCAACTTGCCCTCTACTCCGTATATTCTAAGTACTTTCCACAAACCTTCTCTATCCACTCTGTCATAGGCCTTCTCCAAGTCCATAAAGGCAACATACACCTTTTGTTTCTTCTCCAGATACTTCTCCACAACACAATTCAGGGTAAAAATCTGATCTACACATCCTCTTCCCTTCCTAAAACCTCCCTGCTCGTCGCCTATCCATTTCTCCGTTCTCACTCTCACTCTCTCAATCACTACCCTACTGTATACCTTCCCTACTACGCTTAGAAGACATATTCCTCGGTGGTTACCACACACTCCTCTTTCCCCTTTGCCCTTATATAGGGGGACTATTATGCCAGTCTTCCAGTCATCGGGTGCACTGCCCTTCTCCCATGCTAGTTTACACATTTTCCATACCCATTCTATCACTATCTCACCACCATACCTCAACATTTCCCCACACACTCCATCTGTTCCTGGTGCTTTCCCCAACTTCACTCTTTTCATGGCTTCCCACACTTCTGACCTCCTGATCCCCACCTCCTCCTCCACTACTTCTCTTCTTCTCCCTCCCATCCAGCTATGTTTGCTGGCTCTTCATTCCTTTCATTTAGCAACTCACTGAAGTACTCCCTCCATCTTTCGACTCTCTCTTGCTTCTCGGCTAGCATTCTCCCATTCTTATCTTTCACACCCTTACTGTTTCCCTTGCTACCTTCCCTAACTTTCTTGACTTCTTTCCAGAACAGTTTCTTACTCTCCCTCCATTTTACACTCAGATTCCTTCCAAATTCCTCATCTACTCTTCTCTTACTTTCCTTCACTACTCTCTTCACCACCCTCTTACTCTCCACGTACCTCGCTCGTTTCTGTCTCTCGGAATCTTCATTCCCTCTACTACCCAACCACTCTCTATATGCTTTCTTCTTTTCTTCCACAGCTATTCTTACCTCTTCTGTCCACCATGCTGTACCTTTCACTCCCCTCCCTCTTCTCCTCACTCCACACACCTCCTCACATGCTGCACAGATCTCATCCTTAAACACCTTGCTCATCTCCTCCACTTCCTCCATAACTTCCAGGTCGAACCCACCTAGTCGTCTTTCCACTGCTCTCCTGTACTCCTCCCTGACTTCCTCCTCCTGCAACCTCTCCACCCTCCTCACCATTCCACCCTCCTCTCGCCTCCCTCCCGCTCTCCTCACCCACTTCTTTTGTATCCTAACCTTAGCTACCACTACATAATGATCAGACAGACCCCCTCCAATACCCCTATACACCCTAGCATCCATCACAGATTTCTTCATTCGTTCATCCACACATACATAATCAATCAATGACTTTCGTTCCACCACTGTCTTATCCTTCATCGTCAACATCCGTTTCCACGTGTTCCTGTGGATCATTCTGTGTCGGAAGAAGGTGTTGGCTATCCACAGCCTCCTCCCCACACATACGTCCACAAGTGCACTACCATTCCCATTCACCTCTGATGGTACCCCCCACCCTCCCACCACTCCCTCAACTTTCCTATCACCCACCTTACCATTCATATCCCCAATCAGAAATATTCTTTCGTTCTTGTCAAACTTCTCCAGGCATGCCTCCACATTCATCCAGAACTCCTCTTTCTTTCTTTCAAGTATATCCTTTGTCGGGGCATATATATTTATAGTTATATATTTATAGTTATATAAAGAGAGAGAGAGAGAGAGAGAGAGAGAGAGAGAGAGAGAGAGAGAGAGAGAGAGAGAGAGAGAGAGAGAGAGAGAGAGGATAATTCTAGTGACTGCGTATGGTGTTTAGTTTCAGAATTTGCTGTAATTCATATCAACATATCAAACCAAGAATGTCTGTGTGGTGAACGCTTACGTTTATGACAAATGTATTTGACAGACCACCTCCTGCCAACCATAGTGTATCAGGTAAGGCTTGAGAATGCCTTGTGTTTGATATCTATTGCCTTTGATATTTATTGCATTTGATGTTGAATATGTTTGATGTTCATTGTGTTTGGTGTTTATCGTGTTTAATGTTTATTATGTTTTATGTGTTAAAAGTTTATCATGTTTTGTGATTATGTTTATAATTTTGAATGTGTTTGTTGTTTATTTATGTTTGCTGTGTTTGATAAGGTTTTGAATGGATTCCCTCACTTTCTTAACAAACATTGGCTACGTCGCCAGCGAGCCTGTAGTGATAGCGAGTCTGTAATATTAGGTACACACTTATCTCGAAGGGGGGGGGGGGGGGAGGGGGGGGGGGGTCCTGTGAGTGCTTCTTTTAAGCTTGATAGAGGTCCAGGGAGGAAACTATAAACCTTCCATTAACCCTTTACCAAAGGGTAAAAATAATCTAATTAACTGTTTTTCCTCCCAACACCAACAACCTCCCAATGAAATTAATTAAATTAATGTGATCCTCCCTGGATTTGAACATGGGATACTACATACAGATTGTTTAAGCAATCTAACCATTGGATGCCTTTATATTGCTATTGACCCTTCCTAAGCATAATAAAATCGTCTAGTAGTTGCCAGAATATTATAAAAATGAAATCATCGGTACCAAAGGGGTTAATAGGATAGACTCGTGAATGACCATATTACCCCCCCCCCCTCCCTCCCTCCTTAACCGCGACGCCTTTATAATTATATTCTTGCTATATTTAGTCGAATTTATGCAGTTTTTGAAGAATTAATAAGGGTTAGGTGACATAGTTCGAAGCCTGTTAATTGCTGGACGCCCTTTTTAACTGAATAAAATCGTCTAATAGTAACCAGGATAAAGTTTAGAGGACGGCACTGGTACTGTAAGGGTTAACCAGTGCTAGCTTAAGCTAGTCTGTCAATAGTGGTTGAAAGGGTGATCCAGTTAGTCGGTTAGCCTCTGATCTCCTTCCCTAACTATCCCCCTTACTCTTACCCTCCTCCCCCTATTCCACCTCTACCCCTATACCACCTATACCACCTGTACCCCTATACCACCTGTACCCCTAGACTACCTATATACCTATACCACCTGTACCCCTATACCACCTGTATCCCTATACCACCTGTACCCCTATACCACTGGTTCAAATGACGTCATGCGCACCAGATCCGAAGAGTTGATGGAGAAATATCGCAAGATGATCCAGCACTACAAAAACAAGTCAAGGAATATCATCATCTCAGGCATTCTCCCCAAGATCGACGCACCTGACAAATTCTACGACAAGGCCTTCAGCACAAATAGCCGACTAAAACATTTGTGTCTGAGGGAAGAAGTTGAATTCATCAACCTCTGGGACAACTTCTACAACCAGCCTACTCTGTTCCGCAAGGATGGCACTCATCTAAACCCTGTGGGTTCAGCACGCATGGGTCGTCTCCTACACGAAGCAGTCCGCAGCCATGGATCAAAAAACGCCATCCGAGAAGAAGCAGCAGTGACATAAATCATCCAACGCCAAGAAAAACACAGAGGCAACCGAGGACCACCAGCGATAAGGACCGGAGTCAGCGAGGACCGAGGACAGCCATGAACATAAATGTAGATCTGACAAGAACCAAAAATATTATTAAAGCGCGTTCCGTGAGTTCTAAAATAACAAATTTAAAGGTTTTCTATGCAAACGCTCGTAGCATACGCAATACATTTTCAGATTTAGAGGAGCTAGTGTTTACAGAAAATTATGATGTGATTGGCATAACAGAATCTTGGCTCAATACAGAAGATAGAGACTTTTTAGCAGAGTATTCACTTCCCGGTTATGTAATGTTTGAGAAAAGCCGAATAAATCGAAATGGAGGTGGCGTTTTACTTTATATCAAAGAAAGTCTTAACCCTACCCTCTTGTCAAAACCTCAAATTGTGAACGTCGACGCATCTTTTGTGCTAATAAAGAATAATAAAGGTACCAAAATAATACTTGCATTAATATACAGACCTCCAGCTCAATCAGTGCAAACTGACCGAGAAATTTACGAACAAATTGCAGATGTAAGTAACTCACAAGATACCGTAATTTTTGGTGACTTTAATTTACCTGTGACCAAGTGGGGCGATACTCTTACTTCACACTCCGGACATGACTTGAATACGAACTTGCAAGAGAGTTCGCTTTATCAATTTGTTGGAACGCCGACCCGTGGTAATAACGTTCTTGACATTGTACTTGCAACAAAAGAAGAATTAATAGAGAATTTGAATGTTGGTGATGAATTCAGTAACAGCGACCATCATACGATAACTTTCACTTTAAAGTTTACTAGTAACGAACCAAATAGTAGCATCGAAAAAGTCCCTAATTTCAAGAAAGCAAACTTCCATAAACTTAGAGCTATGTTTAAAGAAACTGACTGGAGCTTTTTAATTCACAATAACGACATAAATACATCTTGGAAGTTATTCGAAGCCACTTACCTAAAAGCAGTGCAAGACTGCATACCATCGAAAACTCGGCGTCCAGGCCATAATAATAAACCCAAATGGTGGAATAAAGATATTTCAAACTGCCTGCTTGCTAAAAAATTTGCTAATGATAGATTAAAATCCTCACAAAATGACGAAGAACGGCTGAAATTTGTAGAGCTGCGACGCAAAGCCAAAAAGTTAATTAAGCAAAGTAAAAAGACCTTAGAGTTACATATTGCGAATCAAAGTAAAACAAACCCGAAAGAATTCTATAGTTATATCAGAAAGAAAAAAGTAGTTACTTCAACTGTTGGACCGTTAGTCGATGAAAATGGAGAATACACCAAAGACGAAGAACAAATGAGTAATTCCCTCAATACCTTCTTTGCATCAGTTTTTACAACAGAAGACCTCAGTGATATCCCTACACCATCGCCGATTCAGATTGATAATTCAGATGTTTTAAGCAATATCACCATTACAGAGAGAGAAGTATTGAATTGTTTAGATAAACTCAAGGTAAATAAAACGCCTGGACCTGATACAATCTCGCCTAGAGTTCTAAAGGAAGCTAAGGATGAGCTCTCTAAACCACTGACATTACTATTCAATAAATCCTTGCAGTCTGGAACTATGCCCGATCAGTGGAAGCTAGCCAACGTAACACCGATATTCAAAAAAGGCAGCAAATCCCTATCCAGTAACTATCGTCCAATTAGCTTAACCTCAGTTGTATGTAAAATGCTAGAAACGGTCATACGAGACAGACTCGTAAATCACTTAGAGGAAAATAACATACTTAAAGATACTCAACACGGCTTTCGTAAAAAACGTTCCTGTTTAACATCTTACGAGCGGCCTAGGCGGTATATAATATGTAGCCACCAGCGGGGTGTTTTTAGCCAAAATAGGGCTGTTTACGTGATCATTTTCATGCCTAAATAAGACCCAGAGCGTAAAACAAGTATCTATCCCTGAAAGGGCATAAACAGAGCTTTCCAATGACACCATAACGATCCTTTTATGATGGCTAGTTTTCTTGCAACAACAGCGCAACGCGAGTGCAAAAAGCATGTAATTCGGCACTTTCCCCATACAATTCCGTATATAGCGAGTGAGAGAGGGAGAGAGGAGGTGAGATTCGTGTCAGTAGGTTCGCCGCGGTGGTCTGGAGCAGTCATACGCTCGCTACTCTCCTGCCACCACTTGTCTCTCTCTCTCAGCAACATTACGTGCTGAAATTGCCACACGACCTATTTCGAGCGCCGCCAGATAGTCCAGATTTATTATACTCGACTTATGTTGCGCCCCGACAGTTAGGGGTTAACAAACCTCTTAGACTTCTTCCACGATATCCTCAACCTCTACGATGAGAGTAAAGCTGTAGATATTATATACCTTGATTTTCAAAAGGCCTTTGACAAAGTTCCCCACAAACGTTTACTGCTAAAACTAAAAGCGCATGGAATACAAGACGGTGTGTTGAAATGGATTGAAAATTGGCTCAGCGACAGAAAGCAAAGAGTAGTCATAAACGGTAAGGCATCAAAATGGACCAATGTAAGTAGCGGGGTACCCCAGGGATCGGTACTAGGACCAATTCTCTT
This sequence comes from Paralithodes platypus, assembly GCA_032716605.1. Lineage (NCBI taxonomy): Eukaryota > Metazoa > Arthropoda > Malacostraca > Decapoda > Lithodidae > Paralithodes > Paralithodes platypus. The sequence goes on from CM064531.1 coordinate 12,411,406, forward strand.
TCTAATTTACATCAACAACATAGATGAGGGTCTCACCTGTACAATCTCAAAATTTGCTGACGATACAAAAATTGCAAATAGCGTACTCTCAAAAGAACATGTTGACGATATGCAACACAATCTAGATAAATTGTCATGTTGGGCCCAAATTTGGCAAATGAGTTTCAATGCGGATAAATGTAAAGTACTACATATCGGATACCTAAATGAGAAAGCAAGCTATTCGATGAATGGCACTCAGCTTAAGAATGTAAACAGAGAAACCGATCTGGGAGTAACAATATCGAGTAACCTAAAACCGAGTCAACAATGTTCAGAAGTTGTTAAGAAGGCAAACAAAATAATTGGCTTTATAGGCAGGTCATTTGAGCATAAATCCAAAGAAGTTATCCTAACCCTTTACAATTCCTTAGACCGCCCTCTTCTGGAATACTGCGTTCAATCCTGGTGCCCTTATTACCAAAAAGATATAAACAAGCTAGAACGAGTTCAACGTAGAGTTACCAAAATGATACCTAGCCTAAAGAACAAACCATACGAAGAGCGTCTTAGATAATTAAATCTATTTCCTTTAACCCAGCGCAGATTAAGAGGCGACTTAATTCAAGTGTTCAAAATCATCAAAGGCATCGACAATATGAACTGTAGTAAGTACTTCACTATCGACCAATCTAATTACACGGGGGAAAACGGTTGCAAAATTATTGGTAAATCTTTTAACTCGCACGAATCTAAGAATTTCTTCTTCAATCGAGTTGTCAACTTGTGGAATGGGCTTCCCCAAAACGTTATAGACTGCATCACCGTTGATTCATTTAAACTCCGCCTAGACAAATATCTCGCATCAAACCCGCGACTGACTGCGTTTGTAAATGAATAACTTTATTTTATCCCCCCCTCAGTTACTAACCCATCTGTCCCCTACTAACTTCCTAATCCTGCCACGGACATTAGTTCCAGGGCAGTAATTCCCTTTCCAATGTTCCCTTACCCACTCTAAACCACTGTTTGGACACTTGATCCTCAGTGTTTTGGAGGACAAGCAACCTAGAAGGGTCACTGGATCTGTTGTTGCTTGATTTCCTTTGTACTCCTTTGTACCACCTGTATCCCTATACCACCTGTACCCTTATACCACCTGTATCCCAATACCACCTGTATCCCTATGCCACCTGTACCCCTGTACCACCTGTATCCCTATACCACCTGTACCCTTATACCACCTGTACCCCTATACCACATGTAGCCTTATACCATCTGTATCCCTATACCACCTGTACCCCTATACCACCTGAACCCCTATACCACCTGGATCCCTATACCATCTGTACCCTTATTCCACCTGTACCCTTATACCACCTGTATCCCTATACCACCTGTACCCTTATACCACCTGTATCCCTATACCGCCTGTATCTCTGTACCACCTGTATCCCTATACCACCTGTACCCCTATACCACCTGTATTCCTATACCACCTGTACCCCTATACCACCTGTATCCCTATACCACCTGTACCCCTATACCACCTGTATCCCTATACCACCTGTACCCCTATACCACCTGTATCCCTATACCACCTGTACCCCTATACCACCTGTATCCCTATACCACCTGTGCAATTGTTTTTGCCTTATTTTAGTTGTGTATATATAGATAGATATATTTTTTTTTTATTCTTTTAACTATGTATTTTTCCGATTTTACCGTTGCTTCTTACAACTGTTGTTCTCTACGTACAAATATTGACTTGGTTAGGGAGTTAACAAAATATAAGTATGACATGGTATTTCTTCATGAAACTTTTATTACTCAGGATAAAGTTGGGATCTTGGATTATATTGATGAGCATTATGAGTGTGTTAGTGTGAGTGCCACGTATTCTGAACGTGCTTTACCTGCCATGGCAGGACGCCCAGAGGGAGGGATGGCAGTACTTTGGAGAAAAAAAACCCACTCTTTAAGATAAATAAGATAGTTGCTGAAACAAATTTAATGATATTCAGCCTTAATATAAATAATTTGGATATTGTTTTAGTTAACGTATATATCAATAGTGATCTTTGGGAAGTGGCAACGTTAAATAAATATTTAGAAACCCTGTCATTATTGGAAGATATAATTGTTGCGTATAAATTTGATGCAATTTTCTTCATAGGAGATTTTAACGCAGACCCTCTCTCTGGGCGTGCATGGACAAACTTAACTGATTTTATGCAAAATAATGATCTTCAGTGTTTTGATGTGAATTTTTTGAATGGGGATACTTGCACATTTATAGGATATGGGAACTCTGCAAGTAGATGGATTGATCACATTGTGGGAAGGCAGCACAAACTTGTAACAGTTAACAATATAAATGTTTTAGATCATATAATTGGATCTGATCATATTCCAATTGTATTTAAGCTCGGAATAACCTCTGCAGATGATTCGATAAATCGTAACAAAAGTTATGTAAGATCGATAGATGTTGATACCCATGATAAATCGTATATCAACTGGGGTGCGCTTACAAAAGATTAATTTGATAATATTAATGAGTTAGTGTGTTTAAAGTTGTCTTCTCTCATTGATCATCCAGTATTGCAATGTTCCGTACTTGGCTGTCATCATCAACAACATTTAGAATGGATAGATTGCTTGTATGAATCAATACGTATTGCAATTGCTGATACGTCTGAGGCTTATAAGAAAACATTTATCATTACAAATCAATTTAAAATAATCCCAGGTTGGAACCGCAAAATTAAAAACCATCATACAATAGCTAGAAATTGCTTTTTGAAATGGATAGCTAAAGGTAAATCTCGAGATAGTCCTGAGTATACAGAAATGGTTGAATCAAGAAGTAAGTTTAAGCAAGCACTAAAAAAATGTAAGCAAAATGAAAATAAAGAAATATGTAAGTCTATTATTGATAAGTTTCGATTGAAAAATAAGGAACAGTTTTGGAAGGAAGTAAAGATCAAAAGAGGTAAAGAAAAAACTACAAATATCATTGATTGCCATTCGGATCCTAATGAAATTATAAACATATTTTCTAATATGTGCATAGCGATGATCCTGAATTAATCGGTAAAGATGATTTTATGAATAAGTTTAAAAGGAAGTGGAAAGAAGGTAGGAAAATGAATGTTGTAACCTCGCATATATCATTGAAGCAGCAATTTGTAAATTAAATCTTGGCGTTGGGCATGATGGATTACACTCGCTTTTTCTGAAGAATGCATCAGATAACGTTCTTGCGATTCTGTCATATTTTTTCAATGTATGCTTCAGTCATTGTTATCTACCAACTCATATACTAAAAGGAAATATAACACCAATAGTTAAAGATAAAAAGGGTAATGTTACTTTATCTAATAATCACAGACCTGTTATGCAGTCTTCCTGCTTGTTGAAACTCTTCGAAATTTATATACTGGATATACTTGAGGAAAAAGTTTGTTCAAACCATAAACAATTTGGCTTTAAAAGAGGAGTGTCGACAACTGATGCATGTTTGTTTTAAAAGAATTGATGTTTAATTA